>CM040118.1:280421281-281021281 GCA_022559845.1 Amorphophallus konjac
ATTACGGGATATTTTACCTTCGATCGTAGTCGATGTTTATTTACATCGGCGTAAAATCCGAATACCTTTAATTAACAGTGGAAAAAATCTTTTAACTTCTATATGTTGTGATATAAATGATCTCAATAATTACCCGTAACGTATACACACTCTTGCAAGAAAGTTTGAAGACCTTTCACTCTTAGAATATGTGTAAGTTAGATTATAATTGATCTTTTAAGACCTTTACACTTTGTCTCGTCCGGTCATGACTCGATCCCTAGTTTGCTTCGATCTATCCCTAGGCTTTTAACTTTACTTTTGTCACTACCAGACGGCTGACTTTGAATTTCATCACAATCGGATCATTAGATCGTCAAAATGATCACTATCGATCCGTCGAATCTGTTTCCAGTCACGATCTAACCGTCAGATTTGTTCTTGATTGATATCTGACTGTTGAGTTTACTATGGATCAAGATCTGACCGTTGGATAGGTTCCCGGTATCGATATGGTTGTTGAATTCACTTTGGATTAGAATTCGATTGCTAGAATGACTCCAGATTGATATCTGACCCACTTCCTCACGATCGATCTGTTGGATCGTCAGCATGATCACTATCGGCCGTCTGAGTGACTCCCTGACTATGATCACTCTTTTGACTGTGATAAGACTCTTAAGTTGGTTTGATGTTTATAAAGGATATTCTCACACAAGATAGGATTATATTTTTAATTTTTTCTTCGTCAAGATTCATGTAGTTTTCCTAACATCGGGGTACTTTTACAGTTTCAAATAAACTCTTGGATATTTTTGCTCTTTCTTGACATTTCTGAATATTTTTGTCATTTGTTGACTTCCCGACGAATATTTGTAATTTCTTGATATTTCTGGATATGTGCACCGTTTGTTGACTTCCTAATGTAATTTCTTGATTCCCCTAGATTTATTGATCATTTATTGACCTTTGAAGGTTTCTTTGTAATTTTTGGACTTCCCTAAATATATCTGTCATTTCTTGACTTTTCTGAGTTTATTTATATTTTTTTCCACTAGTAGGAGTCTTTCCGTAATTTTATTGAGTATCAGGGTTCCTGGGCTCGATAGTCTATGGCCAGTCTCAAACAGAGTAGTGGACACCGTTTTAGAGAAGTGACATGGTCCCGCTCTATTGAGTCGTGCCGAAGGCGTGACTCTGAACAAAGGTATTTTGAAAACTTCAGGGCAAAATAAAAGTTTTGTGCTATTTCTGCAAAATTTAGAGTTTTCATGCATTCTCCGAACGAGCCGGGTGTTGTTTGCAATTTTTGAAAGATCCCCGAGATTCCCATCATTTCTTGACAATCTCGGGCACGAGGAGCATGCACGAGTCTTCATGCTCGAACCTCGATGGACGCCCTTCCTTAGATGTCGGTTCTTAGCAGATCCTTCCCTCGGGCCTTGGTCCTTGGCAGATGTCTCCCATGGACTTCTCTGCAAATTTCTTGTAAGGAGGGGTATTTATATAATTTCTATATCTTCGTAGATTTTTCCATAATTTTTCACCAACATGCGATACATTTGAAATTTCCCACTATTAGGGCATATCTATAATATTTCCATCGTCGGGAGTATTTCTATAATTTTCTAAGGTTGCAAACCGATGACGCGCCGGAGATGAGTGGAGCAAATGACTTCGCACGAAGGTGTGGACATTTGGACAACTCCTCCGGGACATCAGAGGGGGGGACATCATAGGGGTGCTCCTAATCCAAATTACGTCTATCTCGCATCCGCTCATAACGCGGCTGTCTTCCAAGCCCCATTCAAGAAGCGGCACATCAGTAAAGTTTTGTTTTAAGCAATTTTTTTTTTGGATAGCATCAAATCGCGTCACCGTGTAATCTGAATTGTACAAAAATGTCATATTTATTTACATACATATCACTTCTTGTTTATCAATAATTTGTAAGAAAATTACGCTTAAAATGGTATTTATGTACTATTTGAATTAACTCAGTGACATACATGTTAATACATTTTTAGGAATGATTTTTTTTTACAAATTTACTTCTAACAATGATTTTCATGAAAAAAACTTAAATTATTCTAACAATTTTCTTAGACTAATTTAACTAAAATATACGAGTGTTCTCTCTTTGTGATCAGATTAATTTATTACCCTGTTAAAATAAAAAAATAGATAAAATGAAACTTGTCCTCGAGATAAACAGGGAATATCTTATGAGTGATACATAGACTCACAGATCATTCTGTCACCCCCAACCTAGTAGGTTCTCTTCTCTCTCTGTTTCCCTCTCGAGGGGGCCTAGTCCCTTCTCTTTACAGAAGAAAAAAAAACTGCAATACTTCTAAGTTTAGGAGGTTCATATTTTAAAAAAAATGATAAAAATGTGCGACATCCTAACATCTTCTTGATACATATATTATCCACGCAACACAATACTACACTACGACGCAGTCATAATTACATCTACAAACTAAAACCCATATTTACTAAATAATATTTATATTTTTTACTATTATTTTATTCTTGCAAACATACTCTGCCATTGTAATTCTATCATCCTATGTCATTTTTACCTTAATCTTAGATGAGTTAAGAGACAGAAAAGGTTAACTCTTTTTTTACTTACATCTTTAAATCAAATGTATATAGTGTGTGTGTGTACGAGTGAGAGAGAGAGAGAGAGAGAGTTTTATTTCTTGTGTTCTGCATTCTCCAAAGTTTTTTTATATTCTCATTATTGTGCATCAACAATCTATTTTCAATTGAATGTCATCCAATTTTGAGAACAATAACATCATACGGAAGTGACTAAAAATAACACTATTTGTTCAGAAAGTATGTACGATGATATAAATTATACAAAAATATAAAGTGAAAACATGGCATATTCTCAGACTATACGATTGATTTTATTTTTTTCCCCATTGATTATGGGTGATTATTTAAATACATAAAAGAAAGAAAGGGAAAAAAATAAGGGTTTTTATAAATAAACAATTGTTAAATATATATTTGTAAATATATCATCTATAGATTTACATTAGCAAAGATATCCTTGATTTCGTCAAAATAGTGTAAAAATGATATCACAGTGACCTCCTGCTATCCATCGTGAATTTAAGCATGATTAACTTTAACTAGATCAAGAAAAAGTCAATAATATCATTGGGTTAAAAAAAACTCCTCTCTCTCAACTTCATTCCCCTCTCACTCTCACCTACGGTTAGTAAGTGGCATGGGATCGCCGGCGGAGGGATGCGTACAGTAGCCAGATCACTAGGGTAGGGTTTGTGACTGCAGGGAGAGGGAGGGGGCTCGCCAGGGCAATAGAGGGAGCGGAGAAGGGTGTATGAGGGTCATGCGGGACGGACTAAGGAGACGACACTATATGGTGCCACCCTCGGACTCTAGATGAAGACACGACCAGCAACACACACCAGGGAGACACTAAGCCCGACACTACGAGCATCTACTGGCGAAACGTCGCTAACAGAAGTGGAAGCTCATTCGTCGTCCCAAGCGAGGGAAAGCGCGGACCGTGTGCGGTTAAGGAACCAGCAGAGGTCAAGGGTAGTCCGACTCAACTTCCGGACTCGGATCGAGTCGCGGGACGGGTCACTCTCACTCTCACAGCGGTGACATGGACACACGGGCTAGTACCTACACTCTCGGCAGCGGCCTAAGACCGTATACTAGCTAAGCAATGTAACGCCAAGGAGTTAAGACCTTTACCTCCACGCACCCAGCGTGGCGAAGACACCCCGGCTGACTTACGGGCCCCCGGTTAACATAATTCACAGCGGTACAAAGAGATTCGACCCACTCCACGCAGGGAGGTAAAAGGTCACATGTGGGCCCCGGGGATCACGCAAATCAGGTTGACGGGCAGCATCTTAATGTCGTCTCGACGCGCCGAACTCCCCGTTCTCGTGCTTTCCGGACGGCGAAATCAATGGGCCGTGGGGCCCACACGCTGTCCTGTCCTCCAGGTCTGGCGGGGTGGGTCCCATTGTAATGGGGACCCCTGGCAGCATGCCTCCCTGGACGGCGGTCAGCCGGCGACACTCACCGGAGGCCGGGTGCCCCGGTTCCCAAGTGGAGAGGATGCTGTCCACGAGCTGATGTTGCTATTTCAGCAGCGCGCGCTCCGGCGAAAACGGCCGCTGTGATCAGCCCCCGTCGCCGGAATGCGACGAAACCAGCGCCGTTGGAAAGAGGATTCGAAATCCTTCAATCTCGGGGCAGTGGACTCTTCTGAACCTACGCGGACCTGGGCTTTACCTATTTTTCAATTCTCTGCTCCATAGCTCCTGAAATCTCATATCAGCATATCAGTTTCCTGTAAATGGCCATTGACCACCTATGTACAGTTGGATTCAGGCTTCGAGCTCGTCTTAGAAGTGGTAGGGAATCAAACCACGGAACTGGGACTATTTTTAGAATTTGATTTGGAGAAGGCTACGATTTGTTATGATTTTTGGGGTGACTGGTGGTCGGATCTGGGAACAGGTGGATAGAACTGTAGATGGGTCTGAGAACGATTTTTAGAAAATATGAGATGGGCGAATCAAAAATTGAGAAAAATTTTGGATGAAGGGGTGGATGGATGGAATCCCCAGTAAAATTGGGCGAACTAACAAAAATCAAAAAGTGGATCTAAGACATGAAACTCAGGATGGAGGTGAATCTAGATAGAACTCTGGCAGAACCGAAATGGGAAGAGTGGATGAAAATCAAAATATAGGAAACGTGATCTGAATGCTGGCCTGATTTTTGTGGGTGGAGAGGAACATCCCAGGAACAACTCCTCCAAATTTGGTAGCCAAATGAGCTCAGGAAGACCTGTGAAGTTCGAACAAGCTGCTGTGGTACTGCACAGGCAGAACTCCGTTGATGGTGATGGCGGTGCGATGGCGGCGGCGGCGGCGACCGGAACTGATAGGGTGGAGTCACACCACCAAGAAGCAACCTTCACAGCTACAAGGGGAGAGGGAGAGAGAAAGGGGGCGGCCTAGGCCATGCTCCAACAATTTTTAAGTTCAAAATGGCATTAATTCAAGAAAATGGTAATTACATGCCTTATATATGACTCCCACCAAACTCATCCTCCACCGTTGGATCTAGGGGTTGGGGATGGATGGCTAGGATGGAGTTTGATCAAAATACAACAAAATATTAAACAAAATGGGAGGGGGGCGCACCTTGACCAAGGAGGGTCAAGGGGGGGACATGGTAGGTGGGATTGGTGGCCTCCCATGTGGACTTTTCAAGTCCATTGTCCCCCTCCCTTGGCCTACCCTTCTAGAAGCCTCCATGGAGGGTTGACTGACCCCACAGGGGCCCTAGAGCTGAGGTGGCCCAATGGGAGTGGAGTGGGGGCCCGTGGGACCTAGGGATTCCCATTTTGCACATAAGCCCCTCGAACTATCTAAATTACACACTGACGAAAAGAAAATAAAATACATTACACACAAATAAAAATCCCCAAAAAATATGATAAATGTTATGACTCAGTGGGGAACCTCCAGACTGTCTCCGAGCCATAGGGATGCTGAGGTGGCTCGAGTCGTGCTCCTCGTGCGGTACCGGTGGCTCGCCGGCTCGTGTCTCGCATGCGCTCGAGTGTCCGCACCAATTCTCCCCGGGTGGGAGAAACTCGACCCTGTCGAGTAAGGGTCTGCATCGCTCCGGTATCGCTCCAGAAGATCCGGATCAATCCGCTGCAACTCTCCATGTGTGATCCATGTGTCCTCAGTAGCGGGCCGTCCTCTCCATCGCACTAGGTAGCGCGGGTAAGATCCACTCCTGGTAACTGTCACTTGCTCGTCCAGTATACGATCTATATGCTCACGCTGCCGTAAAAAAGGGGCTGGAGGGTGGAAGTGGACACTCAGGTGTGGGATCACTCTCAAGGGGAGGAGATGGCTCAAAAGGCTCACTAGGGATCACCGATGGGTCCCTATATGCAACAAGATCCGATACATTGAAGGTAGAGCTTATACCATATTCCTCGGGCAGGTCCACAACATACGCATTGGATCCAACACGTTTCAACACTCTAAAGGGACCGACTCCGCGAGCTTGCAACTTCTTAACGGTTCCAGAGGGAAACCGTTCAGGTCTTACCCTGATCATGACGTATTCGCCCTCGTGGAACTCTCGGTGGTGTCGGTGGGCATCGGCTAACTCCTTGTACCGTGCATTGCTGGCCTCAATGTGACGACGAATGTCGCCATGCAAACTCCTAACATGCCTAGCAAACGACTCGGCCGACTCGACACTCTAGCATGGATAGGCATGGGGACAAGGTCAACTGGTTTCCTAGGCCTATGACCTGTGACAATCTCAAATGGACTCATGCCGGTAGACCTATTCACCGAATCATTGTATGCAAACTCAGCCATGGGTAGAATGAGATCCCAATCTCCAATGCGGTCCCTAACAAGACATCTCAAAAGATCTCCCAGACTCCTATTGACCACCTCGGTCTGACCGTCTGTCTGGGGATGATATGCAGTGGAAAACTTGAGGTGCGTACCCATCATATGTCATAGTGTCTTCCAAAAAGTAGGAAGTGAATCTAACATCACGGTCAGACACTATAGTGCGAGGCAACCCGAACTTGCACACCACATGAGTAAGGAATAGGCGGGCTACCCTAGAAGCATCCGAAGTCTTCGAGCAAGGGATAAAGAGGGCCATCTTCGAGAAACGGTCAACCACCACATAGACCGAATCATGCTTCCTGGAGGTACGTGGCAATCCCAAAATAAAGTCCATACTAACATCCTGCCACGGGCATCAGGCACTGGTAGAGGCGTATAAAGGCCCGAGCTTTGCTTCTTCATCTTGGCCGTAGCACATGTACGGCACTGAGCCACGATGTTAGCAACATCGCGCTTCAAGCTCGGCCAATAAAATCGATGCTCCACTGCCTCAATAGTCTTGTTCCGACCAAAGTGGCCAGCTAGACCTCCCGCATGTAGTTCCCACACTAAGAAATCTCGAACCGAAGTTCGGGGAACACATAGCCTGCTACCTCGAAAGTGGTAACCCTCCTGAAGCACATACTCATCAAGGTCTCTCGAGGGTCCTGCCTGGAGAGTGGTAAAAATCTGACCGAAGTCAGGACAATCAACATAGGCCTCCTTCATCTTCTCTAACCCAATGACCTCGGCACTCATGGTGGTAAGCAAACATGCTCGCCGACTCAAGGCATCAGCCACCTTGTTTTCCACTCCAGCCTTATGTTTAAGCACAAAGGTGAACTGCTGGAGATACTTGACCCAACGACTGTGACGCGAGTAAAGCTTCTTTTGCGAATGGAGGTACCTCAATACCTCGTGGTCGGAGTATAGGACAAACTCCTGATGTAAAAGATAGTGCCTCCAATGCCTAAGAGCCTGAACAACTGCGTAGAATTCTTTATCATACGTAGAATATCGCAGTTTCGCGTCATTCAGCTTCTCACTGAAATATGCGATCGGGTGGGACTCCTGACTCAAAACTCCTCCAATTCTCACGCCCGACGCATCACAAGAGACCTCAAACACCTTCGAGAAATCAGGCAGTCGAAGGATAGGTGTCTGGGTCATGCGCTCCTTGATGTCCTTGAAGGCGGCAGATGCGGCCTTCGTCCATACAAATGTGCCCTTTCGGATACAATCCGTGATCGGGACGGTGACGGAGCTAAATCCGTGGATGAAGCAACGATAGAACGTCGCAAGACCATGAAAGCTGCGGACATCATGAACGGTACGGGGATCCGGCCACTCAACAATGGCCCGGACCTTCTCCGGATCGGCGGAGACCCCCGTACTAGACACAATGAAACCCAAGAAGGTAAGCTGAGGTGTCATGAAGGCACACTTCTGTGGGTTTGCAAACAGCTGCTCTCGCCGAAGAAGTAGACAGACCTGCCGAAGGTGGTCTAAGTGGTCCCCCTATGGTGCGGCTATAGATAAGGATATCATCAAAATACACCACTACAAAGACTCCAATGAAAGGTCGAAGGACCTGAGTCATGAGTCGCATGAAAGTGCTAGGGGTATTGGTCAACCCAAAAGACATGACCAACCACTCATATAGACCGTCCTTGGTCTTAAATGCAGTCTTCCACTCATCACCTGGCCTAATCCTCACCTGATGGTAGCCACTCTTAAGATCGATCTTCGAAAAGATAGTGGCACCTGCCATCATGTCCAGCATGTCATCAAGGCGGGGAATAGGGAACCTGTACTTCACGGTGATTTTGTTGATGGCACGACTATCAATGCACATTCTCCACGTGCCATCCTTCTTTGGGGTGAGTAATGCGGGTACAGCACATGGACTCATGCTGTCCAGAACAGACCCTCTCTGCACTAACTCATCGACCTGCCGTTTAAGCTCGGCATGCTCCGTGGGACTCATGCGATAATGAGGAAGGTTGGGCAAAGAAGAGCCCGGAACAAGGTCGATGACATGCTGAATATCTCGCATAGGTGGGAGTCCCTCGGGAAGCTCATCGGGAAAGACATCAGCATACTCCTGCAGAATGGGAACAACCTCGGGTGGGAGCTCACCCTCGGAGTCCCGCTCCACCTCTCGGACCGTAATGGCAAACACCGGACAGCCCTGACTAAGCTCCTGCTCCATCTCTCAGGAGCTAATCATCATCAATCTCCTCGTCGAGGGCTCTCCTGGGCCAGAGGTAACGGTCATAGCCCGAGCTGGGGATGGGGTACTAGGCCCGGGAACGGAAGGCTTCGGAGTACTAGGGCAAGTAGGACCCCTAACTGATGGGCTCCTGGGTCGAACGGGTTGGAGGGTGACCCGCTGGCCAGCGTGGTCGAAGGTACAGGTGTTCGACCGGCCATGAAGCGGGGCATCCCGGTCGAATAACCACGGCCTACCGAGAATGATACTGCCCACTTCCATGGGTAGAACATCACACCAGATCTCGTCACTGTAGGAGTGGAGCTGCAGCAGAACCAAGCACCGCAGCCTGACCAAAATGGAAGTGGTATCCACCCATGATACCTGATAGGGACAAGGATGGTCTACGGGTGTGAGACCAAGACGGGCGACATCGTTCGTGGAGATTGCATTAATACAACTCCCGCTATCGATGACCACCTTGCAAATTTACTTTCCCAGCCTACAGAATACATGAAGGATAGTAGTCCGTCGCCAGTCATCACTGACCTGTGGCTGGGTGACGATACATCTGACGACCCCCACGTGGGTATCGTCCGAATGTTGGGCATCCTGGGCCTCACCTCCCATCTCATAGTACTCGTCAGCTAGATCTTCATCGGCCTCATAGCTGACTAACTCGAGGCCCGTAGGGGTGGTATCCTCGGCCTGTGTGTCCCCAATGTGAAGAGATGGGCGGGTGGGACACTGGTTGGCGAAATGGCCAAACCCATTGCAGCGATAACACTGCTGCCGTGATCCACTAGGCTCCCCAATCATAGGTCATTTACCTTTATCCTCCCGACGGATAGGAGGCGTAGGCAACAAAGGACGTGCAAGAGGTACGGGTGCCGGTGGACGGGCTATGGGTGGGGCTGTAAGATGCTGGGGACAAGGAAGGTCCCTCGGGGGTGGAGGACGAGGCCTAGGAGCAAACGGCTCGGGATGAGCGGGCTCCTGAGGTCGAGCCATGGGGGCCCTCGGATACGTGCCAGATGAGCCACGGGGCTCGACACTACGAAGGGGAAAAGAGCCCAACCGATGGGGTGACTCGAACTCGGCCTCGAATTGCTCCAATTCGAGAGCTATCTGATATGCCTGCTCCAAAGTGGTTGCATTGCGGCGAAAGAGTTCATATTGATAATTGGGCCGCAAACCTCTTCGAAAGCCGGATATAGTCTGTGGACGCACTTTTCGTTTAACAATCATTTTATTCGTTTGTTGGTTTATTAAGTGCGTGGGCGTGCCAGTCACCGAGGTGACGATTTATTCGGGCTCCGAAGAGCCCATGGTGCGCTCGATCTGACTTCGTCAGACGATTGTGGGGTTCGTGTCAGGACCGAATCCCGTCGCGCCATAAAGGTCACGACGTCATTTACATCCTTCATACGAGGGAATACCCTTGATTAATTGCCGAAATTAGAGGCCCCGCGGCCGAAAGGAGTAACACTAATAATGCGAGAGAGATAGGGATAGATCACACTGAAAGTTGTATTAAGGCCATAAACTGTCGGCCGTGTCGGCCACTCGTAGACCTTTTGTATTCGGACACAAGTCCGTGGCAGCGTCACAATGAGAAAACCGAGGTAGATCCCTTCAAATGTCTGCCGAGCATGCGGCAATTTTTAATGAAGATTCGGAAGGTATCCGGAACGAGAAAATAAATCCGGTCCGATTAGGATGTCGGCCCGAGGTTAGATCAAAGCCCGGCCATATCGGGGGAATTCCCGAGACTCGGGCTCGACCTGAAAGGGCAGCGTTGTTGTTCCTTTTGCCCCGGGTCCCGGGGAGAGAGCGGGCTGCGGCGTGGGCATTAGCGTCTTTTATCTGGAGCTTTTTAGTTATACCTTCTGGGATTTCTGATTTGATGTTTACCGTTTGTTCGTGCCTTTGATCGGGATGATTTCTCTTCTTTGATTCATGATTATTCTTATTGTTATTATTTATTTATTATTACCCCTCCCACCTCTTTTATCGTGATTAATATTGGGCATTCGGAGTCCTTTAGTTAGCGTAATTTTTATTGATTTATTTGCTATTGTTAATGCCCTTATCGTGATGTACATACATGCATGCGTGTAGTGTGCCGGCGAAGGAAACAAGGTGTACCGCTGGAGGCTTGGGGTGTGCCGCTGAGGGCTGAAAAGGGCGTACCGCTGAAGGCCAAAGGGGCGTACCGCTGGGGGCTGAAACAGGCGTACCGCTGGAGGTCAATGGGGCGTACCGCTGAAGGTCAATGAGGGTGTGCCGCTGAAGGCCAAGGGGCGTACCGCTGAAGATCAATGGGGCGTACCGCTGAAGGTCAATGAGGGTGGAGGCTCGATCAGTTTTCAACTATTTGTTTTAAGGCTTTTCTTTTCTTCTTTTCTTAACTTTCGTGTAGTTTATACAAAGTTCCTCCCGTGTTTGTTCTCTTTGTTCGGTTCGGTCTCTTTTCTTGTGGGTCAGATGCTCGGGCTGCCGGGTGGTTAGTTAGCTCGGTCCGGTTCTCATCGTGATGCCGGCAGTGATTTGATAGGTTGGAAGGCTTCGTCAATTGTCTTGCTTGTTTATTGCTTCCTTTTGCCTCTTTTAATTGTTTATTAATTCCTCACAGAAAATTCGGCAGCATCTCCCCTTGACCTAGGGCGTAAGGGAGATAAAGGGAACGCGCCCACATGGAGTGGCGGAACCCGACAACTGGAAGTGGGCCCCCGGGGGAGCAACACCTTTAAAGAACCTCGGAAAACACGAAGGGAAACAACGGGCTCGGGCTTGGCCAGCAGGTGTACCGCTGAAGGCCAGAAGAGTGTACCGCTGGAGCCAGCTAGGGGTGTGCCGCTGAAGGTTCAAGGGGCGTGCCGCTGAGGGCAGACGGGGTGTGCCGCTGAGGGCAGGTGGGGTGTGCCGCTGAGGGCACTTGGGCGTGTGCCGCTAAGGGCAGATGGGGTGTGCCGCTGAGGGCACTTGGGGGTGTACCGCTCGGGGGCCAAAGGGATGCATCGCTGAAGGATTAAAAGGGCCAAGTGTGTGTGGGCTTGCAGATTGTCCCAAAAAAAGGAGGAAGGGTTATTGGAAATGAATGAAGGACCCCCAAAGCCAGACTTTGAAGGGGAGGCGTCACGTTGATGTGGTAGCTCAAGAGAAACCGAAGGAACGGAGGAAACGGGTAACACACTACATGCACTATGAAGTGAGGATCAAACCAATAGGAATAACATGAAAGGCCCCAAGGAGGGCGATTGTTTCTATTCGTGGGATGCCAAGCACCGTATCCCTACATGCATATTACAAGAGAAAATGCCCAAATGAGGCCATGGGTAAAAGGAAAAGACTCCAAGATGGAGAACAAGAGGAGGAATGAGATACAAGACAGAAGAAAGGATTGGGGCCTAAGACATAGGCCACCGTTCCCAACCCTCTCCCCGATACAACAAGCTCTCTCTCTCTTACTCTTGTTTCTTCCCGATGGCCGTCGGACGGAGCTCAGGCCGGGAGGACCCTTTCTTTCCTTCTCTCTTCTCCTCCTTTCTTCTGTGTGTGTGTGTCCGGATGCCTCTCTTCTTCCTCCTCTGGTCAGATGCCTCTCGTCTCCCTCTTCTTCTGTCGAAAACGGGCGTCTTTTATACTCTGGGCAGCCGGTGACTTCAAGCACCACCGTCGAAGGCGGGAAGCCGGCTGTGATGATGGTGGCTCACCTGCTCCGTCTTGGCTGTCAGTGGGGTAGGCTTGCGTGGCCCAAGGATCGGCCGCCACCTCAGACTGCTCCACTGCGCGCCAAGGATGTATAGGGCATGGGCTTCACGTCGCATTGACGTTGAAAGAAAATTCACCGCTGTGCCGTTGGCGGGTTAAAAAGGCGTGCCGTGGGGGAGCCAAAAGGGCGCACCGCTGGGAGCCCAAATGGGGGTACCGCTGGAGGGCCACGGGGCCGTGCCGTTGAAGGCCCTTTGGGGCGTACCGCTGAAGGCCCTGCGGGGTTCACCGCTGAACAGCCCAGTGGGCGTGCCGCTGAAGACCCCAAAGGGGTGTGCCGGTGAAGCCACCCCAGGGGTGTACCGGTGAAGCCACCCCAGGGGGTGTGCCGGTGAAGGCCCCCAGGCGAGGCGTGCCGTTGAAGGCCCCCTGGGGAGGCGTGCCGTTGAAGGCCCCCTGGGGAGGCGTGCCGTTGAAGGCCCCCAGGGGAGGTGTGCCGTTGAAACCCCCTTGGGGGGGTGTTCCGGTGAACCCCCCCTGGGGGGGTGTGCCGGTGAACCCCCAATAGGGGTGTGCCGGCGAGCGCCCAAAGGGGCCGTACCGGTGAAGGCTGCGGCAGGGTGTGCCGTTGAAGGGAGCGTGCCGCTGGGGACCCTGCAGGGCGTGCCGTTGAGGCCTCAAATGGGCGTGCCGCTGAAGGGCTAAACGGGCGATTTTGAGCCCATTATGAGCATGAGCCGTGGCCCATTTGATTTTCTTCGAGGCCCACGGGCTGTGGGGCCCTTTTATGCTTGATTTCTCCGGGGTTTCTTCACTCGTTGTCGATGCTGGGCCGAGCATGACTTTTAGATGTGCAATTTTTGATGTCCACAAATGCCCCCCACCAACGGGTATCGCAGGCGAAGGATGAGCCGGGCGGTGCCCGTGGGTGTCCTCGTCTTTTCTTTCTTTGTCGATGCCGACGGGGCGTCGAGAGCCGACCTGGTCTGTTGATCTTCTTTGTCTCTTCATCAGTGTCGACAAGATGCCGGGAACTGACCTGGTTTGTTGATTTCTTTGTCTCTCCGCCAGTGCCGACAGGACGTCGGGAACTGGCCTGGTTTGTTGTCTCTTAGTCTCTTGGTCAGTGCCGACAGGATGCCGGGAACTGGCATACTTTGTTGATCTCTTGGTCTCTTCGTCCGTGCCGACGGGATGCCGGGAACTGGCATGTTTTATTGATCTCTTAGTCTCTTGGTCTCTTCGTCAGTGCCGAAAGGACGTCGGAAACTGACCTGGTTTGTTGTCTCTTAGTCCCTTGGTCTCTTCGCCAGTGCCGACAGGACGCCGGGAACTGACCTGGTTTGTTGTCTCTTAGTCTCTTCATCAGTGCCGACAAGATGCCGGGAACTGACCTGGTTTGTTGTCTCTTAGTCTCTTCGTCAGTGCCGACAGGATGCCGGGAACTGACACGCTTTGTTGATCTCTTGGTCTCTTCGCCAGTGCCGACGGGATGCCGGGAACTGGCATGTTTTGTTGATCTCTTAGTCTCTTGGTCTCTTCGTCAGTGCCGACAGGGTGCCGGGAACTGACCTGGTTTGTTGTCTCTTAGTCTCTTCGTCAGGGCCGACAGGATGCCGGGGACTGACCTGGTTTGTTGATCTCTTGGTCTCTTTTCTTCTCTTTTTTTTTCTTTCTCTCTTTTTTTTTTCTCTTCTCTTTTTTTTGCCACATTACCGATACAAGCGCCCTTTCAGGTTTTCGCCGGTACCGGCCCCCTCTTGCTTTTGCCCATGCGCCCTTTCGGGTTTTCACGTGGCGGGGTACCCAATTTTACCCGTAGCGCCCTTTCGGGTTTTCGCCACAGCCGGGTTGTCGCCATTTTTACCCTTGTTCCGGTGTAGGGACAAGTCCGGTGGGGTATCTCTATTTTTAACCCCATTTTATTCTATTATTATTTTTTTGGAAATTGGGTGATATGCGAGTGTAGGCTAGGGCACGAAGCCTTGCGCCGAAAGATAGGGTTCATTCGTTGGCAAGAATAGAATGCCAGCGCAACGGGAGAATTTATGCCGATTCGGACGTAGGGTCCATAATGGCAATGTTGTGCGGCGTGGGTGGCTAGGGCACGGGGCCTTGCGCCGGAAAGAGACTTATTCGTTGGCAAGGCATTAATGCCAATGCAAGAATAGAGGTTCTGCCGATCCGGGCGTAGGGCCTGTGATGGCAATATTGTATGGCGTGGGTGGTAGCTGAGGCCCGAGGCGATGTGCCAGAGACGGGCTTGTCTTGGTGGTAGGGTAGTGACACTATGACAAGGATAGAGCCACAGGGGTAGAGTCGTCTTTGCTGGTGGGGACGTTCGTCTGACTGGGATCATGGGGATGGAATGTCTTCCTCGGGGGCATTTATTATTGTGTGCTGTCGACTTACTCCTCCGCGCATGCGAGCGGATGGATATGTAACTATGTATACATATATGGGTATATATATATATATACGTATATATACGTATATTTATTTAATATATTACATATATTTATTCACTTTTTGCTTCCCCTCCCTTTATTTCTTCTTTTATCTTCTCCTTTTATTTCCCTCCTTTCTCTTCCCCTTTTTATTCCCTTTGTCTCTCCTTCTATTTTTATTCCTTCTTCTTCTTTTTCTTCTTTTTTTTGTATTTTCTCCCCCCCTTTTATTTCTTTTATATATTTTTTTTCTCTTTTTTGTTTCCCCTCCTTTTTTCTTTTCCCCCTTTTTCTCCCTTTTTTTTCTTCTCTCTCTTTTTTTTATAAATAGGGGGGGGGGGGGGGGGGGGGGGGGGCGATTCGAACGGCTACTCCGTTCGAACCCCCTCGCCTCCTCTCTCTCTCTCTCCTCTTCTGGTGACCAGACGGACGGCCCCCCCCTCCTTTCGTCCTTCTTCTTCTTCTCCGAGCACGGCCATCGCCGTGGCCGTCGTCGTCGCTGCTGCTCCGGTGAGGGCGCCACCGTGGAAGCCCCCCCCTCTTTTCTCTTCTTCCTTCTCCCGTCCTCTTCTTCTTTCTCTTTTCTCCACAGGGGACGGCGGCCGGAGGCCCTCGCCCCTTCCATCTCCGTCTCTCTTTCTCCTCCCTCTCCCTCCTGTTCTCTTCCTCCCCCCCTTCTCCTCCGTCTCCGGCGCCATGGGTGGCCGGAGGTGACGTTGGGAGGGGGCGTGCCGGCCGGGATGGTGCTGGGAAGGCCCCTTTGGGCGTGTGCCGGCGAGCACGGTTTGGGGCGCGTCGGGGAAGACCCCCATGGGCGCGTCGGAGAAGGCGCCGCGAGGTGTGCCGGGGAGGCCCCCGTGGGCGTGTGCCGGGGAACGGCTCCGTAGGGGCGTGTCGGTGAGGGAACCCAGGGGGCGCACCGGTGAGTGGCTGCTGGGAGTGTACCGGGCAGGGCATCCGGGGGCGTGCCGGCGAGGGCAGCCTGGGAGTGTACCGGGGAGCGGCTCCCATGGGTGTGTCGGCCAAGGCACTAGCAGGGTGTGCCGGGGAAGGCACTGGGAGGGTGTGCCGGCGAGGGCACGGGGAGCGTGCCGGGGAAGCCATGCGCCGAGCGTGCCGGGGAAGGACGCCTGGGGGCGTGCCGGGGAAGCCATGCGCCGAGCGCGCCGGGGAAGGACGCCTGGGGGCGTGCCGGGGAAGGTAAGCGCGGGTGTGCCGGGGAAGCCTTAATGGGCTGTGCCGGCGAAGGGGGCACCAGGGTGTGCCGTGGAAGGGCACCGGGCAGTATGTGGGGACTTTAGCTTAGGGGAGAAGACTCCTTCAACCGGCGGACTTCTGGTGTTGCCTCTCGGGGCCCACCATGCTTTGTTGGGGCCGTCACTCCTTGTGGATGCGCACCCGTATTTTCCCTTACGCCTCTGGCCTAGGGGAAACTCTGCCGAAATTTCGTCAGAAATTGGCCATATTTTGTTCATTTGACTTGTAGTAAAGTTTCTTTGCAGTCCTTTTGCCTGTGATTTATTCTGATCTTCTTATTTGCATATCTTTGCAGACACATGGCTGCTCCAAGTGGTTCTTCCGCCCCTGCTGCTGCTGTCGGTGCCGACCTCATTCCGCGGGGTCCAGTGTCGACAGTCACATGGCTCAATGTGGAGAAGCTAGACCGAGAGCACGCAGAAATAGCCGCTTTGGCAGAGTCATCTGAGTCCGACGGGGAGACCATGGATTTCCAGAGGCTTGCCCGAGTTGACAGTGGCTTCACATTTGACCGGGTCACCGTGGAGTACAGGAAGGACTTCCTGAAGGACAGGCACCTGGTTCGATTTCTGAAGCATTTTCGCTCGCGGGAAGGGCGAGATTTCCGGGTCGTGAAGAAGGCCGAACAGGCCATATTACTGGCCCGGGATAGCTTGTTGTACAGCGTTCCTCGGAGTATTCCGATGTACCTGGTGGGAGAGCCCCGGGAGTGGAAGCCAGTTCTGGGGATCGAGGGGGTGCTGCCGACCGAAGACAAGCTGGTGCGGGCGCCTCAGTTTACTCCGGCACGATGGGACTTGTCTGCCGGGAAGGTGCACAACGAGGCGCCTCGGTTCGGTCTATTCTTGGCTCCCCTGAAGTGGGGCTACAGGGAAGAGCCCTTCATCTTGGACTGTTTGGCCATCAGATTCAAGCATGATCTATCACTGGGCTGGTTCGGGGACCTGAAGCTTCAGGATGCACACACCTTCCGGGAGAGGGCGGTGGAGTTCACGGAGCATGTGCTGTTCAACTATGCTCCTTTGCTGGTCCGGGTCGGCGTTTATCACAGCGTGTACGCCTCCCGATATGGCTATCCCATTTTCAAGGGCCTCTATTGCGGCATGATAGAGGTGTTCAGCGCAGCGACTAACACCTTCTACACGGTGGAGGGCGAGACTTCGCTTGACTTATGGAGTCTCAGTCAGCTGAGCGGCTTGCCCATTGACGGGGAGCCTTATGAAGAAGTGTGCCTCCCCGATCTAATCAAGGATGAGACTAACGGGGATGGCTATTATTCTCTTGGGTATTCATACCGGTACCTGATGAAGGCGTACCGGGAGCTATACCAGGCATCACACCAGGGGAAACAGCCCGCCCGCGGGGACAGGAAGAGGGTGCGCATGCCCCTGTGGCTGGAGTATTTCTTCGACGGGCCGAAGCGGTACGAGGAATTCCCCTGCGTCGGTACTGCCGTGGCTCCCAAGAAATGCGCGAAGCCGAAGCTCGACGTGAAGATCCCGTCCAGAGGGCGTCGGAGCGGGCCTAACCCGATGGGCTTGGATCCCCAGACCCACTGTGCCGCCTATCTCACGTACTGGCTATGCTCATTTGCCATGTCGTACGGCAACGAGACAGTTATCCGGCCGGATGCCATCTACCCGGCGTGCCAGATGGCGTGGGGGATCAAGCTTTCTCTGTGCCCGGCCACCCTCTGCTTAATTTACAAGGCCTTGGGGGATATTAGCACGCACCAGTTTCCGCGGCAGGCCCAGTATGTGTGCCCACTGCACTTCTTCAACGCGTGGGTTTGTTCGCTGTTCCCGGAGTTTGCCCCGCGAGTTCTCCAGGATTGGGGGCTGATACCGAGGATGCTGGAGTTCGCGAGTGCAGAGCCGGCTTCTACCTCCATGCGGATGTATGATATCCGGGGCCGGTTGACCACGGTTCCCCGGGATGCAGCCTGTACTATTCATTTCTGGACGCTGGCCGCACATTCAAGCCCCCTCGTGAATAATAAGAGGGAATGCAAGGATGACCAGGTGGAGAGGTATGTCCACCCTATCAGCCAGGAAAATGTAATTCGCCCGCTGCTGGAGCCGGAGCTGAGGGATTGGGCGCTGTCAATTCGCCCGAGCGTGCTGGTGTTCAGGAAAGGGGAGCACGTGTTGCTGGAGCCGTACTACCCCTTCCGGTTCGGTCGCAATTTCGGGTATGATCAGCATATCCCTGCTTATCACGCACAGTTCGGCCTGCCCTCGCGGAGCGTCCGGGGGGGCTCAGTTCCTGAGCACGCCAGGAGCTGGTGGGACTTCTTCCACCGAGCGGACTCCGCCTCTTTCAGAGTACCGGCCCCGGGTCGTGTTCCCCGAGTGACCCAAGATTACATAAAGTGGTGGAATGCCCGGACGGCTTTCTATCGGTTGCACAAGACCGATTGTTGGGATGGCGCCGAAAGGAGATTCCTTAGCCGGCAGCCAGTGCCAGTGCTTGATATTGAGCCGGATCATCTTCTTCGGCTCAAGAACAGGCAGGAGAAGGAGGTGGTAGCGTACATGGCAGCTCGTAAGCAAGCCCGGGACATGAGGCCGACGCCGAAGGTGGAGCTACCCCCGGTGGCTAAGGATGACTACGAGAAGACGCTGCGGGACTTGTGCCGGGTGGGGAGCGACCGTCTGGAGCTCATCAACTACCCATTCCCCATAGAGGAAGTGGGGACTCCTGCCAAGAGCTGGCGCCCAGAGAGGGACGTGGCCTACCCGCATCGCACGTTTATGAGGCGGGAGGAGAGGCGGCCCGAGAACTATAAGGATACCACGTGGTTATATGTCCTTCTCCGGGTAAATGGGATGAAGATTGAAGATGTGACAGCCTCCATCCTGAGCAAGCGCCTGCACATCCCCTATTACTATGCTGATGGGTGGGGCATAGACCACTTCAATCTTTTCTGCCACCTCTCTTCCAAGAAGCACGCGGATTTGGCCAACCTCACGGACCGGTGTCAAACTATTGAGGACGTTTGCTGGCTAGTCCGGGAGGCGGCACGTCGGGACAAGGAGACGTCCCTGAGCTACTGGCCGATCACGCTGCGGCTGTACACTGGCCCTCATGGTACTCAGTTCCCTCTTGCTCTTCGATTTTGTCCCTTAGCGCTGCGGCCTTCGCGGTGGGTTAGGTACTAATGGTATATGCATGTTCGTTCTTTCCCCTCTTTTCTTGGCAGCCCATCCCGACAGCACGCAGATGGCCACGTACCGAATCTCCTCCGGCTGGTGAAGAAGCCTGCATATTTTGAAGCAGCGCCGCTGGCCCCGACCACGGCTCCTTTGCCCAAGGCCGCGAAGAGGCCCCGGGCGAAATCCCCCGTGAAGAAAGCAATGGATGCCGCGAAGGCGACCAAGCAGCGGGATACGAAGCGACGCAAGACGGAGGCGGCCAAAGCCTCGACCACCGTTCCTTCGGTGCTTCGGGTCCCAACCTTCGAGGAATTTGAAGTCGCTCGGCCTGAGCCCAGCCCGCCTGCCGGTCAGTGCCTTCGACCGTCGGCGCCTCTTTTAAGTTTTCTCTCTTCTTTTTTTTTATCATTTTTGAAGCAGGGCCCTGACGCTTGAATGTATTTTTTTGTCTCAGCCCTTGTGGAAGAGCCCGTGTCCGCGCCCGTCCCTGATGTGGAGGGGTCGGCTCCTATGCCCGCGCCTGTCATGGGTGCGGCCGCGGTCGTAGCAAAGGCGGCCTCGGTGGCGGCTCCGGCTCCCTCACTGCAGGCCAGGGAAAGGTCTCGAGCGAAGTCGCCTGTCCAGAAGGCGTTGGCTGCTGCCATGGTGGCCGGGGAACAGGCGGCCAAGCGGAGGCGGGCCAAGGAAGCCCTGGGTACGACAGTAGCCTCACCGGCGGCCGCTATCCCATCCTTCGAGGCATTTACGGCCATGCAGACCGGGCCGAGCCGTGATACTGGTGAGGCTCGGCGGTCGCCTACGTCGTCCATGGTGGATCTCCCTCCTGAGTTGGCCTTGCGTCCCCGCGCGGAGACGATGCGTTTCTTCTCTGAGGGCGGCGTGGAGGGAACGGCGTCCGTGCCGATCCCGGGTGAGGGTGAGGCTGCGGCTCCGGAGAAGGCTTTGTCTGCCGAGGTCGAAGGAGGTATTTGCCTTTGTCGGCCTATTTTACCTCTTTCATCCTTTGGGAGCCGATTGGGCCTGACATGACCCGCGTTTTTTTTTGACAGGTGCAGCTGGAGCAGTTACCGGGCTATTTGGCCTCCGAATGCACCCCCCGGTGACGCAGCTATATGTGCGGAAGAGGTCGAAGTCTGGGCTGCCAGCCTCACCCAGTCCGCGAGAGGAGGCGCCGGTTATCGAGCTCGAGGTGGAGGCCCCTTTGCCAGCACCGGCCGAGCCAGCGGCAGTCGAGTCTCCGTCCGGGGAAGAGGTAGACTACGACTACTCTTCCGACGAAGCGGCTCCCGCTGAGGTAGCGTCTTGAGGCACCGGGCCGTCCGAGCTGGCCTTTAAGGCTTCTTCATTTGCTAAGTCGCTCGGCTCGATGGAGGCTGCTGCCGTAGGCGTGGCTTTATTGGCGCAGGGCTGCCTGTGTGGTCGCCTACTAACGCTGTTTTTTTTTTGTTGTCGATTCTTTGCAGGAATCAGTTAAGCCGGAGGCCGCAGGAGGGGCTGCTCCAACTGCGCCAGTTGACCGCCCGGCGGGGGTTGCTGTTGGCATGGGCAAACTGGCCCTTCTATTCGAGGCCCTTCAGGAGGACGCATTGTTGGGACCTTTGGCAGGCGAGCCTCTGGAGGAGGGGGAGATTGCGCCTGAAAGCGGCATGTCAGTGGCTGAGGTAAGCATGCGGGTTTCGAGATCTCTTTTCGCCTCCTGCCCTCGCATGATTTATTCTGGATGGCGAATGGCTGATTTCCCTCCACATAGTCAGGCGATGCCGGAACCGGAGAAGGCCTCTGGTCGTGTCCGAAAGGCCGTGGCCAAGCGGCGACCAAGCATTGCCCCGATAGCGGTGGAGGGGCCGGCTCTCGTCTCCGACTTAGGGGCGGCGAGTCTTGCTGCACTAGTGGAAGCGGGGCGTCTACCCCGACTGATGGTTCCACTTCCGCCTTTCCCGAAGCTTCCGGCCCAGATGGAGGACCCGTTCCTGAGGCAAATATTTACGGGGCTTCGGGCACATCTGGAGGGATCCCAGACGCGAGAGAGAAGTTCGTGGATGGCGTTCTCGGGTCCGGCTCTACTCGAAGCTCCGGCTTCGGCCGGAGTAGAGACACCTGCCCCCTCGCCTGTCGAGCTAGTGGCTAAAGCAGACCGAGCCGGGGAAGAGGAGACGGGGGAGCAGCGGATGATGGAGACGCCAGATGCTTCAGCGCCGGTCTCGGCCATTTCCTTAGCGGTGGTTGGCCAAGAACCCTCTGTCGAGCCATGCCGGCCGGGCGACTTGACCCTCGTCCTTCCATCTTCTTCAGTCGCGGTGGACGCTGGTTTGTGGGTAGAGGTGGATAGCATCGTGGAGTTCACTCTCCCAGCCATGCCTTCGGTTAGTCACACCTCGTCAGAAGCGCCAGTCCGCCAGATGCTGGTGACGCTGCGGATGATGCTTTCTGCCGACCTGTCTTTATCATATCGAGAGGTGCATGCCATTGTGACGCAGTTGACTGGGGCGCTGCAAGTGTTAGGCTGTCCGCTGGGGGAATGGTCACGGCGGGTCTTGCTATTATTGAAGTATGTCAAACGCCGTGAATTCCTGGAGACTCAAGCTCCCGATGAGCGCGCCGCTCTAGATGCCCAGGCAGATGAGTATCTACAGGCCTTAGAGGTCCGACGCCGTAACAAGGAATGCCACGAGAAGGCCTTAGAGGAGGGCGAAGGCAGCGTTCGCTCCCTCGAGAGCCGGGTCGAGGAGTTGGAAGGCTACCTTGCCGCGGCCAAGCTTGACCTCGCCGAGGCGGAGAGGGCGGTGGTAGAGGAGAGGGAAGCTCTTGCCGTCGCCGACGTTGAAACGGTGTCCGTCGAAGCGGAGCTCGCCCGTCTTGAGGGATTGAGGGGCCGACTGCACGACAGGATAAACTTCCCCTGCGTCGGGATCCTCCCTCTCGAGGACATCTTCAGGGACATCGACTAAGCGCTGCATCCCTTAATTTCTCTTTTTTTTTGAATGTAACACAGGGGTATGCCCCGCAGCACATGTCATTTGATCCTCTTTTGAATAGAGCAAAGCATTTATGATTTTACGCGTTCTTGGTGTGTGCATTTGTCCCAGAGGGAACTTTCTCACCCTTTTTTTCTCTCTTCCGTGCATATTGTTTTCTTCTTCCTCTTTCCCTTGCTCTTGTATATTTTTTTTGTGTAGAGACCCATTGGCAGGGTACGAGTCTCTGCGGGGCTTCGCTTTGGGAGGACCAGGCAGGGACCCATGCCAGGGTATAGGAGAGTGCTCGCCTTCCCAGGGGGAGGACGAGGGGACCACTCCACCATACCGAACGGGCGACTCCCTGGTTTTGCCGCAATATTGGTAACGCGTGCTGGTCTCGGGCGAGGGGTACTTGGCCAGAGACCCTTTTCGTCGTTCAGAGATGGCGGATAGAAGGATCTGTTTAGTCAGTGACTCAGACGGGAGGTCCGAGCCAAAGGGGTACTCACCGCCTGGGGAGGACGGAGAGAAGAGTTTGTTTAGTCAATGACCCGGACGGGAGGTCCGAGCCAAAGGGGTACTCACCGCCCGGGGAGGACGGAGAGAAGAGTTTGTTCAGTCAATGACCCGGACGTAAGGTCCGAGCAAAAGGGGTACTCACCGCCCGGGGAGGACGGAGAGAAGAGTTTGTTCAGTCAATGACCCGGACGTAAGGTCCGAGCCAAAGGGGTACCCACCGCCCGGGGAGGACGGAGAGAAGAGTTTGTTTAGCCCACTTCTAGTACCCCCGCTGATGCGGGGCGGCGACTGGAAATGGGGGGCGTTCCCCTTTTCTGGCTCTTCTTTTCTCTCTTTTTTTCTCCCTTTTTTTTATATTTTTTTTGCTTCTTCCTTCTTTCTCTTTCTATTTTTTTCTCTCTTTTTTGCTTCTTCCTTTTTTTTCTCTTTTTGCTTCTTCTCTTTTTCTCTTTCTATATTTTTTTCTTTTTTTGCTTCTTCTTCTTTTTTTTCTTTTGTTTCTTCTCTTTTTCTCTTTCTATTTTTTTTTCTTTTTTGGAAACCCGGCTGGTGGCCAAATCATTCAGACATTAATCACGCAAATCCGCCCCCAAAATGGGCGAATAGTAATATTATTACCTGAATGGGGGCGCCGGAGCGTGGTACAATCTCAAGTGCCTTCCATTAAGAGGCGGGAATTGAACCTCCCCGCGGTGGTTGACAATTACATAGGCCCCACCTTCGTAGACTTTTTGGACTACGTAGGGTCCGAGCCAGTTCTCGTTTAGCTTACCCTTGGGGTTGGCTGCCATGAGATCTCTTCTCTTGACCATAACAAGGTCGCCCTTCTTGAATTCGCGTTCCTTGACGAGCTTGTCAAAGGCGCGTGCAATCCGGGCCTGGTAGACCTGGATATTCTGTTGGGCTTGAAGCCGCTTTCCTTCCAGACTGGAGAGTTCGTCAAGCCTTCGCTCGGTGTTGGTCTGCCCTTCAGGGACAAGCCCCTGCTGAATGGCGACCCTGAGGGACGGTATCTCCAGTTCGACGGGGACGATTGCTTCCGAGCCGTATACGAGAGAGAAGGGCGAGCAGCCCGTTGGGGTCTTGTATACAGTTCGGTACACCCAAATCGCTTCATACATTTTTTCTTCCCAGTCCCTTTTATTAGAGCTAACGGTCTTGGCCAGGAGAGTGCAGAGTGTCTTATTGAAAGCTTCGGCCAGCCCATTGGCTTGTGGGTTGTAAGGAGTCGATGTCCTCCAGTCAATTCTGTATTTTTCTGCTAGCCGGTAAACCTTCTGGTTACGGAAGTGGCTGCCGTTGTCCGACACAATCCGGTCGGGCATGCCAAACCGGAATATGATGTTGCGGCGGGCAAACCTGACCACGATTTCTCCGGTGACCTCCCGCAAGGCTACAGCCTCTGCCCAACGGGAGAAGTAGTCGGTTGCCGCCAAAATGTACTTGCATCCTGTGGAAGACGCGGGTAAGGGACCCACAACGTCTGTTCCCCATTGGGCAAACGGCCAGCTGGGCGCCGTTGGGTGCAATTGCACGGGAGGCCTTCTGGGTATGGCGGCATGCTCCTGACATTTCTGACATGACTTAGCATATTTGCAGCAGTCGTCGAACATTGTAGGCCAATAGTAGCCAAGTCTCTTGATCTCAATTTTCATTTTTGGTCCCGCCTGGTGTGCACCCGCCGTCCCGGCATGGACCTCCTTCATGATTTGAGTCCATTATCTAGGTCTTAGAGTTAATTATCCAAGTCTTGAGTCATTTGGACCCTTAGTTGAGGACATTGGGCCCAGTTAGTGGGCTTGGCCCATGGGCGCCCCCCCCTGTCTCTTGGTCTTTTGCATTTATGCACTTTGTTAGGGGGTTTTGTGCAAATGGTCCAACTCTATATAAGGACCCCCCCCTCTCCCATTTGGAACAACTTTTGATGAATTGAAAAATTAAACCCTCAAGTATTCTCTCTCCCTCTCTCTATAGTTCTCTCTCTCTCTCTCACTACTTCTCCCTCTCTCTCCCTAAATTTCGAAATCCCCTCTCTCTCCTCCCTAATCACCCTTCTTTAAGACCCCTCCCCCTTCCCTATACACTCATTCAATTCCCCCTCCAACCCCTAGGTGGAAACCCCTTCTCCTAGGCACCCTTTCATCTTCCCAGGCACCCTTTCACCTTCCCAAGGCCACTCCCCACCCTTCCCAAGCCATATTCCTCCACCCAAGACCCCTTTCCCCTCTCCAAGGGACCCCTTCACCTCCCTAGGTCGTCCATCCCCTTCCCCTCCCTCCTAGGGTCGCACCCCCCTCCATCTCCACCCACATACACCACCACCACCTTAGCCTCCCCTCCACAAATCCATTCCAGCCCGCAGGCAGTTTCTGGCCCCAACTTGCAGAGCATTTTCCAACACGTTCCAGGAGGATTCGGCATCCAAGCGCTTCAGCAAACTTGTGCATCCACGAGTCTTCTCCGCAGGCGAGTTGGAATCGCTCCGTTCCAAGATCGTGGCCGGCCGCTAGCTCCGTTCTACCGTGACTGCGCACTGGGGGCTCAACCAGAAGGCCATCTCTGTTCGACCTTCGTGCAGCGGCCAAGACTGGAGGAATCGGTCATCAAACTCTTCATCAAAATTCTTCCTCCCCCTGTCAGCTTTCAGAAGCCGAAGACGGAGCATCGTTTGAACGCCGTAAGTGGAAGTTACCATTTTTATACCGCCGGGCGTTCGTTCTGCCTCCTGTCTGTCTTCCCCGACCTGTCCCCCTTCAACGGGACCATCCTGTCCACACGGACTTCAGACAGTGGCGAGGCCGGCTCCGTTGGAAAGTAGACCTCCCCACGCTTCCATCGACACCGGCCGTTTGCAAAACAGAGCCCGGGAGCGTTCGTGGCGTCCTCGGCAATCTGCTGTTCAGAAGCTGAACCTGTGCAGGTCCTGAACAGGGACCCCGTTCGGTCGATCGTGGCAGCCCGGCTCGTGCAGAACGAAAATCCATAAAATTTGAGGCGCACCCCTATTCTGTTACGAAGCCAACGACACCGACCGCGCCTCCGGCAAAATTCCAGAAAGTGTTCTACGGCTACATCAGTGACTGCTGGTCCAGAATCCCAGAACCGGACAGGTTTCGGTATCGACCGCCGGTGTGATAATTAACCAATTTTCCCCACCCCGCTTGGCCGGCTGAAGGCCCCACCCTGCGTGGTGGTAGTGTTTGGTGTAAACTCCATAACCCCCACCCCGAGATCCTCCCTCCTGCGAGAGGCGTAGTTTTGTAATTAACTAACCAGCAGGTCAAGCTACCCCGCCGCGGCGTTCGGGTGCATACCCACGCCTCCCGGCGCGCCCATCGTCTCCGGCCGGGATCGGTGTCTTCACACCGATCAGGTGAGCTTCTGGTCCCTCTCCTGGTCCTCATTTACTTTGCTTAGCTAGTATCGTTTCCTTAGCTCGTTGGCGGTAATTGAGTGCCCGGACTTGATTGTTTGTGAAACCACGAGCGCACCACCGTGGCAAGTGAGAGAGCGCCACCCAAGCCCACGCCCCAGCGTGCTAGCCCGCCCATAAATTGGGTATCCCAGGCCCATTAGGGGTCAGCCATAAGCCCACCAACCGGTGGAAACCTTAGGGTCCCACCCCGGATCCTCGCCGGCATCACTCGGACCCACTGGGAGCGCATGTGCGTCGCGTGAGATAGGTCGCACGGTGAGCCGAATTGAGAGCTTGTCCCTCCAAGCTTCTTCGGTGGACAAACATCGGAGGAGCAGCTTCCGCCTGGCATCTGCCACAATTCGGAATAATATTCCGCTTCGGAGCTCATAAGAGTCCTTGGTTCTGACTAGCTTGATCTTTTCTTCTCTTCGGTCAGGCAACCGCTGGTGTTTGAACCACTGCATCAAGGGGTCTCTCCAGTCGGGCAGGCTGACGGCTTCCACTGTAGTGACCTCTAGGTCTTCTTCTTCTGATTCCTCTTCTACCATGCTGGGCATCTGGCGTTGGTTTATTACTTGGATGCTGAGAGATCCATCTGGAGGCACTGCTAATGAGCTTGCCAATTTTGCCAAGGCGTCGGCCTGGGCGTTCTCCCCTCGGGCCACATGGCCTATTTCGAGGAGGTAGAATCGCTCCATGAGCCCCTTCGCCTTAGCGTGGTAAGGGAGCAGCTCGGGTTTCCGGACATCAAACTGTCCCTGGACCTGCTTGACGACTAGCAGCGAGTCGCCGAATACCTGGAGCATTTTGATCTCCATGTGGAGGGCCACCTGGAGGCCGATAATCAGAGCTTCATACTCCGCCTCATTATTTGTACAGGGCTTGCTGATGCAACAAGAAGTGTGTAGCACTTCTCCATCTGGAGACTTGAGGACGATGCCCGCTCCGGCCCGCACCTTAGTATGTCCGGACGGGGTCGCTTCTGTTCTTGAGGCTCCGTCAAAATACAGCTGCCAAATGGCTTGTTGTATATGGTATACCTCCAATGTTTCATCCTCAGGCAGCTCTGTGGCCAACGGGGAGTCTTCGGGCACGGGGTGTGTTGCGAAGAAATCCGCGACGGCTTGTCCCTTAACGGCCTTCTGCGGCACGTAGGTAATATCAAACTCCATGAGTAGCACGGCCCATTTGCCAAGGCGCCCCTTCGGGACCGGCTGGGAGAGAATGTGCCTGATCAGCTCTGGATATTAGACTGACTTCATGGGATAGCATGTAGTGCCTCATCTTCTTGACTGCGAAGACCAAAGTAAGGCAGACTTTCTCTATTGGAGTGTACTTGGCCTCCGCCCCTACCAGTCTCCGGCTAAGGTAGTAGAGAGCATGCTCTTTTCCTTCATCGTTGTTCTGGGCGAGCATTGCCCCCAGTGAATATTCAGTAACTGCTATGTAGAGAATAAGCGGTCTACCTTTGACAGGTGCCCCCAGGACAGGCGGGGTCTTCAGATACTCCTTTAACTGGTCAAATGCGTGCTGGCATTCATGACCCCAGCTGAAAGGTGCATTCTTCATCATTAGTCTGTGGAATGGCTGGCAGCGCCCCGACAGGTTGGAAATGAACCTGCGGATGTAAGCTAGACGCCCCTGTAGGGATCTCAGCTCTCCCAAATTCTTCGGAGGGGGCAGCTCCTGGATAGCTTTTATCTTAAAGGGGTCGATCTCGATCCCTCTGTGTCGGACAATGAAGCCGAGGAACTTTCCACTGGACACGCCAAAGGCGCACTTCATGGGGTTCATTTTCAGCCCGTACAGACGGAGCCTTTGGAAGACGACCCTGAGGTCATTCAGATGCTCATCCCTCTTTTTAGTCTTGACGACCAGGTCGTCGATGTAGCATTCGACCTTGCTGTATAGCAGCTCGTCGAAGATCTTGGTCATCGCCCGCTGATATGTGGCACCAGCATTCTTGAGGCCGAAGGGCATCCTCTTGTAGTGAAATATCCCTTTAGGTGACCTAAAGGCGGTGTGAATCCGGTCGTGGTCGGCTATCCAGATTTGGTTATAGCCGGACGACCCATCCATAAAGGACAAGGCCTCGTGGCCATTAGTTGCATCGATCATCACTTCGGTGATAGGCACCGGGAAGTCGTCTTTTGGGCAGGCTTTATTCAGGTCACGGAAATCCACGCAAATCCTGATCTGTCCATTCTTCTTCTTCACTGGTACAATGTTGGCCAACCATGTGGTATATTGGTTTTCCGCCACGAAGCTGACATCTATGAGTTTGTCGACCTCCTTGCAGATCTGGCTGGTTAATTCCGGCCTCATGCACCGGGGTGATTGCTTCACTGGCTCCACTTTGGGATCAATGGATAGGATGTGCTGAGTCACTTCGGTGCTGAGCCCAGGCATTTGTTTGTAATTCCAGGCAAAGCAATCCCGGAATTCTTGCAGCAACTTTGTGTATTGCTCTCTCTCCTGTAGGGGCATAAGGGCACTTAGGAAGGTCGGTCTGGGGTCCTCTTCTGTGCCAAGGTTGATCTCAATCAACTCGTCGACTGTGGCCTGGCCACCTTTTTCAATTTCTGGCGGGGCCGATGACAAGTCAACGAAATCCTGGTCTTCATCGTCCTCGGGTTCGATGATGCCATCTCCCTCTTCTTGTTCATCATGACTGGGCATGGAGGCTGCATTCACCTCGCACTCCTCCTGGGTCGTAGCTGCCGGGTAAGCGAGGTCTGCTGGCTCGGAGGGGCACAGGTCCATCCTGGACTCTTCTGTGTATTCATCATAGACCGCTTCTGCGGGGGCCGGGGTAGCCGCATCTTCAAGCGCCTGGCATTGGACGGACACAGTGTAGGCTCTTGCCCTGGGGCTGTCCGCCATGTGGGGGCGTGGCGGGGCTACCACGTAGTCCCCCATTCTGAGCTCATCCCTGTCGATGAGGCTTTGAGCAATGTCTTTGAAGACATAGCAGTCTTCAATGGCGTGACCCAGCATCTGGTGGTAAGGGCAAAATAGTGGGTCCCCGCTTCTTCGGGTGTCTTGCGGCCTCTTGGACCGTGGAAGGGAGACTTTGCCGTAGTGGCAAGCCCAGTCGAAGATGCCACGGGTCTTCTCTCTCGGAAAGGAATAAGGCTTCTGTAGCTTCTCTTGGAGTGTCAGCCCTTGCCTGGTCGGCCGCTCGATCAGCGAGCTTGCCATGTCTCTCATTTCCCGCCTTGACAAAGCGGGGGTGCTGGGACTGGTGCCTCGGGGCCGAGGCATCCGGCCACCCCATGGGGGGAGGGAGCCCTGGATCAGGTCGGCGACTAGCGAGGTCAACTTCGCCAGTCGTGCTTTTAGCATCTCGATCTCCCGTTGCTGCCTGTGGTACAAGGCGTACATGACGGGGTCGTATCGAGGGGAATTCGGAGCATGGCCCGTGCTGCTGCTCCTCGCTTCGCCGGCCGGCCGGGGCGAAGGTGTCTCGCCGGTGTGCCCTTTCGAGGTCGACACTTCAGAGAAGGAGGGGGTCTTCCCCATGCCGCGGCGGCTGGGAGGCTTCCATAGGAATACTTCTTCGTCTTGTGCCTCTTCGGCCGGGGCCCCGGGACATGTGTCTTGGTGGGTTTCCCGTGAATTTGCAGCTTCTGCGGGGTCATCGCCGGGCCATGTTGAGACCGATATGACATCAGTCTCGTAGTAATCTTCTAGTGAAAAGCCCAAACCGGGGTGCTTGGTGATTTTCAGCAACCGTCGCTCCAGGTTTGGTGGGTTCCACATTCTTTCAAACATTTTCTTCCGGCTGGAGGGCTGGTAGGGAGGAATCTTCTTCTTTCTGACCATTCTGGCTGCCCGGTCAGTCATGTGGGGAAGTCCCGTAATGGGGACGTGCGGGTCATGCAACTCGTCAGGGAACCGGCAATCGTCGTCTTCCCTGACCGATTTCTCCCCGGCCACATAGAAGATAGTGGGCGGCCCCTCGGGGTTAGGCACCTCGAAAGTTCTCAGTTGTTCAGCCGCTTGGCATTCAATTTCCGCTATCGGCTTGACGATCCCTGGCGGGACCCTGACATCTTCTAGCAGGTCTTCGAGGCAGGGTGCCCCCGGTGTGGGGTAGATAGGGAGAGGGGCTGCCCTAAATACCCCTTCCTCTTGTGCAATAAATGGTACATGTGGGGGAGCCACATAGCTTGGGGGCGGCGGAGGAAACCAGCCTCCCGATTCCATTTTCTTCTTTCCCTTGTCTTGGATGACTTGGGGAGCTTGCTTCGCCTTTTCTAAGTATAGATTAGCATCTGACAGGTGACACTCGAACACCTCGAACGGGTGGAGGTCGGCGAAGATTCTGACTTCCTTTCCCTCGCAGGGGTACTTGATGCATTGATGCAAGGTGGAGGGCACCACCCTATTTTGGTGTAGCCAAGGCCGGCCGAGCAATGCCTTGTAGGACGTGTTGGAGTTGATGACGTGGAACTGGACTTTGGAGGTGAAGTCGTCAAAGGTCAAGTTGAACTCTGCGACCCCCATGGGAACCTCACATTTCTGGTTAAAGCCGGCAATCTTGACATTTTTAACTTCGACCAGGTGTACATCAAAGTAGTGCTTCTGGTATACCCGGTACGGGAGTATATTTACTGCTGCCCCTGGGTCGATCAAGACCCTGTTGATAGGCTGGCCGTTCAGCTGCCCTTTCATGTAGAGGGGCTTGTTATGGCTGCAAGTCGGTAGGAGCATGTCATCTTCTGTGAAAGCCACTGCTACTTCAGGTGGTGTTTCTGCCAAACAGGCTTCAAGGTGTGCTGGCGTCTGGAGTGCGGCGATGATGGCTTGCAGCGTTTCTTCGTTCAAGGACAGCATCTCCCACACCGTGAACCGGGTCGGGATTTTCTTGAGGTGTCTGACTATTCGCTCGGCCGCCCGCACCTTGAGCAATTTCATCTCTTCGGGCTTGCTGCGTCTGCCCTCATCCTGAGGCTGGAGTGCCAGCTCAAGGGATGCCTGCTTTGTGGGCTCTGCTGTGGCCTGTTGAGCTGGCGGGGCCTGCTGGGCTTCCTCTGTTTCTCGCATGAATTCGGCGAGGTCTGGGATGCCGTTGAATTCTCCTTCTGGCTGGGCAGGAGCTGTAGCTGGTAGAGCTTGAGGAATGCTTGCTTTACTGGTCGCAGCGGACCCCTGAGGGTGCGCCCGCCTTCCTGCTCGAGCTGACAGGAATTCGGCGAATGACGGGGCGCCTTGACTCTTGGTACCCCCGGGGTAGAGACCTGATGGGGGAGGGATCTCGGTGCCTCGGACCTCAGGAGGGTCGAGAATCTGATATGGTTGTTCCCCCTTGAGCATGATGTTGAGGCTGCCCTGAGGAGGGCGCCCCCACTTCCTCCCTGACCTGGTGGCGTGCTGGGAGGTGGATGTTTCAGCTTGACTCACCTCTGCCGGTTCATGGGGTGGCTCTTCTTCTTTCTCTTCCAGGGAGAGAACGGTGTCGAACAATGCCGAGAGGGTGTTGCAGGCGAAGACGACCTCCTTCTTCTTCTTGCCCCTGGGTCTTCTCTTCTTCTTCTTCTTGCCCGCCGCAGCGGATGGCTGCTCCCGAATAGGTTCACCCCACAGGGGAGGCTCTTTATCTGCATCAGCTTCTGTTCCTGGAGCCAGCTCGAGTGACTCGAACTCCTCCCAGGGGACATATTGTTTTAATTCGACGGGATGGATTTTGGGCTGCTCATAATCTTCAAGCCCGTCAATAATAGCCTGGAGTCTTTCAACCGCCGGGCTAGTCTTCTTGTACATCCGCAACGGGGCCGAGCTCTTCTTGTTGTGAGTGGGCCGCCTCATGACCAGCCGAGGGGCCGTGTCGTGGCAAACCGGGTTTACCGGGGGCGGTGCAGGCAGGGGCGCTGCTACCCTCGAGTGAATTCCTGGGGTAGGTCGAGAGGCGCGCGCCTTTCTAGTTTTTTTGGGTATAGTCTGCCACCCTTCTTGGTCTTGAGCTGGGGCCATGATAAAGGTCTCATAAGTGGTACGGGCACAGGCTTCCGCCCATTCTTCTGGCAACTCCTGATATAGTGAGATCATATTGACGGAGGAGGTTATGCTGGGCAGCTCGTGTGGCTGCGGGGGGTCTACTTTATGCTCCCCCATGTCTAGCTCCCCGTCCCTGATTAAGGACTCAATAACATCCTTGAAGACGTAGCAGTCTTCAATGGTATGCCCGAGCACCCGATGGTACATGCAGAAGCCCGGGTCATCCTTCTTCTTCAAGTCGCCAGGCCTTTTCGGCTCGGGCAGTGTGATTTTATTGTAGCTAGTTGCCCATTCAAACAGGAGCTTGGACTTGTCCCGGGAGAAGGAATATAACTTGTTTCTCATCTTCTCCCTTAGCGAGGGGCCTTCCCGCCGCTCTGTGGTTCTAGGCGGCGGAGGGTTGGCCGCTCCCTTGGCTTTCTCCTTCTGCTTTTCAAAAGCCTGGAAGTCTAGTGCATGCACCTCTGGGGGAGCCGGCTTCTTTTCCGCCTGCCTGGCCCTCTGGCTTGACATGGCTGGGGTGGAGGAGTATCGGGCCAAGAATGCCTCGATCTCCGCTACCACATTGTTCAGACGGTCAAATGTCTTGACCTCAGTGCCGATCATCCTTTCTAGGATTTCTTTCTTTAAGTTTTGCTTGCAGATCTGAACTGCGTCCTCCTGATGCGGGAGGCGTTTGCACCTCATACTAAGGTTCCTCCATCTTTTGATGTAGTCGAGGGCCGACTCATCATTCTTTTGCTTTGTGGCATAGAGTTCAGCCATAGTCATTTCCCTTTCAGCGACGTAAAATCTTTCCTTGAACTTCTTCTGCATGTCAGGCCAGTCAGCAACGGACCCTGGTAGCAAGCTGGAGTACCACTCAAAAGCGAGTCCGGTAAGTGTTGAGCCGAAGAACTTCAGAAGATAGGCCTCATCAGCAGCTAAATCTCCCATGATGTTTACGTAGTAGGCAATATGTTCCCTGGGGGATCCTTGCCCGTTGAACTTTTCAAATTTCGGCGGCTTGGTGACGCCAGCCGGCAACTTCCTGGCAGCATAATGAGCCGGGTAGGGTACCCGGTAGATGTCGAAAGGCGTCTGCTCCCCATCGCCCCTCTCGGCCAGCTTCATCTCTATCATCTGTTCGAGCATCAACCGGCTGACTGCCGCCGGGTCGACTGGGCTCAGGTAAAAATGAGCGGGCTGCGCGCTCGGAGTGGCTATCACGGTCGCTCGGGGGGCCATGGGAGACCCTTGTGAAGGCAGAGCCTGTGGCCGGGCCGCTGCTGCGTAGTGTGTTTGCTGCGGGGGTGCGCCCCCGAGCGGATCGAGGGTCGCTGGAAGAGCGGCCTCTGAAGACTGCCCCCTGTCCCTGGGTACTTCGGGTATAACCTCGGTCTGCCAGGATATCGGGGGAGGTGCGTCCCGCTCACTTAGCTGCTTCTTGAGTGACTCGATTTCCTTTTGGAATCATTGTATCATGAGCAGCATCGTGGGGTCAGCCGTGGGAAGACTAGGCATCCCCCCTGTTTCTTCGGCCGGGGCGTCCTCGGAGGATGTCGAGGGTCCGCCACTCATGTCGCCGGTGGTGACCACATTGGCCGTGAGGGCTGGAAGGGGCTCTCCAGGCAAGGTTCCTTCGGCGGCTGTGGATGTCGCGCCGCCTGCCGCCCTCCCTCGTCTAGTGAGGGGTCCCGGTCTGGCGGCTATCCTGGCCACTTCTTCTGGATCGGCGGGCAAGGCCCCATACCGACCATGAACTCCTACCATGTTGCAGGTGAACGTGTGCCAATTTCTGTTCTTATTTCTTTTTGTCGCCCTCCTGGATGACCTTCCTGGGAATGTCAGCCTGTCGAAGACCGACCGTCGGGGCGGCGCTTCCTCCCGTATAGGGGACTGGCGCAGCTCCTCCGGGCGGGTCCTCTACTCCATACTAGGTGCAAGTTCCCCCCTTTCTTCCTGGAAGGCGGAGGTCATTGCCCCCAGTAGTCTCTGGCGGCCAGCGGGGGTGCTACCCGGGCCTCGGAGGTAGTTCCTCATGGCCTGCTCGATCCCTTCCCACTCCTGGTCTGGGAGAGCGGCCTGGGGTTACGCGTCGATGATAGCGACAGGAGGGGAGTAGGTCGTGAGAGCAGAGCGGGCAGCATTGTGCCGGCGCCCTCGGTGACGGCGATGAGCATTCTCGGACGGCACCGGAATGACGGGTGTCGGTTGGAGAGTGGGGGTCACTGCCTCGACCCTTTCATCGCGTCGGGCCCTCCTGGGGCGGAAAGTGCTGGGCCCTGCCCGGGCGAGTAAAGTGGGATGGGCCTCCTTAGGTACCCAGACTTGTTTCAATTTAGCCGGCCTGTGAATCGGCGTCCCTTTTTGTGTAACGGCTGGGGTCGCGGGCACTGCCCTCTCTTTCAGCTTCTCCAGTCCGTGGAAGGAGTTGCGGACTGGGATGGTAGGGATGGTGCGGTCCGGCGCCGGTTGGGACCTCTGTCTGTCTAGGCGAACTCGGAGGGCCCCGACGGTCATTGACTTCCCGGAGTAGGAGGCGCGACGCCCTGAGCCGACGCTAGTGTTGTTCCTCCGGAGCCTTCTCCGGTGGGATGTCGACCCCTGGTGGGATGGGCCGATGGTGTGGTGCACGTGGTGCACGTTGCAGCTGAGCGTCGTTGTGGGGACGCTATTGTTGTCTTCGGCCACAGCTCGGCCGGCGGCAGCTTCGACGGCTCCCGGAGCGGGAGCGTTGGTTTGAGGCTCCTCGGGCGCTCGTGCGTCGAGGATGTCAATGAAGGCCACCCCCAAGAAGTTGGGGAAGCCCACGGTGGGAGGGAAGCTCCCGAAAGTGAGGGGCACCGCCAGGTAGCCGCCTCGCACATGATTCTCCACAACCTCAGGGCTGCAGACAACAGCCATTGTCAGCTCCATGATGCCTTTCTCTTCTTTCTGCATTTAAGAAAGTAGCACAATTAGTATTACAAGAAGGGGGCCGCGGGGCCCCTAATTTCGGCAAAGAGATGAAGGGTAGATTGGTCCCACCGGGCGTGCCAGAGTTGTGGACGCACTTTTCATTTAACAATCATTTTATGGCGTTTGTTGGTTTATTAAGTGCGTGGGCGTGCCAGTCACCGAGGTGATGATTTATTCGGGCTCCGAAGAGCCCATGGTGCGCTCGATCTGACTTCGTCAGACGATTGTGGGGTTCGTGTCGGGACCGAATCCCATCGCTCCATAAAGGTCACGACGTCATTTACATCCCTCATACGAGGGAATACCCTTGATTAATTGCCGAAATTAGAGGCCCCGCGGCTGAAAGGAGTAACACTAATAATGCGAGAGAGATAGGGATAGATCACACTGAAAGTTGTATTAAGGCCATAAACTGTCGGCCGTGTCGGCCACTCGTAGACCTTTTGTATTCGGACACAAGTCCATGGCAGCGTCACAATGAGAAAACCGAGGTAGATCCCTTCAAATGTCTGCCGAGCATGCGGCAATTTTTAATGAAGATTCGGAAGGTATCCGGAACGAGAAAACAAATCCGGTCCGATTAGGATGTCGGCCCGAGGTTAGATCAAAGCCCGGCCATATCGGGGGAATTCCCGAGACTCGGGCTCGACCTGAAAGGGCAGCGTTGTTGTTCCTTTTGCCCCGGGTCCCGGGGAGAGAGCGGGCTGCGGCGTGGGCATTAGCGTCTTTTATCTGGAGCTTTTTTAGTTATACCTTCTGGGATTTCTGATTTGATGTTTACCGTTTGTTCGTGCCTTTGATCGGGATGATTTCTCTTCTTTTATTCATGATTATTCTTATTGTTATTATTTATTTATTATTACCCCTCCCACCTCTTTTATCGTGATTAATATTGGGCATTCGGAGTCCTTTAGTTAGCGTAATTTTTATTGATTTATTTGCTATTGTTAATGCCCTTATCGTGATGTACATACATGCATGCGTGTAGTGTGCCGGCGAAGGAAACAAGGTGTACCGCTGGAGGCTTGGGGTGTGCCGCTGAGGGCTGAAAAGGGCGTACCGCTGAAGGCCAAAGGGGCGTACCACTGGGGGCTGAAACAGGCGTACCGCTGGAGGTCAATGGGGCGTACCGCTGAAGGTCAATGAGGGTGTGCCGCTGAAGGCCAATGGGGCGTACCGCTGAAGGTCAATGAGGGTGGAGGCTCGATCAGTTTTCAACTATTTGTTTTAAGGCTTTTCTTTTCTTCTTTTCTTAATTTTCGTGTAGTTTATACAAAGTTCCTCCCGTGTTTGTTCTCTTTGTTCGGTTCGGTCTCTTTTCTTGTGGGTCAGATGCTCGGGCTGCCGGGTGGTTAGTTAGCTCGGTCCGGTTCTCATCGTGATGCCGGCAGTGATTTGATAGGTTGGAAGGCTTCGTCAATTGTCTTGCTTGTTTATTGCTTCCTTTTGCCTCTTTTAATTGTTTATTAATTCCTCACAGAAAATTCGGCAGCATCTCCCCTTGACCTAGGGCGTAAGGGAGATAAAGGGAACACGCCCACATGGAGTGGCGGAACCCGACAACTGGAAGTGGGCCCCCAGGGGAGCAACACCTTTAAAGAACCTCGGAAAACACGAAGGGAAACAACGGGCTCGGGCTTGGCCAGCAGGTGTACCGCTGAAGGCCAGAAGAGTGTACCGTTGGAGCCAGCTAGGGGTGTGCCGCTGAAGGTTCAAGGGGCATGCCGCTGAGGGCAGACGGGGTGTGCCGCTGAGGGCAGGTGGGGTGTATCGCTGAGGGCACTTGGGTGTGTGCCGCTAAGGGCAGATGGGGTGTGCCGCTGAGGGCACTTGGGGGTGTACCGCTCGGGAGCCAAAGGGATGCATCGCTGAAGGATTAAAAGGGCCAAGTGTGTGTGGGCTTGCAGATTGTCCCAAAAAAAGGAGGAAGGGTTATTGGAAATGAATGAAGGACCCCCAAAGCCAGACTTTGAAGGGGAGGCGTCACGTTGATGTGGTAGCTCAAGAGAAACCGAAGGAAAGGAGGAAACGGGTAACACACTACATGCACTATGAAGTGAGGATCAAACCAATAGGAATAACATGAAAGGCCCCAAGGAGGGCGATTGTTTCTATTCGTGGGATGCCAAGCACCGTATCCCTACATGCATATTACAAGAGAAAATGCCCAAATGAGGCCATGGGTAAAAGGAAAAGACTCCAAGATGGAGAACAAGAGGAGGAATGAGATACAAGACAGAAGAAAGGATTGGGGCCTAAGACATAGGCCACCGCTCCCAACCCTCTCCCCAATACAACAAGCTCTCTCTCTCTTACTCTTGTTTCTTCCCGATGGCCGTCGGACGGAGCTCAGGCCGGGAGGACCCCTTCTTTCCTTCTCTCTTCTCCTCCTTTCTTCTGTGTGTGTGTGTCCGGCTGCCTCTCTTCTTCCTCCTCTGGTCGGATGCCTCTCGTCTCCCTCTTCTTCTGTCGAAAACGGGCGTCTTTTATACTCTGGGCAGCCGGTGACTTCAAGCACCACCGTCGAAGGCGGGAAGCCGGCTGTGATGATGGTGGCTCACCTGCTCCGTCCTGGCTGTCAGTGGGGTAGGCTTGCGTGGCCCAAGGATCGGCCACCACCTCAGACTGCTCCACTGCGCGCCAAGGATGTATAGGGCATGGGCTTCACGTCGCATTGACGTTGAAAGAAAATTCACCGCTGTGCCGTTGGCGGGTTAAAAAGGCGTGCCGTGGGGGAGCCAAAAGGGCGCACCGCTGGGAGCCCAAATGGGCGTACCGCTGGAGGGCCACGGGGCCGTGCCGTTGAAGGCCCTTTGGGGCGTACCGCTGAAGGCCCTGCGGGGTGCACCGCTGAACAGCCCAGTGGGCGTGCCGCTGAAGACCCCAAAGGGGTGTGCCGGTGAAGCCACCCCAGGGGTGTACCGGTGAAGCCACCCCAGGGGGTGTGCCGCTGAAGGCCCCCAGGGGAGGCGTGCCGTTGAAGGCCCCCTGGGGAGGCGTGCCGTTGAAGGCCCCCAGGGGAGGTGTGCCGTTGAAACCCCCTTGGGGGGGTGTGCCGGTGAACCCCCCCTGGGGGGGTGTGCCGGTGAACCCCCAATAGGGGTGTGCCGGCGAGCGCCCAAAGGGGCCGTACCGGTGAAGGCTGCGGCAGGGTGTGCCGTTGAAGGGAGCGTGCCGCTGGGGACCCTGCAGGGCGTGCCGTTGAGGCCTCAAATGGGCGTGCCGCTGAAGGGCTAAACGGGCGATTTTGAGCCCATTGTGAGCATGAGCCGTGGCCCATTTGATTTTCTTCGAGGCCCACGGGCTGTGGGGCCCTTTTATGCTTGATTTCTCCGGGGTTTCTTCACTTGTTGTCGATGCTGGGCCGAGCATGACTTTTAGATGTGCAATTTTCGGTGTCCACAATGGCATCTTGCTGCGACTATTCTTTCACGGGGATCTGTCGTCAAGGTCAATGATGACAGCTTGGGCCTCTTCTCTCGGATGATTTTTCAAACTTTGCGGATGGCCTCCACGTTATGACAGGGCGCCATAGGGAGCAGGTCATCATATTACACCGTCCGATCCATCACCTTGTGCGGGTGGTGAAGTGACTCATGGGACAGCAGGGGAGGCGCCCTATTGTGAGGGCTATCGCTGGAGGCAATCTTGGCCCACCCTTCTCCCATTTCTATATATGCCTTCCTCTTTTGTTCTTCGAGGGGCATCGAGGGCCAACTTGAAGGGTACTAGGAGGCACTCAGAATTCTGGATGGAGGGCGAATCTTCCCACTCCTCGAAGAGAAGAAGATCCAGCGGTAGCAGTTCCAGGAAACTCTCAGACCTCGAAGGGCAGTTTAGCGAGAGGACCCAGTCGCAACTCGTAAGCTGAGCTTTCCCCCCTTTTTCTCATTCTTTCTTCCTTCCTCTTGACAACACCCTTCTCCATTTCTTATGCACGCATAGAGTGTGATGAAATCACACATTTCATGGGAGTTAGCAGTGGCCGCATACAGGGGTCTCCCATATTTTTAGAAGGCCAGGCTAGACGTGATGGGATTTGGTGCCTTTCTTCGGATCGAGCCGATCCAACTCAACCTGGCCTTTATCCAAGCCTTGTGCGAAAGATGGGACCCAGTAAGTCGGGCATTCCTGATGCCATGGGGGCACATAGTGCCCAGTCTAGACGATGTGGTCCGAATCACGAGCCTCAAAGTGGATGGTGAGGCAATGACCGGCGTCACCTATGCGGATTACCGAGAAGGCGCCCAGAAGCTACTGGGGTTGGACTTAGACAGTCGGAAGCACAGATCAGTAGCTAGGGCGTCTATCATGGGGGCATTAGGGCTCACTGATACTCGTCGACAGGACGACGAGTCCTCGGAAGAATTCATGGAGAGGATGGAAAGGGGATGTCGTGCTGTGTATTGCACAGATTTTGACAATTGGGAGAGATCTGATATGGATTTAAAGAGATTTCTCCTCTTTTTCCTGGGAAGATTGATACTGAGCTCGAAAGGAGACGGCATCCATTGTCGTTTCCTAGGGCTGCTATCTGACCTCGAAAGAGTAGCATAATACGCCTAGGGAGCTGCCATGCTAGTGCACTTATTTACGGGTCTGTCCCAAGAGGCAGATCGTGAGATGATTGTGAGTGGGTTCACACCACTTATCCAGGTATTTTTTTGTTTATTTTTATTATATATTTTTGTGTTTATTTGTAATAGTCCACTTGAGGCATTGACGGCATATGATGATGTAGCTGTGGAGCTATTATTACCTCCCGATGGGGAGAGCTCGGCATTGGCGACCAGCGATGGTGCCGTTAGCCAGGCGGTGGCAACCGATCATGGGTGCAGCGCCTGTAACCTACCAGCTGATAGTGCTAAGGCGCGAGCTACAAGAATTCCCTGCAGAGATGGTGGGATTTTTTATTTTATTTTATTTTATTATTATTATTATTATTGTTGTATATGTATATATTTTTTTTCTAACCAGTTAAACGGGTATGTACAACCTCACCTAGGTAAACTGGAGACCCTACTCAGGCATGGTCGATGCCGATCAACCATGGGTTTTAACCAGTCGCGCCCGGTTCGGACGGGAATTGTGGATACACTGCCTAAATGAAATCGAGCCGCTTCGGCTACGATTGGTTATGAGGACCCTAGGGCTGGCCCAGGAATGGGTGGATACGACTGCGCCACCTCGCGTTGGAAGAAAGACACGGGGACCGGCAACGTGCGTTGATTGGCGTGTGCGGTTTCCCGAACAGTATGAAGACTGGCAACGAGGTGGCACAATCGTGGAATCACATGCGCAGGATAGTGAAGACTATCTGCGTCTGTATAAGATAATGTACGCAGAGCGGCTCCAACCCCGGGGACTTGTGGAGGTGGGTCTCCTTTTCCTCTTTTCTCCTTTCCTCCTCTCCTCTCTGTGGATGCTGACTCCTATGGTTGCAGGATGTCCGTGATACCATGATAGCGGACTTGCGATCACGCCTGGCAGAAATGGAGCAACAATTGGGCGACACCCGTGGAGCCTTGAGCGCTTCAGTAGGTGTATGTACAATGCGCACTCCTAATTAAAACTCTAGATTGATGGCATTCGGCCGCTAATTTTCATCCCATGTGGTTATAGCGCGCCCAGATCGACGCGGCTTCGTCAGTGATGGGAGGAGGCGGCGTCTCTTCCAGCTTATGGATCCCCGCCTCAGAACTTGATTTGCTTCACGAGCAACTTGCTCGGACTACGCAGCGTGCCGCGGAGGCAGAAGGAATGCTCTCTGTACATGTAAGAGTTTCAGTGTTGAGTTCTTCTTCTTTTTTTGCCTTGCCACATATCTGAGATAGTATATCTGGCAGGAAAAGGAGATGCAGGAGTCACTTGCCCATGCTGCACAGAGAGAGGCTAGAATAGCAGAGCTGGAGGAGGAATTGCGGCATTGTCCGGATGACGATTCTTCCAGGGATGCCATGGAGCTGAGAATCACCCTTCAATTGGAGAGGGAAGATCGTGAGAGAGAACGGTCAGAGAAAGAGAGGGACAGAGAAAGAGAGAGAGATGACAGATTAGCTGAAAGGGAGGAGCGAAGGGTCATGGAGGCCCAGTTGTTCGAACTCCGAACCAGCCTTGGCCTCGCTGAACAATGGCTGAGAGATGGTGAGGAGCACTACCGAAGAGCACGAGAGCGTGGCTTTCGTGTCAGTAGCTCCTTTGCTGCTCCCACGGATCAGCGCCGGGGTGTGGGAGTGGGAAGAGGTGTACAGAGCGGTAGAAGTACCGCTTTTCGTAGTTGGGTAGCACCCTTGAGGGCGTTTTACCCGGAGAGTGGCGGGACAAGTAATGTAGAGAGAGAAGGTGGAACTTAATGTACAATTCCTTATTTTAAGAACGGAATAAAAGGCATGATTTTGTTTGATTTTCATCTCACTCTTGCTATCTTGAATCCCTGCACGCATCACTGAAACAAATAGGTCAGTATCTCTGTTCTGACTTGGCCCCTTACTCAATAAGTAGGTGTTCACTTCAACTGTCCTTGATAATGGGTCAAGGGGCCAAGCCTTTATTAACGAAGGCAAGGGAAAGATGCGATAATGATGAATGTGACAGACAAGCACACTAATGCAAGCGGAATTTAAAAGTGAAATGTTGCATACAAATGCAATCATGCGAAATGATTTTTTTTTTATTTTTCTGGCATTTTTTATTAAAATTTTTTTATTTTCCAAATATCTACGTTTTCTCTTTTTTTTTCTTTTTATCATTTTTTTATCGCTAACGCCTGATGAGCACCCATATGGCACCTTACCTTCATGAGAACAGGGGTTTCTTACTAACCTCCCAGGTATCTTAAGTGCACATCTAGGTTGATTTGGGCCTCTAGACCCCTCGAATGATGATCCCGCCGGCTAAGACTTACTCTGATGACAATACCGCCATGCCATGCTTAGGCTCCCAGTTACTTCCGACCACAGGGATTCGCCCAAAAGGTGTTCGACGTAAATGATTTGCCCAACCCGGGTCTGTTTCCTCACAACTCTAGATGGTATATGATGGAACACCCTGGAACCCTAACGATCAACCGCGCGACGCTGACCCGGAATCAGACGCCGTCGCACCCAGAGGTGACGCGCTTGCATTGGCCTAAGCCCAAGGTTAAACAAGAAGACATCAAGGTGGTAAACAGGGGTCTTGACCAGCCAGAAACACAGAGACCCCTTCGCAGTGATAACTTTTGCTTTTCAAAGTAGGCAACCATACGTGTGTATTAAAATAAGGTTGCAGACCTTGGCGGGTTTTACCCTTCAGAAACTCCATCTAGCTTTCATCTTCAAAGGAAGAAGGAAGAGTGTATGGGGTAAACCTCCTGAGAGGACCGGCAAAACCGTTAACCCGGCTAGCCAATAAGGGCCCATTAACTCTCCTCTTTCGGACAACTTCGAACCAAATCTCGAGCATTTACATTCCATAACTCCTTTTGTGGATTTAGACTTTTTGCCTTGAGGTATTTCATTTATCGCATCAGGCACGGTCACGACCAGGCTTTTCTCTTGATTTTGGTTTTGTGTTTCTTTTTGCGAGGGAGATATAGTTTGACGTTGTGGGCTCCCTTTTGTATGCCTGCGGGGACACTGCCCTCTTCTCGTGCTCTGATTGATGCTCGAGGAAATGGATCCTACTCTTGCCTTAAGGGGTTTGAGTTTTGGTTTCTCATGCTCAGCGTTTTAAGGGCGCCGACTGTCTCATTTGGTCGAAGAGAAAAGAATAATGATTACAGCTTCCGGAGATCTTCTGGGTGAAGCCCCACTGTCGGTGATGCTACCAACTTTTTTTTTTGGATAAAATACGTAAGTGAGTACATGTTGGCTTCCTTTGAGCGTGCATAGGCCGATGTGACCGGACAGGGATCTCCACGGTTCTGGCAAACCAAGACCCGGTGCTTACCAAGCCTTAATGGGCCCTATCCTAACATGAAGGTTGGATGCAGGGACTTAACTACATGGTGACCACCAGGCATCGGCATTTGGAATTTTCCATATTTTTAGTGATTTTCAATATTTTTTATTATTTTTGATGTTTTCTGTCTTTTCATCATTTGTTTGTTTTTGACGTTTTGGCACTACGCTGGGGGTAGTACTTTTTAAGATAAAGCCCATTCCAAGGGTGGGATAACTCGGTCCCTTCGGCGTTGACTAGCTTGTAGGCGTTGTCGGGGTACACGGCTTGAATTATAAATGGTCCTTCCCAATTGGGTTGGAGCTTAGAATGCGGCCCTCCAGGTTTGACAAAAATTCTTTTTACGACCATCTCACCGATTTTGAATTTTCTCTCAACGACTTTCTTTTGGTGAAAGCGAGCGAGTCTATTTTGATACACACGCGCATGCTCGGCAGCGGCCAGCCGCTTCTCATCCAAGAGTTCCAACTGGGCGAGGAGTGAATTACGATGGTCGTTGAGGGGAAATTCCTCGTCCAATTGTACCCTGAGAGAAGGGATCAGAGTCTCGTACGGGACTACCGCTTCCATACCATAAGTAAGGGCAAACGGAGTCTGCCCGGTGGGGGTACGGATTGAAGTGCGATAGGCCCATAGAGCTTCGATAAGCTTTTCTGGCCAGTCTGAAAACTTACTGGACTCGCATGTTTTCTTGATGATTTTGATCAATGTTTTATTGGTGGCCTCTGCTTGGCCATTACCTTGTGGGTAATAAGGTGATGAATGATGCAATGTAATTGCGTACCTTTTGCAGAGGTCCTGAAGGTCCTGAGAAATGAACTGTGGCCCATTGTCGGTGACGATTGTGCTTGGGACGCCGAACCTGGCGAGGATGTTCTTCATGATGAACTTGCAGACTGTTGATGCCTTGATTTCCGCGTAAGCTTCGGCTTCGGCCCATTTGGTGAAGTATTCCGTCGCAGTAAGGATGAAAGATTTTTGTTTGGTGAGGGAATTGGGATCACCTAGGGAACCGATGATGTCGAATGCCCACATTGAGAAAGGCCATGGGGAGGATATTGGATGAAGTGAGGAAGATGGTGAATGGATTTTATCGGCGTGAAGTTGACACTTGACACACCTACGGACATAGACGGTACAATCCTCTTCCATAGTGGGCCAGTAAAAGCCTTGCCTAATGATCTTCTTGGCGAGCATCTGGCTATTCACGTGGCCACCGCACACACCCGAGTGTGCTTCTTCTACGCATTTCCAAACCTCATTGTCGTCAAGACACCTTAACAGAACGCCAGTAAGGCTCCTCCTATAGAGTAGACCTCCAACCAATGTGTATTTCTGAGCCACCATTCTTATGGCTTTCTTATGTTCTGTGGTGGCTCCTTCAGGATAAGACTGATCTTTACAATATTTGACAATTTCGTAGAACCATGGTTTCTCATCGTCAGCCAGCTCTTCTTCGACTTCTGCCAGCATGATCTCCCTCTTCTCAAGGATTTCTCCCTTCTGGATCTTCTGTAGGACTCGTTCCTTGATCTTTAAGAGGTAAGGGTCCTGAACGGCAGGGACACGACGCTTATAGAGAATGATGGATCTAAACCATGCACCTAAAGGAAATTTGAAGGATGACGCCAAGGAGGCGAGGGCATCGGCCAGAATGTTCTGTTCGCGAGGAACATGGACAAAGATCAGCTTGGTGAACAATTTGGCATAGGCGGAGACTAGCTCCTGATAGGGTTTGAGCTTGGGATTGAGGGTGCGATATTTGGTAAGCACCTGGTGGAGAACGAGTTGACTATCACCCACGACTCGCAACTCAGTGATATAGAAAGAACGGGCTAGTTCCAGGCCAGCTAGAAGAGCCTCGTATTCAGCGATGTTGTTGGTGACTGGGAACGCGAGCTGAAATGCCTCTGGGATGGTAACGCCTTCAGGCGTTAGAAGGACAATGCCGATACCCTTCCCTTGGGAATTTAGAGCTCCATCAAAATATAATGTCCACATTGGCTTGTCGGATTGGGTGATGGACATTAGTCCCTCATCTGGAAACTCTGATTGGACAGGGTCAAACTTGGGGAGAGGATGGTGGGCGAGATGCTCGGCTATGGCATAGCCTTTAATTACCTTTTGCTGGATGTAGGTGATGTCGAACTGGGAAAGAAAACTTTTCCAGCGTGCTAGCCTATCAGTAAGGACGGATTTCTCCAGAAGAAACTTGATAGGGTTCATGCGAGCAATCAAGTGGACCTCATGAGCCAAGAAGTAGTGCTTCAATTTTTGCACCACCCAAACGAGGGCAGCACAGGTTTTCTCCATGACTGTGTACTTCTGCTCACAGGGATTGAGAAGTTTGGACAAGTAATAGGTTGCCCGTTCCTTGCCTTCTTCATCAACTTGTGCGAGGACAGCTCCCACGGAGTCGTCCAAGATGGAGATGTAGAGGATTAGAGGTTTTTCTGGTTTGGGTGGAATGAGAACGGGTGGACTAGCCAGATATTCATTTAACCCTTCAAAAGCTTTTTGGCATTTAGAATCCCAGTGGAATTCTACTCCTGGCTTGGTCAACTCATAGAAAGGTCTACACCTTTGTGAGTGCTGAGACACAAACCGACGAATAAACTGTAACCTCCCGATTAAACCTCGGACTTCCCTCAAATTCTTAGGAGGTGGCATATCCCTAATGGCCTTAGCTTTGTCGGGATCTATCTCGATCCCTCTTTTACTCACAATGAAGCCCATTAATTTGCCCGATGATACACCAAACACACACTTCTTCGGGTTCATTTTCAATTGGAACTCCCTTGATCTCTGCAAGACCTTAGCCAAAACCCTTGGATGTTCCATCCTGGTCCTTAATTTCACCAATAGATCATCCACATACACCTCTAGATATATGTGCATCATGTCGTGAAATATGGCCATCATAGCTCTTTGGTAAGTAGCTCCAGCATTCTTTAACACAAACGGCATGACCACGTAATAATATGTTCCCCAAGGTGTAGTGGATGATGTCTTTTCTTGATCCTCTTCTGCCAAACGAATTTGATTATATCCTGAAAATCCATCCATGAATGAGAGGGTCTCATACCCCGCTGTGTTGTCGATTAAAACATCAATGTGAGGCAATGGAAAATCATCCTTTGGACACGCGCGGTTAAGGTCCCGGAAGTCGATGCAAATCCTGACTTTCCCATCTTTCTTCATGACCGGGACAATGTTTGCCACCCATTGAGGATAAAGGACGACTCTAATAAACCTGGCTTTATGGAGCTTGTCGACTTCTTCTTTCATTTTCAAAGCCATTTGAGGGTGGAAATGCCTTAACCTTTATTTTACCGAGACGGACCCTGGTTTTAGGGTTAAACGGTGTTCGACCAGGGTTGCATCCAGACCCGGCATATCCTCGTAGCTCCATGCAAACGTGTCCTTATATTCCTTGAGAACTTCAATTAATGCCTCTTCTTCAGAGGGTGGTAGATTATAACTTATGAGGATGATCCTAGGGTCTTCCTCAGTTCCTAAGTTGACTTCTTTGGTGGACTCTTCTACGGCGGTTGACGGCTCGTCGAATCTCCTTATTCTACTAGCATATGCGCCAGCCGCATCCTCATATTCTTCACCCTCATCTTCAGTAGGGTATTCTTCATCCGTGATTCTCGTAGACTTCATACCCCTCATTAATTATGCAGTTACCCTCACATTATATTTCCGGTAGCTGGATGGGATTTTCTAGCAACTGAGGGACGGCAAGAAGGGCCTGACACCTTGCGGCTAAATCCAGAAGGAATCGACGAGGGATCTGCCTACCCTTGGATTTCTTCCTAGGTACTACCTTTGACTTATTATTCCTAGATTGACTGACATTATTTACAAAAGAAGAAAAAGATGAAGAGGATGGTGAAGAATGTACAGGGGAAGACCCCTTAGAGGAGGGGCAGAAAAGGTCGCTCATCGGACCTTGGACGGGTGGTCCGCAGGGCGGGGCGCACCCGTGGGAGATGTAGGAAGTTTCCTCAACGAAGATGTGTTGTTGAGGAGTTTCGAAATTGACATTTTTTTCATTTTCATTTTTGATGACAAAACAGTGGAAAGAGATCGGGGGAGAGGAAAAGGTGGTTATGGCTAGAGGATTGGGAGGCTCGTAGAGCAGATCATGATTGAAGACCTGGCGCGGGTTGAGAAACCCGCGCAGGTATGTAAGTAGAGAGGGGGATCTGGGAAGATCATCAGACAACCGTCTGGCCCAGGAAGATGGCAGCAACAAAGGTTACGATGAGTGAATAGAGAAGATGACGGCTAATGAGTGGTCGGTGGTGATGGTGATGGCGGATGAAGATCCGCTGGTGACAGGGTCCTTCTGGTGAGGACGAGGATAGTTTGGGACCTTGGCAACAGTAATAATATTTTCTGGCATTCCGGAGATCAATGGCGGTCCTTCAAGCTGGGGAGACGAGAACATCCTTTCCAGTGCAACGGAAATGTCCCGTATATCAAACAATTTGTCCCATTCGCATTCCGAGTCTTTGATCTTGCCTGTTTTAGTGACCCTCGGACATTTTTCGGCTGAATACACAACATGCGACCCCCCATGTGCTTCCTGCGGATAATCCCCCATCTGAATAACGGGCCCTTTGTTGAAGTGGTTTGATGGGGTCCATGTGAGGGGCTTCCAATCCGCCTTGAATGGTCCTTTGAAGCCTAGGCCAAACCTGCGGTTCGGCCTAATCTCCTTTGGTGGTTTCAACCTACCTTGTAGCTGTGCACCCAGACCTTTGCCCTGTTGATAGTCGATGTTTCTCATAATCTCCCAACCTTTGGAGTGAAAAGGGAGATGTGGCGTTGTTGCCTTGATCGGCTTCTTTGGTGCTAGCGGAATGTGAGATGAATCGCACACGTCCAGCAATGACAATATGGGCCGATGAGACGGCCAAACAGAGGGCAGAGAGGTGTTGATAGCATCCACCGTGTGAAGGACAAGTGTGCTAACTACTTTAATAATTCTTCCATTGTAAGGAAACTTCAAGCACTGATGGTTGGTGGAAGGCACAGCATCTATGGCTTCAATGTAAGGGCGACCCAGTATGGCCTTGAATGTGGGGTCCATGTCGAGGACATGGAATTCCGTGGGGACTGACATAGGACCTAGCTCTGCCCTTAGAATAATCATCCCTTGTGGCGGCCTTTTGCTATTGTCATAAGCCGTGACTGTGATTGAAGAAGGTCTTATCTATTCCTGTTCGACCCCACACAACTGAAGGGTGCTCATGGAGATCACATTTATGGATGCACCCGTGTCTACAAGGCATGGGTTTATGGATACCCCATTAATTTTTATTGAAACACACAATGCATATTTCCGAGCTTCCTTGGGAGCGAGCTCGTAGTTGTGGAACATGATGGCCGATTGCGTGTCCGTTGGGGTCAGGACGGCAGAAATCTTTTCTACAGGGAGGTCCTCATTCACCATGACCTTTTGAAGATACTCCATTAAGGTTGCCTGATGGGATGTGGATCTCTGAAGTAGCTCCAGGATGGAGATCCGATCAGGCGTCTTGTCCAAGTGTTTCAACAAATCATACTGTGTTCCAGGGATAGATCTTTCCGGTTGTTCTCCATCGTCCCTCTCTGGCTGAGACTGCTCGAGGTTCTGACTGTTCTGGGGGAAAACCCTGTGGAAAATCCTTCCACTCTGGAGCACCATTACCTGTGGCTTTTGTACCTCTATAGGGGTAGCAGTGGGTTTTAACAGAGGTTTGAGGGGTAGTGGTGGAGGGATGGTTGATGAAGCAGGGGTGATGATGGGAGCAAGGATTCTGATGAGGGGTTTGTTAGGTGGAGGCATGGTGGAGGTAGAGGGGATATCGCACGGGTTATGAAGGATAAGGGGTCTGGAAGGTGGAGGTGGAGGCAAAGTGGAAGTGGGTAAGGTTTGGAGCGGGTAATGGTGTTGAGATGGATGGTGGATGATGAGTGGTTTTGAGGGCATTGGCGGTGGTATGGTGGAGACAGGTGGGGTTACGTACGGTGAACGGGTGATAAGGGGCTTAGAAGGCATAGGGGCAAATGCAGTAGAGGTGGATGGTAAAGTGGGGGAGTGAGAGAAAATGAGAGGGTGTGATGAAGGGTGTTGGCTGATAGGTCATTGGGGTGCGAATGAGAGGGCGTGATGGCAGTGGGAATGGTGAAGGCGGTATTAACGCGGGTTGATGAGAGAGAGGTGCTACCCGGGTAAGGCGAGGGGGTTGCATGATGATAGGGTTGGCGGTAGAAAGAATAGAGGTACTTTCTGGATGCCACACCTGCTCTCTCCCAACTTCCGGGAAGGAGGAGATGGGGTTGACCTGATGATTGGGCTGTTGGTGCTTTGGTAATGGATTCTGGATTATGCCCATGTTGGGCTGTTGTGGTTGGGCCTGCTGAGGCTGCTGTTGTTGTTGTGGTTGTTGCTGTGGCTGCTGTTGTAACTGATGTTGTTGTTGCTGGAACTGTGGCCTAGGAGGAGGTCTCCTAGCCTTGAGAGTGGCGACGTATCGTCTCATTTCATCCCAGTCAATCCCGCCTTCATCATTCGTATCGTGGATGTAATCTTTAAACTGAAAGCAGTTGTCCACTGTGTGTCCTGGCTGCCTGTGATAGACGCAGTATCTGGAGGTATCAACATTCGGGGGCCACACGGGCCTTTCCCTGGGTAGGATGAGTGTGTTTGAGGCCATGAGGGCGTTGAAAATATCCGCTAGAGTTTCTGGCAATGGTGGGTAATAGGCTCTCTTGGGACCAATCGGCCTCCTTTGTTGCTGTGGGGGACCGTAATTTCCTGGGGGTGGAACTTGGTTGTACTGAAGTGGTGGTTGTTGTTGCTGGTGTCGAGGTTGTTGCTGGGGTTGAAGTTGTTGAGGCATGTTGTTCTGAGGTGGATCGTTTTGGGGTGGAGGACGAGAGGGGAAGGAACCTGGTTGGAGGGGAAGTCGGGGCATCTGTGGAAGCCTTGGGTTGACTGCATAGTTGGGGTTGTTGACCGCACTTACTTGCTCATTTGTTACGACCCCTTCTGTTGCTCCGCCTGGGACACCAGCGCCTGTCTTTCTGACCACCTTAGGCTTTGGCGGCTCAAACATGTTCATAATGGGGGAGTCTTTTAACTGGGTTTGGATGTACCGGGCTCTTTCATAGAGCTCTTCCATGGTGGTGAGCTTATTCATGGCCAAGACATGCCTGAACTGTGGGGTCGCATTGGATACGATCATCTTTACTTGTTCAGGTTCTGAGAGGGTATCTCTTATTCTTTCTGCCAGAGACCTCCATCTATCAGCATAGCGGACAAAATCCTCGTCGGACTTCATCTTTTCGGCCACTAGGTCAGTAATGGAGAGAGAGGGACCAACCCTATCCCGATACTTTTGCAAGAACCTTCTCTGGACTGTTTCAAAATTCTCGGCCTCGCGGGGCTCCAAAGAATAGAACCACTCTAGCGTAGGACTGTCCAATGACCTCCGAAAGAGGTATGCCAGGGACCTCTGGTCGTTTTGCCAATAGGATGACTCATACATGAAATCCTTGAGGTGAATGAAGGGGTTGTCAGTGCCATTGTACCTGCGGTACGTGGGCATTTCGGAGGGAGGAAGATGGATGACCGGAAGGATTGGCAAAGTAACCTCCGGGGTGGATTTCACGTCCACCATTTTCTTCAAATTTTGAAACTGTTCGTCCATCCTATTGAACCTATTGAGGAGCGATTGGGCGAGCTCCTCGGGCGGTGAAGGTGGCACTTGCCACTGGGGAGGAAAATGTCTCCCGGAGACTTGAGGGGGAAACCCTGAATGAGAGGGAGCTGCCGGGCCGCCGATAGTTGGCCCCGGCTGAAGCGGTATGTGGGGAACAACAGGGGTTTGAGATTACGAAGGGAACTGGAATGAGGGTGGTTTTTGGCTTGCTTGCCCTTGAAGCGAGGGAGATTGGATGGCTTGTGCCAGTGAAGGAGATGGAATAGCCCGCACCAATTCTTGGAGAGGTGCGATGGTCGGAGTTGATTCCTGGGGAGCGGGGGAAACAGATTTCTCCTTCAGAATGGCCTGGAAGGCCCGGAGCTGCTCAGAGGTAAGCTCCGTGTTGGCGAGGACACCTAGCAAAGAGGAGATGTCCTGTGGCGGGGATGTGTCCCCTGTGGTAACCTGCACCTCACGTGAGGGCTCATGGGAAGGACCCGCATCCATAGCATGGACTCGCGGCTCGACTGACTCACCACGACCAGGGTGGTTCTCCTCAAAAGACTCGTGAGCCATGCTCACAGTTTTCCCGGAACACAAAAACATATACTAGCAAGCAAATAGCAGAGATTTATCAAACAAGTGGATGCCTTTACGCCCCCTTTTTTTGTGTTTTGATTTTGATGATGATTTTTTTTTGTGTTTTTAACCAGATCCGAAGTTCACACAAAATAGGGACCCTAGTTCGTTTTTGTTTTCACCACCGTGTCAGCTAGGGGCTCTCGTCTCACCACGAATGGGTCGACTAACTCCGGGGAACTTCAATGGTACAACCGGCCCAGTGAACGAAGAGGAGATTCTTCGATGTCGGGGACTTACGGAGGTCCCAATGGAGGAGATTCTAGTCCGTCGAGAGGAATTCCCGAACGGAGAGTCCTTCCTTCACCGAGAGAGGGTGATCCTTAGAAAAGAGTAAAAAAAGAAAAGAAAAGGGGGTAAATGCATGAAATGCGGTGCTGGATAAAAGATATGTAACACACAGATGGAGCATAAATAGGCACACAAATATAACAGATGTATAGCAGTGATATAACAAGAATATAACAACAATAAATAGATAGAGGAAGATATATCCGTTCTACTTTCCAAGACAACACAAACTTAAAAATTACAAAAGAGGGGACTAAGGGGCGTGCACGTGGTGCACGAAGGGGACGACACAGCGCACGCGGGCGCAATAAGAATGGGGACACACGACGGTGCCAAGTGGAGGGAGCACACGTGGGTGCCGAGTGGAGGGGCACACGTGGGTACCGAGATAACGTAGACCTCGAAGTAATCACAAAGGATCGGGGGAGTGCACGTGGTGCACGAGGGAAATGATGTAGCGCACGTGGGCGCAATAGGGAGGGGCACACGCGGGTGCCGAAAGAAGGGAGGCACACGTGGGTGCCGAGAGTTCAAAGGTAACCCAAAAAAGCAAAAAGAGGGTCCCACCGTGATCGCCAATCTGTGGAAGCCGTGGAATCCACTCAAGGAGAAGAAAATGAACTAAGCTACGGACTATCGAGCGACTAAAAATTAAGAAAGATTATGAAACATGCCAATATGAGGAAAGAGCATACGTAGGATGCTAAAGGGATGTGATCGCCAGAGGGGTTACCTCAAAGAAACGAAATGATCGCGTGTACCTTGTATTGAGCGCGGAGATTGTGAATCCTCGAGAGCGGGAAATGGCAGGTTGCTTCTTCCTCCCCCTTCGGCCGGCCGACGGAGAGGGCTTTCCTCAGGTACCCTTGCAAAACAACGACAAACAAGTAACGGGTGGATCAGAAAGACGAAGGTGCAGTATTCAAATTCTAACGACGCAAGTAACGAAATGATGGCAAGACACACACCTGGTTGGTGTTGTCTTTTAAACCCCTCTCGGACACGAGTAGGAGGAAAATGCTTATGATGAATGGCATTTATTCCGACATAGAGACGGGAAGAGACTCCCTCATAAAAGGGGGGGGTAGAAGATATGATATGATGAATTCAAGATAACTAGGAAAGAAGAGGAGAGAATGGCTTATTGGATGGTCGATGGCGAGATCCGATGGAACTTCGGCAGCGTAGGGACGACGAGGTAGCGCGGCGGGCGAAGGCGGCCTCTCTCCTGCGAGCACGGGCACCTGAAGATCCGATCGGACTTCCCCTACAAAACACCCACGGGTTAGGAATAGAATCCGGCAGCCTCTCGGCGCTCTTTTTCGACCCCTGAACTGAGGGGGGTAAGCCTCTATTTATAGAGGTCGGGAGGATGGGGGCGTCCAGAGGCCTGGACGCCTCCATAACTTGGATTTTCTGCAAACGACAGACTGAGCCACGGTCAGTCGATGGTCGGGGGGGGTCGCCCGTGAGCTGGTTGATGGAGGCATCCAGGGGCCTGGACGCCTCCATATCTTGAATTTTCTTCAAACGACAGACTGACCATCGGTCAGTCGAAGGCCGGGGTCGCCCGTGAGCTGGTTGATGGAGGCGTCCAGGGGCCTGGACGCCTCCATATCTTGGATTTTATTCAAACGACAGGCTGAGCAACGGTCAGTCGATGGCCCGGGGTCGCACGTGAGCTGTTTGATGGAGGCGTCCAGGGGCCAGGACGCCTCCATAACTTGGATTTTATTCAAACGACAGGCTGAGCAACAGTCAGTCGATGGCCCGGGGTCGCCCGTGAGCTGGTTGATGGAGGCGTCAAGAGGCCTGGACGCTTCCATAACTTGGATTTTATTCAAACGACAGGCTGAGCAACGGTCAGTCGATGGCCCGGGGGTCGCCCGTGAGCTGGTTGATGGAGGCGTCCAGGGGTCTAGACGCCTCCATAACTTTGATTTTCTTCAAACGACAGACTGAGCAACGGTCAGTCGATGGCTGGGGGTCGCCCGTGAGCTGGTTGATGGAGGCGTCCAGTGGCCTGGACGCCTCCATGAAATTATGTATATTTTTTTTGTTCAATCTTATATATATATATTTTTTGTCATTATTTTGTATTGATGGAGGCGTCCAGGGGCCTGGACGCCTCCATGATGACACCCGGATTCCCCCGAAAAGGGCGTCGACAGTCGTCCGTTAGGCATTTTCCTGGTCCCGGCAACTTCTGATGCATCCGATTGATGTTGATGCCATTCGAAAGCCGCATGATTTCCACAACGAGGCGGTTTCCGGATGCCGAAGGAGCGTTATGCTACTCGCCCAGAAGACGAGAGAAGACTCAAAGATAGGAAACACTCAAGTGATTCAAAAATGCGAAAGCCGCTGCGGGGCGTCGCATGGTAATATGAGATTTTCTCAGGGGACGTCAGGAACAGCGTGTCTACACCCATTACTTAACCCGGCCAGGAGAAAGATAGCAGTCTAAACCTGGGCCGCCAAGGTCACTTCACAGTCTCAAGTTGGGCCGCCAAGGTCGCAGATCAGTCCAGATTTGGGCTGGCCCAAACATGAGTCAAAACGTGTCCAAGGGTTCAGGTATTGGGGTACAACCCGCCCGGCATCCTGGTGGGAATTCCAAGCTCACGGGGACTTACAGAGGTCTCATAATAGTGGTCCCAGTCCGACGGAAGGAATATCCGGCGGAGAGTCCCAACTATTACAAGATTGAGGCTATATGAAATGCGGAAAACGAGACGATGCGGTCAGTCAGTCCCACTGGAGTGGTATGACTGTCAAACAATGATATTAAGATCATAACATTATAATAGCATGGTTTAAAATTTACAAGACTTACAACCAAGCTTTCATTACGTTTCATATGAGCATTTAAGTTATGTCAAAACAACTTTCATGTGAATAATAAAATTAAAGGCCTATAATCATGATACTAGGTTAACATCACTTTCTACATCGTTATGGACCAAGGTGTCATACTAAAATATAGTAATTTTATGGTTAAAAATGCATGATATAGAGTTTAAAATACCATGCCAGAGGAAATGAAACGGTCTATATAAGGGCCACCAAAATCATAAAACGGTCTATCAGAGGGCCGTTTATTTATTTTGAAATTAATCATACATAAATTTAAAATTTTGAAACGCAGGGCTTCAAGCGGTCGATCGTGGAACCGCCAAATGACTCAGACGGTCTATCGTAAGGCCGCTACTTGTCTAGTGGTCACTGAAAGGACTGTTTAGTCAACCCGAGACCACGCCGACGGTGAGCCTCGACAAACCATGATAAAATCTCAATTCCACATGATATGGTGAACGAAATTTAGGGAAATTACTACCATTAGAAAGAGCACTCAAAACCGTATAAGATGGCATGCTTTGATTAAAATTTAATGAGCCTAAATCATACAAAATGAGTTAACATGGAAGTTACCCTTTCGGGTATACCTCGGCGTAAAACATGAAATTAGGGCAGCATGGTGCATGGATTTTAGGCAAATAGGTATCAAAAGAAAGGACTCAGGAGGACGAACAAGATGGTATATTAACTTAATCTTTACGCTTGAGAGACACCTACCTTTGGGCGATGGAAAGATGGAAGAAGAAAAGAGGTCGCCAGAACCCTAGGTACCCGCTCCTAGAATGTCCAAATCCTCCCTCGTCCGGCCACGATCGATCACGCCACTAGCCACCGGAGCAAATAGGGTTTTAGGGGGTCGAAAGCCCTCAATTTATAGAGCTAAAGAATGCTTCTAGCGATCGAATTAGGATAAAGAGTCCAAAGCTGAAAAATGGCAAAAATTCCGGATGGGGTTCTAATCTGCCACCGCCGCCGCCAAAAGAAGGATCTAGACTTAGGGTTTTCGAAAGGGAAACAAGGATCTACGATTTGGCTAGGGTTTGGCTTCGATTGGAGCGCAAATGGGCTCGAATTGGGTCCAAAATAAGATGGTTAAACTTGCTCTCCTAAAGCAACGAATTCCAACTTAAGACACGAAATTGGGCCTTAATCCATTTTATTCTGAGTTCCTACTTGAAGACAAAGTTGCTAGAAATTCAATTTTACACTAGATACATATTTTTCCAGATTTTTAAATAAGACTTCTATAAGTTGAGCCAAGAGAGATATAATTAATGGGGGATATAATAATAATAAATATTTGGGATGCTACACTGTAAAAACCGGACCTTGTTCTGTTTCCCACAGTCCAGATCCGACCAACCACTGTTCTAAAATCCATTTTCCCCCTCAAACCCCCTCCAAAAATTACAAAAAAATTATCCTCGTGTTCCTTACTTCTACCTCTATCTTCCATAAAAATCCCAACTCCCAGATCTAAAGTTTCAACCTCGGTCAATGTGCTTCATCAGGCAGATCTGAATCTACCCAGTCAGATCTAAGTTTAGGAGTCAACATGTTCATAAATACCCCACGAAAAATCCAAGGGCATAAAAATTCCTATAACAGCCTATAGTCGTAGATCTCTGAGAGGGCTTCGCGACGGCACTAGTTTCGCGTCGATCCGACGTCAGATCTAATTGCAGGATTTATTCTCACCGGGTCGTGCAGTTCTGAAACTACAGAACTGGCCTGGGGCATCAAGCTTCAACACTTGACGAGCTGAGCCATCCTGCCTTCCACAAAGGTGAACCAGTGCAACCGCCTCACGGGGATCGTTCCTCCAGGTGTCCCCTTTGCAACGGGACCCACCCTGTCCAGATCAGTCGTTCGAGCAGAGCATGGTCCCCACAACTGTCAGCCTACCCCATCCGGCCAGCATCAAGTAGCAGGGCGCCAACACCAACCGAGCGATTCAAAACGCTGCCCATCAACCCAAGAGTGCTACTCCTGGGTCCTATCGTAGCCCTTTACCTCCCTGTGTGGAGTGGGCAATAAAATTTAATTCTGTAATTTATTTGGTAATTGTCTAACCGGGAGTGCAGATCTTGGCCAGGGTTGTCTTCCCCACGCCCGGAGCGTGGAGGTAACGATCTCTCCTCCTCTGCATTTGCTTACTTAGTATATGATTATATGTCGCTGCATGAGTGTGTTAGAATTCTAGCTCGTTAAATCATTTTTAATCACCACTGTGAGAGAGAGAGCGAACACGTCCCGTGACTCAACCCGAGCACGAAAGTGAGTTTGACCACCCTTGACTCTGTCGGTTTCTCAACCGCGCGGATCCGCATTTCCCTCGCTTGGGAATGTTGTGTAGTGGACAGCGAATCTAGAGGGGAGGGGTGAATAGATCTGCCCCTCTTTTCGCAATGCAACCCTCTTTAAAGCTAGATGATGAAATAAGCAGCGGAATATAACTAGCTTGACGAAGAACACAAATGATTTGCTTGGCAAGATGATTACGCAATATAGATATTGAACCTAAGCATGCATCTAACACATATCAATCGCACAATCAAACCACAACACAAAGGATTTTAAGGTGGTTCAGACTGAATCCCCAATCCTACGTCCACCCCTCACCAAATCCGGTGAGGCTTCACTAGTGCAGCACACCAAACTGCAAATCGGAGAACCACCGATTGCCTTCCTACTAACCACCGGTAGGGACGTCAACACCGCAGATCGGACAACCTCCGATTGCCTTCCTACTAATCACCGGTAGGGATGATTTTCAGTTCCAAATGTTTGAATGAAATGGAAAAGAATAAGATATGAAAACACTCAAACAAGATATGAAATATGTTCAAAGAGAAAAGATCTTGTCTGAGATTGCTGGAGCTTGAATCTGATGCTTCACTTGGCTTGGAGTTGATCTCCTCTTGAAGTAGCTTGAATCACTTGGAGATATGATGAAGAACTTCTTCCCGGAGTACTGTTTACAGCTACAGTACTCGAACTCCTCTTCCTTGAACACACCCTTGCAGCCTCCTTTGATCTCCCTTATTAGCCTTTCTTGCTTCTTCTCTTCCTTGGAGGTTGCTGGATTGAGATATGGACTTGAATCACCTTGAGTTGATGGAGAGAGTGTTGGATGAGCTTTGATCTTCTTTATGATCTTCTTGAGTTGATGAAGAAGAATATTGGATGCAGTTTAGATCACCCTTGATAGCCTTGATTGCTTCTTCTTCCTTGGAGGTTGAGATGGCTTCAGATCTAGACTTGAATGCCTTGGAATGGATGAAGAACTCTTCCCGAAACACTGTTCACAGAGGTGCTACAGTGCCTCGAAAATGGCCTCCCTTGATCTCCCTTGAAGCCTTGAAGTGTTAGGGTTTCTAACCCCTCAAGTGTTGGTTTTATAGACCTTGAATGGTCCATAGACACCCTCCAGACCAGATCCATAAATCATGGAAGATTAGGTAAGGTTTGATTAAATAAATCCATGGAAAGGGGCTGGCAACGAGGTGGAATTCGAAGTCAAACAAGGTTGCATCGGGGCTGGCGGTCGACCTGCAGCTTCTGGCGGTAGACCTCCACTGAGAAACACTATAGATGGATGGCCACTGGAATTTTCGGTCGACCGCTATGGGCTGGCGGTCGACCGCCAGCTGAAACACATGTAGACTGGTGATCCCTGGCTGGGGCGGTCGACCGCCAGCTGGGCAGAACCCGGGCTTGCCCGGGTCGGTCCGTTAAGTCTTGAACTCCGTCGTTCAACTCCATTAGCAGCCCGTGCATGTTTGTGGCATCGCCCTTGACAGTCTTGAAGGATTTATTATTGAGTCTTCAATCAAATTTTTGTTCTGGGGGCTCCGCCCCCGGAAACCCCGGCAAGGGGCGCTGCCCCCTTGACCCCCGCGACCTGACCGCGCAGGTCGATCCGCGTGCGAGGGCGCAACATTGAGCTTTCACTTGTCCATTCATTTGCATATCTGTCATGAACACAACAGCACATATGTCAGCCATATAAGACTGAAAAATAACAATGACTAATAGTGTTTAGCCATTATCAAAACCAAGAATACCACAGAATGCATATGACCATAGAATGATGTCGAATGACCCAAGTGACCACAGAATGACTCAAATGACTTCAGGGACACAGGAAGATGAGTGAGCTTGCATTTTTGTTTAAGTCATATACCCGTAGGAGCTCTTAGTGTCGAGTCGAGGTAGCTCTAATGGTCGTGTAGTCGCTGGTCGCGTCGTCCAATTTATCACGTCGTCACATAGAGTCCAAGGTTCGCATCATTTGGCATCGAGTCCCTCATTCATCCTGCATCGTCCCCTCCTTACAAAAATTTTATCCTCGAAATTTGAGGCAACCACCATGCCACAGGGGAAGAACAACTTACCCAGCTGGCAATGCTCCTAGTGCTCCAGTTGAACCTCGATTCTCGCGAAGCCACTTCTCTCGAGGGACACAACCAGACTATTACAATGAACAGAAACATCTCGCTCCACATGCAACACATCGATTCTCAGAGCGAGCATAGCACACATAAGGGTACACGTCTGGCCCTACCTCAGCCACAACAAAACACTAATCATGGCATCGCTGCCACCCTCTCGCCCACTGAGGAGACGCAATCCTCGTTACGAGAAACTGCCACTGATAAAATCCCATGCTCGATGGACCAATCAAACATCAACTTCTCATTCTGCTGACTGAACTCATGCCCTGCTCCAAGGGCAACCATCACTAAGCCTCAACCATCTCACACCGTCATCTCAACTAACTTCTACGCATCCGTCGGCTCCACGCCATGAACCATCTCTCACCTGGCAAGCCGAATGCCAATAATGGCACTAGACCAGCTCTGGTCCAAACACAAGCCTTCAACAAATCTCAAATCCAATCCAGAAAAAGGCATATCTTATAATCAGCCACCCAAGGCCTCGCTTGCACACGACTCTCGCCATTCTCAATCCACTACAACTGGCATCTTCTATCTGTGAAAATCCATTCATCGGTCACCAATTATTCGTCAACGGGAAACCCTTACTTGCTCAACTTCCTCTTTTCCTTCCCCTTCACCAAACCTGATAAGCTCAATCCAATCTCGACAGGCCATCTGTTGACTCTTACACTTGACCATTACTGCATCTCGAGCTGATCCTCACTCGGACACCGCATCCGATTCTGATCCTCATGCCAACTCCACCCTCTCAGGGGAGCACGGTAAAACCAAATGACATGATTCCACAATCCTCGATCCACAACAACTCCAGACTCAGGCTTCTAGGGAAATCCTCCCATGCTGGTTGTAGATATGTGTGAAGTGGGTGAAAACGGGTGAGATGGAATATGAAGGGTGTCATATGTGTGTGCCAACCTCAAGCAAGCAATAACATGAAGTCAAATGCATGTGGGTATACCATCTCAGAAGAGCAAAAAAAAATAGTAAATGAACTAAACACATGCCGTGGGCGTGGAACAATGATAGAAATAAGAGGGAAACACACGCCGTAGGCATGGAGCAACTAAGGAGAAAAAGTAATAAACAATGAAGCAAGATGATGATGAATACCCAATCAAAAAGATGTGATCACCACCAAAGCCTGTAACAGAGGAAACTGCACTACGTACCTTGGAAAGGAGCCGAGTGAAGGCACACTCGCATGCAGGAGAGAACTCAGGTGCAGAAGATAAAACGGTCCTCCTGTGGCCGCAAGATGAAAGCAAACGGTCGTCGGATGGCCGCAAAGAAACCCTAACGGTCTGAAGATGACCGCTACGTGCACCCAAAAAATAGAACATGGAACTCAAACCTCCCTCCCTTCTGGCCGGCCAGAAGGGCTGGGCCTCGTGTTAGGAGTGCTGTAGACCTGCAAAAGAGTGTAGAGACAGAAAGAAAAGGACCCAATTAGATATGGAAAAGTGTAGTATCTATAAAGCTAATAAAACCAATATGCATGAATGGAGGGGTGAATACCTGGGGGTTGGTGGCTTTTTAACCCCTATGTGGTGTGGAAAACAGTAGGAGGATGTTTGAAAATGTGTTTTGAATGCAAAGGAACATGGAGACAGAAGAAGAATTGATGCTATGATGATGCTAAGATGATCAAAGACTAAGTGAAAGAAGACACAAAACCAAAAGAAAAACTTGCTACTCCCTGGACGAGAAGACTTATGGAGGCAGAAAACACATTCTCCCTGGTTGGAACTCACTCCAGAACGTGGCAGCACTTCGTCGCAAGCTCCAAGAATCTCCTCCTCAACCCATGAAGTCAAGGGTTCTATTTATAGACCCCCAAAACCCTAGGTCGAGTTGGAGAGATAATGGCAAGAAAATAGGGTTAAGCCTTGATAAAACTCGAAGATAATACTCCCAGGAGTCCATAGAATCGATCAAAAGCTTCTAAGGATCGATATCCACAAAGAAAACAAGAGATGAAGGACTCTGTTCGACCACGGATGAAGAGAGAAAAACCTAGGCAGACCTGGACCCTCTGTCTCCCCTAACGATCACGCGATAGACCGCAAGCCTTAGCATACGGTCCTACGATGGACTGCTAAGCATAGCCATTCCAAAGAGATAAAGCCAACTGGGAAAAGGTCAAATGCAGTGGACTCTCTGTCCACCTAGCGATCGGGAAATGGGCCGCTACCCCCTGGTAATGGTCCTGCAATAGACCGCTAGACAAATAGACGTTGTCAAGAGATAAAGGCAAGATAAATCTTGATATTAATCCAGTAAATAATCCTTATTTAACCCTTATCTAGGCCTAATAAGCCAAAATGACGAAAAGGGGAGAACTTAAGCCTAACTAGGGAGAAAAACCCTTAAAATAAGCCCAAAAATCAACCAAAAATGGCCCAATAACCAGCGAATAACCCGGGACATTATAAAATAAGATAAGAAGATGACACAACTCATTGGTCATAAAATGGATGTCAACACTGGTCACGAGACCAAGGCTCTCATCCAATGACATCCCTCCAGGGACCTCCATACTCAGGTATCGTCCATTATACAGTCTCATCCCAGCTTCATTATAATTATTCCAAATGGACACCTGCCAATCCTCAGCTCCGCTCTCGCTACCGAGCCACAGGACACAACCTGAACAAATCACGGCACAGATCTGTAGGACAGAAAAGTGCCATCTGCTACCATAACAACATGATCAACAACGCCATGATCAATGCACACGGGTCCCCAAACAACGTAGATTCTATCACAACTGACCACTCGACTAGCCTCACCTGCCGCTCATAGCTACCAACTGAGACCCATAATTATCTCTGGGAGATCACATCTCTAGGACCATGATTCCATCCGAGGGCACGACTTCCAACACCAGGACATGGTACTCATGCGACAAACTTGTCGTCATATTTCCCCAACTCTCCATCCTACCAGTGCCACAAATTACAATGCCTCCAGCAATGGCACGGTAATCGACATGGCTCACACAGCCTGAGACAATCTCACACCGAGGAACCAATCCTCCGATGCTCTACCCATCTTCTGAAATTCGCCCGTAGTAACCATTACTACGATCCTGGGCCTATGGGTTATGGGCCCACTAGGCTTCCGCTATACACTCTGCACCACGTGCATAAACATCACAGACGACTCGGGATTCGCCATCCCGACCATCCTCAACTCAGCTGGCTAATTTCTAAAAATAAGGTGAGGAAAGCTCCATTACCTCGAACCCAGAGCACAGACTCTCTCTCTTAGTCTGACAATCCTCCTGCTACTCCGCATGCTCCAATTCACAACGCATCAGAAATCTCATCACTAGCCACGAATTCTCGCGAACACCGCCCAACTGGCACTCAACCTTCCATAATAATGCCAGCACACCCTTACACATCAAGGGAATGGGCATTGCTTCTCACAAGCAACCACATTGCCAAAATACGGAACACGTCTCGCACGGACTTCATGGTACACAAGGGGCCAACCAATCCGAACACGCAATGCAAGACGTTGGAACTTAGCAAAAAATGAGCATCTCTCTGACCAAGGAGAAACCAACATACCTCCTCCAAAGCGGAAGGTCTCTACACTTGACCTGACCTTAAACCTCGCGCACACTGGGAATCACACCTTCCAACACCAGAAAACCAATACCACCATCAAGTCAGCTCCTCTGACGACACTCGCCATGTGTCTTGTCGGACCACATTCACTACATCTCCTAGTGCACCACCGTTGTAATTCCCCGAACTGCAACTCACCATGCCTCGAGCACTGGCCCTGCTGATCACCAGCCACACTCTGTCGCAACGGTTGAGCTAGCCGCTAGCACATGCTCCCCACCTACGCCTGCCTCTGATCTCAAAACCATTAACACGCCAAAATGCTTACTGAGGAGCGAAGAAACCACACAAGGCGCCAGGCTCGAAGGCTGCTACACCTCTAGCCACTGGACATCATTCCCTCGAATCTATCCATGGCAATACCAATCCATTCTCGATTCTCGGAACCTCAAAATGTCCAACTCATGAGCTGCTGCCGTGCAGACCACCATGACAAGAGCCACAATGCGAACTATGATCGGCACCTGCCAACTCTCATCCTCAAATCCCGAACTTGCTGCTGAACCTTCACATCTCACCTACCGCCTCACACGGCGCATCCAAGGCGGTACATAATGGCCCCAAATTCCATAATCTGGGCCATGAACCAAACCACCTCCACGCAATCGCGAATCCAAATCCAGGACTAACACAGTCCATTCACATGCAAAAACGTAGGACTTAGAACTCACTGGGATAACTCTACCCAATCCTGCCTTTCTTTCCTTAGAATCTGTAGAAATGATTGGGAGTGGCACATCATCTCCGACGCCACAGAGCATAACAAGAAAATCAGGCATGGAAATCATCATCTCACCAAGAAGATCCTCCGCTCGCCCGACCACAACTCTCGATCAGAGCACCCACTCTGTCACCTCAAACCATGACCTTAACACCTCAGGGGCTAGATAAACTCAAGCTGGGATTGCCAAAACGACAATAACTCCTTCGGAGCACACTCACGGCCACCTAACCATAAGCAATCCTCGCCAGCCACATGACCTCGCCGTAGATTCCTCGAACGCATCATCACAAACTCGCACCTGCCGGCAACCTCTGCCCAACATAGTACAACTGGGGCCACCGCCAATGGGGAAAGAAGCTCACTATCTTACTCTCCAGGCCCCATGCCAGCACTCCAACTAAAACAACAACCACCTTCACAGCGCCACACTATGCACTCTAGCTCTCATGCGAGAAATAAAGTGGTAAATAAAGCACAAAACCCTATCCCAGCTGCTGACTGTACTAGACCTTATAGACTCTAATCACTGCAATTATCTCAAATTTCCATGTACATCAACAACCACTGCTCTGATACCATCTGTAACGACCCAAGATCCGGATACCGGGAACAATCCAATACCATTCAAATCTTGGTCCGCCACCCACGAGCCGGAGGGCTCGGAAGGGTTCGAAGGAGTGTGGAGGTACAACGAAATTTGAAATAAAGCAGGCAACAACTATATAAATAATAATTTAAATAGTAAAAATAAAATTATATTTTTAATTAATAAATTAAACTATAGAGTCTAGTCCAACAAAGTACAGTCTATAGGAAAGGAAACGTACTCAACGCCAAGTGAACACTCGACCGGGCGAGCTGGCAACTACAAACCTCCGCGTTGCACCTCCGAACCTTGAGGAGGAATTGCTACACCTGAAAAATCAGGGGTGAGCCTCATCTCATTGGCTCAATAGGGGTCCCGTAGAACATTACCACAAAACAACGACTGTAAAGAACAGCGCTAACGGAATAACAACAACAGAAGCAACAACCGTAAAAGGAACAGAACAACGATAGCCGATGAAACCTCAGCTCTAAAAGCTACTCCTAACGGCACTGAAAACAAACCCTGACCTCCTAGTCGGGGGACTACCGAACAAACGAGAAATCCTAACTTCACTGCCAGAAGAATTGCCACGACAGCTTTGTCGTGAAGGCCGCACTCATAGGTGAAGGCCAACCCAAGACCAGGCGGTCCGAGGAAAAAAGTCATGACCTCATGGTCGTGAACCCTACACCATCAAGGGAAAAACCTCGGTAACCCTACCAGAAATCTTAGACCTCGACATCGGGAAAGCATGAGGAAGCTACCCGAAAAGCCACATCTCGCAGACGGGAAACCAAAACTCGAGTCACGAGAGTCACGTGTCGCGTGATGAGAGTACCTGCCCACTAGAAGCAAGGTCGGATGCATCCACTGACGTCTTAGTCCACGCCCCAAGTTTCTCCCCAATCGCCCCAGGTTGAAACTGAGACACCGTACAAGTAACCACAGGACAAGGGTCTAGTCGGGGTCTTGCTCGTCAGCACGCGTCTGATGTCCCCGACTACGTGTGCACACACTGACTGAATGCGCTACGTCAGGCCCTCTAGCTGGTTTTCCTCCCAGCCCAGACTCGAGTCGACACAGTGGGAGGCCCTACGACAACCAGCCTAAAAACCATCACTCTCGGGTGTAACTCTCCACCCACTCCCTGGTAGGTAAGCACACGTGTTCCTAGGCAAGCTACGACTAGTGGGGGGTCACTAAACGTGAACACTCTCCATAGAGAGGAAACACCAAGTACCGGAGGTCATGCACCCACCCATTGCGAGTAACACGGAGTACCGGGTGGCTCAGAGCCACCAGACTCTGGATAGTCAACTAGACCTACTAATCCAACGGTCCTTGAGTCACGTGACTCGGGTCAACCCCATTGTACAACATGGCATCCATGCCGTCAATCTACCCTACTCTTAGGGTCAAAAACCACGGTTAAGAATAATTCTTAAGGTAGCTCATAACGGTCGAGTTCATTCCCTTTTCAAGGGAAGCTAAGAAAACCCCCAGCCCAAGGCAGGGTCATAAAACTTACAGTTCATAGGCCATACGCATAACCCACATGGAAACCATTTTCCGATGAAGTCAACATCATGTGGGAATAACCCTCCGCACTCATACCTATACACGGTGACTCGATCTAGCGAAATAGGAAAGCCCAGAACACAAAGGGTCACCCGGACCCTCAAAACAACATGGGCATGCTAATCGAAGTAACACGGCACCTTCGGACACCCAAAAACATGGTCACGGTACCCATGGGGTGTCCAAGACATCCACGGGGCCATAGGTCAACCAAAGGGTCATAACCGGGTCAACCGGGGGCCAAAACGGGTAAAAGAACCCAATTTCGATCGACCAAACCCCTTGGGTCGATCAACCTAAGTGGGTCGGTCGACCAGCCAACAGGCTTGGTCGACCATTCTGAACGTGGTGGGGTCATCGACTGCGTTCTCATGAACACGGTCGGTTCACCAACCGTGACCTCATGGATGCGGTCGGTAGACCGACCATGACCATGGGGTCGCCCTCCGGTGGCGAAGAACTGATTGGTCGACCGAACCCTACTATTCGGTCGACTGAAAACGGCAGAATGCCAACCAGACCCAACCTAGGGGTCTGATTTCCACGCCCTCTCGATCCCAATCGAGGGGGAATACAATGGGGACCATTCCCCGAGTTCCGAACCATAAAAATGCACAAAAGCAAACGGCGAAACATCACCCGATCCAGCAAAAATCGTCACATGCACTAAACATGGAAAAACTACCCGGCGTGAAGGAAAACCCACTCTCGGCTCGCCTCGGCCTACAAAATCATGAGAAAATGAACTACACGGGCTAGGGAACCATCCCCCTACCTCCACCAAAGAGTTCCCGTGCCGAGGATGTCATTTCCACATGAAATACCTCACGAATCACCGTCAAGTTCTCGAAATCCATGAAGGAAGAACCGCCGCGCCTCCTCCTCGATCCCCGCTCCATCCTCGGCCGCTCGCCGCCTGTGCGCCACCTCCATCTCGCCCGCCTCCGCCTCCGTCGGCCGCCCGGAGAAGAGGGGGAGAGAAAGAGAGAAACGTGAGGGGAGAGGGAGAGAAATGAGAGATGCTGAGAGAGAGAAAGGGGTGGGTGGTTTAAATAGAAATTAATTTGCGATTTTAAAAATCTGAAAAATATAAAAATTAGAAAAAAATCATTCCCACGATCCTCAGAAAATGCACAACGGGTCTGCAACATACTGGAGCCCGACAATACATCGGTTCACCCTAGTAGGGGTCTGAAGGCTTGATAGCCCAAAAATCTGATTAAATCACAAAACGCAATCCGAGACTTGCAACAGCGCTCTGAAACTCACATATCCTGATCTAAAAAATCCTGGGTATTACAAGCATTGCCCTCAACGCCCTCAATGGGCAGCCCCTAGCGCGCTAATCTGGCAGCCCACTAAGTGGTCATCTGGCATCGCATTAAATGTTTATACTGACAGTGCCGCAACCGTTCATACGGTAGCGACTGAAGCCCCATCCGACAGCTTCAACCATCCTTATTCATCTGCCTCATCCTCCATGCCCCCCTATATAAGGGGCTTCATGGGAGAAGAAATGGCCCCTGGATCTCACAGTTCCCCCCGGGGCAGAAGAATAGCATCTCGAAGAGTAGAAAAAAAAGAGAGAAAGAGAAGAGAACAAAGAAAAAGAGTGAGCATCCAAGAGGGGAGCAGCAGTCAGAAGAAAAGAGAGGAGAGGTGGGGAAGGGGGAGAAGGAGTCAATGCTTCGGTTCTCCCCCCTTTGTATTTTTTTTCTTTTCTTCTTATGTATCCATTTTTTACTGTACTCAGTGAATCGGAATAAAAAGAATCTTGCGAATGGTTTTGTGTTTACAACGATTATTTCCCCTTATCCCCGTGATTGTCCCTCCTTTCTTCTTCTTATATGTTCTTTCTCTTTGTCTGTGATTTCTTTAGCCATCATATGTGATCGTCCTTTTGTGGGAATGAATGTAGTCTGGTCATCCGGGAATGGAGATGCGTATGTCTCCGAAGGGGCTCAGGCATGAGGTTTATCCCGTTCCATGGATATGACTCCGAGCTTTGGCCTCGTGGGTTTGCTTTGTCAAAATCTTCAGCCATACTGTGTCATGCTCTTCCCTACTTCTTTCAAAAATGCTTCAATAATAATTTTTTTGATACTCTATTTTTTCTTTTGTTGTTTTGTCTCTTACAATTATGATACAGCAGCTCCCTCCTCCCTTCACTAAATAAGCGAACCGGCAGCCCCCAGTAGCATGAATCGGCAGCCCCTTCCCCACTGCTACTAATTAATGCGGCATTTACTACCCCCTTTCAACTGAAATGGCAGCCCCATTCACTCCCCTTTATGAGTGAATCCATAGCCCCCCATTTCTCCCCTTTATGAGTGAAACTGCAACCATCTATTCTTTTCTAAACCTTGACACAGCAGCACCCCTCTTATTGAATCGGTAGGGCTTCAGCAAATGCTTGGTAAAGTTTTTTTACTATCATCACTATTCACCTTTTGTGCTAACCGCTTCACTGGGTGTCCGTGTGACCCCGTACCGTCGTCCCTTTCGTCCCAGGGCCAAAGCCAATGGTCCTCGACACCCTGCCATGAGGCGGGGTCGTTCTGGCCACTTGATAATCAGATATCGGTGAAAAAGCGGGCATTTGTGAATAGTAACTTTTAACTATTCACTTTAGGCTCAATAAGGATTAATTTCGATTTTTCTTATTTTCATTACAATCTGATGCTTCTCAGCTCCGCCTAGAGTATCCGGACAGTCCTGATCCCTTAGCAGGCTGACCCTCGGAGATTTGGTGTCGCAGATCACTGTGGATGTTGCCGCTCTTGCGCGCATCTGATGAGCTTAGGGACCGTCTCGGATTCTCCGTAGACGAGCACCCGCTTCTCACCCCCCAAAAGACCCCAGGGCTAGGGGAGGTGCTATCGAAATTTTACCATACTTTAAGAAATAAACAATAATAATAATAGCAACAATAAATAAAAATGGATGAAATAATAAAACAATTCATAAAAAGAAAGGCTCAACAAAAAATCAAAATAACAAAAAAGAATAAATAAATATAAATATGTATATTTGAGAGATCAAAATAAAAAATAAATATGTAAGTATAATAAAAAAAGAAAAAAGGAAAGAAAGGAAAGAAAAGAAAAGAAGAAAAAATATGAATAAAAAAACGGGTGATTTGGCACCCATGGGTGCCATGATTCGGCAGGCCCATTGCTCATAAAAAGCATTTATTCGTGTTTGAATCGACAGCCATTTTAACCTGTTTTTGATTGTGATCACTCTTGAGTGTGTGATTTTGATAATTACAAAATGTTAGTTTAGTGCATTTTCATCTCTTGCTATGGTGTATGAAATTACCTTATGCTTGTTTGAAGAATTGGGCTTACTTCAAGAATCTTGTGATGAGCTTTAATACATGCGTATTTGAATGTCTGGTGAATGGCTGGGGTGAAATCATATCACTAGTTTTTCTGAAGTTCAGAGTGTGCGTCGACACACTTGTGGCTGCGTCGACTCGATGAAGATTTGGTCTTCTATTGCGTCGACTCGATGACTAATTGCGTCGATGCCATCTTCATGACGTCGTTGTTGTTTTGCTGTTGCTACTGCAGTTGCGTCGACAATGTGTAGAGATGTTTGATCACACACGCATTCAGACAGACTAAGCCTCAGATGAACAAGTGCGTGATGAGTGATGTGCACATCGAACAATCAAACAGTGTGTGGTATGATTAAATGTACCTGTGAAGGGAGATAGAGGATATGGAACGATCGCACAATCAAACACAGAGGCACAACAATTTTAAGGTGGTTCGGGACCACACCGAGCTCTCTACGTCCACCCCCCACTCAAATGAGTGAGGCTTCACTACTGTTAACCAGCACGGGGATGAATCCCCACACACACACGGACCAAAGCTCCACCACACACGCAGGGCGACGCCTGCACACACACGGGGAACAACCCCCAAACCACACGCGGAGATCCTCCGCACAAGATGACACACAAGCGTCAACATAGACATGTGGAGAACCCACTCTCCGCACGATAGAGGATATGGAACGATCGCACAATCAAACACAGAGGCACAATGATTTTAAGGTGGTTCGGGACCACACCGGGCTCCCTACGTCCACCGCTCACTCAAATAAGTGAGGCTTCACTGTTGTTAACTAGCACGGGGGTGAATCCCCACACACACAGAGAGCAAAGCTCCACCACACACGCAGGGCGACACCTGCACACAAACGGGGAACAACCCCCAAACCACACGCAGAGATCCTCCGTACAAGACAATGCACAAGTGTCAACATAGACATGCGGAGAACCGACTCTCCGCACTCACACACACAGAATGTTTGTTCGGAAAAAACAAGGATATATTCAGATGATTACATTCAAGCCCAAAATATGCTAGAAATACCAAGACCAAGAAAATCCATCATGTATAGAATTCCCCCTTTCTAGATGCTCCTGGTCTTCTGGTTGAGGTAAACGGATGATCACGATTTCAACGTCTTCTTGTTCCTCTCTTCTTCTTTTTTTTGAAAAAACCCTGCCTAGGGGTGAGTGGGAGAGTGCACCGCTTACCAGAAGTAAGGAGAATAGCCACTCCACCACCCAACACTCGGAGGTAAATTTTATTAATAGTGGAATAAAGAATGACAATTACATCAGGTGGATGCTAGGCATACCTAGCTTATCCAATCAAGCTGCACCTCTAATATTATTTGATAGCTCTTGATGAATAAAAAAAGAATTACATTTGGAGCTATAAGCTAAAGAGGCTAAAGAGTCGGCGACTGTGTTAGATTCTTTATAAATGGGCAAAATAGTGTCAGAAGAGGAAAGGTTGCTCCAGATGTCACGGACATATGTAAGAATAACCCATGGGCATGAAATTTCCTTTTTAACAATTTGCACCAATACTTTGGAGTCACACTCAATGTAAGGTTGCCGAGATGTGACGGTTTGAAGATATTTTAAACCATCTTGAAGAGCTCTAGCTTCAGCAATGAGACTGTTAGACTGAGCATAGAAGTGGGAGAAGGCGAGCAGGACATTGCCATGTGGATCACGGATGACACCACCACCACCAGATACACCCGCATACTTGCATGCTCCATCAGTATTGAGTTTAAGAGAAGGCCAAGGAGGGCACATCTATTTGATGATTTTGATATGAGGGCATTCTCTATCAGTAGCTTGGATACCAAAGTTTGCCAAAATCTTTCGCCTGCTGTAAGAATTTTCCTTGAAGCCAGCAACATTAACAACTTCTATGGCCTGTACATAGATTCTGTGAAAAAGACTCTGTTTGGAGAATTTTTTTCCTTCATACTTTGCAGCATTCCTGGCAGTCCATAATTCCCACATCCCATATCCAATGAGAGCAAGAGTAAAGAGACCAAATTTAGAATTGGGTTTGTAGTGCTGAAGAGAGTTAACAATTAGTACTTTGGCTGATCTACCATGGAGCTGTAGCCCCTTTAGTTGGAAAGAAGACCAAACAAATGAAGCACAGTCACTATTGATAAATAAATGAGTTGTATCTTCTTCAACCGGATCCTTGCAGCAAAGGCATTTGGAGTAGAGGGGGATGCCAAGCATTTTTACATTAGCATCAGTAGGGAGGCAATTTTTTAGAATTTTTCACAAATGAATGGAGATTTTGGAGGGCAGCCAAGTGGACCAAAGGAGAGTCCAAGGGGTAAAATTCTGAATCTGAACAGAATTATAAGTAGCTTTACAAATAGAAGACACCGAGCACTCACCAGTGGAGGATAAGCTCCAAATTTCCTTATCAACATCATGAGATAAATTGACATGGTTAATGACAGTCCTGATATCTAGGGGAAGAAACCTGTCGAGCAGAGCATTAGAGTCATTGGCGGGATGAAAATAAAACTCTCTGACAGATATCTTTGGGTTCAGAATTAATTCAGCAGGAACATAAGAGGCCATGGTCTGGTTACCAAACCAGACATCATGCCAGAAGCTTGTATTAGTCCCATCGCCCAATATAATTCTTTTATGCTGGAGAATGAGATCTTTGGCTTGTAACCAGCTTTTTCTAGCAAACCCCTTCATATTCCTGAAGTGAATATCAAAAAGATGGCAGTCACGGATGTACTTAGCTCTGAAGAATTCAGCCCACAGAGAATCTGAATGCAGTGCTTTCCATAGCATCTTAACTCTTAAAGCAACCTCCATATGCCGAAGAGACATGACACCAAGACCACCCTGAGAAATAGGCTTACAGATAGTATTCCAGGATCTCCAATGTCGCTTGTTTCCTTGTGTGGAAGAGCCCCAGAAAAAATTAGCAAAAGATCTCTCCAGGGACTGATGAGTACCCACATGGAGAAGAGATGATGCCAGAAAATAAATGGGGATGGTAGTGAGAACATGCTTAATTAAGTAGAGCTTAGCTCCCTGAGATAGGAATTTAGCCAACCAACCTTGAATGTGCTTCTGAATAGATGGCAGAATACCTGCAAAATGCACTTTCTTACTCCTGCCAAGTACCAGAGGGAATCCCAAATATTTGTGTGGGAAAGAATGCCTTCCAATAATATCCTGAATGCGTTTAGAAACAGAGTCTTTGGTTTTTGGATGAATGAAAAAGCCACTCTTGCCAACACTAATAAGCTGGCCAGAGGCCTGTTCATAAACACTTAGCACCTGAAAAAGATTTCTGACAGAGGCAGCCGTGGCCTTGCTGAAGGTAAGTGTATCATCAGCAAATAGCAAATGTGAAACATTTGGACAGCCCCGGGGGCCCATGAACCAGTCAATCCTGCCATTAATGTAAGCTTCATGCAAGAATCTACTCAGAGCTTCCTCAGCAATAATGAATAAAGAGGGGGCAATAGGATCCCCTTGCCGGATACCTCTTGAGGATTTGAAAAAACCAGCAAAATCACCATTGAGTAAAACAGAAAACCAATAATTATTCACCATGTTTTCTATAAGAGAGATTAAAGACATGCTGAAACCAAACCTTTTTAATATTGCATATAAGAAATCCCATTCAAGTCGGTCATATGCCTTGACCATATTTAGTTTAAAAATGACATTGCTCCCTCTGGTTTTCCTGCCAAGTTCATGGACTAGCTCTTGAGCAAGAGCAATATTTTCCACAATATTTCTCCCCTTCACAAAGGCCGATTGTTCAATGGAAACGATCTTTGGTAGAATGACTGCTTATCTGTTGTTTAAGATGGTGGAAATAATCTTGAAAAAGTAATTGCACAAGCTAATAGGTCTGTAATCAGAGATATCATTAGCATTACTTTTTTTGGGAATAAGTGCTATAAGAGTGGACATAACACTTCTGGGGAGTGGGAGCTGATTAGTGAAAAAAATTGGACAGCAGCCACCACTTCACTGGCAATGATGGACCAAACTTTTTGATAAAAAGCACCCTTGAAACCATGATGCAGGACGGACACGCGAACCTGGGACTCTAGCTCGCCGACGTCCCTATGCGACGGAAACGCGGGATCGTGCACGGTTGAGAAACGGGCAATGAGCCTCGGGTATTGGCCTTTCCGCGTGTACTCGACTTGAGTCACGGGACGGGTTCACTCACTCACTCTCGCAGCGGTGATAAAAATGAATATCGAGCTAATTAACCTATCACTCTAGCAGCGACATTAAAAAATATACGAATTGAGCAAAATGCCAACGTAGGAGGGTGGCGAGTGTACCTCCACGCTCCAGGCATGGGGAAGACGATCCCGGCCGAAACTCGTACTCCCGGTGTACAAATATTAATAATAATTATAGAAATGAATTTATCACCAACTCCACGTAGGGAGGTAAAAGGCTATAATGTGAGACCCAAGAGTAGCGAACTCTGGTTGACGGGCTGCGATTTGGAACGCTCCTGGGCCGGAGACGGGCTGCTGGTCCGGCTCGGTTCGGCGGGGCCTGCGGATAGCAGGTGGGGCCGGCTGCTGGGACGGCGGTACCCGAGCGTCTCCTTGCTACGGCGGCTTGCTGGGACGTTGCTGATGGGTTTCCGAGCGGTCTCCGAGAGCGGCGGTCGCCGAAGGTATCCCGACGTATTTTACCAGGATTTACCCGTGGACTGAGTTGCTGGCTTGTCCACGGATCTGAACTGCGCGCCTCCACGAAAAGAATATCTGCGGCCAGATCTGATGTCGGATCGACGCAAAATTGGTACCGATGGATAGAGGACTCAGAGGGCTACAACATCTAATTTTCTCAGATCCATCAAGTGAATGGATTGAAAATGAAAATTATTGTGGTTTTTAGTTTCTTTCTGGCTTGGAATTACAGACACACAGGGAAGAACAAGAACTGCCTGAAGATGAATTTTGACTGATAGGAAAACAATAGATCTAGACTCTAGAAAAATTATGGGTGGAAGGGGCGTAAGTGAGGAACAAGTATGCTTTTTTGGGGGATTTATGGAGATGTATAAGGAGCCAGGAAAAATAGAAGAACAGACTCCTATCTTGTAGATCTGCAAACTGGCAGACTGTCAGGGGTGGAACTAAATTTACGGGAAAAATAGCAAATGACCTCTGATTGGCATGAAATTTAAAATTGAGACTGGAGATAACAATAAGAACAAACACTCAAAATTCAGCTCGATCAGATCTCCTGATGTGGAGATAAAAATCGGGCTTCAACCTTCTATCCTTATGTGGATAGAATTCCGACGCGGCGATGGTGGCGGTGCGACGGCGGCTCGATGGCGGTAGCGGCGGCGGTGCTGAGCTTCACACTCAGAGAGAGGGAGGGGAGGAGGCTTCACACCTCAAGAATTTCACAGAAATCCATCTGCAAGGGGGTGGGAGAGAGAGAGGGGTGCCCTTGGGCTCTTGGACCAATTTTCTGAAACTCTTCTTCATTAATTCTATCAATAATGGAAATACAGGGGATTTATAGAAAAGTATAAAAGACCAAAACTACCTCTACATCTAGGGTTAGGGAGGGGTAAATAAGGGATAACATTTTCTTCCCCCATGTGGTCAAATGACCAAATAAAATAAAAATACAACATGGAATATAATATATTATAAGGGGGGCGCCCCCTTGACTTAAGGGGTAACACATTTTGAATTTTTCCATTCTTGTCCCCCCTTGGTCCAAGTCCAATGTTAGACTTTGAACCAGCCCCACATGGGCCCTAGAACCTAGGTGGACCAATGGGGAAGAGGGTGGGGGACCCTGCTGGACCCACTGGACTTTTACAAATAAACCCAAAGACTTGAAAGACTAACCATTTGACTTATAATGCCTTACAATTATAAACCCCATTAGCCAAGGGTATAAATACAAATAAAAGGACACAAATGCAAAAATAAAAGTTAGTGCTCGGTGTTGATTCTCATCAATTCTCCCCGGGTGGGAAGAACTTGACCCCGTCGAGTAAGGGGTGTGGCTGCTCGTGTGGCTCCGGCGGATCCGTCACCGACCTGGTAGCGCGGAGTACGCTCCACTCCAAGTAATCATCACCTGCTCATCCCGAATATATTCGATATGCGCATGCTGCTGTGGAAATGAGGCTAATGGTGGACACTCTGGGGTGGGGTCACCCTCAAAGGGGATGAGGCGGCTCGAAGACTCACTAGGAATCACCGCTGGGTCCATTTATGTGACTAGATCTGATATGTTGAGGTAGAGCCGATCCCAAATTCCAGCAAGTCTATAGCGTACGCATTGGATCCGACTTGCCTCGCACTCGAAAGGGATTGACAACGCGAGCGTATAAAAGACCGACTCAACTTGATGTATGCATATGCACTCGACAGACAAATGGTACGAAACAAAGACCCACACATGACCCTAAACAAACCTACTATTAGACCGACCCATACACATGCAATGGTGGACCAGGACATCCGAATGTGTGCCATGCATACACTAGATGCAATCGATGGTTGACGGAATGGGGAACTCCTAGACATCCTAGTATGCCCCTAGCATGTGGCTGCCTATTGGATTTGGGAGACTTGGGAGGGCTAGGAGATCCAAAGTTTCCTTCTTCCTTTCCCCAATGAACGAACTCCTTACAGAGTGTAGGTGGACTAGCCTGTGGGGAAGGGGAGCGATCATGGACTTCCCTAACAAGATGGAATGGATAAAGTGGGTCATAAGGCTCACTAGGGAAGGGGTTGAAGAAATCAAAGAAAGTGTGACCCCTCGAGCTGGGTTCCCACATGTCACGGTCCCATGTCGGAAGTTCTTGAAGGTGTAGGTGGTCACCTTCATGCACTAGGGTATAGGGGACGGTGATCTCATATAGAAGGTATGGTTCCTCCCTCGGGGTAAAGGGAATGAAGTTTGGCTCGACCGGCATGGGGAGGAATAAAAGAACCTCCATAGTGGCATGACCCACGGTGCACACGGAGGTAATGGACCCTAAGGCCGGATGGGTGGAGCTACGACTATTGGGTTGGTCGAAACCTCGGGCCAATAAGTGCGTCAACTTTCATTGCCAATCTAAACCCTTAGTAAGGTCGTCCAATGTATCAACATAGTGACTAGATCGGAATGTGGTATGGAATGAGTTGACCGGCACTAATGGTAGTGTAGGGTCCATGGATGGATAGGAAGGTGGACTAGGGACCAAGCCGATCTTGAGCCAACTAAGTAGTGGCTCGGCGATGAATAGCTTTCCCGTTAGAAACACGGGTGGCTCGGGCTGAGGTGGCTCCAAATGAGGTGACTCCGAATAAAGATCGGACGTAGATGGCAATGGAGCTCTAGGGGAGGGGTTCCCTGACTGGGGTGGGGGAGGCCGTGGAGTAGGCTGTCCGATCGGCTCGGGACTCGGCTGAGAGGTAGATGCTCGCCGAAGGGCGGCATCAAACCTTGCCTCGAAAGGCTCAACCTCTAGAGCGACCAGATAAAACTGCGCCAGAGTGAACGCGTCGCGGCAAAGACATTCAAACTGGAAGTGAAGCCGCAAACCTCTCCGGAACTGAAATTGATGAGGGCATCTCTTGCCCCTCCACATTTTCTCCGGACTCGGATTGTTCGTCGACAAGCGCCATTATGTTAGCCATGTATTTTTGAGTCTAGTCATGTAATCTTCACATTTTATTTGAGTCAATATCATGTAATTTTCCCTTTATTTGAGTCATGTACCTAGGTTAGTGAGTCATTTTCCTAAGTATTGTGTCATTAGGTTGGTTTGTTAGGCTAGTGGGCCCAATTCATTGGGCTTGGCCCAAGGGCACCCCTATCCCTTCGGTTATTTGTCATTGAGTCAAATGTCAGGGACTTTTGTAGAAATGTGGGTTGCCTATATATAGGACCCCATTCCCCTCATTTTGAAGTAATGAACAATTGAATGAAAATTGAAATCCACTTCCAAATCCCACTAGATCTCTCTCTCTCTCACTCTCTCTCTCTCTCCCTCCACCCCAATTTTCGGAATTTTCTCTCTCCTCCCCATTCACCCCTCATTAAGACCTCTCCCCTTCCCCATACACCCATTTAACTCCCCCCCAACCCAAGGTGGCATCCTCCAATCCACACCCCACCTCCCAACCCCCAACTACCCAACACCACTTCCTAAAGACCCCTTCCTCTCCCCAAGGTTGAAGGGGCTCTTCCCTAAGCCCAAATTCAAATTTCCCTCTCCCTAGGGCAGTGCCCTTCCATCTCCCCACCTCCCAAACCACCCAAAGTCACATCCCCCCTTCCCCATACCAGCCAAGTACACCCTCCACCTCTTACTCTCTTGGCCATCCCCTTCCCCACCCCCTCATCTTCTTCTCATTCAGCCTCTGTTTCAGGCAGCAGAGTTGCAGTGACTTGCAGAGGCAGCCACGACCGTCTCTCAAAGATTCAGGTGGCAAGGCCTATATTTCTGGAATCGTCATCGAGATAGCTTTCCAACGGTGGTGGTCTCTCCGGCTTCCGAGTTCGGAGCTGTCCGGAGGAGCGTCATCTTCAACGACTGCGCAATCTGTCCCAGACTGAAGACCAGAGCGATCTTGGAAGCTGTTCTGCGGTCAACCTTGGAGGAATTCGAGCACACTTCCTTCTACAAAATTCTTCTTCATATAGTCCTCCATCAGTAGCAGAAAGAACGATACCAATCGCCTGCCTGAGCTATTTGTTCTGAATTATTTCGTCGGAGTGTGCAGTCTGCCACCAGTGGACTCAGGTTTGACCTGTCTTCATTTATCTGGCCACCATTCTCATCTCCGACCTCGGATTGTGGCCCCGTCAACTTCTGATCGAAGATACTCCGACCACGATCGCGTCACCGCCAGTTTCGTTCAATTTGAAGTTCAGGAGCGACCGCAGCGTCTTCTGCAATCCACTGCATCAGTTCTGCATCAGTCCGAAGCAGAGTGTTACTGTCCTGCTCCAGTCGCCGGTCCGATCAGCCCTGAGGTCCAGAGCTTCCCAAAAAATTCAGGTATCATCCTCTTCAGTTGGAAAACTTTTGGCTCAGGTTCGTCAAGATCTGAGCTCTGTGGAATTTTTGGCAGTGACATCACCGCCCCCCTGTCCAACAATTCTGAAGGTTGGCAGAACCGGCGGGGATCGGCAAATCGGGTTTCCTTAGCATAAGTCCCCACCCCGCTTGGCCGGCTAAAGGCCCCTCCCTGCGTGGAGGTAGTATTGGATGTAATAAGATTAATCCCCACCCCAAGATCACCCCTCCTGCGAGAGGTGTAGTGGTGTAATCTTTCCATTTCAGGTTGAAGCGACACCGACGCGGCGTGCGGGTGCATACCCTCGCCTCCCCGCTCGCCCCCGTCTCCGGCCGGAGTCGGCATCTTCACGCCGGCTAGGTGAGCTCCTGAACATCTCTCATTGCTGTAATGGACTTGCTTAGCTTAGTATTGCTATAGTTACTCCGTCGGCGGTAAGAGAGTGTCCGATTTTAAATTGCTACCCAAATTGAGTGACCACCGCGGGCGAGTTGTGAGAGCATCCACTTAACCCACACCCTTGGTGTGTTGGCCGCCCATGATTTGGGCATCCTAGGCCCATTTGGGGTTCTCCCCAAGCTAGCCAACCATTGGAGCCTCAAGGTCCCGCCTCGGACCCTCTCCAACATCGCCTAGTCGCCATCGGGCACTAGTGTGCGCCATACGGGTGAGCTCGCGAGTGTGAGTCCGCTGCTCAAACTTGAATGCTTGCAAAATAGGTCCATAGGTGGTGTTACATCAAGTGGTATCAGAGCAAGTTCACAACTTGTCTCTATCAAGTTGGTCCTAGGGCATGTTTATGCATTTAGAGTCATCGGTTGCATCTTTTTGGTCCCTAGCATGGCCACCTCTTACCAACCTCACCAATCGGTCCTCTCCATAAGTCCAAATCACCAAAGGATGCCTACCACTAACACACATAACCTCCCGGGCCATGTCAACTACCTCATGAAGGCCTTGACCCATGCCAATGAGCGGCTTGATAACATATCGGGTCGACTCAACCAACTTGGAGAAAATGGGCCCGCCCCAAGGACGGACGATAGAAGGGCATGCAACCCTCCTCCCATATTTGATGGAAATCAACCTAATGACTATTTAGATTGGGAAAACTTGATGGACCATTACTTCACTTTGTATCCCATGTCCGAGGATGAGAAAGTCCGATTTGCCAAATTGCAACTTACCAAACGGGCCCACACTCATTGGTTGAAAATTGAAGGCTTAAGGATAATTAGAAGGGAAGCTCCCCTCACAACATGGGGGGACATGAAGGAACAACTTAGGGCTAGATATGTTTTCCCTTCATACTCAAATCACCAAGACCTAAGGAGCACTTCAACTCCTTCATCCCCACCTTGCCAACCCATGACCCTAATTCCCCATTCCACATCACTTCCCACCTATCCTACCCCAACCACCACACCAGCACCCTACCTACAAACTCCCACCACAACCATATGTCCACAAACCCAATTGGACCCCGTGTCCACCCATCCACCGAGGCCCATAATAGCCACTACCCCCAAACCTAAAACCCCTCACCAAACCCGTACCCCACAAGCCCCCACCACAAACCCACCATCATCCCCAAAAAGGGACACATCTCCCAAAATAAATCAACCCAAAATCTCTCACCCAACCCACCTCCCGCTTCCTACACCAATCTTTTCCCAACCTAGACCTCCTCTACTTCCCCTTCCTATCCCAACCCAAGCCCATGCTTGTTCACCACCCCGGGTGTGTCATACGCTAGCTATCACCAAACCACCCACCATAGATCCCCCTACTCCATTAGCAATAGAAGTTACAACCCACACACTCACCCAAGTGGAGAAGGATGTCCATCCGAATCCACCTCCCAACATAGAGGAAATCCAAAGGCCAAACAACTCACGCACCTTTAGCCTAGCTCCTCTAGAGACACCCAATCTCACCATAGATAAGTCCATACTCCAATGGCTCAAGAAAGGTCTCACCATTCCTAGTTCACAACCATGCCACCTATCCATGGGATATCAATCCCAAATCATTCTCATTCAGCCACATGTCACTTATCAAACTTCCTATTGTGTGGAAGATTTGGAAAACTTAGTGAACTACCTACAATGGCAAATTCACTTGACCAATATGCTAGCCATGAGGCCGTCCATGACTAACACCATTAGTCTAGCATATCCAACCATTGGCTCCATCACTTCCATCTACACTAATGGCCAAGTTACTAGTGAGATCATCCTCCTTCTTCCCATGGAGGAAGAACCTATCATAGTCCACTCCCCAACCATTGAGATTCCAAGTGCTTTGATCGGCCAACCCATTAGCAACCTTGGCCCACTTATTGATGAGGATGACTCACCATTCGAGGATCTTGAGGACATGGAGTACCCCTATCTAGGTGACCCTTACCATGATCCCTTCGACCCTTTCCTATGGGAACCTAGATCTCCATGTCTTCCACTTACCTTATTCTCCACCCACCTTACCCTACCATTACCACCCATGTTGAACCAAACCCCTCCCTTCCTAGACTCGGATTACACCATGGGAACCTTGACCTTCGGCAACATACACCTTGAGATTGATGAGTTGCCCCACTCCATGATTTTCCCCTTCTTAGATCCATTTGATCCATACGAGTGGAAGCTCAAGGGCCACCCCATACCCATGCACATAGAAGTCATCTCTAGGATAGGAGTGCATAAGTCTTGGTACCACACACCACTTGGCATGATTAGAAAGACGGGTCCATTCATTCACATCACCCACATGTCAAGTAGGAAGCATGAGTGGTCCCTATTTGGGTGTAACGGTCCTCCCCAATTCACCATTGGTCTTATGTATGCTAGGAGCCTATATGGGTGTCCGGGTCCCCCAACATTCATCACACTCACTTGTAAGAGGGACACCTATGGATGCCCCGGTCCTCCCAAATCCTTCAAAATCTTCATAACATCAATGCATGATAGGTCTATATGTGGTTGTCCTGGACCCCCTTTGCATACCATACATTGTCAACTCACACCGCATCATAGTACATGGCATATGCATTCAAGCAAGTATCAAGCAACAAGCGATGGGATTCACAAGAAACGAGCACAGACTCCTAAGCACCACTTTGAGTTCCAAGTTGACAACTTGGCGATGATGGCTTTGGAGTGGCTCTACTTTAGGGTCACCTCCAATCTGAGGGCACGAGGACTTGGACCTTGCCAAGTTTCGAGTGACTTTGGCAACCAAGCTTATGGGTTGAACTTTCAAAAGGGTTTTGGGATTCTCCCCATTTCTCATGTGGCGGATCCAGCACGCTCTAAGGGCACCGCGGTGGATCCTAGTGAGTGCCTCGAACTTACACCTACCCTTGTGAGTGACACCCTCGTAGTGCCACCACAAATAACCTGAGAGCCCGACGTGAGCACACAGCGGCAATACTAGGCAAGCAAGATCCCATCGCCAGCATGAGGGTATGACCAAGCCACTTTGTCGAGCTGAAGTGCCGTTCCCCGACTATGGTCGCGGGTTGAGTATGGAGATCGTGGATCACCCAGAGCCGCAGTTCGATGTACTACTTCCCTGGTGGACCCATACTCGACGGGGTCAAGTTTTCCCCACCCTGGGGGTATGATGAGGGCATCCCTTGCCCCTCCACATTTTCTCTGGACTCGGATTATTCGTCGACAAGCGCCATTATGTTAGTCATGTATTTTTGAGTCTAGTCATGTAATCTTCACATTTTATTTGAGTCAATATCATGTAATTTTCCCTTTATTTGAGTCATGTACCTAGGTTAGTGAGTCATTTTCCTAAGTATTGTGTCATTAGGTTGGTTTGTTAGGCTAGTGGGCTCAATTCATTGGGCTTGGCCCAAGGGCACCCCTATCCCTTCGGTTATTTGTCATTGAGTCAAATGTCAAGGACTTTTGTAGAAATGTGGGTTGCCTATATATAGGACCTCATTCCCCTCATTTTGAAGTAATGAACAATTGAATGAAAATTGAAATCCACTTCCAAATCCCACTAGATCTCTCTCTCTCTCACTCTCTCTCTCTCTCTCCCTCCACCCCAATTTTTGAAATTTTCTCTCTCCTCCCCATTCACCCCTCATTAAGACCTCTCCCCTTCCCCATACACCCATTTAACTCCCCCCCAACCCAAGGTGGCATCCTCCAATCCACACCCCACCTCCCAACCCCCAACTACCCAACACCACTTCCTAAGCACCCCTTCCTCTCCCCAAGGTTGAAGGGGCTCTTCCCTAAGCCCAAATTCAAATTTCCCTCTCCCTAGGGTAGTTCCCTTCCATCTCCCCACCTCCCAAACCACCCAAAGTCGCAGCCCCCCTTCCCCATACCAGCCAAGTTCACCCTCCACCTCTTACTCTCTTGGCCATCCCCTTCCCCACCCCCTCATCTTCTTCTCATTCAGCCTCTGTTTCAGGCAGCAGAGTTACAGCGACTTGCAGAGGCAGCCACGACCGTCTCTCAAAGATTCAGGTGGCAAGGCCTACATTGCTGGAATCTTCATCGAGATAGCTTTCCAACGGTGGTGGTCTCGCCGGCTTCCGAGTTCGGAGCTGTCCGGAGGAGCGTCATCTTCAACGACTGTGCAATCTGTCCCAGACTGAAGACCAGAGCGATCTTGGAAGCTGTTCTGCGGTCAACCTTGGAGGAATTAGAGCACACTTCCTTCTACAAAATTCTTCTTCGTCTAGTCCTCCATCAGTAGCAGAAAGAACGATGCCAATCGCCTGCCCGAGCTATTTTTTCTGAATTATTTCGTCGGAGTGTGCAGTCTGCCACCAGTGGACTCAGGTTTGACCTGTCTTCATTTATCTGGCCACCATTCTCATCTCCAACCTCGGATTGTGGCCCTGTTAACTTCTGCTCGAAGATACTCCGACCACGATCCCGTCACCGCCAGTTTCGTTCAATTTGAAGTTCAGGAACGACCACAGCGCCTTCTGCAATCCACTGCATCAGTTCTGTATCAGTCCGAAGTAGAGTGTTGCTGTCCTGCTCCATTCGCCGGTCCGATCAGCCCTGAGGTCCAGAGCTTCCCAAAAAATTCAGACATCATCCTCTGTCAGTTGGGAAACTTTTGGCACAGGTTTTGTCAAGATCTGAGCTCTGTGGAATTTGTGGCAGTGACATCACCGCCCCCCTGTCCAACAATTCTGAAGGTTGGCAGAACCGGCGGGGATCGGCAAATCGGGTTTCCTTAGCATAAGTCCCCACCCCGCTTGGCCGGCTAAAGGCCCCTCCCTGCGTGGAGGTAGTATTGGATGTAATAAGATTAATCCCCACCCCAAGATCACCCCTCCTGCGAGAGGTGTAGTGGTGTAATCTTTCCATTTCAGGTTGAAGCGACACCGACGCGGCGTGCGGGTGCATACCCTCTCCTCCCCGCTCGCCCCCGTCTCCGGCCGGAGTCGGCGTCTTCACGCCGGCTAGGTGAGCTCCTGAACATCTCTAATTACTGTAATGGACTTGCTTAGCTTAGTATTGCTATAGTTACTCCGTCGGCGGTAAGAGAGTGTCCGATTTTAAATTGCTACCCAAATTGAGTGACCACCGCGGGCGAGTTGTGAGAGCATCCACTTAACCCACACCCTTGGTGTGTTGGCCGCCCATGATTTGGGCATCCTAGGCCCATTTGGGGTTCTCCCCAAGCTAGCCAACCATTGGAGCCTCAAGGTCCCGCCTCGGACCCTCTCCAACATCGCCTAGTCGCCATCGGGCACTAGTGTGCGCCATACGGGTGAGCTCGCGAGTGTGAGTCCGCTGCTCAAACTTGAATGCTTGCAAAATAGGTCCATAGGTGGTGTTACATCAGAAATGTGGTCGTGGTGCTCTCCTCTCTAACTCCATATTCCAACCGATACTTATCATACTCCCGAATGTACTCAAATACGGACTTGTTGCCTTGGACGGGTCTGATCGGGGTACATGGGTTGGCCATAGTTGCACATAAGATGGGAATTGGTTCCCCTAGGAGTGGGCATGCATTGGAACACCCTTTTTATTTTTTTATTTTTTTATGCAAAATGTTTATGCAAGACTAATGCAAGCACCTAGACATGACTCTAAATGGTGAAAAGGGTAAAATGCGGACTCGAATACAAAACTAGACTTAACCAATAGACGGTACTTGGCAGAGTTACGGGATCCGAAGATCCTCTCTTACAAATGTGCGACCTTCCCGATAGGCGTAACCTAACGTTCAGACAACACCTTTTGATATACCGAATAAAGGAATGCAAATGTAACCTTGGACCGACTTAGACTCTTTTTTATTTTGTTTTCAAGCAAAGACTACCCTAGACTCAACCTTACGCTCTGATACCAATTTGATGCGGGATGGACAGTGAACATGAGACTCTAGCTCTCGGATGTCCCTAAGCGAGGGAAACGCGGGATCGTGCGCGGTTGGGAAACCGACAATGTGCCTCGGGTATCGATTTTTCCACATGTACTCGGATCGAGTCATGGGACGGGTCACACTCACTCTCTCGCAGCGGTGATTGAAATAATATAACAACCTAGTTACCTATCACTCTAGCAATGGCATATGAAAATATACGAATTGAGAAAAATGCCAAAGTAGGAGGGTGGCGAGTGTACCTCCACGCTCCGGGCTTGGGGAAGGCGATCCCGGCCAAGACTCGTACTCCTGGTACACAGTAATTAAATTATTACAATAGTAATTTTATGGCCCACTCCACGCAGGGAGGTAAAGGGCGATAAAAATAACCCGAGAATACCAAGCTTGGGTTGACGGGCAGCAATTTGGAACGCTCCCGGGCCGGAGACGAATTGTGTGTTCAGCTTGGTTCTGCGGGGCCCACGGGACAGTAGGCGGGTCCGGCTGCTGGGACTGCGGTGCCCGAGCGTCTTCTTACTGCGGTGGCTTGCTGGGATGCTGCTGATGGGTTGCCAAGCTATCTCCGGGAGCGGCGGTCACCGAAGGTATCCCGGCGTATTTTACCAGGATTTACCGGTGGATTGATTTGCTGGCATGTCCACAGATCTGAACTGCGCGTCTCCACTAAAAGAATTTCTGCGGCCAAATCTGGTGTCAAATCGATGGAAAATTAGTACCGATGGATAGAGGACTCAAAGGGCTACAACATATAATTATTTTAGATCCATCCAGTAGACGGATTAGAAATGAAAATGACTGTGGGTTGTAGTTTCTTTCTGACTTGGAATTATAGACACACAGGGAAAAACGAGAACTGCCTGAAGATGAATTTTGACCGACAAGAAAACAATAGATCTAGACTCCATACAAATTATGGGTGAAAGGGGCGTAAGTGAGGAAAACGTATGATTTTTTTGGAGATTTATGGAGATAAGGGGGCGGGAAAAATAGAAGAACAGACTCCTATCCTGTAGATATGCAAACTGGCAGACTGTCAGGGGTGGAACTAAAATTACGGGAAAAATAGCAAATGACCTCTGATTGGCACGAAATTTAAAATTGAGACTGGAGATAACAAGAAGAACAAACAATCAAAATTGTAGCTCGATCAGATCTCTTGATGTGGAGATAAAAATCGGGCTTCAACCTTCTGTCCTGATGTGGACAGAATTCCGACGCGGCGGCGGTGGCGGTGCGACGGCGGCTCAATGGCGATAGCGGCGGCTGTGCTGAGCTTCACACTCAGAGAGGGGGAGGGGAGGAGGCTTCACACCTCAAGAATTTTATAGAAATCCATCTGCAAGGGGGTGGGACAGAGAGAGGGGCGCCCTTGGGCTCTTGGAACAATTTTCTGAAATTCTTCTTCATTAATTCTATCAATAATGGAAATACAAGGGATTTATAGAAAAGTATAAAAGACCAAAACTACCCCTAGATCTTGGGTTAGGGAGAGGTAAATAAGGGATAGCATTTTCTTCCCCCATGTGGTCAAATGACCAAATAAAATAAAAATATAACATGGAATATATTACATTATAAGGGGGGCGCACCCTTGACTTAAGGGGTAACACATTTTGAAATTTTCCATTCTTGTCCCCCCTTGATCCAAGTCCAATGTTTGACTTTGAACCAGCCCCACATGGGCCCTAGAACCTAGGGGGATCAATGGGGAAGAAGGTGGGAGACCCTGCTGGACCCACTGGACTTTTACAAATAAACCCAAAGACTTTAAAGACTAACCCTTTGGCTTATAATGCTTTACAATTGCAAACCCCATTAGCCAAGGGTATAAATACAAATAAAAAGACACAAATGTAAAAATAAAAGTTAGTGTTCGGTGTTGATTTCTATCAAACCATCAGGCCGAGGAGCATTGTCCGGAGACATATTGAAAACAACATCACGAATTTCAACTTCAGAGGGAATAGCACAGAGCATCTCATTATCATCCAAAGAAATCAAGGAAGGTATACAGTTGAGTATGCTAATATCAATATGATGATCCTGAGAAGTGAAGGCATGTTGAAAATGATCTGCTGCAATACCTTTCATTTGTTCATGGTCTGAAACAAGATTACCAGTAGAATTTTGAAGCTATGAAATGAAATGCTTTCTTCTGTTAGCCATAGTTGTCATATGAAAAAACTTGGTATTTTTATCACCCTCAAGAAGCCATCGGACTCTAGACTTCTGTCTCCAAAAGACTTCCTGTTGGAGCAGTCTGTTAGAGAGGTTGGTTTTTGCCTGATTCAGTTCAGCAAAATTGGTGTCCGATGGGTCAAGATCAAAAATATGTTCTACCTTCGGAACCAGATCCTCAGCAGCCACAAGATTCATATGCACATTCCCAAAAACAGATTTGTTCCAAACCCCAAGCATCTTTCTCATATACTTCAGTTTTAAATATAAAGTGGTAACCGGAGAGGAAGCCAAGGGACTGGTTTTCCAGCACAGATCCACATCCTTAAAGAATTTTTCATGAAGGGTCCACATTTTTTGGAAAATAAATCTACTCTTTGACTTGTGAAGGGATGGCAGTTTTACAAGAAGGGGAGCATGATCAGAGGCTTCTCTGGATAAATGTTCAACAGAAATTGGCAGAATATTCAGCCACTCTGCATTGATAAGGACTCTATCCATTCTAGCCCAAATTCCTTTACCTCCAGACTGATTATTATGCCAAGTGAATTTGGAACCCATAAATCCAGCATCATTGAGAGCACAGTCCAGGATGCAGTCCTTAAAATCAAAAATGGACACCAGGTTGGGAGGATTACCTCCTAATTTCTCATCTATATCCAAGACACAATTGAAATCTCCAACCACTAGCCAAGGGCAATTCATCTGAGAATGAAAATTAGTCAATGAATTCCAGAGCAAACATCTCTCAGCAATGGAGCACTTAGCATAAACAAAGGTGAGATAGAACAGTGGCAAGGATGAGGAAGTTTGCATAAGTGAAATTTGTTGGTCATCCCAGCAAATAATAGAAAAATCCAGGGGATCTTTCCACAAAACCCAAATGTGAGCCATGTCATCATTATTCGTGAAAGTCTTGTCCATCCCCAGTTTTTTACAAAGTCTATCCAGGTTGCTAGAATTAATTTTGGGCTCTAAGAGAACAATGCAAGCAATGTTATGTTCTTTAAGAAAAAATTTAACACGGCCCTGGGAAATATCATTCCCAATGCCTCGGATATTCCAGACAAGAAAAGAAATCAATATTGAGTAAAGTCGGGGATATTACCCGTGGACCCTGCCCTCTTCATAGACCTAGTGATAACTCCAGATTGCCACTTGTGCATAACCCGCACATTATTAATATCAGTAGATAATGCAATCTTCTATTGAAGAATATGAGTGGCCTTTTGAGGAAGAGAATTTATATCTGGCAACAAAGCAGAAACAATCTCTGACCTGCATTGGGGATTGGCTACCCCAACAAGCTCGGGACCAGAGGCACCATCGCCCAGAACTATTTGGGATGAAGGGAGCTCCTCTTGGGGAGAGAACCTATCATCCTGAGGCATATGACTGTAGTCCCTCAAAGGAGAAATAGGCACCAAGGATATTTCCTGATAATTTCCAGTCTGAATCGATGGATGATCTTGATTAGGCAGTTGAGGGTGCACCACGTGGGATGAGATGTTATCTTGATCTGTAGCATGAGCAATCACTTATGTAGATGCAATACCCTGAACTGGATTCCCCTCCTGAGCAAAAGATGTCTTCAAAGGAATAAAATCTGGAAGTGGCTTGTCAAGCCTCATCAGAATAGTAGTTTCCTCAACAGAAGCAGAGATATTCAAAACAGGGGCTGATGGAGAATCAAGCTCAGCATTATTGTCTTTAACAACCTCAATTTTTTTATGGAGGACCGGCTGCCATTGAGTCCTTGCTTTATTGGGCAAAGTTTGCGGTCTAGGAGGAATAGATTCTTCATTGTTGCTAGATTGATACAGTCCTTTTTTTGCTTTGTAGCTATCCACATTGTGGCCAATTCGAACACAAGTTGAACAGAAAGCATGAAGATCAGGGTAACAAACATCTTGCCATGCTCCGCCCCCCGGAAAGCCAATCCATACCCGAGATGGGTGAGGTTTCGAAATGTCCAGCTCGATGCAGACCCTCGCAGCAGTTGTAGTTGACAGATTGAGAGTAGAAGGGTCAATCTTCAGAACGTGCCCAATATTGGCAGCTATCGATCGAAGCATCGGCTCTAAGAAAAAATTGACAAGAAGTCCCGAAAGAGAAATCCAAACAGGGAGGATGGGAGAATCAGCTAGCGGAGAAAAGTCCATAGTCCATTTGAAAAATCTGAATAGGCGGCCATGAACAAAGAGAGAGTCCCGCAGCAGGAGTTGAAGATAATCATCATAGTTCCGAAAGTGCAGGAGAAGATGCCGTGGGTCAAGGGCGCTGATCACAAAATCTTCTTTGAAGCCACACCTAGCAGAAAGATGAGATCTGATATCCGGGAACGGAGGCCTGCCACGAGGGGTGCGCGCAACAAGAGCAAAAGCAAAGGGTTTTAGGGACATCGCAATCTCCTTCTTGCTGAAGAAAACGGTTGGCTCACCATCGCAATCTCCTCCTAGCAGAAAATCTTTTTTGTTCCTCTCTTCAATCCGCTTCACTCTTCCTTCTTCCACGAACTCCTAAAATGCCTTAAAGTAGATCAAATCCCTTTCTCCTTCTTCTTCTTCTCTCCTTCTTCCCTTTCTTCTCATGCAAGATAGAAAATGTTAGCTCACGGAGTTGTTTTCTAAAATTCGGAGAGGTTGTATATATATAGCTAAGAGAGGGCAAAAGACCCATCTACACCTTCCAAAACATGTTAAAAACACCTTCATAGGTGTAGGAATTATTTGGGGGTAATATGGTAATGTTTCCAAGGCTAAACAAAGGGTTTTGAAAACATTCGCAAAAACGCCCATTGCTCATAAAAAGCATTTATTCGTGTTTGAATCGGCATCCATTTTAGCCCTTTTTTTATTATGAGCACAATTCACCTTTTTAAGTTAATCGCTTCACCGGGTGTCCGTTTGACCCAGCCTTGCTGTCCCGCTTATCCCAGGGGTAGAGCCAGTGATCCCCTACGCCCTATCTTGAGGGGAGGTTCTCCGGACTTTCGAGCAGCCGAATATCGGTGAAAAAATGAGCATTAATGTATAGTAACTTTTAACTATTCATTTTGAGCCAATTAAGGGCTAAATTTCATTAATTCTACTGCCATTGCGATTCTTTGGTCTGAAACGTGTTCTTTCTATCGTTCATGCTACTGTCGGCCACTGGGCTTCGCTCTGTGCTGTACTGCCCCAATTGGAAACCCCGAGTTTGCCCTTTTGCGGCCGTTTAGCCAGATCTGGTGTTCTTGAATCACGATAAAAGGAATATAAACAAGGCTTATGGTGAGCACGGTTTGGGTTTGCAAGTTTGTCCCGCCATTGCCATGACCTGACCTCACTTCGGGGTCGATAACTCTTCGAGTCAGATCTAATCTTACTAAGTTTCGTCCCATTTTCCTCATATTAAATCATGTCAGATCACAAGCAAACACATGTCCAGGGGATTACCCATGGTGTTGCTGCAATGTCAGCATAAATCAGTCCCCGATTGATGTCCGAATGAGCTTTCTACGATGTTTTTAACCTCAGACTCGATGGCCCAAGGCTACGCCGATTCATCTTTGGACCCACATACGTATGCAACGGTGTCAATAGTGAGTCGAAAGACCTGTGCAGACATGATCGAGAAGCCCCTCGAACGATCTGAACCTCCTAGTAGGCTGGCCCTCGAGGTACTACATTTGGTATGGCCCCAGGTGTTGTCGCTTCATGCACACCTGGACGATTAAGGGACCGTCTCAGAGTTCTGTAGACGAGCACCTGTTACATCCCCCCGACACACTCTGGGACAGGAGGAGATACTGTCAAAATTTTGATTCTTCATCTCTCAAATAATAATAAAAAAATAAGAGGAGCATAGCAAAAGTGAAAATATTAAATATTAAATATAGTAATAATATTAATAACGTAACAAAATCAAAGTAATAACAAAAAATAATATAATATAATCAAAGCAAAAAAGAATAGAGTCAAAACAAATAATGTAATAAAAAATCAAAAAATAATAAAATAAATCATGCAATAAAATAACAACAAATAATAATAATAATAAATATTGATAAATTGAAGCAAAAAAATATAATGATAAATGAACGGGGTCAGTCGACCTGTGCATGGGACAGGTTGACCCGCCCTTGGGGTTCGGTGGACCTGTGCATGCCCAGGTCGATCTGCCCTTGGGGTCAGTTGACCTGTGCACGGCCAGGTCGACCTGTCCATAGGTAGGTCGACCTGCCCATGAACCAGGGTTGACCTATTTAGATTCAAATGCTGGGTTGCATCCCGCGAACGACCCGAACACCCCCGTTAACCCGGGTCTATGATTCTAGATGTCCTTGGACGCTATTAATAAAAAAGTATAATAATAATAATAATAATAATAATAATAACAAAATTACCTTGTACATTTTCATGCTTGTATTATTGTAAGTTCCAGGTTATAGGGCCCTTTCTCTTGGCGATCAATCAAGAGTTTTCTCCCTTTAGGATAATGTAATTAATGCTGACCTTCATGGCACGGCGAACTTCAGTCCCGACACGACTCCCATAATCGTATGATCGGTTAGACGACGTGCACATCAACGACTCCAAGTCTTCTGGCCTTTAGAGTCCGAATAAATTGTCACCTCGTGATTGGCACGTCTACGCACTAAATAAATAAAAATAAATAAAAAATGTAGTTCCACAGTACGACATCTCCCTAGCTATAATTAATCATGCACCTAATCCTCAAAAGAGTTTTATAACGTTTTGGAGATGTCAAGTCTACTTCACAATATATTTTGTAACATTTCTAGAATGAACATTAACATTCAATGAGAGGTTTCCTCTTAAAATTGCAACAGACATAGCTTGTTGGTGGCTAAAAAGAATTGCCAACTTCTCACAGAACTAGTTGTTTGGAGGTGAGCACTCCCATGAACATTAATATCAAAACATGATTTATATTGTTACCTATATAATGTCATTTTAATTTAACTTCGAGCCTACAAGCTATATATGTTGGTAATGTTTTGACACTCACGTCACATAATGCATCTATCATCATTTTTTAGGTAAAATGTATTAGTGGTCGAGCCTACATCATGCTTGGAGAAGAGATGAACGAGGAACAGCACACATGGCCGCATCCTCCCACAGGTCTCCACTTTCCCTTTGTAGGGAAGGACCGCTGAAATGGAGCAGCTTCTACGGCTCAATGTTGCGAAGAGAGGAATGAAGAACAACAAAGACTGTCCCCCTGCTCCCCTTTGTGAAAAATAACTGTCGAACTGGAGCACCTTCCACTCCTTATTAGTGTGGAAAAAGATAGGAATGTAGAACAGCACACATGGCTACCACCTTCCCTTAATTTGCAGGAAATGATGGCCGCCTGGAGCGAAGGGAGCGGAAGACGAGCCCCAAGTGGTGTAGTAGATTCGCTAAACCCTCAACAACAACAAGAAGAAGAAGAAGAGGAGGAGGATGGTAGGGTACCATCAATCCATGAGGAGGTAGAAGGAACAATAATCTTCTCCCTCTTAAAGTAGAATGATCTCCTCTCACAGCAAGAGCCGATCAAGAAGAGGGATAATCAAATAAAAGTGGCAACAAGACCACACAAGGGGTATAGTTGGTATTCAAAAAAAAAGAGAAATGATAATTAAGGACGGAGGAAAAGCAAGGGGGTTAAGGAGAATTTTGACAGGGTGAAGTAAATAAGGTCTCGAAGATTAACTCTCGATCTCGGGCCCTAGAGAACTATGGTTCGATCAGCCCGCTGACTCTGGCCTTGACAAGCCATTGAAGAGTCTTAGGTCGAGCCCAAGCTAAGAGAGAGCCTTAGCTCAACCCATTGTCCTATATAACTTGGCATAGCCTGGTTGGCAGCTTTTCAACGTAACTCCCATTGTCATGTCTCCAACAGGGAAGCATTACCATGGGCGATATACTAGATGACAACGTACCAGCAAGATGGTTGCAGTGAAGGCTATAAGTTGCGGGAATCTGGCCCTTATAGTCAAATCTCCTCTGGTGGATTACGAAGCATCATAGTGAAAGTAGGAGCCCCGTGTATCTCTCGAGAAGTGATGTTGCCGCCCTACTTACCAATGCCCACAGCCCAAGATGCATGGGGATATGGATGCAGCATAGGTGCCAATTGAGTGGTCTCCATCCTACAAAATCTGGATCAGACTGCTGGGTTATGAGGAGTCGAAGCGCCATTATCACCTGCCAGTGTTAGTAGATCTGCGGGCCTTTTTGAAGCTATGATACACTCATACCGTGTAACTCACGCCGCTCTAGAAGGCGAGCCACTCCGTGCTGTCATTTCAAGATCTGCAAGTCTCCTTGACACTAGCACCCCAAACGTCTATATGAGGAGGTCTATGTGGCCTCCTCCAGGTATGACACACCTTGCAACACAAGGCCACACCATAGAGAGGAAAGGGAAGGAAACAAAGAGTAGTTCATATGCAAAAGTCCTCTCCCCATAAAGTCACCCAAAAGCAAAGCTACTCTAGCGAAAGCTCCGCCCCTTCTCTTCCACCTCCATTAGGCCGCTCTGGCAGACCACAAACGCCATTCACTTCTGAGAGCCCTTCCTCTTTCCATCAAAATGCCTACTAAGTTGAGCATTAGAGGGCTCTCCCTAGATACCCTTACCTCAATGAGAACTTTCCATATAGGAAGAAGTTTGATAAGATCCTCTCATGGAGGCAAACCCCCTAAGTAGCCCAAGGGAGAAGGGCGGCGAGATGCTCTTAGGACCTCAGCTAGAAGTTCTTACATGGCTCACCCCAACACCATTGGAGCGAAGCGCCCCACCTCCAACTATAGATAACGAAGCACCTCCAACTCTGGCCGGCGGTGACAACTCAATCTCCCACCTCAAGTGCTCCTGAGGGAAAGGTTCCCACCTCACATTTGTCATCGCTCTCTAGTTGCTAGGTCTCTTCTCCAGGAAGACTGAGAACCCCTAAGTGAGCAGCTCATGCCAGTCACCCATCATAGTAGCAAATCTCTAGTGTATGTGCCTGGACCTTTAGATTGACGAAGGGACTCTAATCGACCACGGCCTAAGATATCATCCCAACTGCCCATAGGCCGTACCATCACTCACCACTCAATCTTCCACATGACCAGGTACGGGCTCTCAAGTCTTTTCTCTTGATAGGCCATCCAACCGGCCGCCCAAGCATTAACCGATGAAGTCCCAACATGTTGCCTCCCCTAGTGCATGTTTGCCTCCACAGTCACCATCTAGTGCGACAAGCGGCAAAGTCCGCGTCTCCGACAGGCCATCTCGAGTCGTTGCTACCATGCCCACATCTCCGGTTCTTTATCTTTATGGGGTGTTTGGTTACAGTTTTTCACCTCTTTTTTCTCTCAAAATAAAAATTAGGAGTGGACAATCCACTAATTACGTTTGGTAAGCCTCTCCAATTTTTTAGGATAGAATTTTATCCCGTTGTAATTTCCCCCAAAATAAAAATAACTCTTTCCATATTTTTTTTAAGAGAGCCGCGTCTGCGCGTCCCCACTCCCCCCTGGCCGGCATCCCGCAGTGACCCCTCCCCGACCTGTGTGTTCCCCCTCACCCTGTCCCTCCGCCTCATTCCCTCCATCTGCGGCTTCTTCCTCATCCTCCTCCACGTCTTCACTATCGTGGGGGCCGTGTGCGGGTGCGCCGCCGCATCCGGATCTGGCTCCGACGGTGGTACGCCACCCACATGGTGTCCACCGTGCTGATGGCCATCTTCCAGGGCTCGGTGGCGGTGCTCGTCTACACGCGGATGTCGGAGTTCCTCGGTGAGCTACGGTCGTACGTGAGGGAGGAGGACGGGTCAGTGATCCTGAAGATGGTCGGGGGCGTACGGACGACACTAGCAACTGGCCCTGGCCCTTCCAGGTATAGTGATCGCCATCAAATGGATGAGCTTGATGAGAAAAGACAAAGGGGAACTGTAGGTGGTGAGGAAAAAAAATACGTAACTGGGTTTTGAGTGCATATGTAGATTCTTTTATTCTTTTGGATTTGAGGGAGGAACTGGGAATTTTCTTCCGGGTTGTTTTGGGTTTATATTATTATCCGAATTGTTTTGTGGGGGGGAGGGGGGTGGTGTGGGGTTCGGGCGCTGTATCCGAATGATGTGCTCCTCCATATTTCTGGTTGTTCTCACCTGTCAGTATTGTTGAAATTTGTTACCACTTGATAATCGCTGTACGTGTTTCGATTTTCTATGGTATAATGGGGTGTTTGGTTACGTTTTTTTCCCTTATTTCTATCTCAAATTTAAAAAAGAGAGAGAGAATTCACTTAACCGTGTTTGGTAAGTACTCCTTAATTTTTAGAAGAGAAACCAACTCCATTCGAATCTATTTCTAAAATAAAACAACTCCCGAGTTATTTTTTTAAAAAAATCGTCCGTATGCACCCTGCGTCCCCCCCCCACCGGCGCCGAGCTTCCGCGGCTACCCTCGCCAGGATATCTCCGTGGCTTCGTCCCCGGCGGCATCCGTCGCCAGCGCCCCTCCGGACGATGGTGCCGGCGCAGGGAGGGCCGACGACCATCCCACCTTCTACACGTCGCCGCCGCATGCGACGTCGTCGTCTTATCCAGCTTCTTCGCCTGCGTATCCCCTGAACGATGTGTTGGCGAACATGCGGTTGTCCGACCAAGCAGCATATGAGATGCCGTCGCCGTCGTTGATCCCCTCCGTGAGTTCCCATCATCGGCCAGGTTTGTACGGCTACCCGAACCACTCGTTTCCCGCGATTTCCCCTTCACACAGCCCATCTGCGCCTTCGACACCGTTTAGAGGTTCGCTTCATGGACAGGGTATGCAAATTGTCCCCTTCCGGCCGTCCTGAGGGTCTTGCTCTTGCATGGGAGCTTGGTCATCTGGGTATACGAAGCGAAGAACTTGCCCAACATGGCCATGTTCTCCAAAACCATTGGAGACCTGTTGGGGAGGAGGTTCACTAGCGGCTTGAGTGGGAAATTGGATGAACACAGCATCCCTTCCATGACCAGTGATCCCTATGTCTCGTTCTCCGTATCCAACGCTGTTCTTGGACGGACTTATATGATTAGTAACAATGAGAATCCCGTATGGAATCAGCACTTCTGTGTGCCGCCATCTTGGATGCCGCTTCCATCTCCAAGAACCCCCGGAGCTGCTAGTGGCTCTCCAAGTCCTCCAGATCGATGAGCTCCACGGGGGGTCCCTCGTACCGAGGGGTCCGGCAGTGGCGTTGGGGCAAGTGGGCGGCAGAGATTAGGGACCCACAAAGATTGAGATGTTTTTGCCAAACAACAAAAGAACTATTTTTATTAATTTTAAAAATTAAGTAAAAAATTGATATGTCATAATTTTTAAGATAGAAAGAGTTTTTTTTTAAAGTCTTCCCAAACACCCTATAAAGTTGTGCATTTCTAGTCGGCAAAAAAAAAGAAAGCACATCTGGAATTGGCCGGGCCAGAGGCGACTTCGACGTCGCATCCGCGATGCTGAGTCAGAGACCGATGGCGGCGGCGTCGAGGGAGTTTCAAGCGGAGGTCACAATTTATTTTTACTAATTTATATATTATTTTAATTATAAAAAAATATCTGCCAAACATATGTACATTAATTTTAAAAATTATAACACTGGTATCAAACAGAAAGTGTCAATTTTTATCAATTTTAAAATTTAAGTTAAAAATTGACACAACATAATTTTTTAAGTAGAAATAGTTTTTATAAAAAAATTATTAATTTTAAAATCTAAGTTAAAAATTGACACAACATAATTTTTTAAGTAGAAATAATTTTTATAAAAAAATTATTTCCAAACACCCTATTAGGTCCCCAACCCATTGTCACAACTCAAGTTCTTAGAGGGCATCTCCAAGTAGAGCGCCCTCAGTTCCAATGGTTCGCATGTACCAAGCGGACTGCTTCTGAAGCTCAACAAGCAGTTGGCGGTGACCTCCTCTTCCCCTTTCTTAGGCTCTGTGTACGATCCTCCCCCTTCCTTTCTCAAGTTCTATACCATGGTCTGCCCAGGCCATGTAACTCAGGGTTTGCCGACCCGGCCGACCCGGTCTCGTCGCTGGTCGGGTCGGGTCGGCCGGGTCGCACAGCGACCCGTTCCGCTCTCTCTGACTCTCAGCGTGTGATTTTTTATTTTTTTTAAATTTTTTAAGAAATTTTTATTTAAAGATTAAATGTGATATATATTTAAAAATATTAGAATGTAGAGTTTTTTTATGATAATAGATCCATACTAATTATATAAAAATAACATATTACACCGCTTAATTAAACATCCTATTATATATAATACATAAAAATTTCATTTAAATTACTTAATATGTTAAAGTAAACAGTGACATAATAATGACATTCATTCATGAAGTATAAAATACAAAAACTCACTCATCCTCCTCATCTGTGATGCCCGAATCCCAAAACTCACTAATCATCGTCATCAGTGAAGCCCGAATCCCAAAACTCATCATCAGATACATGAGACTGATCACCCGTATAATCTAACTCTATCCTAGTGGGTGGAGGTACATGTGGGTGGGACTGAAAATATGAAACCATATGCACAAATGACGGGTCGTGTGCTGCGGTGGACGGTACATGAAAATCTGTAAAAAAAGTCCTCACTACATCTATAGCTTCAATTCTATCATGTGCGACTGGTGCTGGTGCTGGTGCTGCTCGAACTCTGGACGTGGAGGAAGATCCTGCTCCGCCCTGTGCTCGTGGTGGGGGTACCTGGGATGTAGAAGAAGATACCCTGGGTGTGCAACGAGAACCGTATCTATCCTGTAACTGTGTCCGAATGGAATGTCGGACATCTCCCGGAACTCGGTCGCATGCACGAACATCGTGTCCCACTCCCACAAGATGCTCCGCAAATCTGTGTATGCCGGTGACGCGATGTTCGCAGTATCTACAGTGCACATGTCCATCACCCTCAACAGAGTATCCATGCTCCCACGCAGGGTGACGCCGTCCGTCTATGATGACCTACAGATGATGTAAAAGTTTACATTAGTAATTTCAATGATAAGTACAGAACTCAAGATATGAAGAAATTTATAATTAATTATTAGTTAGTTATAAATATAACCAAATGATACATACTCATTAAGAGTATGGACCCAAATTGGGCCAGTGCCCATCTCCAAACAATCTGACATTAAAAGTGTTCCGCAGATAGGACAGATAGTCTTCATAGCGCATTGAAGCTGAATAGTTCTCCCAATACATGTGTACGTAGTATTCATACTACTGCGAACCTTGTGCGTACACGACCTCTACTGGCGCAGCTGAGGCATAAGGATATGGATACAATGGGAAAATTGAACTACTGCTATCTGAGTCGCCATGATACATCGGCTATTACGGCCATGACCGTCCATACAATCTTTCAGATCCCTGGGAGTCATGTGTGCTCATCCTCTCAAAATCAGACAGCATGCCTTGATAGCTGGTACTGTCTGCAACCGAACTTCCATAGTAGGGATCCCAATGATCAGCTGCCCGCCTCATCCCTGTCAGTGGAGCACCGTGGTCCTCATCTTGCATGGCATGTGTGAAGTGCTACTCCTCTGTCCATGCGCCATGTTGACGGCCCCCACGACCTCTCTTATGACCACTGTTGTACTCTGCCACCAGCACTAGTATCCTCACGACGACTCCGTTGGCCACCTTGAGAACCGCCACCTCCATGGGATGAAGACCCTGTCGGTGTACTATCATCATCGGAGTCATGACTCCCACTGATGCGGGGCTCAACAGAGGGCTCGGGAGTGTCGTCATCTGCATTGGGATCTAATGTCTCCATGTCTGCAATATCTATCGGATTTAATGGTGGTCCCTTGTCCTTCTTGCTGCTGAATAATGTGGTCCATGATGATTTTTTCTTCTATGGAGCAGGGGGTGGCTTACCTGCTGCATGTTGTGTCCCTCTAGATGCCTGAGAAACAGAAGCCTGGTTAGATAATTTTTAAACTTACTTTCTACTGTGTAAGTCTGTTCGTATACCTGAGACGACTGAATTGGTGCCTTAGATGTTGAGCGTTGTGGCGCAGCAGACTGAGATGGTTGTTTCGATGCTACCGAATACTACACAATTGAAAGAATAATATATTCAATTACCAATGAAATACAACATATAAATGAAGAAATGACAATATAATTTCACCTCTCTAAATGAGGAACTCCCCCTAGCCTCTCTTGAAGTGGATAACCTTCTAGGTTCCGCAGATAGTGAATGCCGCGGTGCAGCAACTCGGGACCACTGTTCTCCCGTAATGTTGTCATTTGTCGGACCGACCTGCAATATATTCCTTACATCATCATACATCAATATATGACTACACTATCTAATGAAATTTGAGATTCGATTTTCATGTATTAATTCACCGTAGGTGGCTCTTGACGCTCAATTGATGGAGGTTGCATCAATCGCTCCCATGATGTATCATCGTATGCATACGATGTGTCTCCACCCCCAATGACGAGGTCTTCATCTAAATTAACTTCATCATCACGTCCCGTTGCTGACTCGTCACCACCCAACTGCACATGGATGTCATCTCCCTCTCCCACTGCCTCTTGTACAGCTGATGCGAGAAAAGTATTAGGCCGTGGTGTCTCGCCTGGTTCTTCAGCCTCCTCGTCCAGTTCTGCCTCACCACGCTCGGTTGTGGCTCTTGCAACCCATGCTACCATAGGATCATCATCGTCTTGGAAGTACACAGCATCCGTTGGGTCATATTCTCCCTCTCCTCTCCTTGTATCCATCTGCACATGCCGAACCTTTAGCCTCATGTTGTAATGAACATACACCATTTTGTCTAGCCTGCGGTGTGTTAGCCTATTCCTCAGCTTAGTATGTAAGAAGGAGAACGTCGACCAATTCCGCTCACACCCACTCGACGAGGATGTTTGCGATAGAACTCTCATTGCGATCTTCCTTAATACAGGTGCACTTGTGCCGTAATTTAGCAACCACTCAGCTGTGATTAAGGCAGATCACGTACAATATAATAGTTAGATTTAAAAATTACATGTTGAGCTATAGAATGTACATTGTGAAGACACATTACCTGGATCGAGTCTGTCACGATTGGTCACGGCATTAGGTGTCGCAAATGAACCAATTGCCTCTCTAAATATTTTCATCTGCATTATCAAAAAATATTTAGTACTTGTGTCATTTCATAATCTCAGTGGTAAATTATCCAAGTATACCTCATTCAATGCATCAGCAGCATCTGTTGGGGTGACAGACAATCGGTCTACCACAATGTTGACCGATTCTATCAAAGTATCATCATAGGCAAGGCCCCGAGCATATTGGAACGCCGGATGTAGATAGTACGCTGCAATCACAAGACAATGAATTAAATATTAGTACCAGCTAAAGATCACAGCTCATTTATTGGACGAGAATGTAATTGTTTACCTGCCATGTGAAGATCGCGGCTCATTTGTCTGTCTCATCTGTCCTCCACAATCTCTAAGATGGTGGGTCCATATTTTTTAGACGTTGCAAGGATCTTCCGCTTGGCAGCTTCAATTTTGCTGTATACCAACCCCATGGTTGGTACTCTATCCCCATCCACACATCGCAGTACCTCATACAGTGGCTCTATCAATGACACTAATACCTTCACTCTCTCCCAAAAATTCACGGTGTTGACAATCCCCTCGACCTCCCCTCCTTCACGTGAAGCAGCAAAAGAGGAACTCAACTAGGTCTCACCTCTAAACATTTACTTCAACCCATCCTTATGCTTCAGAAGACTCTGCAATGCGATGTAGTTGGTGGCAAATCGTGTGATGCCAGGCCTCAACAATTCGCCGCCACAATGCTCCCTCATCCAATCCAGTACAAGTGTGTGGTTGTAGATATATTTCGTGATTTTTTATGCCACCTCGACCACAGATTTGACCACACGAAGCTGCCCAATCTCCTTCAGCATCAGATCTACACAGTGTGCTGCACAGGGGGTCCAGAAAATGTGCCGTCTGCTCCTCATTAGCTCCTCCCCAGCCTTCTTATAGTTCGACCCATTGTCAGTCACCACTTATACAATGTACTCCTCCCCAATCTCAGTCACCACTTGTTCCATCAATGATAAAATATATTGGTAACTGTGAATTTGACCAGACGCATCCACTGATTTGTGAAAGAAAACCTGTCTATCACAATAAACAAGGAAGTTGATCAGGATAGATTTTGTGGTACCTGACCATCCATCACACATCAGTGTGACTCCGTACTTTGTCCATTTCTGTTTGAATGAGTCAATGTAACTCTTGATCTTAGCAACTTGTTCATCAAGATAAACGCCAGCCAACTCTCTCACTGTAGGTGGCTGCACGTGTAACCCAAGGACATGTGCTTCCTGAAACATTGGCTTGTAGTAAGGGCTATTGGCTGCATTGAAAGGTAAACCCGCGTGGTGCCACCATTTTGCAATGGCCTGACCAAGTTTCCATTTAGGCCCCTTCTCGCCATATGCATCGTCCATTCTCGTTTGCTTGCCATGCTCTCGGGATAGTGCACCGGGCTCCACATCTTCAATGTTGATCGATTGTGTCCTTTTTCTTTGTGAACCCGAGTCAGCAGTCAAGAAACTCCTTATGCCCCGTGGTTGTCGAGTCGTAGATGAACCACCACTCCTTGATGCTCCGGTCCTCGCCGCCTCACGACTTCGGACTCTCGTCTCCTCGGGATGTCTCGACTCTTCCCTGCTCTGACGTAATGCCTCACGGAAATCAGCTTCGTATGGATCATTCACCGTGACATACACATTAGCCTGCTCAGTACGTGCTTGTTGGTCTTCGTCATTGGGTGTCCATGCACATTCCTCCTCGTCGCTGCCGCTTGCTCTTCCGCTCACTCCCGCTTGATCTCTTTTTTTCTTTTTTTCCTTTTCTTGCGTCTCAGCTCTCTTCTCCCGCAGGTGCCTGGCCATTGCAAGTTTCACATCTCGAGACACATGGGTACACCCAGCAACCTCAGAGTATCCTGCACCGGCTCCTCCTACCAAATGCTTATTCAACCGAGACACCCCTCCTCCCCGGTGTTCTATTTTACAATAGTTGCAACGCCAACACCGTCGGTTGCCATCCAACATAACTCAGTGTGACCATCTAATATCATTTGGTCGTTCCCTAGGAGCCATAGAGTGCTTAACTGTATCTCTTAAATTTAAGAAATACAAATTAAAAACATACATTATTTTAAGTCTACAACTAACAATGAAAATAATATCATTATTTCTACAACATGCAAGACCTAATTCAATATTTAATACATCTCAATATAATTTAGTTCAAAATAATATCATTATTTCTAAAACAGGCATATAATGCTAATTTTTTTATTTAATACATCTACATTTAGTTTAAAATTATTTGTAAAATATTTATCACTAATTATATATTTAAATTATAAACATCTCTAATTAAATTACATTATACATCTACATTTAGTTTAAAATTATTTGTAAAATATTTATCACTAATTATATATTTAAATTATAAACATCTCTAATTAAATTACATTATAGATCTAAATTAATTTTAAAATTATTTATAAAATATTCAACACTAAAATTATATTTACATTAAAAATATCTCTAATTAAATTACATTATACATGTACATTTAGTTTAAAATTATTTGTAAAATATTTATCACTAATTATATATTTAAATTATAAACATCTCTAATTAAATTACATTATACATCTACATTTAGTTTAAAATTATTTGTAAAATATTTATCACTAATCATATATTTAAATTATAAACATCTCTAATTAAATTACATTATAGATCTAAATTAACTTTAAAATTATTTATAAATTATTCAACACTAAATTTATATTTACATTAAAAACATCTCTACTTAAATTACATTATACATCTAAATTAAATTTAAAATTATTTATAAAATCTTTATCAATAAATTTATATTTAAATTCAAAACATCTCTACTTAATTTAAATTATAAATATTAACTTTAATTTTTTGTAAAATATTTATCACTACAGATATATTTAAATGAAAAACATCTTTAATTTTTTTAAAATAAAATATTATATTATTTTACGTCTACAACTAATAATGAAAATAATATCATTAATTCTACAACATGCAAGACTAAATTTTAAATTTAATACATCTCAATTAAATCTAATATTTAAACATGAATTAAATAATACATCAAAAATAAATTTATTTCTACAACATGAATTAAACAATATTTATATTATTTCTACGACATGAATTAAACAATACATCAAAAAAATTATTTCTACAAAATGAATTAAATAAAAATTATATTATTTCTACAATAATACATCAAAAACAATATTAAACAATCTAACAAATTTTATTCTTATATTTTTTAAATTAAGAAAAAAATATAAAATTATAAAAATTAATTTATTTTTTATACTCCCCCACCCTCCCCAAACCGCCCCGGGCCCAGCCCCACCACCGTCGCCCCCCCCCCCCCCCCCAATCCGCCCCTGGCCCAGCCCCACCACCGTCGTCCCCCACCGCCCCTGCCCCACCCCCACCACCCCAACCCCCGGTGGCAGACGCCTCCCCCTCCCCCACTGCCACCCCTGGCCGCCCCTGCCCCACCCCCCTCCCCCACCCCCACCCCCGGTGGCAGACGCCCCCCCCCCCCCCCCCCCGGTGGCTGGCGGTGGTGGCAGACAGCCTCCCACCCCCACCTCCGGCCATATCCGGCGGTGGACGCCCCCCTCGCCCACCCCCACCCCCACCTCCGGCCATATCCGGCGGTGGACGCCCCCCTCGCCCACCCCCACCGCCACCCCTGCCTCACCACCCTCCCCCACCCCCGGTGGCAAACGCCCCCCCCCCCCCCCCCCCCCCCGGTGGCCGACGGTGGTGGCAGACGACCCCCCTCCCCCACCCCCACCTCCGGCCATATCCGGCGGTGGACGCCCCCCTCGCCCACCCCCACCTCCGGCCATATCCGGCGGTGGACGCCCCCCTCGCCCACCCCCACCTCCGGCCATATCCGGCGGTGGACGCCCCCCTCGCCCACCCCCACCTCCAGCCAGATCCGGCTGGCAGACGCCCCCCTCCCCCACCCCCACTTCCACCTCAAGCCAGATCCGGCGGTGGACGCCCCCCCCTCCCCACCCCCACAAGGGCAGACCATTTAAAAAAAAAAAAATTTCACCTACCTACCTCTGATCGCCGCCCTGAGCCGCCCAAAGCCGCCGTCCGCCGCTCTGATCGCCGTCCGCCGCCGTTGCACCGTCGCTCGCCGGTGGGAGGGATGGAGGAAGAGCCTCCCCCTTCGGCCCGTTAAATGGGCGAACTGCCCCGACCCGCTCGTACCGAGCCGGGTCCCGCCTCGCATCGGAGCGGTACGTGGCGGGACGCACGGGACCATGCGGTCCAGTGCGTCCCATTCACGACCCCCAGCCCGTGCGACCCGGTGCCCGCCTGGGTCGGGGCGGGACGTCAAACCATGATGTAACTCCTCCACGTGAAGAAATGAGAGTCAAAGAATTGTAGCACGTGCATCCCCTTGTTCCAGTGGCAGGTCCCCTTTGGTTACGATGCGCGCGATCATTTTCTTTTCCCCCTCGCCACCATTCCGTAGGCCATCCAATGATCCCAGGAGAGATGCAAGAACAGAGCATCTTTGAATTAGGTACTCTTCCATTCTCCACTGATTGTACAATTATTAGCCAAGAATCTAGACCTTAAAGTTGAGTAAAAAGTGAGTACACGGCGGGCCGGTTGGAAAGGGAAGAAACAGAGTCGGGAAGTGAGGAGGAAGAAGGATGGGGAAATAGATGGGAAGCAAAGCGCCATCGCAAAAGCCAACACTACTCCAGCTTTTAAGCAAGTGAGAACGAAGCAGAAGAAGAAAGCCACAGGTTTTACACCAACCATGGCGAGGAGATAAGAGAGAGAGGTGAATGGGCTTGCGGGGCACGTCTGAGGCTGCTCGATCGGTTTCTTCCTCCCGCACGATTTCCCGTTTGAGAACGCCACCGCCTTCCCATCGAGAGCTAGTCGTCCCCTGAAACACTTCATCCACAAAGGGGTCACTTCCCCGCATTACAACAAACCTTCTACGCAATTGATCATCCTTCTCCCCACACAATATATTAGTAGTCGATTTGTCCCCCCTCCCCATCCCTCGCTGGACTGCGACACGAGCACCTGCACACAAGGGTGGTGGTGGTGGTGGTGAACAAGGTTCTGCGGTGGCGAGAGAGCTCCTAATTCAGGGGTTCGGAGAATGGGGCCTGGGAGCCCGAAATCGAACGCCGCCGCCGACGGGGAACCGAGCGTGAGGCTGCAGATGCCCGAGCAGCAGTCCAACGGTGATGACGGCGGCGGCGGCGGCCTGCGCAGGCTCAGCGAACGCTGGGGCTCCACCGTGTTCGAGCCCCAGCGGGAGATCAGCGACCCGACCCATGGCGACAACCCCGACACAGGCGGGGACGCCGGCGGCGGCGGCGACTGGTCTTCCTCCTTGGGGAACGCCCCAGAGAAGAAGCTTACCCTGTTTGCCCTCCGACTGGCCATCCTGGAGAAGGCCGCAAGCGGACTCGGCGCGCTGGGCTTCATCTGGGCGACTGTCGTCCTCCTCGGCGGCTTCGCCATCACCCTCGACAAGACCGACTTCTGGGTCGTCACCGTCATCCTACTCATCGAGGGTGCCCGCATCTTCAGCCGCAGCCACGAGCTGGAGTGGCAGCATCAGATCACCAGCTGGACCCTCACCGACGCCGGCCGCGCCAGCTTCCGCCTCCTTCGATCCAGCTCCCGTCTCCTCATCTCCTGCGGCCTGTTTAAGTCCTTCTCCTCCCTATTCTCCCGATCCCGCGACGGCACCGCGAGGAACAGGGGCGCGGCCTGCCCCGCCGCCGCGGATGCCACCGCTGCGGGAGGAAAAGGGAGGACGCCGACAGAGACGAAACGGACGTGGGAGTCATTCGACGTGCCGCTGCTACCCTATGCAGGGTGGGTATTTCTCTCCAGGAACATCGGCCGGGCGCTCTACTGGCTGCAGCTACTGTCGGCGGCAGCCTGCGTCTCGCTATCGCTGATGAGGCTCATCCAGCAGGACTACGGCGAGATCGCCAAGGGCGACACCGACAAACGCAACCGCAAGGCGGCGCTCAACGTGTTCTATGGCACTGCCTTGGCGGAGGCTGCCATGTTCCTCGCCGAGAAGGTCTACTGGGAGTGGAAGGTCGCCTGCCGGAGGCTGCTGGAGAGGGTCAACACGGAGTGCGGCTTCGACGCCTCCGGCGTCGTCTGCGTGCGCCGCTTCTTCTATGACGCCTACTCCCGGTGCGTCAATGGCAGCATCTTCGACGGCCTCCAGATGGACCTCGTTTCCTTTGCCCAGGAGCTGCTCGCCTCCGACTCCCACGACGAGCAGCTCATGGGCGCCCGGGTCCTCCGGAGCTTCGCCAACAGCGACCGGTTCGCTAATGGGACGCTGCGCAAGGTGGGGACCTCCACGGCGGTGATCGAGCGGCTGCTGGAGATGCTCAATTGGAAGGACCCGGCGGAGGAGGGGATCCGGCGCGCTGCCGCAGAGGTCGTCTCCAAGCTCGCCGGGAAGAAGCAGAACGCCCTCCGGGTGGCAGGGATCCCCGGCGCCATGGAGTCCGTATCGTCGCTGCTGTACACGGGCCGCATGTCAGACGCCCGCGCCAACCCCGACGAGGTCTGCGGGCAGCGAGTCGTCGTCGACCGGGAGGACTACGAGTACTCGGCCTTCAACCTGTTGGGGCTGCTGATACTGAAGAAGCTCGCCCACGACCACGACAACTGCGGGAAGATCGGCAACACCAGGGGCCTCCTCCCCAGGATCATCGACTTCACCGGCTCCGGCGAACGGCTGCTGCGGGACGACCGCGTGGCGGACTCACAGATAAAGGCCATCAAGCGGTCGCTGCAACTGTTGAAGCTGCTGGCGGGCGCGACGGGCCCAACTGGGGAGCAGCTCCGCCGGGAGATATCGGAGATCGTCTTCACCATCAGTAACATCCGGGAGATCCTGCAGCACGGGGGGAACCACATGATGCTGCAGAAGCTGGGCATCGAGATCCTGACAAGCCTGGCCATGGACGCCGACGGCAGGGAGAGGATCGGGAGCACCGGCGGGATCATGGGGCAGCTGCTCTCCATCTTCCTCAGGCCTGGCATGACGGAGGCCCAGAACTCGGTGAGGGTGGAGGCCGGGGAGGCGCTGGCCATGCTGGCGTTGGGCAGCGAGGCCAACTGCGAGCGGATGCTGAGGTTGGGCATGGCCGACAGTCTCGTAGGCGCGTTGCAGGACGAGGTGCTGTGCATCCACTCTGCCAGGATTTTCAGGAACATTTGCGCGTACGCCGGCGTCGACTGTTACCTCCGCCTCAAGGGAGTCTCCGCCGCCACACCCACTGTAAGTCTCTGTGGATTGCCGGAAGCTCCCATATAAATCCCATGGATGCATGCCCTCCCCAGAAACATATAGATGAGACATACTAGCAGGCCAACTCATTCTGCTTCGATCTTCCCATCCTGATCAGGTACTGACAGCAATCATGGATGGAGAACGCAAGCTGCTGGAGGTATCGATCGGCCTCGCCACCCAAATCTTCCGATTTACCAGTGCAGAAGAACAGGTAGAGGGATTCAAGAGCGCCGGGGTCACAGAGGAGAAGCTAGCCGAGAGGCTCGTCCACACACTGAGGAGGTACAGCCGGCCATTAATGAACACGCCGAGGATGAGGAGGTTCGCGATCGAGCTTGCCATCCAGATGATGAAGTCCAACACAGATAACGTCGAATGGTTCACACGCTACAAGATGGAGGCGGAGCTGAAGAGCGTTGCGGAGACGACGTCGGAGCTGGAGTGCTACAACGTCTTCTCCGGCAGCGTCGGGCTCAGTCGCCACCGCGAGAGCGTCGCCGCTCTCGTAGACACGGCCTTGGGCATGCTCGACGGCGTCCAGGAACGCTGAGCTGGCGGGGGGCGCTCTCAGAGCTCTGCTTCGGCAACAAGGGGTTATGCCGGCTCATCTATGCACACAGATTAATTACCGTGTGTACTGTAAATAAAGATTGCATCAAAGATTGGAAAATTTTCTTTTTTTCTTGCACACATAATAGGGTAATCCTTCTGCTCCCGAGAATGGAACAGGAGGGACACAGCCCACACATGCATGGGGTGGATGGATGGATGGGGTTATTTCTGTTCTTCACTTCTTCTGCAGGTAACCTGTAGAAGGGATTCTTTTGTATTCTTTTTTTTTTCTGTGAACCTTCCAATAAATGAACAGCACTGCTGCGAAGACCATTTGTCAAATTCATTTCCCAAATGTCAACGCATATGTTATTTCATCTTACAAAGTTGTTTTGAAACCGTTGTAAATTTTAACATCTAACAGGAGGAATCAATATGACTAGGGCTGAAAATACATAAAACAGTTGCTTCTCTCTCTCTCTCTGTTGTGTTTATATTTCTCTCTCTCTATCTGTGTGTGTATATATGTTCATGTATTATTATGTATACCACATATAATTTATACATAACATATATTATTAATAAATAAATGATTTTTAGACCATTGAATGAGATGTATCTCACATCCAATGGCTACGAAGATAGGTAAACTAGAAAGTTTTCTATTTTTTTGTTGTAGATAAATAGACTCTAAGAATTTATATAATTTGTTGCCGTGTAAGTGTGATTTTTTTAAAGATTGTTCGTCAAAATTTTGAAGTAGAATGCAATGGTGATATAAAAATACTTAATAGTACAGAGATGATGGAAGCAAAAGCTTTTGTGTTTGTTTTTGTTTCTGTTAAAAGAGAAACACCCATTTCCTTTTCTATTTTTATCTTTGAGAATTCCTATAAAAAATGAAAGCTAAACGTTGTTGTTAGTAGCTAAGGGACACCCTAGAGAGAGAGAGGTGAATAGATGTGCCTTTTAAAATTTTAAAGATTAAAATGAATTTGTAATGTAGCACCACCGGCATTTTTTTGAAATTTTCAGAAATTTATATAAATTTGTTTAAATATTTTAATAAGATTAAAGAATTAAATGGGCTAATTAATTGATTAATAAGTTAAAACTTTTTTTATTTATAGCCCAACTATTTACTAGATGATTAACCCCACTTAAAAGGGGTCTTAAAACTAAAAATTGAGCCTTTTGGCCTAAGCCCAAACCCTAGAGTCGTAATAGGGATAAGTTCCCTAATTAAAATAGGGAAATAGGGGAAATTAGATGTTGAATTAGAATAAAACTCAAATTTTGGAAAGTCAGACAAGGTCGCGGTCTATCGCGCGATCACTACTTAGGAGAAGGTTACACGACCACAATATGATTCCGAAAATGGAAAGTGATAATCACGGAAAACTCAGATTTTATCCACGAAATTGACCATGATTCGATGTGATCTAAAGAGGAAACTTACCCAGGACTCTTAGGAAATCGACTTTGAAGTCCCGCGATCAATGACACCCAAGAGGGGGGTGAATTGGGTGTTTACAAATTTTAAGGAAACTTTTGGCTTTTTAAAATATGTGATAAACACTAATTAGGAAATTAAAAGTTGTTAAATAAATTCTCTCAATCTCTCTGTTCCCACACGAGCATGTAACGAAATAAAACAATCAAACCACACACATGCACAACCCAAACCACAATGCACGGCGATTTTAAGGTGGTTCGGATACAACGACGACAATCCTACGTCCACCCCTCACCAAACTCGGTGAGGCTTCACTCGGGGATAAATCCCCAAACGGAGACGACGCTCCAAACATACACGCAGGACAACGCATGCCCACACACACACGGGGACGCACCCCAACACACACACACACACACACACACACGGAGACGAGGTCTCCAACACGATCCAACAGTTGGATCAACAAGACACACACACGCTGCGACAAATGCAGCAATCCACACACTAAGACAACCTAATCTAAGTAGATCCACACACACACGTAGATCTAGGAAGACCTATGCACACACGAATCAAATACGACACACACACACGATCACGGATCCAACAACGATCCACACACACACAAGTTTTGGCAGTTTATGATGAAATACAAATTTGAAACTCAAAGCACAAGACACCAAAATAAATAAACCACAGTTTAGAATGCTCCTGATTTAGGCTCCCCCTGGGTGTATGATGCAGATCTTGCGTTGATTCATTCTTTGCTTGAATGGCATCAAACTAAGCTCGAATGGACCTTGAGAAGCTTTATCCTTTCACCTTGAGCACCCTCTTCTTGAATCTGTGCTTGCTTGCTTGCTTCTTTTCTTCTTTCTCCTTGGATAGCCTTTCCTTGATCTTCCTTGAAAGCTTGCTTGCCTCTTCACTTGAATGGAAGTATATTGGCTTCAGAGTTACCTTGAATGTGTCGAGGGAGAATGGAGATCTTGCTGCACAAAGTACTATTCACGGAGCTACAGTACCCTCTCCTTTCACCTTGGACAGCCTCCCCCTTGATCTCCCTTGAAGCCCTCTTGGTTGGTTAGGGTTATGACTCTAATAGGATGTTTTATAACCCTTGGAAGGTCTATGGACAAGCCCTAGACTAGATCCACAAATTCTGGAGGGTTTGGTGGCTTTGGGATTAAACAATATCAAGAGGAAGGGCTTTCCTCGAAGTCACAAAAAGTCAACAATGTTAGGCAGCTCGGGACTGGCGGTCGACCTGTGGAAGTTGGCGGTCGACCGCTAATGAGAAACCCTGTAGAAATTTGATACCTCGAATTTCCGGTCGACCGCTACTGGGCTGGCGGTCGACCGCCACTGAGAATCGTGCAGACAGTGGGTTGCTCGCAGGGGCGGTCGACCGCCAACTGGGCAGATCCCTGGGATTCCCGGTTCAGTCTGTTAACCCGTTAGCTCAACCGCTTAACTCCTTTAGCAGCCTGTTCTCATCTGTGGCATCGACTTTGACAGTCTTGAAGGTGTCAACTGAGTCTTTGACCTTGGGTTCTCTTAGCTATGCTTCTTTGTGCACCGACCGTGGCTATGTAAAGTTCCTGCAAAGTTGAAGTGTTAGCCCAATAAAATACATCCAAATAACAATGACTTTAAGTAGATGTTTATTTCATACATTTGAGTTCTAGGGAATGCATTAGAACATTTGAGCATTTCTAAATTTTGTTCCGGGGGCTCCGCCCTCGGAAACCCCCGCAAGGGGCGCTGCCCCCTTGCCCCCCTCGACCTGACCGGGCAAGTCGATCCCCGCGACCTGACCGCACAGGTCGATCCGCGGGCGAGGGCGCACGATGGCCAGAAGGGTTTCATGTTTAATGTGCATGAATGAGGTGTATATATGAGATACACAAGGTGAGATCAATGCTAAGACAAGGTAAGAGTCTCACCAATGGTTCTTGACAGTAAATGACATATACCACCTGTTTTGGATTGTATAGGAGCAGAGTTTTGGTTCACCAGGTGACTGCCATGAGTTTGATCTTGCATGTAAGATAGTCAGGGTTAATGTAGTGCCCCAGAATTTATATAAATAATTTTTGAATTATAAAATAATTTTCTAGAATTTATAAAGGCCTAAATAAATTTATAAATGGATTAATAGAATTATAAGTTATTATAAGGCCCAATTATGTTAAAATAGTTAACCTAGCCTATCTAATTATTATCCAAAAGGTTTAAGGACCAAGCCCATTAAGTTTGGCCCATGTTCAAGAAGGTTATTTAGCTTATTTACAAATTTTAAGGATAAAGACTAATTATCTAAGATAATTATATGGATAAATGAATAAAAGAGTCTATTTATTTGAAACTCTATATATGTTGAATATAACGGTCTATCGCGCGATCGTCACATGCTTGTAACGCATGGGTCTACGACCGTTACACTCTGTAAATTCCGCAAGTTGAAGAACTTAGAAAAAGATGGGAACTTGATGATCTTATCCACTAGGGATCAACTTGAGAAGAGTTATAACATTACTAAGGACTCTTAGAGATCATGTTTTAGCAGATTAAGGACTCTAAAATCGATCTAATCCTCAAAACCCTAGCTAGAACTCTATAAATTGGACCTAGTTCTGAACTGGGCGACCCTTACTTTTGGCTCGCAAGGAATCAAGGTAAGGAGTCATAATCTCGGGTAAGTTCTTTAGAGGAATTTGTTTACAATACTTTATACTAACTACTCTCAAAATTTCACACCTTTAGGTCAAGAGGTCGAGGAGTTAGAGCCCAAAGAAGTTGCTGAAAAGTCACAGGAAGAAGGGAACTAGGGCTCGATGTTCAGACCATAATTAGAAGTTTTAAAGCCTAGACAAGAGGTAGGTCATCTCATGAATGGTAAAAACATCTTGATAGGACTAAAAGCCCTCTGATTTGACTAAATTTCATGCCTCATAGATCATCAATTTCATGTTTTCATAGTTCTATGTATTTCATACATCTCTTAGCCTTAAATAGAAATAAAAGAAGTTATCTTGTCTATTCATTGGAACCCATGCATATAGATAGCATATACTTCGTTATCATGCCTAGAATAGACATGGTATTTGATTTAGATATGATGTGAGTTGATCTCTTAGGTTTCATATCATTTTCTGTCAGCAGATACTGTAACGCACCATAGTAGGACCGTCACACTCAAGTAACGGCCATACGATGGACCGTCACAGTCCCTGATTGTCTATTGATTTCTCTGTTGACTCTGACGCATCTATGTAGGAGCGTTACATTCTGTAACGGTTGCTCGATAGACCGTCACACTCCCTGTGACGCGCCTTGGCTAGACCGTCAGGTGCCTGTGTACTGTCAACTCAAGACAGATTGGAAACCTGCCAGATTTAATTATTATTATGCCTAGTTACCTAAGTGTTAACTTGATTACGTGACTTTGAGATTATTTAATCATTCATGATAGGTATTGCATGTTTTGGTATCTCACTATTACTTTAAGTTATGTTAATTTCTTGAGCCCAAAACTCCATAGTTTTGTAAGTAGAAACATGATTTTGAATAATGTATTAATAGAGTTTTATCATGATTTCACATCGATATATATATATATATATATATATATATATATATATTCTTTCTCTATCAATAGAGTCATTTCTATAAGTACATGGCGCATACTCCGGTATGTTGACCATTAGTTCACATTTTGCACTATAGGAACATATTCTTAGACATGAGGACCTCTCTATTGGATATTCCTTCCAATGGATTAGGAAATCTTGTTTCAAGGCTTCCGTAATTCTCCGCGAGCCTGGGATTCCCACTAGGACGCCGAGTTGGTTGTACCATTAAAGCCCATTAACTAGAATACACCATCGTTGTTTTCTGGATCTAGTAATGTAACGGCCTTACATTGGACCGTCAGAATCACGTAACGGCCCATTGCATGACCGTCACATTCCTCTGAGTCTATTTTGATTGCTCTGGACTCTGATCATTGTAACGGCCCTCTACTGGAGCGTTACATGATGTAACGGCCCAGAGAACGACCGTCACATTGCTTAAATACTTAACCCAAGGTTTGACCCAAGGGTTGATATTCTAAAGGTTCTAGATGAACTAATGATAGTCTAAAACTTATAATATTAATCAAGAAACTTAATATAAGGATTGGAAAGAGAAAAGAATGTACCGTTATGCTGTCAATTTATTTTATGAGCATAACTTTGTTTAATGTCATTCTTGAATTCCTCCTATTCAAATTGAAGCATTCATACATTGATTTTCATTATTTGATATTGCTATATTCTTGGCCATACTTTATTATCATGCGTGGTAAGAGCTTGATTTATACTTGAAAATGCGATCGAGCACTGATTGTGTTCAAGGGCTCTATGCTAGTCCCCTCGGCTGATTGTCGGAAACATACTATTTTATAAACTATGGGATATGATGCTACTGGCGTCGCATTGCGCTGGGAGTACTTTGTTTATAAATAAGTGAATTATCCACGGCTCGTGAAGTGAAAAATCACAACGCGATGCAGCATGATCAAGTTCTTGTACATGACTTTCTTGCCCGATATTCCACAGAAATTCACGAAGCACTTGCTCGTAAGCATAAGATGCTGGAGTGTTGATTATGTGGCTTGATAGTGTATTCTCGTCACATTCTTGTTCATGAAAAGGCCAATATCATGTTCTTGTTATATTCTTGATAAGTTCGTTCTTGCTCACTCTATCTTACATGATTATCTCGTTACTATGGTTTAATCGCGTGATCATCGCATTGCATGATTTTGCCTTATTTCTTTAGAGCAAAAATATTAATCACTTTAATAGTGCTTTCATATTGATGCGAAGATACCTACTGGGCAAGTGTACTCATTACCTATTTTCCAACATTTTTCAGGAGATGAAAGTAGTTCAGATTCGGATTCGGGCTATACTAGTGGCGGGTCCGGAAGTGAGTGAAAGTCTTGTAAAGCTACGAGCGAAGACTTATGAAGTCTATAATGCTTAGATTGAGTCAATGTAATTTTCTTATTTCTTGAGTCTAGTAGAAAGAAAGGTGATTATTGTAAAGGAATACTTTGATCATTTATGAAATAAAGTTGGAATTTGATTAAATTCTATGCAATTGCATTTATGTGTGTGATTGTCTCGCGCTCTGGTCGTTCTTGCTTGCAAGAGGCTTACCATGCCGGCTGTTCGCGCTCCCCGAGTTAGTCTTTCGATGTAATATAAGGCTCGGGACGTGACAATTAAGTTGGTATCAGAGCCTAAGTCTCAGGACTTAGGAAGAAGAATCATGTCATAGGATAAGTCCAAGGTTTAAGGACCCCTACCTATGAACTAAGGAAGAAATTACATACCCATGTGAGGATTGGGTAGAATCCGGGATAAGATAATTAATTAGCTTTAAGGTTGATTTTCATGAGAAATAACAAGTTGTTATTTTTCTCTCTCAGGTACTCTTCAAATTTGTTCTCGTCCTGCATTTGTGCTATTTGATACTGGTGCCTCTCATTCTTTTATTTCCACTACCTTTGCAAAGACGTTGTCAATTGCATCAGTCCCCTTACCTTCAAATCTTGTTGTTTCCACACCCTTAGGATCTGGAACTAAGCTTACCCACTATTATCCTGATAGCGAAGTGGTAGTAGAAGGTCACAATCTCCCCGCAAACCTCGTGTGCCTTGACATGAAAGGTTATGATGCCATTTTAGGGGTAGATTGGCTTGTAGACCACGATGCTTATATCAATTGCCGAAATAGGATAATATCCTTTCGAAAATCTGGTCTTCCGAGATTCTCTTTTCTTGGCATCAAATACAAGAAACACCACACTATTATATCCTCACTTCACGCTTGCAAACTTATCTCGTGAGGATGTGAAGCTTTCCTTGCTTTTGTCATTATTTCAAAATCCAAGGATATTATTATAACAGACATCCCTATTGTAAATGAGTTCCCAGATGTATTTCCATCCGAACTACCCAGTTTACCACCCGAGAGGGAAGTGAACTTCACAATCGAACTCATTCCAGGAGCAGCACCTGTTTCTATAGCCCCTTACAGGATGTCCCCCACAGAACTCAAGGAACTGAAAAGGCAATTGCAGGAACTACTTGATAAGAGTTTCATCAGACCTAGCATATCCCCTTGGGGTGCGCCGGTTTTATGTGTCAAGAAGAAGGATGGTTCTCTCAGGCTATGCATCGATTACCGGCGACTGAATCAGCTGACAATTAAAAATAAGTATCCGTTGCCGCGTATTGATGAGCTCTTCGATCAGCTTTCGGGAGCAGAATATTTCTCTAAGATTGATCTCAGATCAGGTTATCATCAGCTGAGAATTAAAGAAGAAGACATTTATAAATCGGCTTTTTGAAGTCGTTATGGCCACTATGAAATCGTGGTGTTGCCGTTCGGGTTAACTAATACCCAGCAGCATTCATGCAACTTATGAACAGTGTCTTCCAGCCATATTTGGACCAGTTCATCGTCGTCTTCATCGATGATATCCTGATATACTCCAAAATAAAAGAAGAACATGAAGAACATCTAAGGATAGCTTTGCAAACACTTAGAGAACACAAGCTTTATGCCAAACTCAATAAGTGTGAATTCTGGCTCGAGGAAGTCTCATTCCTAGGCCACATTATTTCAAAAGAAGGTATTGCTGTGGATCCTTCTAAGGTAGAAGCTATCAAGAATTGGAGTCGGCCTACGACTGTGTCTGAAGTAAGGAGCTTTTTGGGTCTAGCTGGTTATTATAGAAGGTTCATTAAGGACTTCTCAAAGATAGCAGTTCCTTTAACTAGACTCACCAGAAAAGAAAATCCTTTTGTCTAGTCAGAGGAATGTGAGAAGAATTTCCAAACCCTTAAGAATCATCTTACAATAGCCTCTGTTTTGTCACTACCAATGGAGGGTGGTGGACTCGAAGTGTATACGGATGCGTCTGACATTGGCTTAGGATGCGTTCTCATGTAGAATGGAAAGGCAATATGTTATTCTTCAAGATAATTGAAGCGGCACGAGGAAAATTATCCTGTACATGATTTAGAATTGGCAGCAGTTATTTTTGCCTTGAAAATTTGACGTCATTATCTTTATGGAGAAAAGTTTACGGTCTACTCAGACCACAAGAGCTTAAAATATTTATTTTCTCAAAAAGAGCTTAACATGAGGCAGAGGAGGTGGTTAGAATACCTCAAGGACTTTGATTTTGCCATTCAGTATCATCCTGGCAAGGCAAATGCTTTAGCAGATGCACTCAGCAGAAAACCAATGGGTATGTTATCAAGTCTTATGATTAGTGTAACCGACCTTGTTCCTCAATTTGCTCAATTGAACTTAGATATTGACATAAAGGAAGAAGATTATTTCATAGCTAATATTCGAGCTCAACCTACATTAATAGAGGACTTGGTCAAATTACAAGATGATGATCCTATATTACTGAAAATTAAGGCCAATGTTGAACAAAGGCATGATTTTTCTATTTCCAATGACGGAAGATTGTTATTTAAGGGCTGAATATGTATACCAGATCATGAGGCTACGAAGAAACTAATCCTAGATGAAGCACATAAGTCCAAGTACTCCATTCATCCAGGAGGTACAAAGATGTATCAAGATCTGAAAAGAAGTTTCTGGTGGCCCAATATGAAGAGAGAGATAGCTGATTTCGTGTCTCGTTGTCTAACCTGCCAATAAGTTAAAGCTGAACATTTTAGACCCGCAGGTAAATTACATCCCTTGGATATTCCTGAATGGAAATGGGAGAGTATAGAGATGGACTTCATTATGGGTTTACCTAAGACCAGAGGAGGACATGATGGCATATGGGTAATCATAGATCGATTGACTAAATCTGCACATTTTATACCAATAAAGAGTCGATGGTCTGTGGATATCCTGACAGCATTATACATAAAAGAAATCATCAAGTTACATGGTGTCCCTGTCACTATTGTATCAGATAGAGATCCCCGATTTACATCACAATTCTGGAAGAGCCTACAACATTCACTAGGGACTAGATTGAACTTCAGCACAGCCTTTCATCCACAAACTGATGGTCAGACGGAAAGAACAAATCAGGTGGCAGAAGATATGCTCAGAGCCTGTGCTATCGATTTTGGAGGTAGTTGGCATGATCACTTACCTTTGGTAGAATTTGCATATAATAACAGCTATCAGGCTAGCATACAAATGGCACCTTTGAAGCCCTATATGGTAAAAGTTGTCGATCACCAATATGTTGGAATGAAATAGGGGAAAAGCAATTTCTAGGCCCCGACCTTATCAGAGATTCTACGAAGAAAATCAAGCTCATTCAAGAGAGAATGAAAATGGCACAAGATAGGCAAAAGTCTTATGCCGACAATCGAAGACGTGACTTGGAGTTTCAGGTAGGAGATCATGTATATTTGAAAGTTTCTCCAGGTCATGGTATTCGAAGATTTGGCATCAAAGGAAAGCTAACTCCAAGGTTCATTGGCCCATTTGAAATTCTTGAAAGGGTCGGTGAAGTGGCTTATAGATTGGTTTTACCTCCACAATTAGTAGGAGTCCATGACGTATTTCACGTCTCCATGCTGAAGAAGTATGTATATGATCCTGACCATATTATCACTTATGACAATCTGAAGATTCAGAAGGATATGACATATGAGCAAACGCCAATAAAGATTTTGGATCGGGAAGTGCGTCAATTAAAAAATAAACTTATTCCTATGGTCAAGATCCAATGGAAGAAAACATGATCATATGAAGCAACATGGGAAACAGAGGAATCTATGTGTAGAAGATTTCCAGAATTATTCAACTGTAAGTACACTCTCCATAATCCATGTATTGAATTTGGGGACCAAATTCTTCTAAGTGGGGGAGGGTGTAGTGTCCCAGAATTTATATAAATAATTTTTGAATTATAAAATAATTTTCTAGAATTTATAAAGGCCTAAATAAATTTATAAATGGATTAACAAAATTATAAGTCATTATAAGGCCCAATTAGGTTAAAATAGTTAACCTAGCCTATCTAATTATTATCCAAAAGGTTTAAGGACCAAGCCCATTAAGTTTGGCCCATGTTCTAGAAGGTTATTTAGCTTATTTACGAATTTTAAGGATAAAGACTAATTATCTAAGATAATTATATGGACAAATGAATAAAAGAGTTTTATTTATTTAAAACTCTATATACGTTGAATGTAACGGTCTATCGCACGACCGTCACATGCTTATAACGCATGGGTCTACGACCGTTACACTCTGTAAATTCCGCAAGTTGAAGAACTTATAAAAAGATGGGAACTTGATGATCTTATCCACTAGGGATCAACTTGGGAAGAGTTATAACATTACTAAGGACTCTTAGAGATCATGTTTTAGCAGATTAAGGACTCTAAAATCGATCTAATCCTCAAAACCCTAGCTAGAACTCTATAAATAGGACCTAGTTCTGAACTGGGTGACCCTTACTTTTGGCTCGCAAGGAATCAAGGTAAGGAGTCATAATCTCAGGTAAGTTCTTTAGAGGAATTTGTTTACAATACTTTAGACTAACTACTCTCAAAATTTCACATCTTTAGGTCAAGAGGTCGAGGAGTTAGAGCCCAAGGAAGTTGCTGAAAAGTCACAGGAAGAAGGGAACTAGGGCTCGATGTTCAGACCATAATTAGAAGTTTTAAAGCCTAGACAAGAGGTAGGTCATCTCATGAACGGTAAAAATATCTTGATAGGACTAAAAGCCCTCTGATTTGACTGAATTTCATGCCTCATAGATCATCAATTTCATGTTTTCATAGTTCCATGCATTTCATACATCTCTTAGCCTTAAATAGAAATAAAAGAAGTTATCTTGTCTATTCACTGGAACCCATGCATATAGATAGCCTATACTTCGTTATCATGCCTAGAATAGACATGGTATTTGATTTAGATATGATGTGAGTTGATATCTTAGGTTTCATATCATTTTCTATCAGCAGATACTGTAACGCACCAAAGTAGGACCGTCACACTCAAGTAACGGCCATACGATGGACCGTCACAGTCCCTGATTGTCTATTGATTTCTCTGTTGACTCTGACGCATCTATGCAGGAGCGTTACATTCTGTAACGGTTGCTCGATAGACCGTCACACTCCCTGTGACGCGCCTTGGCTAGACTGTCAGGTGCCTGTGTACTGTCAACTCAAGACAGATTGGAAACCTGCCATATTTAATTATTATTATGCCTAGTTACCTAAGTGTTAACCTGATTATGTGACTTTGAGATTATTTAATCATTCATGATAGGTATTGCATGTTTTGGTATCTCACTATTACTTTAAGTTATGTTAATTTCATGAGCCCAAAACTCCATAGTTTTGTAAGTAGAAACATGATTTTGAATAATGTATTAATAGAGTTTTATCATGATTTCACATCGATATATATATATATATATATATATATATATATATATATATATATATATATATATATATATATATATATATATATATATTCTTTCCCTATCAATAGAGTCATTTCTATAAGTACATGGCGGATACTCCGGTATGTTGACCATTAGTTCACATTTTGCACTATAGGAACATATTCTTGGACATGAGGACCTCTCTATTAGATGTTTATTCCAATTGACTAGGAAATCTTGTTTCAAGGCCTCCGTAATTCTCCGTGAGCCTGGGATTCCCACTAGGACGCCGAGTTGGTTGTACCATTAAAGCCCATTAACTAGAATACACCATCGTTGTTTTCTGGATCTAGTAATGTAACGGCCTTACATTGGACCGTCAGAATCACGTAACGGCCCATTGCATGACCGTCACATTCCTCTGAGTCTATTTTGATTGCTCTGGACTCTGATCATTGTAACGGCCCTCTACTGGAGCGTTACATGATGTAACGGCCCAGAGAACGACCGTCACATTGCTTAAATACTCAACCCAAGGTTTGACCCAAGGGTTGATATTCCAAAGGTTCTAGATGAACTAATGATAGTCTAGAACTTATAATATTAATCAAGAAACTTAATATAAGGATTGGAAAGAGAAAATAATGTACCGTTATGATGTCAATTTATTTTATGAGCATAACCTTGTTTAATGTCATTCTTGAATTCCTCCTATTCAAATTGAAGCGTTCATACATTGATTTTCATTATTTGATATTGCTATATTCTTGGCCATACTTTATTATCATGTGTGGTAAGAGCTTGATTTATACTTGAGGATGCGATCGAGCACTGATTGTGTTCAAGGGCTCTATGCTAGTCCCCTCGGCTGATTGTCGGAAACATACTATTTTATAAACCATGGGGTATGATGCTACTGGCGTCGCATTACGCTGGGAGTACTTTCTTTATAAATAAGTGAATTATCCACGGCTCGTGAAGTGAAAAATCACAACGCGATGCAGCATGATCAAGTTCTTGTACATGACTTTCTTGCTCGATATTCCACAGAAATTCACGAAGCACTTGCTCATAAGCATAAGATGCTGGAGTGTTGATTATGTGGCTTGATAGTGCATTCTCGTTACATTCTTGTTCATGAAAAGGCCAATATCATGTTCTTGTTATATTCTTGATAAGTTCGTTCTTGCTCACTCTATCTTACATGATTATCTCGTTACTATGGTTTAATCGCGTGATCATCGCATTTTGCCTTATTTCTTTAGAGCAAAAATATTAATCACTTTAATAGTGCTATCATGTTGATGCGAAGATACCTAATGGGCAAGTGTGCTCATTACCTATTTTCTAACATTTTTCAGGAGATGAAAGTAGTTCAGATTCAGATTCGGGCTATACTAGTGGCGGGTCCGGAAGTGAGTGAAAGTCTTGTAAAGCTACGAGCGAAGACTTATGAAGTCTATAATGCTTAGATTGAGTCAATGCAATTTTCTTATTTCTTGATTCTAGTAGAATGAAAGGTGATTATTGTAAAGGAATACTTTGATCATTTATGAAATAAAGTTGGAATTTGATTAAATTTTGTGCAATTGCATTTATGTGTGTGATTGTCTCGCGCTCTGGTCGTTCTTGCTTGCAAGAGGCTTACCATGCCGGCTGTTCGCGCTCCCCGAGTTAGTCTTCCGATGTAACATAAGGCTCGGGACGTGACAGTTAATGCCATGTTTGTTGACAGTAAAGAGGTTATGAAACCTCTTGTCTCTTGTAAAACCAACATATGCAAACCAAGGATCAAGACCATGTAACCGTTGCCATTTGCCATTTGCCATCTCAACCATACATAGATAACAAAAGCATGAGCAATCAACCACAAGTGTAGTTATCATCGGTTAATCACACATTAAGTTTAGTTATCATCAAAACCATAACTTAACAATCACAACAATCATCAAAACTATAACTCAACAATCTCCCCCTTTTTGATGATGACAAACTTAATGATGATACAACAGAATGGCACAGATATTATCCTCCCCTTGTCACACACAATCAACAATTTTTATCCCCCTTTGACATAATCAAAAAGCGGGATAATGTAGATCTTTCTGCCACTGTGACATGATCAACAATATCAACAAGCTGGAAGAAGCTAAATTAGGAAGAACAAGCTTATCTCCCTTTGAAACAACAATAGCCCATCTTATCAAATCAGAAGAAGCAAGGGCAAATCATGGACGAACAAATCAACATGATTGCAATCAGATGAGATCAATTGGTGATTAGTCTCACAAGTCAATATGATACCATCCAAAGCAAATACAGTCAAGCATGTATAGATACAATTGAAGGTGGTGATTGGCCTTAAGGATATGAACCAGTGAAGGAAGATGTGCACAGGATGGGGTGTTCAGCATGATAACATTCAAAATCTAGATCCCATGTTAGATTTCCACAACAAGCAAGAGCAGGAGGGCATATCAAAAAGATTTTCTTTGATTTTTATTTTTTTTATTTTTGTATTTTGGTTTAAAATGCATGAAACTCAAAGCAATCATATAATTACATGAAAAGCGACTAGGGCAAAAGATGAGTTCAAAGACCATGTTGATTATGCCTATGTGGGGGTCACAAAGCGTGGTTGCCATGATACAAAATGAAGACAAATACCCCATAGCAAGAGTAAACAAATTGAAGTCCAAAATTTTAGAATTTTGTTGATTTTCTGATTTTTACATTTTCTGTTTAAATGCATGAAGCTATGTATATGCAGATGATGACTCCTGAAGTACACACAATGCAACCAAACAGTTACATATAAACATACATGCAATCTCTCCCGTACATATATAAGAAGGGAATGGGTATAAGAATGCACATGTGTAGCACATGGGAGATTGTACAATCATATAGGAGATTCATGCAATTGCTAAAGCAGTCAATCAATTTTCTGAATACATAATGAATCAAATTTTCAGATGTGTAAGTGAGTAACATGAAAAATGATAGTTGTAATATGGATATTCAGATTTTCAGATTAACACAATGAGACATTTTACAGACTACACTGTAATTTTGAGAACATCGTATTGGAGGCTCGGTCTACCATAATGAGTTTTCACCAACATTTTTCGACTCAACCAATATCACATGATAGCCAGAATTTTTCAAGAGTGATCAGGTTCAAATAATTCCTTTTTACGCCAGTAGATGCATGGAGCTCATGCCAGAATCCCCAGTTACTTAGAATACTGATATTTCACCTCATTTTGAACAGAGATACTAGTCAACACTTTTCAGATATGAACCACATCACGTCTTAGGTGACATGTGCCCAGTTTACTCAGTGAGACCGAGCATTGCTCTATCTTTCATTTTCATCTCAAATTTTTAAACAGGATATGTAGGCAGCTTTTTCCCCAACTGTCTCTTCAACATACATGCAGCAAGTTTAACATCTCGAGAGTGTTGAAAAGAAATTCATATATCCTTATCTTTAACACTCATTTTCACATTTTATGCATGAAGTGTGCGAATTTGATTCAGCATGTATACTGAAAATATCATGAATACATAACAGTGCAACTCCCCCTAAATAGATGCACTTATGAAATATAAACTCTCCCAGAGTGTACGACATGAAACACTACAATAATGACTCAAATGTAGCATTATTTATCAAGAAGACATAAGGTCATAGAAGTTTCAAGGATGGGGGTGAATAACATATAATAGCAAGCAAGCACACATTGGGAGTTTATGCAAATGCACTATGACATGCATGCGAGTAATGTGATGTCAATTTGATACCAATTGAATGGATGCTAACTGAATGAACTAAGTGCGACTAATGCATGAGTTTCAATGTAATATAACGTATGAGCATATAAGAATGCAATGCAATGTGCAAATTGAGAGATATTCAATAGTCAATCACCTCATACACATTTCTCAAGATTTTTAATTTGGTTCAAGCAATTTGACAAAATCATCACATCATACTAGGGCAACAACATGTTAGGTTTTCAGAATATTTACCTGAGTTCAACAGACCTGTTGAGAGGTGCATTCCATAATCTCCCACATGCAAATGTCAAGATTCATCAACAATGTTTATGCATGAAAATAGATATGCATTCTAATAACAAAATCAATTTTTTTATCTTCATTCATGGAAATATGGTTAAAACAACTATGAGTTTTTCAAACAGAGCTCAAAAGTTAATTTCCCAATACTTGTGCCTTGTGCATCCGTCATCTTCCAAGTCTTCCACCTGTAATTCAAAGAAGGTACAAATCAGTTCATCCATAATGCTCATTTCAAAATCTTCTTGTATAATCCCTGCAAAATAATCATATAAAGCATTATTAGTAGTTCCAGAGATGGTAATAATCACATATGCGTGAACCACTAAAAGGACTTTACCTGATTGTCTCATGAACAATGGGTGATTAACTTTACCTGTTGCGGGCCTTTTATACCATGCCTTGGGTACTTATCTAGATCACTTTCTATCTCCTGATAGTGAATTGAGGAGATTTTTATCATTTTCATCCTTGCAAGGTATTCCTCAGTTGATTCAAGCTTGGTCATGACTAGTCCATCATCATTTGAATTTTTTGGAGTATAATCTGCATCCTGGGACAAGAGGACTCGAGTTGTCAATTTCGATTCAAATTTATTGACAATGGCATGACAAATTATTTTAACAACCAACATCCCCTAGACAGCTCTAGATGCAATGTATGACTCATGTATGAACCTAAACATTAATCCCATATAACTAATGTGGTTGCTCCCCCTTAGTGTGTGCATGAATGCAAGATGTTCAGTTACCATTCAATGCCATATACAACCTGTAACTAATTGACTCATAGTACCAGGCGGAGAACTTACATCCGAAGATCACCTCACGCGTAGTGATAACTTTCAGACATGCAAAATCTGCCCTTCCACATGTCACCATTTGATATACTATGTAGTCGAGGATGATGAAGGTAGGAGGATTACTATGCATTATGACATGAATTCACAATGTTCAACTTATACATGACAGAGTATGAAGGTGTATGCAAACTCAATATATGTAGTGAAATCATGATCTGAAGAATCTTCAAGCTCTCCTACAATAAGATGTTATATGACAAGTGATATATACACAAATATGCAAACAACTATGAATGGAATGCATGTATAGACATATACAAGACTACATGACTATATGACTCAAAATGAATCAAAACCTTACACAATCACTGGAGAGAGTAGGAGAGATATCACCTGAATGCTCAGATTCATTTTTTTTTATTTTTCTTCCAACCTGACTTATGCCACTTGGCCCGCGTGCCTTACCTTCTCGATGAAAACAGATTTCATGCTTTACATTCCCAAGGCACACCTGCAAAACAGATTTCTCATTTGACATTCTTAGGTACCCAAATCCTTTTGGGTCCTTGTGGGTTAGCAGCAACATGGGAATGTGATTTCCAACTTTTGACAACATTCAAATCATCATTTTTCTTTAGAAAATAATTATGCTTAAACATTCCCAGGTTGACCAAAGTGATGGTAGAAGGCACGTGGCATCATATTCTTCCTTCTCATGGGTTCTACTGATTTGTGTGCGTGAGCATGATGTGTTGAGTGGGAGTTCTTTCTCTTCAACAAGAACCGACAATGTGAAGTTGTATGACCCCATTTACCACAATGATTACAATGCACAGAAAGTTTTATGGTGAATGCTTTCTTTATATTTTTCAAAACAGCTTGGTTTCTACACGCTCTCAAATCATCATTCTTCATAATGAAACAATCATGCATGGCATGTCCAGATTTACCACAGTAAAAATATGAGAGTTTCTTTCTAGGTGATTGTGTGTGTGTGTGTGGTAGAAATATGTTTATCATGCATGGAAGTGCTAGTAGCATTTTTAGATTTTTGATGCAAGTTGATTTTCTTTGTGGATGCATGTGTGTGTGCAACATGATTTTCCTTTTTCAAATTTTCATTTGATGTGCTGGCTATGTTTGAACTGTGCACAAAAGATGTATAAACTTTATTTTTAAACTTCTTTTTGTTCACAGGATTATAGCCCAGCCCTTCCCTTTGAAAATTCCCTTCATCCCCAACAGTTTATTCAAGTTTTCTTGACCATTTACAAATCTAGATAGCAAATCATTCAAGTCAAGAATTTCAGATTGAAGAGATGAAATTTGTAATTCAGAGTTGGTAAGTTCTTCTTCACAAGTAGAAAGACTAACATTCAACATGGCATTAGTAGTCTTAAGGCATTCCACTTCTTGCCTAAGTTCATTCACATTTTCACATTCTCTAACAACCACAGATTTTCCTTTTTCAAGAATCAACAATCTTTCAGAAATGGCCTTGTTCAATTCCTTCAGTTTCTCATTTTCTTTAACAAGCTTTTCATCATGAATCAGTTCATTTATCAAGGTTTGATCATCGGCCATTAAATTCAGTTTTACAGTCATCTCCTTGTTTTCATTTCTTAAGGAGCATATTTGATCTTTGTGAAATTCAATGTCAAACACATGAGTCTCAATCATTTCCTCTTGATGCAAGCATTTTTTACAAGAGGAATTGCACTTATTTTGTTCGGCATCCTTTTTCAATTTTTTATTTTCAGATTTTAGCTTCTTGTATTTTTCAGCAAGATCATCATATGCAATCAACAAATCTTCATAGCTAACTTCATCTTCATTATCAGAATCAGAATTTACCTTTGAGCTTGATTCAATTTGCTGATCACTCCCTTGATCGCTCGCACCTGCCACAAGGCATTGATCTTCATGCTCTTCCCGGACTTTCGTTAAGCCATCCAAGATATCCTTTGCGGACCTGCAATGGGAGACAAACGGAAACTGATTAGAATTGACTGCAGCAGTGAACAACTTTAAAACCAACCGATTTTGATCATGTTTATGCTTATGATTTTCAGCCCAGACAGCTTTGTCTTTAGGTAATTCATAGGGACCACAAGAGACAAACTTCCATAGCTTAGGGTCGTATGAATTGACTAGACTGAACATTCTTCCTAACCACAAATCGAAATTGGCACCATCAAACACCGGTGGAGAATTCAAAGTGTACATAATGGTAGTCATTAATCTGGATCACTCTAGATCGTTAGATCTATAAAAAATAGAGCTTTGGCTATGATACCAATTGAAGTCCCGCGATCAATGACACCCAAGAGGGGGGTGAATTGGGTGTTTATAAATTTTAATGAAACTTTTGGCTTTTTGAAATATGTGATAAACACTAATTAGGAAGTTGAAAGTTGTTAAACAAATTCTCTTAATCTCTCCGTTCCCACACGAGTATGTAACGAAATAAAACAATCAAACCACATACATGCACAACCCAAACCATAATGCACAGCGATTTTAAGGTGGTTCGGATGCAACGACGGTAATCCTACGTCCACCCCTCACCAAACTCGGTGAGGCTTCACTCGGGGATAAATCCCCAAATGGAGACGACGCTCCAAAAACACACGCAGGATGACGCCCCCCCCCCCCCCCCCCCACACACACACACGGAGACAAGGTCTCCAACACGATCCAACAGCTGGATCAACAAGACACATACACGCTGTGACAAATGCAGCAATCCACACACTAAGACAACCGGATCTAAGTAGATCCACATATACACGTAGATCTAGGAAGACCTACGCACACACGAATCAAATACGACACACACACACACGACCACGGATCCAACAACGATTCACACACACACAAGTTTTGGCAGTTTATGATGAAACATAAATTTGAAACTCAAAGCACAAGACACCAAAATAAATAAACCACAGTTTAGAATGCTCCTGATTTAGGCTCCCCCTGGGTGTATGATGCAGATCTTGTGTTGATTCCTTATTTGCTTGAATGGCTTCAAACTAAGCTCCAATGGACCTTAAGAAGCTTTATCCTTTCACCTTGAGCACCCTCTTCTTGAATATGTGCTTGCTTGCTTGCTTCTTTCTCCTTGGATAGCCTTTCCTTGATCTTCCTTGAAAGCTTGCTTGCCTCTTCACTTGAATGGAAGTATATTGGCTTCAGAGTTATCTTGAATGTGTTGAGGGAGGATGGAGATCTTGCTGCACGAAGTACTATTCACGGAGCTATAGTACCCTCTCCTTTCACCTTGGACAGCCTCCCCCTTGATCTCCCTTGAAGCCCTCTTGGTTGGTTAGGGTTATGACTCTAATAGGATGTTTTATAACCCTTGGAAGGTTTATGAACAAGCCCTAGACTAGATCCACAAATTCTGGAGTGTTTGGTGGCTATGGGATTAAACAATATCAAGAGGAAGGGCTTTCCACGAAGTCACAAAAAGCCAACAATGTTGGGTAGCTCGGGGCTGGCGGTCGACCTGTGGAAGTTGGCGGTCGATCGCTACTGAGAAACCCTGTAGAAATTTGATCCCTGGAATTCCCGGTCGACCACTACTAGGCTGGCGGTCGACCGCCACTGAGAATCATGCAGACAGTGAGTTGCTGGCAGGGGCGGTCGACCGCCCCTGAGCTGGCGATCGACCGCCAGCTGGGCAGATCCCTGGGATTCCCGGTTCAGTCCGTTAACCCGTTAGCTCAACCGCTTAACTCCTTTAGTAGCCCGTTCTCATCTGTGGCATCGACTTTGACAGTCTTGAAGGTGTCAACTGAGTCTTTGACCTTGGGTTCTCTTGGCTATGCTTCTTTGTGCATCGATCGTGGCTATGTAAAGTGTCGACTGGAATGACCTAGTCCTGTAAAGTTGAAGTGTTAGCCCAACGAAATACATCCAAATAACAATGACTTTAAGTAGATGTTTATTTCATACATTTGAGTTCTAGGGAATGCATTAGACCATTTGAGCATTTCTAAATTTTGTTCCGGGGGCTCCGCCCCTGGAAACCCCCGCAAGCCCTTGACCCCCGCGACCTGACCGGGCAAGTCGATCCCCGCGACCTGACCACGTAGGTCGATCTGCGGGCGAGGGCGCACGATGGCCAGAAGGGTTTCATGTTTAATGTGCATGAATGAGGTGTATATATGAGATACACAAGGTGAGATCGATGCTAAGACAAGGTAAGAGTCTCACCAATGGTTCTTGACAGTAAATGACATATACCACATGTTTTGGATTGTAGAGGAGCAGCGTTTTGGTTCACCAGGTAACTGCCATGAGTTTGATCTTGTATACAAGATAGTCATGGTTAATGCCATGCTTGTTGACAGTAAAGTGGTTATAAAACCTCTTGCCTCTTGTAAAACCAACATATGCAAACCAAGGATCAAGACCATGTAACCGTTGCCATTTGCCATCTCAACCATACATAGATAACAAGAGCATGAGCAATCAACCACAAGTTTAGTTATCATCGGTTAATCACACATTAAGTTTAGTTATCATCAAAACCATAACTTAACAATCACAACAATCATCAAAACTATAACTCAACAGACTTGACATCTAATAAGATTCCTAATTTGAACTAAAACCCTAACCCTAGGCTGTTCCCTATAAATAGAGCCCAAATCATCCTACGCGAAACCTAGGTTTTCGGATCTCACAGAACGAAGGTATAATGTCATCTTATCGAGTTCTTCCTTTAGAACTTTTATTCCCCTTAGTCTCTTCTAACATCCCTCCAATTTTCGTGTTAGGAGAACACGCAACCAAGGAGTTAGAGCGTGCGGAAGAAGCTAGTTTCATGTAGGATGCGCAAGAACAATGGCTCCCTTCCGGCGAGTAATTCGAGGTCTAGGATCAACCCAAGAGGTAGCTTGCCTCATGAACGGCTTAAACATGACACTACAAGAAAAATGGGAAATACCGACGTAATTTTCCGACGGCAATATATCTGTCGGAAAGACGTCGGAACTATTATAACTTTTCAACGGTAAATATTCTGTCGCAAATCCATCGGTAAATACGGACTAATTTCTGACCTATTATTTCGGGCAGAAATATGTCTCTAAAAAGAGACAACTTTCAGATAATTTAAATTTCATCAAAATTACGTTGGTAATTACCCACTGATTTTTGACAACAAAATTTTCATCACTAATATTTACATATATTTATGTAATAATTATCAAAGATGAACAAAAATATGTGTGTAAATTTTGACTTATTTCCGACGGAATCTTAATTTTGACTTATTTCTGACTGAATAAGATTCCGTCGGAAACACCTGGAATAGCTTATGTTTAACCGTAATACGTATATGTAATAAATAACAAAAATAAATATAAATATATCAATAGTTTAGCTAGATAATATTCGAATTCGAATCCGTATTAATTAGCGGATAATATTCTAAATCGTATTAATTATTTCGGATACGGATAATGTTCGAATTTGAATCGGACCGGATACGGATATTATAATATTCGTTTCATAAAATATCCATTCGTAATATTATATATCATATAATATATATATGTAAATAATATAATATAAAATATAAAATATAAAATATAAAAAATATGATAAGATGGAAGATTGTTACACTTCTCGAAACTATAATAACTACCCCATTTTAACTATTTGACTTTTAAAATTAAAACCAGCCGTAGTGAGACCCTTCATCTTTTAAAACCTTAACTCATGAGTAATTGGCATAAGTTGGGAGAGACCCTTCGTCTTCCACCGACTTTAGGTCGTCTACTGACTTTAGTATACAAAAATGAATACTTTACCAGCAATACGAGTGCAGGACAGCAGGACTGCAGGAGGGAGAGACGTGTGCCAGGAGCCACTATTTTTTCTGTTTGTTAATGCCCCTCTCTCTCTCTCTTTCATTTGTCACCACTACAAGCTATTTTTCATATTTAGACACCCATTTGTTACCCTTAGAAACTATTTGTCACCCTTAGGACCCATTTGTTACCCTTAGAAGCATTTGTCACCCTTATGACCTATTTGTCACCCTTACGACGTATTTCTTACCCTTAGAAGACATTTATTTTTCCCCCATCCCTTGCTTTTCCCCCCTCGCCAGAGACCATCGCCACCTTGTCCCCGTGTGCCCACGGGTGCCCTCCGCACCCTTCCTCTCCTCCGCGAACCAGCACCGCCGTGAGTGCCGGCCAGCCCACCGTCACGCTCCTCCTTGCAGCCACTCCAGTCGAGCACCGCTGCCCCTCTGGTGCCGTGCCGTGGCAGCCGGCCACTGTTCCAAGCGGACCCACCCACCGACTGCCGTCCAGCACCACTGCAGCCGCGGTCCTCGGCCGCCCATCGCCATTCCGCCGCCCGCACAGGGCCTCTATAACATCACATCCAAGGTGTCACTGCCATGGTTTAATCCCTCATGTCATGATTCCTAATTTCATCTCTCAGTTCACATGTTGGATATATTTTTATTTTGTTTAATATAATTTTTCAGGATGTACAAAAGTGGAAAATAGTCTATTTTTAAGGGATATGCTGTCGAAATGTTTTAGAATACTCGCTCCATTCAAACCACAATTTTGAAATAAGCTCTTTTCTGAAGCAGGTATCATGATCTCTCTCTTTCGGAGAATCAGTAGCGACCAGCCTGTATGTGTAAACCTTCTTGGTTTGTCTTGGTCTAAAAGCAGGACCAATGGCGTGACGAGATACCAAAGCTATTGTTCATGCTTTTAGACCATGACAGACGGAATGTTTACACATACAAGCTGGTCGATGCTGATTCTCCAGAAGAGAGAGATCATGATACCGGGTTCAGAAAAGAGCTTCTTTCAAAATTGTGGTTTGAATGGAGCGAGTATTATAAAAAATTGGTGTCTCAGAGGATTCTAGTGTCGAAAATTTTCAATCAGACGAGGGTGACACTGCAGAGTTGGTTGCTTCTAATCTTCGTCTGATCGAATCTGCCGAGCCACTTCGTTTGTGTATAGAGGACGGAGTGGAAGAAGTTGATCCAACTGAGCTAAATGAAGCAATTGTTGGGCAGGAGGAGTCGTCTGAGAGTGGGGATTCTTCTACAACTGGTGATGGTGGAGGATGATCCAACTGATATCTGTTGATTTGTAATTGTAATCGTAAAAAATGACACATTTGAATTAATGTAATTGTAATTTCTTTTATTCATTAAGTTATATGTTGTGTGGATTTTATCGGGAGATGTGTGTTTTATGTTGAGCTGTGTAGGTTGTGTGTATAATTGTAGTTTTAAAGGGTGATAAATAGATAATAGAAGTAAAATATATATTTTGAAGCGAAACGAAGGCGATAGCTGGCGAGCAATAAGGGTGACAAATAGATGTTGTGAGTGACAAATAGCCGTTAGCAGTGACAAATAACTCTGTAACGGTGACAAATATCTTATGGCAGTGAAACTTGAAGAAACTCAAGTTCGTTTGAAGGGTTTAACCGTGTATGGGTTTCCTAACTCTACCAACACGGATCTAAAATTTTCCTAGTCGTCAAACGACACTGATTAAATGAAGCGAAACGTTTATATTATTTTTCTATCATTTTTCACAATTAAGTGATTTTATATTATTGTTATAGTGTTACATTTATTAATTATCAATTTTATATTTTTTACCAATTTTATAATTAATTTATTATTATACTGGTACATTTATTAATTATCATTTTTATGATTTTTGTTATTTTCACAATTATTTTACTATTATTATGATGTTACATTTATTAATTATCATTTTTATATTTTTTGTCATTTTCAATTATTTCATTATTATTTTACCGTTACATTTATTAATTATCATTTTCAATTTTTTTAGTTTTTATCATTTTCACAATTATTTAACTATTATTATGATGTTACATTTATTAATTATCATTTTATATAATTTTTATCTTTTTCATAATTTTTTTTATTATTATTCTGTTATATTTATAAATTTTTAATTTATATGGTTTTTTGACATTTTTATTTATTTTATTAGAATTATAATATTATATTTCTTAATTATCACTGTTAGACAGAAAGAAGAATAAGTTTTGAAGTTTTGGAGCCAGTAAGTCAGATAAGTCAAAATCAAGTGCGACGGCTAACACCGCATAGTGGTGACAAATAGTCATCAATGGTGAGAAATATGTTTCAAGGCTGACAAATATCTCCTAAGGGTGATAAATGAATAACAGAAGTAAAAGATACATTTTGAAGCGAAACAAAGGCGACGGCTGGCGAGCGATAAGGGTGACAAATAGATGTTATGAGTGACAAATAGCTGTTAACAATGACAAATAACTCTGTAAAGGTGACAAAGAGCTCAAAAAAATGGGAAATACCGACGGTATTATCCGACTAAAAAGTTTTTTTCAGAAATACATCGAAATGATTCGACTTTCATGGTTTGTTTGTTATTTTCTAGCGTATGTGATAAATTATTTTATTTATTGATTATCATTTTTTATAGATTTTTTATTATTATATTTATTTTCTCTTTTGGGTTCACCTTCCGTATGTGAGAGCAGCGAGTAAAATGAATGATAAAGGTGATGAATGCATATTATTGGTGACAAATAAGTTGACAGAGGCAACAAATGCACATTAGTGGTGACAAATAGGTTGACAGGGGCGACAAATGCGCATGAGGGGTGACAAAAGGCTCTTAACGGTGAAAAAATACACAAAGGCGACGGCTTCTAGGGGCAAAGGCGACGGCTCCTACATGCTAAGAGTGAAAGATGCCTATTAGTGGTGACAAATAGATCAACAGGGGGGACAAATGCGCATGAAGGGTGACAAATGGATCCTAACGATGAACTATGAGCATGAAGATAAGCCCTAATAATATTAGAACCATCGACAAACCCTGCTACTTATAGGGGAAGAACTCCCCTTCGTAAAGGTAACCCCTACCTGCGATGGATGGTATCCTTCATTTGACAGCAACCACATCACACAAAGATCAAGCATCCATCATGCAAAGAAAGGTTGCAGAAAAAGAAATTATATTGATAGGGGAAGAGGGTACAAGCGGTTACTCGTCCTCTTTGGGACGGAACCTGTCAGGTTGGAGGCTCAACACCCCCTTGTTACAAAATAGGCGGTCCACCTTCGCCAAGGCGTCCTGCCACCCTTGTAGGTACCCCTGCTTGTATTCCTCCAAAAAGTCACCGCCGCTAGTTTCCCCTGATGGTTGGTCCGGCACCGACAGGGCTTCCTTTCGAAAGCACAACCTTTTGGCGGGAACCAGCTCTGACGAAGAATCTGACTTCTCAGACAACGACATCTTCACGAGTGTCTTTGACCGCCAAAAGAACTCAGGATGTCCTTAGGGTTCCCCATAGAGTCTCTATTTATAGGAAGGAGACGAAACCCCCAGAGGGCAAAAGAGTCTTCGTGCCTCCCCAACTTTGTGAAAATTGAAGCGACGGGACCGTGAAGATCGTTCCATCTCCCCCCAACTTTTTTGACTCTCGATCCTTCCTTTTTGTCGGTCATGAGATCACTTGGACCGAGGTTCCTTTCATCTGGATACATCAGCCGCACAGTAGACGAGAGGCCGGAGAGAGATACTGCAACGGCTAAAACTGCATAGTGGTGACAGATAGTCATTAGTGGTGACAAATAGGCTTCAAGACTGACAAATGTCTCGTAAGGGTGATAAATCGATAACAGAAGTCACAATATGTGATGAAGCGAAACAAAGGCGACGCCTAGTGAGCAATAAGGGTGACAAATAACTCGTTATGAGTGACAAATAGTCATTAGAAGTGACAAATAGCTCTGTAACGGTGACAAATAACTCATGGTAGTAAAACTTGAAGAAACTCAATTTTGTTTGAAGGATAAAACCGTGTCCTAGCGATCCTAACTCTACCAACACGAATATGAAGCTTTCCTAATCATCAAACGACACTGATTAAACTCGACCTGTCTCTCTAACTCGACCTGCCTTTCATATGTTCAGACCTAAAATTGCACATATGCTTAGACCTAAAATTGCACATATGCTCAGACCTTAGTGTGCGCTCATGCACATATGCTCAGATCTTAGTGTGCAACAGTGACAATGTGCACCGACCTTTGCATGCAGCATTTTGTTTATGTGCACTGACCTGAAATGCAACACTGAACATGTGCACCGATCTTATGTGCTTACATGCAAACATGCACTGGCCTCCATATGCGACATGCATGAACATGCACCGACTTGCATATGCAATACTATGAGCATGCACCGACCTTCATATGCAGCACTATGAATATGCACCGACCTTCATATGCAACATGTATGAACATGCACCGACCTTCAAATGCAGCATGTATGAACATGCACCGACCTTAGTGAGAAACACATACACACTAGCATGAGAGGCTATAAGATACTAACAGTGTTGCCATAATGAAAAGTAGATTCAGAATATCACAATTTGCCAATATCCAAAAGCTGAAGACAAAATGTATTGTTGCCAATCATCAAAACTTAATTAGAAATTAAATTCAGAGAATCAAGTTAAAGGAGATACACCATGAGACACATTATCTCACACAATCTCCCCACAACATCCGTTTCTGGATAGGTGGTGCCATCTCCTCATCTTCCAGTTGGTTTAAAATAGCCTCCTCAATGTCGTTGAACATTTCATCGTCCTCCATTACAAATTCCATTACAATCCGATCAAAGTCTGCACATCACATAAAGCACGTCCATCACCAAGACATCAAAGATGAAATAACCAAGTCGTTGTCAACGAGTAAAATGTCCAGTACATTATTTCCCTATGCAGACCAAGCATAGTACACTTCATTATCTACAACAACAGTAATAACAAAGCAACTAACATGAACAGGAGCAACACTACTAGAGTACATAATAGAACAACAACAATACAAGGCACATTTGACATTTGTGTAGTCTGTTGGCGTAGTGCCTGGTTCCTTGAATCATAGTCAGGCCCGGGACTTGCATGATATGTAGGCATGGGCCTTTCCTGTAGTTGAGGATGATCAACATACGTATGCCTGCTATTGCCAACCCCATTTATAGCAGCATGTGCTTCCTCTACCGAGTGAAAACCCTTATAATGAGCTCCATGGTATCCATTCACTTGGATAAAGCATTCTGGCCAACTATAATATACACCGGGTTCGCGACCAACCCACACTACATAGCATTTATACATTCCCATTTTCTGAACCTCAATTCTCTGCATGTAAGGTGTTATAAAAGACAATAGGTATGATAGACATAATAATTGTAGCAAATTTAATATGAAGTCCAATCCATAAGAGCAAGTTAGTAGATCAGAAAACATGTAGCTTTAAGGTTACACTGCATGAAGCATGATATAGTGGGGTAGGGGATTTAAGTCTGCTAGTTCAAGTGCATGAACAAGGTTTATGTCATGTGAATTAACACCCAATCAACCCTAAGCAATAGTATGCCTTAATGTGGTGGAATAAAATTTGAACATATTTACATGCTTTCCTGGCAAGTAATAACAATATGGAAGTCCATTTATGTGTGCTCTTATCAAAGCAAGGTAGATGTTAGGCCCAATACAGTGTACAGAGCATACACAAAGCATGGTAGAGGTCCAACGAAAAATAATACTTGTGCAGAGGTTAAGAACAAAACAACCACTACATCCGTTTAATATTAAACTACCCAGAGCATATCATATACGAACATATGAAAGGCTTGTAAAATGCATAAACATGGAAGAGGATTAAAAAAAAGGAAGAGGGCATCTGCAGCAGGAACTAGTGACGACAAGGGACCGAGGAGGACGCAGAGGAGACATGCTCTTCTGCTGGTGAAGCCACCGCTACGTGCACTGATGAAGGGGATGACATTGCGGAGGAGCCTTAAGAACTTAAAATAGAAGAGTGGGTGTCAATGTAGGGTCACGAGCGGGATCGGTGTGTCGATTTAACACATCGCTGCAATGGAGGTGGTAACATAGCCCCACGGGAGTAGAAAAAAGGGGAACGTCGGGAACCCTAGCTGAACGAATGTCGCTCGATCGGAGCATATTGCAGAGGTGATTGGATAAGAGAGGGTGTAGGCAAATACACTGGATAAGGGTGAAAAATACCTATCAGTGGCGACAACTAGATCTGCAGAGTAGACAAATACACTAGTAAAGGTGAAAAATAGATCCTAGAGCTAACCAATGAAAAGCAGAAGGAGTTGAAAGGAGGAGTCAAGTTCACAAGAGGACAAAAATATGAACAATGTATCAAGAATTTATAGAGCAATCAGAAGAAGAATGAAGGGACTTGGTCAATGCCAAGATAGTCGATGTTGACTTGTCAAGGTAAACGCCAGTCAAAGAGGACTCCAGAAAGCTCAACTTTTTCTTGACTGCAGTCATGAGGTCCCAGTCAAAGTCAAATGTTAATGAATAGATTAGTCAGCTATAGTGATCTAGGTCAAAGACAAGTAGCTAATGGAGAGAAAAGAAGGCAACGGCTGGTCATGTGGTAAGATAAGAGTGATAAATATGCAGTAAGGGTGACAAATAGCCCGTATGACTGGCAAATGGATGATAGGCGTGTAAATTAGCCAGTAAGGCTGACAAATGGGCTGAAAGAGTGAATCACAGGCTCGGTGTGTTTGGCACACGCTCAACTCGAAGGCCAGGGGCCCAAGCTTTGCACGTGATCCGAGACTACCCTATCAGAGGTATATTTTCTTTCATGAGATAATGATATTTTCATATTTCAGTCTGATCATCTATTATTCACCCTTTGTTGCCTCTTTTACACCAGCAAGGCCTATTTTTCACCATCGGCCACCTATTTGTCACCCTTAAAGCGTAGCCAAAGCCCTTTTCATCCAGCGGGTGACTTGGGTTTTTCTCTTCAGCAGTCTGAACTAGAGTCGGCTCCACGGTCGACTCTAGTCGACACTTGTGCAAGTAAAGCCTTCATCTTTTCACACTTCAGTCTAGTTCCTTAACCTAACTTGAATCTATATTCAGAAAACTCATTGAATTAACATTATCAAGCACACACATTAATAGCATTAAAACATATAAAACTTTGAAGATCAAAATGTATGACAAAAGAAATATCAATGAAGATAGGTATGCCACATTCTGAGGTTTGAAACGTAAAATATTTAAGATCTTGTATTTCCAAAGGTAATGAGGTCGGCCCCAAATTGGGCTTTAAACATATTACAATCACCCTTATTAAATGTCCATGATGTCTCCCTCTTCCTTGACAATTCATCAACATATTTTAGTACATAAATGGCACAGTTGAGGCTTCCATCTGCCTGTTGGGGACATTCGTTGTCGAATACAAGATCCCATTTCTCAACTCCCTTGAATGTCCCATAGAGCTTCAGAGACCCCTGTACCACTGCAGCCTGCAAATGAAATATTTGAAATTATTAAGGAATAATTAAAAGACATTATAAATATCTATGATTTTATGTACATGGATAAGAAAAAGTACCCAATTTCTTGTAGTGGCATCATGGATGGCCATGCCTCTCATGGAATTGTATGAGACAAAGCGGCGATTCTCCGTGTCAACAGCAAATAGAAGCCAGTGATTACTTGAGTGTAACACGAAGAATAAATATTTGTTCTTCTGCAGTTCTGATAATTCAACATTCTCGTAGGCGCACTCCAACAATTCATTGGATTTTCCGTAGTTGGCCATTCTCCTGCCGTTTATGTGATTCACTAAAGTGGTGGGAAAACAAACCCACTGATGAAAAGTGTCAAATTCATTGCATCGTGAGTGGAGGAGGTACATCATGGCATCGATCACCTGCAAATTAACAATCACGATTCTATTAGCAGTAGAAACACAAGTTCAGGGTAGGGCGAGGAGTAAAATTTTATAATTAATGAAAGAAAGTACCGTATCATCTATCATCTGGCTGTATAATAGATCAATGACATGACGACGTTTCAAAATAATCACGTTTTGTAATTGAAATATGGGGCCACTATATTGGACAAAAATTTTCATGGTAGTCAGAGTAAGGTGGATCAGGATAATTACAGAAACTATAAGAGGACAACTTACTCAATATCCCCCGAGGCACAAGCATCAATGAATTCATTCACAATCGTGTTATCTGTCGGCTTCAGCCGACCTTTGCAGATCCAATCAGTACTCTGTATGAGCTTTCTGTAAAGGTCGGCTTCATCTCCCTTCTACATTTATGCCAATATACCAATCTTAGATTCTATACTGTAAGAAGTAGGAACAATGCAGACTCACCTTCTTCTTCCCCCGTCCTGCAGTTTTCTTTACAGGTGTCCGCCATTTCCTCACGGGCTTCTCGTCCCGTTGATGAAGGGACTGAGAAAAGACACCTTGACTATGGTCACCATGCCCATTGGTCGCCTCCATCTGAGCTTGGATATCACCTTGCACATCCTCTTCAGAGGCTACCTTAGATGGCACAGTATCATCCGTACTTTGTTGAAGGGGCCTTGGAGGTGGGACATCGGCGGCAATGTCCATTTCAGAGGTTTGACATATACTTTGCTCAACATTTTCAGCCCCTTGCACTTCCTTGACAGGGGCTACTGGAGGTGGCATGACATCATCCGTCACCTGTTCGATGGGCCTAGGAGGTGCTGCATCTGATGCATTCCCTGGTTGATGGTTGGTGTTTGGTTTTAATGATAACAAAATGATTGTGCTTGTGTGTGTTTCATTGAGCAACATGTTTATATCTTGACTGATGAGTTGAAAGATGTTTTTGTATTGAATGAGCTTGAATGAGATTTTCATGGTGTCTAAATGCATGGCTCATGAAGCTGTTTTGAGTTGATGTCATTGGGTTGCATGTATAGCTCATTAGATCTCACAAGATATGGTCTTCATTTGGCTTGTTTGTAAATGAGTTACTTGGGTTGATATGGGCTCTTTAATCTTGATGATGGAGTGTAAAATTAATAAGATTGCATGTTTTCATCTTGTATGTTCATGGATGTGTTCATAGGACCCTCGAGCTAGAGTCCTACTCTTTTCATGTGAATTTGGTTATCATGCTCACTCTAAGTGCAAAGTGCTTTTATGCATATTGACCATGGATTTTAATGTATGTGCTTTCTGCACCTTCTTCATGGTTACAAGTTGCTCACACCTTGTTCACACTTATGCCTTATGATCATAATCCTATGTTGTGATTATTGAATGTTCAAAATGCTTTGATGCAACTTGATCATGTGTTTTTCATATACACATCATATGATTCTAACTTCATTTATCTTGTTATGTAGGTTTGGAAAACAATGCCAATCCCATATGCAAAGGTATCAAAGATCATGGTGAGAACTTGGTACTTTGCATGTGTATGTTTTTTGGGAGAAAATGGCAAGTTTCCTTTTGGAGTTTTTTTTTGATCTTGATGGAAGTGGTTGGTATATGTTTTTACATTGTTTAATACCAAGGAACACTTGGTTGTTAGTCATTTATCATCTAACCTTTTCAGTCTTTCATTGGGTTTTTAAATATCGAGTTTTTATATATCAGACTGAACTTCTCAAAATCTAGAACACTGCTCATTACTTTTCATTCCGGTCGATCGACACTATTCATTCCGGTCGACCGAAATTCCCAGAACCAAAAGGTTCGGGGTCTGTGAATTTTCGGTCGATCGCCCCTAATTTCCGGTCGACCGCCAACGTCGAAAACTCAAAAACGTGTTTCCGAAACTCATCTAAACCAAGTCAAAAAGTGCCTAACCTTATGTCCCTTTGTCCCTGGGTTGGTGGTAGACTTATTAAGGGTCTTTTGGAAGATTCTAGAAGGGTTATGTTGGTCCTTTGGTGTTCTCTATATTGGCTTAAGTGAGAGCTACGAATTTAACAACTCTTAACCCTAATGTGTTGATGTTTTCTTCTTGCAGGTGGTGAAAGAGGAGATAGCAAGGAAGAGCTCAAGCCAAGGGGATTTGATCTACATCTAGGAGGATTTGGAGATCGTGCATGAAGAGAAAGTGAAGCAGATTGAAGAGAGGAATGCATTGATGTTCAAATCGACGGCATCCGGCTTACCTCCGAATCGAGCATCAAAGAACATCATCATTCGGTCTGGAAATCAAAGGGGGAACAACTTTCACATCTTACTCCTATCCATTTGTGATTGTTCTTAAGGGTTTCATTTGTGTCTGGGCATATCTTGAGTATGTGTTTTCATTTCCTTAACTCATAAAGATTTTCGTGTGTGTGTGACCGTCTGTGTACGGTTGTGTGATTTCGATGCTGCGGGTGTTGCAGCTCGTGTTTGTGAATGTCGTTTGCTGCATTTGTTGCGGCAAGTCTGTGTGCTTTGTGATCCGGTGTTAGATCGTGTTGGAGACTCCATCTCCGTGTTTGTGTGTGTGTTGGGGCGCGTCCCCGTGTGTGTGTGTAGGCGTATTCCTGCGTGTGTGTGTGTTGGAGCGTTGCTCCGTGTTGGGGATTCATTCCGTGTGTGTTGGAGCGTTGCTCCGTGTTGGGGATATATCCCCGTGTGTGTTGGAGCCTTGCTCCGTGTTGGGGAGTTTTCCCCGTGCTGGTCTATCCAGCGAGTGGAGCCTTACCAGTTGGTAAGGGGTGGACGTAGGGAGTCCGTCGTGGTCCCAAACCACCTTAAAAATCTCTGTGTCCTGTGGTTTATCTTGTGTGGTTGCCTCCTTATCATCTACCTCATTCACAGGAGATTGTGTTTCAAATCATACATTGTTCACACACATTGCTTGATTGTCTAAATTCCACATGTGTCATACTTGTTTGACAATTGTGTTTACTTGCTCGAGTGAGTCGGAAGAGATTGAGTGAACTTAGCTTACATTGTCTAGGTTAATCCCTTCAATTTTGTCAAAATTGTTCATTCCGCTTAGTTAGTTTTTAATTTACCATTTTAAGTGGGGAACAATTCAACCCCCCTTCTTGTCCGCTCGCCCACCCGGGACCAACAGCATCAGCGGCAATGTGAGCCCCTTGCACCCTAGTCAGAAAGAAGGCCCTCATTTCCTCAAGTAGCCGCTGCTGGATCTTCAATGTAGCGGCACTATCCTGTAGCACAGGCATGCATGGAGCTGATGAGGATGTCTCCTGAGCACTGGGTCAGGTCATCATCTGACCATCGTACACCGTGTCCCTTTCACTTGGCTGAACAAGGAGCCCTTCGATCACATGCATTTCAAACCACATCACTTCGGTTATTCATTAATGTTGAATGACAAAGAAGAAATTTTTAGTACTCATAATACATGTTGGCCTCGCAGTGATCCAATGGAGACTTTTAATTTTCTATCTAGAAATGACCCCCACCTAAATAGTCGGGGGAATGCCACTTGCCTTAGTGGCTGCCGCACCCGCGTGTGCTCAAAAAATCAGACATGTAATATGAAATATATCAAGTTATTTTATAATGCAATAGAATTAATGATTGACACATTAATTATTACACAACAAAAATAAAAACACTTACAGCAAGTGCGGCAGAACAACCAAATATAAATGTATGGGCCTGGATGCATTCCCGGCTCTTCTCTTAGCACGGTCAATTGTACCTGACGGTCGTTTCTGGATCGCCAACACTAATTGCTCAAACTTGTGCATCGTTACCTGTTGCACAGCGGCTGCCCAATTGTAATATGAAACTCTGTCAATGTCATCTAAGCATGACAGCATCTGTTGTGGACAAGAATGCGTCGACCGTGGGCAAAGGAAAGTGGATAGTAAGAGTACAATCCATAGCCGGACAGTGTCGGCCACATTCTGCTCTTCATCAGACCCCACAATTTGCTGGATGAGAGAGGACACTTTCTTTTGGTCAAATGTTGCTGCAAATCCAAATCAATGCTGCAACTTCGACTTCTGTTTTGCGGATCCATAATGTTGAACCGGCTGACCAGAGCAAGGTAATCCTAAAATTATGCCCACATCTTCTACACTGAATGCGTCCTCCTTACTACCCATACGGAAGTAATTTCCTCCACTATGTGCGCAAATAATCTCCTCCAATAGTGTCATGGTGAAGGTGACGGGAGAAGCATTGTCAACATATGGACCAAAGGGTGTGCTCCTCATCAATGACTTGTGACATTCCCGAAATGCCATTTGATCCATGTCCTTCATGTAAATGTCCATAGAACACCGGGCAGAGATGACCTTTGTATTCAGTAGATTCAAAAAAATGTGTAAACAAGGAATTCAGTTAATTGACTGATCAAGAAATACAAAAAATATTAAGAGAGAGACAAGGGTGCAAATGTATAGACAAGGGAGTTTAGGTGTGGCAAATAGGTGCTTAAGGGTGACAAATGTATGAAATTCGGAGACAGGTAGGTCTAAATCTGACACAAATAGGTAGATATAAGTGTGATAAATAAATAGGTCGATAAGGGGGGAAAATAGCTATGTAAGGGAGATAAGGAACCACACTACCTTTAACTTGTCATCCTGAAGTGGAGGCCTTAGAAACCCTAGGTATGTGAAACGTTTCTTCTTCGGCCTAGGAACCGGTACAATTTCCTGAGATGCAGGTGGGACATCCAGTTTACGGCGGACGGAGCGTTGCATGGGTGTCTCCTTCGGCTCCATGGCTGTCAGTGATGAAAGAGAGCTCGCAATTCAGGAGTGCTCGAATAGCAAATGACGGAGAGGTCACAAATGGCATCACGAGGAAGACGAGACGCTGAGCACGATGGAGAGACAAACTGGCTTCTGGTAGGTTACGTAAGAGCCAAGACATGGCGGGAAGGGTAAATAAGTATTTGGGGATTTTTAATTTCGAGGATCTAGTTTGGCATCATCATATCTGCTAATGTGGCCTGCGACGTTGAATCGGCGGCAATACGCGAACAACACCCATGCGTGACCGACGTGTCCCGCTTTTCACGTGGACCAATTGGAGCTTAAGGGTGATAAATGTGTCTACACAGGTGACAAATGTGTTAGCAAGGGTGAAAAATACCCTGCTAACGGTGACAAATAGGGCTCAATAGAGACAAGGCTAACGTGCGACTTTCAAGGCAGTGTAAGAGTAAGGGCGACGTCTTGTGGACTTTAGTGGTGACAATTAGGTGAGTGTGGGTGACAAATGCTCAACTGGAGTAACAAATAACTTCCTTAAGTGTATCGTTGTTAATCGTGAGGTGCTGGGTCCGAAATAAAGTTCTACCGTGTTTTCATTTATATATTTTAAATAAGTTATATTAAAAAAACTTAAGGAAACCTTAAGCTGAAGCTAAGATTCGAACCCGGAGAAACTCTTTCAAGCGGCAGAACAATAAACCAAATGATACAACATGTCATTTCAATTTGTTTATTCCATTATATATATATATATATTATAGTTTTCCGCATCAATACGCAATGTCCAATCCAGTCTCGAGCCGTGGCCGGGATGACTGGTTCGGTAGGGACGGCCACACCTGCCCCGAATGATGTGCACGTGACTCAAGGGTGACGTTGATTATTATCCTGAGTGCTTCCACGTGACATTCCCTACGAGGAGCCCTAGCTCCCGAAAATTTATTATTGACGTGTCGGTAAATTTAAAACACATGAGTTTGACGGGGGCACGGAACAATAAGCAAATGGTCAACATGTGACCGATACGCCTCTGAGTACCTTTTCGCACCCCGATGTGAGCCTTTCAAGGTAGCTAGGCTTTTCAACACGCTGTCTCTTCTTTTTATAGGAATCGACTTATCGGCCATGCAGCCCCATTGCTTGGCGATTAATCAAATGTTTTCCCATCTTATCACCGTGATCGACCTTTATGGCACGGCGGGTCGCCAATCCCAACCCAATGCCCACCATCGTCTATTTAGTGATCAGAAGGAGCGCACCTTCGGTTAGTCCAGACCATTCCAGTCTTGGAACCTGAACACATTGTCACACACGTGATTAGCACGCCCCATCATGAGTAAAACCGATAAAAGATACAATGCTATTTGATTATTATTATTATGAGTGCTTCCAAGTGGCATTCCCCGCGAGGAGCCCTAGCTCTCGAAAATTCATTATAGACGTGACGGTAAATTTAAAACACATGAGTTTCGTGGGGGCACAGAACAGTAAGGAAATGGTCAACATGTGACCGATACGCCTCTGAGTACCTTTTCGCACCCCGATGTGGGCCTTTCAAGGTAGCTAGGCTTTTCAACACGCTGTCTCTTCTTTTTATAGGAATCGACTTATCGGCCATGCAGCCCCATTGCTTGGCGATTAATCAAACATTTCCCCTCTTATCATCGTGATCGACCTTTATGGCACGGCGGGTCGCCAGTCCCGACCCGATGCCCACTATCGTCTGCTTAGTGATCTGAAGGAGCGCACCTTCGGTTAGTCTAGACCATTCCAGTCTTGGAACCTGAACACATTGTCACACACGTGATTAGCATGCCCTATCGTGAGTAAAACCGATAAAAGATACAATGATATTTGATTATTATCTTGAGTGCTTCCATGTGGCATTCCCCGTGAGGACCCCTAGCTCCCGAAAATTCATTATAAACGTGACGGTAAATTCAAAACACATGAGTTTGGCGGGGGCACGGAACAATAAGGAAATGGTCAACATGTGACCGATACGCCTCTGAGTACCTTTTCGTACCCCGATGTGGGCTTTTCAAGGTAGCTAGGCTTTTCAACACGATCAGTTGACGAAGCCTTCACGAGATCTTCCACTGCGTCAACGCCACAATGGAGCAGCGTCGACGCAGCAGTTACAAAGGGAGAGCCAATGGCTTACTGGATTACTCTGGTGCGTCAACGCATTCATCAAGTGGCGTCGACGCAGCAGGTTGATGGATCGACAAGGTGACCAGAGGGTGGACGCAGTTGCACAATGCGTCAACGCACTCCACACGAAACGTGAGAGGGCTGAAGCCATCTAAGTTCAGATGCTGGAACACCAATGCGTCAACGCAGCATGCTGAGAGCGTCGACGCAGCACGTCTATCTATGGAAGACTTGATCACTAGATCACCGATGCGTCAACGCAGCAAGTTGATGGAGTCAACACAGCAGACTTGAGTTTTTGCTGGTCGAATGTCGTTGAAGGCTGCGTCAACCCTTTGGAGCAAGTGTGTTGACGCCACCTCAACTCCAGTTGCTGAGCGTACAGATGAATGGGCACGTGACCCGAAGCTGGCACCTGACACGTGATCCGAGGTGGGTGCTGAGCACGTGATCCGAGGAGGAATCTTTTGGACGGAAGGCGTGGGAAGCACACGCCCTATCTCCCTACTGCTGCTGGTATATATTGGAGTCTTCGTCTTCAGATGGAGGCTGATCGAAGAAAAAGCCTGGAGAGCAGAAAGCCCTTCGATCCACAAAAAGAGAAGAAGAAGAAAAAGAGTTGAAGAGAAGAAGGAGAAAATAGCGTGAGAGAAAAGGAGAGCAGAAGAGAAGGAGCAGAACAGAAAGAGTGCATGAGCTGAGAAGAAGAAAAAAGAGGAAGAAAAGAAGAAGAGGAGAGAAGTCTATTGAAGACCTGTTCAGTCTGTTCGTGGATCAAATCCAGAACGACTATTGTGGTTCATTTCCAGCTTTCGTTGCTGTGCTTTTCATGTTTCTTATTTTTTATATACTCCTATTGCTATTGTTCTTCCGATCCTCTAGACTGAGGTCGGGTTCCTCCTGGTGGGTCAGGAGAAGGGAGATCTGATCTCCAGTTTGCAAGCAGCAGGGGGGCTGCTTGTGGGTTCCCTCTGGGCTAGGAGGAAGAGAGGCTAGGCCTCTGGTGGATTGCTGGTAGCATAGTGCTACTGGCTGGTTCACTGGTAGCGGGGCTGCTACTAGTGAGGTTCCCTCTTGGTATAGAGGAAGAGAGACATGAGTCTCTGGTTTCTAGTGACCGTGGGTTGCTGGAGGTTCCCTCCGTGTAGGAGGAAGAGGGGAGGTTGTTCCCCTGGGTAAGCTGTGTATCAGCGTCTGTTGGCAAGCTGTGTTGCCCAGCTGTTAGTGAAGCCACACTCGGTTTGAGTGTGGGGTGGATGTAGGTTCATGGACCGAACCACCTAAAAAGCTATTGAGCAGTGGTTTGATTGCTTGATTTGCTTCCGCTAGATGCTTGAATAGGCTCGCTCCATCTGCTTGTCATTTTGTTTAATCGAATTAGCTTAATTCTGGAACTTGCCTAGCATCTGAGTTTTCAATTTGGGCGCCAGTTACATATTTGCTCTTTTGTTTAAAAGAATATTCTACCTGTTCTTCAGATTGGTTGTCTTGGTTTGTTAGAGTTCTAGTTTTATTATTGAGCCGAAAAGTTTTTAAGGGTGAGATTCATTCACCCCCGCTCTGAATCCTTGCACCGATACTAACAATTGGTATCAGAGCGGTGTCTGCATACAAGGTCCAGCGACCTGCAGATTCGATCTTGCAGTCTTAGGTGCTAATTTGTTTTTAGTGCATAAATATTCCTGTTGCTTTGAATTTACTCGCTATTTGTTTTCAATGGCTCTTCCACCCGTCTTTAGTGGTTCTGATTTCAGTCAGTGGTACACTACTTTACATGCTTATGTTAATTCTGCTAATCCTGATCTGTGGAAATTAATTTCACAAGGTCCTCACACCTTACCAACGAAAGTGTCCAAATGGACCGACAGACACAGATCAAAGGATGGAGAAAATCAGAAAGCCTTTAACCTGATGAAAGCAGCTACTGACAGAGCCTTATGGTCTTGTCTTCATAATTGTAGCTCAACAAAGGACATCTTGGATAGGCTGAAGAAATTTCACAGGGTAAACGAGGACAGCTGCATGATGGCTAACAGAAGTAATCCAAGTGGCAGTAATCAAGGCAGCAGTCAGAATGAAGATGATGTTGATGAAGAGGTAAACTCTGATTCTGACTCAAACGAAATGACCTTTGATTATTTGAAGGAAATGTATGCTGAATTGTATGAAAAGTATGGAAAAATAAAATCTGAAAATAAAAAATTAAAGGTTGATCAAAATGGTTCTGATTTGTCATGTAAAAATTGTTCAAATCTGAAGCAATCTTATGATGCTTTTTTTTCTGATAATCAAGAGCTTAAGAAACATGTTGAATTGTTAAGATCTGAAAAAGAGTCTCTCAGAAAATCTGTTAATGAAAATCTGAAATCAAAAAATGACAAACTAATCAAAGAGGTTGAAGGATTGAAGCAGTTGAACACTGCTATGTCAGAGAAACTTCTTCTCTTAGAAAAAGGAAAATCTGTTTACATTGAAGAATCTGAAAAATTGAGAAATCTGGAACAAGAAGTTGAGGAATGCAAAATTGCAAACAAGGTGCTAAGCGAATGTGTAAATTGCAATGAACAAGAGATTACCAGTTATGAAATACACATCGTTTCTCTGGAAAATGAAATTGAAGATTTGAATAAATCCTTGTCAAAATTTGTGGAAGGACAAGAAAATCTGGACAGGTTGTTAGGTGTTAAGGTAAATACTCAAAAGGAAGGGTTAGGCTACAACAATGTCAATAAAAAGGCTTTCAAAAATAAGCTAATGACATCTTTTATCAAAGCATCAGATGTAGCCACCACCTCAGAAAATAAACAACCAAATGTTTAGAAGAATCAGAAACAAACTGAAAAAATGGAAAAGGTCAGTCATGTGAAGAAGGGATTGAATCACATTGAAAAAGTGCATGCTGTACATCACAAGAACTTCCCTGTCACCAAGAAAAAGACTGATTTTAAATATGTTGAGAAAGTTCAATCTGTGCTTGACATGAACACACATACACATGCTCATAAAAACAAGAATTCATGTCATTACTGTAGTAGGGTTGGCCACATTATGGATAATTACTTTATTCTAAAACAAGACAACAGAAAGCATGCTAGGAAACATGTTTCTGCTCAGAACAAAAAGAAAACTGAATGCTTTCACTGTGGCAAATTGGGCCACAGGGCCATTGACTGTTGGCATGCTCGGGGTAGAAAATTTAATTCTAAAACTATCAATCTCCCTGCAGACAGAAATGATTATAATAGGAATAAATTTGCATTTAAAAGAAAGATTCCTACATGTTCTGAATGTAGAAAGCATGGCCATACAGTCAAGGACTGTTGGCATGCCCAAGGAGGCTATGGCAATAATGAACTCAATTTTAAGAGGAAGGCCTCTCATTGTTTTAACTGTGGAAAGCCAGGTCACAGGGCTGCAACCTGTTGGCTGGCAGGATACCAAAACAAGACTAGTTTTGGTAAACAGAATTTTAATTCTGTTAACAAAAATTTTCATACATATGCACATAAAAATCATGTTTATAAGAATGCGCATAAATCTAATATGAAACCTGTTGCATCTTGCTATTATTGTGGCACATCTGGTCATTCAATGAAAACCTGCTACTTGATGCAATCTGATGACCATGCTGCTAGAAAATTGTTTAGAACACCTACCAAAGGTGTCACTGCTAATCCAGGACCCAAGTTTTCTTGGGTACCTGCTGCATCAAAATGATGTGTCTGTTACAGGTGTGCCTTGGAAGCTGAATAATAAAAGGGGTTATTAATCCAAGGCACTCAAGAATGAAAATCCCATTCTCACACTGTTCAGGTAAACTCTCTGCATTTCTTATTTTGAAACTCATTGCATATCTGATTTGATGTATTCCTGCATATCTGCCATTTGTAGTTGTTTGATAATTGTTGAAATGCATAAACTCTGAAAACAAATTGCATTCTGAATAATCTGAACTGCTTATGTATGTGGCTTGAAATTTGTCTAATGCATAGTTCATTGAAAATCTGTCCATTGCATCCTGAAAAATCTGATAAGCTGAAATTTGATCCATGCATGCTTCCCATGTTGAATTATCATGCATGACCTCAATGGTATATAAATGGTAAGCTACCAAAAGACAGGAAAATCTGTCTAGAGGTTCCTACTATGTGTGAGGTGGTCTTTTAGACCAAGTGCTCCGCCTAGTACCATGGGTCATTTTGCTTGATAGGGCAGTCTGAATGTGCATGAATCAAAATCATATGTTCAGTGTCTCATGGCAAACATTGCATATTTTCAGGGGGAGTTAATTGCATGTCCTTGCATAGCATTCAGTGTTGAGTCTTTGCATGCATATAGTTAATCGCATTGCATTTCATGAAAAATGCCAAAAAGATTGTCTGAATGCATAGTGTCAGGGGGAGTCAATGCGTTGTATGCAAGTGGTCAAGTGCATACATCTCTGTCAGAATTCACTGCATGTTATCCTTGGAAATCCTGAAACTTGCCAGACCTCCTGATATCTCGCTTGTTGTGCATAATCTTTTCCTCATTGTTTTTAAGTGACAAATCTTGATCATATTCGAAAAACACTGAGCTTCAAAATCTCACCTATCAATTGGTATCATTTGGCTTCAGAATTCTATCAATCTTTCATGAAGATTTCAATGGGACTATCTCGATCATAAATATGAAAACTCTTGAACTAGAAATCTTCTATTATACATTTTTATGAATGACTGAAATAACTCATGTGGTTTAAGTTTAATGTATTCAATGAGTTTGGCTTTAAAATCTCTTAAAAATATCTGAAGCATGTTTAATAAACCTTAACCATCTGTTTCATGCTGTGTCTTGTAAAATCTTCTGAAATCTGCACTATTGAATACATGACCTTATTTGGTTAAGTACATGAAATTATTATTGATTTGAAGCAAATGAATCTATTCTGAAATGTCTAAAGGGTATTTTCTGTCAGAGCAATGACCTTGGTCACTGAGAAACACATGTCCAAAGGACTGTGTCATGAGGTACCATAGTTAACTCTGATTAAGATTAATTGAAATTCAGGCAGAGCAATGGCATGCATGTAGATCGGATTAAAAATCCTCAAATACCAGGGAGTGAAAAATAAATAACGATGATGATAACATGTATAAGATGTGACAAAGAATATAGCACGAGGTGCTAAAGGGGAGTTGTGATCGCCAGAGGGTTTACCTCAATAAGAAGAAATGAGATCGCGTGTACCTAGTGAAAAGTGGGATGCGGGATGAATGTGGGCCTCCTCCTCCAACTCCAATCGGCCGACCGATGAAGTGGGTTTCCTCGATTGATTACCTTATAAAAGAAGACAATGAAAAACAAGGAAAAGAGAAGGGGATCAGCCAAAGTGCAGTAGTATCAGTCAAGAGCCAACATAAAAATGATGAAAAGACATCAACATGCGCACCTTCTTTTTTGTTCTGTAAACCCCTAGCGGAGAACTAGGGAAGAATATGATATGCTAAATGCGGTAAAAGAACTAACGACAGGTAACAATAGTGATGATAAGAATGTGATGAACAACAGACAAGCTATATATATATATATCGCCCTGCTCTCCCTGACAAGAGTAAAGGGAACCGGGAAGACGCTGAACGGATGCAGAGGGATGAAGAAAAATCAATGCTCGAAGGAGGAAGCTCTGCGTGCTTGCTTGATAACTCACGTCTTCACCTCTAAATGCTCAGGGTGACTATTGAATACGTAAAATCTTCAACTTATTGAATACTTCAAATCTTCAACCTCTGTTACGAGCGAATGAAGTTTTCTTTTATAGTTCAATCGGATGTGATCAAACAAGGAAATGATAAGAATAGGTAACGAGGCATCCAAGGAAGGATTAAGATCGAGCAAGAGTCCAAGGATAGCAGGGAACTGTGGGGGAAAGATCGAGAAAGAAGGACTCTGGGGTGAAAACACGCCTTGCGTCAGGGCGTCTTTTTAAGAATTGACGACCTGCACAGAGGCGTTTCTTGAAACACGACCTGGTAAAGGCCGTTTCTTCCTGGGTTTAATTTTGGAAATGAAAACTTCCTCCGTTTGGAAACTGAGATAACACGCCTGCGAAAACGTCGTTTCTTCAAAACACGCCCTGAGGAAAGGCGTTACTCAGAAAAAGCCTTTTATTTTGAAAATAGATAATTCTAGAAATTAAAGGATAATACCAGGAATTGACGCCCTTACATACGGTCGTCCTTTCTTTTAAAACGCCTTATCACAGGTCGTTACTTTATAAAGTAACGCCCTTCGTCAAGCCGTGTTTCACGAAAATGCAGGAAAAATGCAGAAAACTCATGAAAAATAGAAAAACTTTATATTATAGGAATATTGAAGTCCACTTGGGGCGTTATCATAATAACATGAGATTTGATCAACAAAATGTCAATTTTGGCGTGTCTACAGCTGCCCCGCCTTGGCGTCTGCTTTGCAAGGGAGTGAGACGGAAATGGAATGAAGTGTAATGAAAGGAATGAAGTGGAATGAGCTGATAAGGAGACGCCAAGGTGTGATGTGACACGCCTCAAAACATTAAGCATTTAAAATCTTTCCAAGATTCTGAGTGAAACAACTCTGGGTGGTTCCAAGGAAACATCGATTTGTTGGATAAAAGGAGATTAAACTAAATAAATAAAGGGTGTGCGCGCGGGCACGACAGGGAAAGACCATTGGAGAGCGATTACCAGCCAATATGGACGTGCTACAACCAAGGTAAATTTTGCAGAAAAGTAAAGAGAATTGGGATAAAGATCCAACAAAAGGAACACTATCAAGGAATCAGCCTGAATGGCTTCAAATAGAACGAAGTACTTGATTTGGAATGGAATATCGCATGTCAACTCAATCGAGAGCGAGTGAACTTCATTATTGCCATAATATGAAGATTTTCAGCATGAAACTCAAAATCCTACATGATGCATGCTGGGCTAAAAGAAAAGATTAAAACAAACTAAAAATAGAAAATAATCAAGGATAATATTGCTAAGCTGTTTAGGTCTGGTCAAGAATCCATATTTCTGAGCTAACACTAAGCTGAAGCCCGTTTGTCCGCGCATCAACTCAGAAAGTGGAACCATCGTCCCAAGCCTTTAACAACTCAATGGCCTATCCGTGTGATCAAGATTCTCCTGAAATCGTCTTCGTTTTTGATGAAGGGGAACTCAAATTTCAGGTTCATCATAACCACAAGGTCCCTGATATACTATAATATCGTAGATATCATATAATAATAATGCTTACAAAAAACAATACAAGGTGACACGATGTTGCTCCCATGAGCGATCCAAACGCCCTGAATCCTGCAAACTTCTGCACTTTGAAAGTTATTAGACTTCATTTATCAATCCAGAACATGGCATGATCATAAGTGCTTAATCATAAACAATTTCATCAAATAATAGCACTTAAGTTCATTCAAAAGCATCGGGAGGACAAAAACGTAGGCCAATAAAACACGCCTAAGAATAGGGCGTTAACAGCATGAAAGACGCCGTTCCATAGGTCGTTAATTGTTAAAACACGTCCTACTCAAAGGCGTCACCAAGAAAGGAAGCTTAGAAGAAACACGACCTCATCAAGACACGACCATGCCAAATGTCGTCTCATCAAAAAAATACGCCCTTTCATAGGGCGTAACCAACAGAGAAAGCTTGGAAGAAACACGACCTTATCAAAGGCGTTACATTAAACACGACCAGTATAAGGTCGTCAAATCAAAAATACACGCCCTTACACAAGGCGTGAATTAGCCCGATCCTCCGTTTCTAAATCAAGAACAGAGTCCTTAACCCAATCAAACTTCTATCTTCGGGGCTCTTTAGGACTCTTCAAATCCTTATAAAACGGCAGACTTTCTTAACCAAATCATCAGAATTCATCTGCGGCCAAACTGCTTCGTTTCTTTCTTTTTCTGCAAGCCTTTTGTTCTTTTCTTGCTTCTGTTCTCAACTGCTGGCGGCGATGGACATAATACTGAAGAAACCTAAGATTTCTACTCCTAGAATCTCTGAAATACAAGGGCACATAAGCAACCGTATTGCTTTGAAACAGGTAAGCTTTCTCTTCTGCCCGTTGCTTTGCGATGCTCCTTCTGCCGAATTCTCCTTTCACGTTGCATATGCTCATACTTGTTTACTGCATGTGTTCTGTTCTTCACAGGACTATCCAAATCTTCCGGGAGCTAGAAGATATGTCCAAATCAAATGGTTGCCCCTCATCCTCTCCAAGTTTACTTCAGACATGAGGGTATATGTAGCTAGATGGCATCTCTTGGGGTTGATAACCCATGCCAAGCATTATGATCAAATCCACATAGATTGGGCTGCCATAGGAGCATTGATTGAAACCTGGCATCCTTCCACCCATACTTTCTTATTTTCCACATTTGAGGCCACCATCTTGCTAGAGGAAATAGAGATGATCCTAGGCTTGAAAAGGATGAAACACGGAGAAGAAGAAAAGATGGCCATCATGCCAAGGCCCATCTCCTCCCATGAATTGCTAACCTCGTTAATACCTAGCCCAAATATAGTGAACCAAATCAAGGTCACTAAAGGAGTTAACCTCTTGAAGCTCGCCTCGTGGGTGTACAAGAGAGCGGGTCAAGCTAAAGAGGAAGAGGAGATAGAAAGAGTGACCAAAGCCTTCGTGGTGTGCTTGGCAGGAGCACTCCTATTCCCATCCACGGAGGACTTTCTAGAGGAGTCCCAATTGAGCGCAGTGGTGAGCTTATGGGAAGAAGAGAGAGTTGGACCGGCGATCCTAGCATATCTCTATAGCGGGCTTACATCGGCGGCCATGGGAAGGCCCATCTACGGGTGCATGCTAGCACTCTCAAGTTGGGTTGATCTACACTTCAAATTCGACTCATGCCACGAAGCCCAACAACCCTCAAGAATTTTCTCAAAGAGCCCACTCTCATATATAACCGGCTCATTAGGTATAAGCAATAGAGTGACCAACCGGATTCCTCAAATCAAGAAGAGAGGGGATTGGAGGGAGCATTTAAAGGTAATGCCAAAGAATCTTTTTACTTGTGCCCCGGGTGTATTCAAAATGCAGGAGCTTCGTGCACGCTTCTCCATTGGGACGGACCTTCATCTTATTGGTGCTTCGGACTTCGTTTTATATAATGCACACCGGTGTCTTCCTCAGCTTGGGCTCCCAAGGCAACACTTAGAAGACATCTCTCATCTCCCTCCAATCAGATCAAGAGACCTAGGCAGCAATGAAGATGGAGAAGAGGTTACCACCATTCAAGCTCTATGGAGGCTAAGCAAGCTTCATCAACCTGTGGAAGACTTGGATGAAGACAAGGAACAGTGGAAAAATTATGTAACTTCATTGAGAAAAATAAGGCCCAAAGTGGCTCATTAGTCATTGTAGTTCCTCTTTTCAAAATAATAAAGATTGTTCTCTGATTGAACCAACTGCCACTGTGATTATGAACCAAATCAGCCAAAAACCTGTGTTTCTGTCATGAATAACGCCTCCAAGAATGCCGTGAATTCACAAATACACGCCTTACCTAAAGGCGCTTCCAGTGGGCCTTTGTCAACAGATGACGCCTGCAGAGTGGGCGTAACTTTAAATAACGACCTCAGGCAAGGCGTGACTAGATTCAAACCAAAAGAATATAATCGTTGACTCTTCAAAAATAACGCCTTTTCCTTGGTCACGTTTCAAGTGTAACATGCCTTTACAAGAGGCGTTACTTCAAACAGCAATAATGACTTCTCTTACATCAATCAACGCCCATTCAATGCGTCTGACGACGGTTATCGTTCCCCATGCAAAAGAAATTAATGCCTTAATCATCGTCGTCAACTTTCATAAAACGCCCAAGGAATGGACGTGACTTTCATTATAAACGCCCCCCATTAGGGCGTGTCTTCTTTTCGAAACCCAAAAGCCGTCGGGCCCCTTCTTCTTCCTCCTTCCATTCTCATTTATTCCCTTTTCTCTGCAAACCCTAACCGAAGCCCTCCCCAAAGCTTCTCTCCCGTTCTCTTCTCTCTCATTCTCTCAAACATTCTCTCAATCTTAGCCATGGCCAAACGCCAAAGAGTTAGCGCCCCAGATGTGGTCGATCTCGATGCCTCCCACGCCCAAGAGGAAGAACTTTCCGTGGAGGAGCTCGCCGTCGTGGCTTTTGAAGAAGAGCCGGTGGTGGCCGGCGGCGACGACGCCGACGAAGCAGCGACATGAGGAGGAGGAGAAGACGAAGGTGGAGAAGAAGGAGAAGAAGATGGAGAAGAGGGAGATGGAGAAGAAGAAGGACCACCGCCCACGGCGGCGGTCGTTCCCCGGAGGCAACTCCGGCGGCCCAGACGGCCGCTACCCCGGCCACAACCCCAGAAGCACAAGAAGGTAGGCTCCCCCTCCCCAATTCCATTTTTTTTATTTTATTTATATTTTTTCTTGATTTTTTCATAGCCCTCGGGCATTAAACCTGCAACTCAGAAAATACAGGCCTCCCACAGGGGCGTTACTTACAAACGCAACGCCCTAATCCAGGGCGTTAATTATTTTTAATTTCTGAAAATTAATTATCCTTCATGAAAAACGCCCTGAAGCATGTCGTTTCTTAAAACTTATGATTTTTCATGAATTCCATGCTCACTAAACAATTTCCAAAAATATTTTCATGAATTATTTCGCATGCTGTCAGTTATTTGATTTTCTGTTAAATTGAGAAAACCACGCCCTCCAGTAGGGCGTTAATTCAACAAGAGACGCCCAAACCAGAGGGCGTCGCTTCATTCATTAACGATTCAAAATTAACCACCTTTAGGAAAACGCCCTACCACAGGGCGTTAATTCAATCAGAAACGCCCATCACCGAGGCGTGATTAGAAATATGTTTCAGAAATAACAAAACAGCCACCAAAATACGCCTAAGACTATGGCGTGATAAACATAAAAAACGCCCTCATTAAGGGCGTTACATTAAAGCCCCACAGGGGCGTGAATTTATCAAGAAACGACCTGAGGGTGGCCGTGAATTCCAAAAATGCTAAAATTCAATATTTAACCCAAATCAAATGTAATTCCGCATGGATATTCAGATAATTAAGAAAAATAATTCTCTTTTAATACATGCAGGGGCTGATGAGGACCCGTATCTCATGGGTCATGGTCTAGGCAGCATACCAGGGTCTCCCCGACTTCCAGAGGGTTAGGGTAGAGGCCATGGGGTTTGGGGCTTTTCTATCCATCGAGCCTTTTAGACCTGACCTAGCACTGATCCAGGTTTTGAGGGAGAGATGGGATAGGGTTAGCCGGACTTTTCTGATGCCCTGGGGGCATATGGTTCCTAGTTTAGAGGATGTAGCCAGGATCACAGGTTTACGGGTAGATGGTGAGGCCGTGAGTGGGTTCACCTATTCTGACTATACGGAGATGGCCCAGAGGCTACTAGGGCTTGAGATGGTCTATGTGGGACCTAGCGAGTGCAGGACCATTTTCCGTACGGACCTGACTACAGCGATGGGTCTAGGAGATGCCAGGCATAGATCGGGGGAGACCTTAGGTGAGTTTGCACAGCGACTGACCGACGGGGTGAGAGCGGCATGCTGCCAGGACCCGACTGACCATGAGAGAGCGGACCGAGACCTGAGGAGGTTCCTGCTGCTGCTGCTCGGGAGATTATTGCTGGGGACGAAAGCCGATGTCATCAACTGCCGCTTCTTAGGCATCCTTGAGGATCTGGAGACGGTTGGCACATATGCCTGGGGAGCGGCCCTGCTGGCGCATTTGATGGCCGATCTGTCCACAGGGACAGGCCGTGAGACGACCGTCAGTGGCTTCTCACCTCTTCTTCAGGTATGCAATTTCTCATTTTTACATCTTTTCCTTCTTATTATGATGCGTGTGAATATAGTACTAATTGCAATGCATGGATGCAGGTGTGGAGCCACCTATACATGCCGATGGGGCGCGTTGACCCACGGCCAGGAGCTGAGGGGTCTTTTCCCTCTGGCGCGACGCTGGGTGCCTGTCATCTTTGGCGCCCCACTTGACTACGAGTTGTGGGTTCTATAGAGAGAGTTCCGCGACTTCCCTCCCTCGCTGGTATGTATGAATGAATGATATGCATTTCTTTTTTTGTTGTTTATTTGAATATGATGAAATGATAATGATGCGTGTTCATGAATGCAGGTGCAGTGGAGACCATATGAGGGGATGACCGATGAGGGCCAGCCTTGGGTCGTATCGGGGCGACCTCGCTTCGGACGTGAGCTGTGGCTACACTGCTTGAGCGAGATTGAGCCGTTACGGCTTCGGCTGGTGATGAGGACCCTGGGCCTGCCCCAGGAGTGGATCGAGGTCGGAGAGCCTCGAGGGATTGGCAAGAAGACCCGCGGTCGCACCAAGACGACCGACTGGAGGGTGCGATTCGAGGAGCAGTACGCCGACTGGCAGCGTGGCGGGACCACAGTCGTTTCCCACGCGACTGACAGCTCTGAGTACCTCCGGCGCTACTGGGAGGTTCACGCCGGCAGACCTCAGATGAGGGTCTTAGGGGTATGTATGAATGCAATGATTTCTAAATTGAATGCAAATGCTTATGTAACTATTATGCGACTAACATGTAATGAATGCAGGATGCGAGGGACATAGCGGCGATAGATGCCCAGGCTCACCTACACAGCCTGGAGGACCAGCTAGCTGCCACACGGGCAGACCTGGAGACCCTGGTGAGTGTTTAAATTATTCTTATATGCAAATGAAAAAATTTTTGTTGTGTTGAATTAATGATTAGCCACTGACGGTCTTAATGAATGCAGCGTGCCCAGCAGGGAGCAGTGAGGAGAGATCCAGGGGAGGCTTCCAGCTCGAGGGAGCCTAGTGCAGAGGTGACTGCACTGACAGAGCAGCTGGCTGGTGCGATAGCGCGAGCCGAGGCGGCGGAGCGTGACCTTGCCTCACGGGTAAATTCTGAACTCAAAACCTCATTCAAATAATGATTAGATATAAATCGTGCACTGATAAAAATTCATTTTTGCAGACTGAAGAGCTTCGAGCCACTCTTATCTGTGTAGATGAGGGCTTCCGAGCGACAAGCTCACAGGTGCGTGATCTACCTTCAGTCACATGTTGTTATTTCATTTCATGAATTATTGAACTGTGGAACTGATGATTTGTTTACCTGTTTGTAGGCTGCTCAGCTGAAGGCTATACGTACCGAGTTGTCGATCCGCGATCAGCGGATCGCAGAGCTTCAGCGGACCCTGCAGCGACGCAGTGAGCTTCCTCAGGACGTAGCCGAGCTGCGAGTTGCCCTAGAGCTGGAGAGGAGGGAGCGTGCTCGGGAGCGCGAGGAGCGGGCTCGTGAGCGGGAGGAGCACCAGGCGGAGCGTGCCCGGTTCCAGGAGCAGTTGTCGGCACGAGAGCGTGAGCTGGCGGACTCGAGGACCCAGTTGATCCTTTCCCAGGAGCGGCTGCGAGTGTCCGAGGAGCGGTTGCAGCGAGGTCGCGAGCGAGCACGGGCCGCGGGGTACTCCTTCACCAGCTCCACCTTCGTGGCGGGTTCTTCCCTCCGAGAGAGGAGCGAGGTAAAGGGACACGTTCGGGTTCCGGCTTCTTCACGGGGGCCCATGCCTCCTCCACCAGCACCAGCTCGGGACGGCGAGGAGGAGGTTGAGAGTAGGAGAGAGGAGGGTGGAGGCGAGAGCTGAGAGTTTGGTACTTGTACTCCTCCACCTTCACACCTGTACATGATAAACATGATGATATATATATATAGGAGATTTGAGCTTTTGTCCACCTGAGCACTTGTATGGTTGTGGACTTGTGTTTGTGTACTTTTTCTTTCCACGTTCCATGTGTTTGCTTTATTTTGCCCTATATCTGCAGCTGCGGTTTTCACTTGAACAAACAGGTTAATTCATCTGTTCGACTTGGCCCCTTGCCCGATGAGCAAGGGGTGTCCATATTCTGACCTTAGTAATGGGTCAAGGGGCCAAGCCTTTAATAAGGCAAAATGGAATAATCAAAACTCGTGGATGCCTCATGCAATCACACATATGTAAATAATAATTAAAAAAATGTCCAGGCAAGAATGCAACTCATGCAATATGAAGAATTTATTTTTTGTTCTTTTTAGTATATATATATATTTTAGGGGTTTTCTGAAAAACACGCCTTAGATTAGGTCGTTACTCAAGTAACAGACGCCCTCGGAGACGGCGTTACTGTGAAAAGATTTTTTTGAATTTTGTTGAAAACACGACCTTTCCAGAGGCGTTATTTTTAAAGAAACGACTTTAAGATAGGCGTGAATTAACATTAAAGCGCCTTGAGCAAAGGCGTTAATTCTATTCCTCCCAAATTGAGCTGATAAATAAATTAAGGTGGTGGGCCCTACTCGGTCATCATCTAAGATCCATTAACCTTTCTTGAATAATTAAAAGGGGAATTGGCGTGACTATTGTTAAACTTATACACAAGATTTCGTGCAGTGCATTCTCTTCAGTTTGTCTCGGCCATTCTGCTGGTTCATGACTTTTCCAAAAATAAAAAAGAAAGTATAAGGAAGTCCACAAAAGATTTAGAGATACCTGAGGCAAAGCTACCTCCCCTACTCTATGCCTGTTGGGGTTCGGTCTTTGGCGTAGGGACGCTTTGTTGCCTTTTGCCTCTTTTCGTATTGCATGCATACGCCCAAGGTTTTCCTTGCGGGGACTTTGCCCTCTTGACATGCTTTTCTTTTCACCATTTGACTTTCACTTTGGAATTGATTTGCATTGAATAGATTTGAACTGATGAACAACCTAATTGTACTTGGGCTTTTTGTGGCATTTGTTCCCTTTTGGGCCCTGACTTCCTCCTACTAGGGCGGTGGATAGGCTTGGCGTGTCTACCTCGAGACCTCCCTTCATCCCTTGTGGGCCGAAGAAGAAAAAGAATGGATATCGTCTTTCGCCTTTAGTCTGGTTTCGACTTTCAATCAGATTTTGCACTGCTTGAGCTCAAGAGTAAAGTGTGTAGTGTGTGCGGGGTCAACTCCCATTTTAAATTAGCAAGACTGACAAATGGATTCTGAATTTTGACCTTTCGGACCGTGGACCTTCGCCTGTCATGTCAGCCCAAAAAGGAGAACCATGAAAGAAAACTCTTTTTTTTGTTTTTGATTTTGAAAATATTCGACTTTTTTTTGATTATTTTGGAAGATTTCTATTTTCTTTGGATTTTTTGTGAAGTTTTGAAATTTTGTTTGGATTTTTGTTCAGGGGTAATATTTCTTGAGATACAAACCGTTCCAGGGGTGAGTTAATTCCTCTCCTTCAGCATTAACCAGTTTATAAGCATTGCCAGGATAAACGTCTTTTATGATGAACGGCCCTTCCCAATTTGGTTGGAGCTTTGAACGAGGGCCACCTGGTTTTACAAAAATTCTTTTGATTACCATTTCACCGACCTTAAATTTTCTCTCAATTACCTTCTTTTGATAAAAACGTGAGAGCCTGTTTTGATAAACGCGCGCATGCTCAGCGGCGACCAGACGCTTCTCATCTAGGAGTTCCAATTGGGCAAGGAGTGAATCACGACGTTCATCGATAGAGAGCTCCTCATCCAATTGTACTCGCAGAGAGGGGATAAGAATCTCATACGGGACTACGGCCTCCATTCCATAAGTAAGGGCAAAAGGAGTTTGCCCAGTGGGGGTTCGAATAGAAGTGCGGTAGGCCCAAAGAGCTTCAACCAGCTTGTCTGGCCAGTCCGAGAATTTATTAGCCTCGCACGTCTTCTTAACAATCTTAATTAAGGTTTTATTAGTGGCCTCTGCTTGGCCATTGCCCTGCGGATAATAGGGAGAAGAATGATGCAATGCAATGTTATACCTGTTGCAGAGATCCTTGAGATCTTGAGAGATAAATTGAGGCCCATTGTCGGTGACGATGGTGCTCGGAATGCCGAACCTCGTGATGATGTTCTTCATGATAAATTTGCAGACGGTTGATGCTTTAATTTCCACGTAAGCTTCTGCTTCCGCCCACTTGGTGAAGTACTCCGTTGCCGTGAGAATGAATGATTTTTGCTTGGTCAGGAGGTTCGAATCACCAAGAGGTCCAATGATATCAAAAGCCCACATGGCCATGGGGAGGACGTAGGATGGAGTGAAGAAGCAGGAGAATGAATCTTGTCGGCGTGCAGTTGGCACTTAACACACCTTCGAACATAGATAGAACAATCCTCTTCTAGAGTGGGCCAATAGAAACCTAGTCTAAGAATCTTCTTAGCTAGCATCTGGCTGTTCACATGACCACCACACACACCAGAATGCGCCTCTTCCACAACTTTCCAAGATTCATCATCATCGAGGCATCTCAATAAAACACCGGTGAGCCCTCTTCTGTAAAGCACACCTCCAACCAAAGTATAACGTTGAGCCACTCTTCTTATTGCTTTCTTCTCTTCTGTTGTGGCTTCCTCGGGATAAGACTGATCATCACAGTATCTGGCAATCTCATAATACCAAGGCTTTTCTTCGTCAGCCAACTCTTCTTGCCAATCCAATAGCATGACCTCTTTGCCTTCAAGAGCTTCCTTCCGTCTAACCTTCTCAAGCACCTGATCCCTAATATCGAGAAAAGCACGATCCCTAATGGCTGGAGTATCACGCTGATGAATCAGGGGGACATGAAAATCACGCTCAGGAGGGAAAACTAAAGCGGAAGCTAAGGAAGCAAGTGCGTCGGCCAAAATGTTCTGGCTACGCGGGACATGAACGAAAATCAATTTAGTGAAGAGTTTGGCGTAAGCTGAAGCGAGCTCCTGGTAGGGCTTGAGCTTAGGATGGATGGTGCGGCACTTGACCAACACTTGGCGTAGAATAAGCTGACTGTCACCGACAATTCGCAAATGAGTGACACCATATTGATGAGCGGTTTTAAGACCAGCCAAAAGAGCTTCATACTCGGCTATGTTATTGGTGACGGGAAAAGTGAGCCGAGCAGCAAATGGAATGGTGACCCCTTCGGGTGTTAAAAGAACCATGCCGATCCCTCTTCCTTGAGAATTAAGAGCTCCGTCAAAATGTAACGTCCACATAGGATCATGGGATTGATTAATGGACATTAATTCTTCATCTGGGAACTCTGAATTGACAGGATCAAAGCGGGGGAGAGGGTGGTGAGCAAGATGCTCGGCAATGGCATAACCTTTGATAGCTTTTTGCTGAATGTAAGTGATGTCAAATTGAGAAAGGAAGCTTTGCCAGCGTGCCAATCGATCAGTGAGGACAGATTTTTCAAGGAGGAATTTGATTGGATTCATACGAGCAATGAGGTGAACCTCGTGAGCTAGGAAATAGTGTTTTAGCTTCTGAACTACCCAAACCAAAGCTGCACAAGTTTTCTCCATGGCTGAGTATCTCTGCTCACAGGGGTTAAGAAGCTTAGACAAGTAGTATGCTGCCCTCTCCCTACCTTCTTCATCCACTTGAGCTAAGACAGCACCTACGGAGTCATCCAGGACTGAAACATAGAGAATAAGTGGCTTACCTGGAATTGGCGGCCTCAGGACAGGAGGATTGACCAAATAATCCTTCAATCCGTCAAAGGCTGCCTGACATTTGTCATCCCAATTAAACTTGACTCCCGGCTTAGTAAGCTCGTAGAACGGCCTACACCTCTGCGAGTGCTAGGAGACGAAACGGCGAATAAATTGCAACCTCCCGATTAATCCTCGGACTTCCTTCAAATTCTTGGGAGGAGGCATATCTCTAATGGCTTTTGCCTTGTTGGGATCAACTTCAATTCCCCTCTTGCTAACGATAAAACCGAGCAACTTCCCTGAAGAAACGCCAAATACGCACTTCTTGGGGTTCATTTTCAATTGAAATTCTCGTGATCTCTGCAAAACCTTAGCCAGAACCCCAGGGTGCTCAATCCTTGTTCTTGATTTCACAACCAGGTCATCCACATACACCTCAATATAAATATGAATCATGTCATGAAAAATTGCCATCATAGCCCTTTGATAAGTGGCTCCAGCATTCTTAAGTCCAAAGGGCATGACCACATAACAATATGTGCCCCATGGTGTAGTGAATGAAGTTTTCTCTTGATCTTCTTCGGCCAGGCGAATCTGATTATAGCCTGAAAAGCCATCCATGAAAGAAAGAGTCTCAAATCCTGCCGTGTTGTCAATCAACACATCAATATGAGGGAGGGGGAAGTCATCTTTAGGACACGCTCGGTTGAGGTCCCGAAAATCTATGCAAATTCGAACTTTTCCATCTTTCTTCATAACCGGGACAATGTTAGCCACCCAATTGGGATAGAGGACGACTCTAACGAATCTAGCCTTGTGGAGTTTATCGACCTCTTCTTTCATTTTCAAAGCCATGCTAGGGTGGAAACGCCTCAACCGTTGTTTTACCGGGACAGACCCTGGCTTAAGCGTAAGGCGATGTTCAACAAGCGCAGGGTCTAATCCAGGCATATCTTCATAACTCCATGCGAACGTGTCTTTGTATTCTTGAAGAACTAAGATGAGCGCCTCCTCTTCGGAGGGCGGCAAATTTTTGCTAATGAGGACAATCCTAGGGTCTTCCTCAGTACCCAGATTAATTTCTTTGGTCGGTTCTTCTACAGAGGCTGATGGTTCGTCGAATCTTCTCATTCCACTAGCAAAAGCATCAGCCTCGTCCTCATATTCTTCATAACTCTCATCCCCCTCTTCAATAGGGTCTTCATCATTCATAATTTCATAAACGCCCAAACCCTCATAAGAAGCATCAGCATCCTCATATTCTAACTCCGGCAGGATAATTGGATCTTCCACAAACTCAGGGAGAGCTAAACAAGCTTGGCATCTAATGGCCAATTCCAACAAAAATCTGCGAGGAATCTGCTTACCCCTGACCTTCTCGTGTGAATTTACCCCATGATTTTTATTAGAAGAAGAGGAAGAAAGGGAGGAAGAGCAACTAGCTTGATTATAAGGGAAAGAAGGAGGTGATAAAGTGGATACAGGAGGTGATACAGGGGAGGACCCCTCATCGGAGGGGGAGAAAAGACTTACCAAGGAATCTTGGAAGAGCGGCCCCTGGGTCGGGACGCGCTCGGGAGAAAAGTAGGAGGTCTCCTCAAAAGAAATGGAGGATTGGAATATTGGAGATTTGGCGTTTTTTTTTCGTTTTCATGTTTTCCTTTGTTTTTATTTTCTTTTTCAAGTAAAAAGCAATGTGAAGGGAGAATAGTAGGTGGAGTGGAAATTGCAAGTTTGGAGAAAGATTTAATCAAAGATGGCCCACGCGGGGGCGAGATGGAGTCTTCAGCAAATCGCTCGAGGAGCGAAGGAGCAATCGGGAGGGAAATCTGAATTGAATCGGGAGACAAGTTGATAGTAATCGGTGGTGGTCGCGGCACGTGACCAAACCAACGGGAATAGAGAGAAGCCAACACCAATGGATGCACAGAAGTGAGGGAGAAAAGGCCGGCCCACAGCCTATCCACGGAAAATCCTTCTTCAAAGGGGACATCTGGCTCCCCCGTATCTGTGTAGTCACTTAACATCTGCCTTTTATCTGTGATTGCGGCAGGCATTTCAATCAGTTCTTGAATCAATGGCGGCCATTCTGGATCTGTCGGCATGAACAGGCGGCTTAAAGAGAAAGTGATGTCATTCATGTCAAACCACCTGTACCAGTCACATTCCGGATCACCCATTTTTCTTCTTTTATCTGGCCTTAACGACTCCAGGGCTTTGTAAGTAGCCAATGGGGCAATGTGACGAGCAAACTGTCTAGCGTGCACATCCTGACAATCAAGCAATGATGTAATGATGGTAGTCTGTTCATTGTTCTGAACGCCACCGGTGACAAAATGTGTCTTTAAAGTCCAGGTGAGCGGCTGGCGATCTGGCTTGAAGGTGGACGTCATAACAGCCCACGGCTCTCCTTCATTCTTGCCCGGTGCTTTGTAGCCTAAGCCGCCTCGTGCAACCACTTTTTGAGGCTTAATGGGCCTAATCTTGCCCTGGAGTTTAGCGCCCAGGCCCTTGCCATCTTGATATCCCATTCTTATCAGAATGTTCCAGCCGGGGGTATTCATCATATTTTTCTTTTTCTTCTTCCCCTTAGAAGGCAGGGGTGTCATAGCAACCGTTGTAACAGTCTCAGACAGCATCGGCTGAGAGTGGGGAATGTCCAGCACAGATAATAACGGCTTGTTGGCTGGCCATATAGAAGGAACTGATGAAGCTACATGAATGTCCTCCTCTGGTAAGATCGGCACGCTGGTCACCTTGATAATGCGGCCCTTGTGCGGAAACTTAAGGCATTGATGGTTTGTAGAGGGCACTGCATCAAGCTGCTGAATATAAGGGCGACCCAGGATGCCATTAAAGGTCGGGTCCATATCCAGAATATGGAAATCTGCCGTAATGGTGGCTGGACCTAAGCTGACTTTAAGAGTAATCATACCCAGAGGGGGTTTCTTTGTATTGTCATATGCAGTGACAGTAATGGTGGATGGCCGAATCTGGCTCTCAGGGATACCGCATAACTTCAGAGTGCTTGGAGGCAACACATTGATAGATGCACCGGTGTCTACCAAACACTGCTTAACAGCCACCTTGTTGATATCAACCGTAATACACAGGGCATATTTTCTTGCCGGTAGAGGTGCTAGCTCATGTTCATGGAATGTGATTGCCGGCTGACTGCTGGTAGGGGTTAAGACTGTAATTATCTGTTCAACCGGGAGGTCCTCATTGACCATAACCTTCTGCAGGTATTCCTTCAAGGCCAGCTGATGAGTGGTGGACCTCTTGATTAATTCAAGAATGGAGATTCTGGCTGGAGTGCGATCCAAGTGCTTTAACAGATCATACTGAGTTCCCGGCACTGAATCCTGTTCTTGTTCTTGCTCTTGCGTCCCCTGTACGGGCTCTAGCTCTCTCTGTGGGAAAACACGGTGGAACATCCGTCCACTACGGAGCGGCGCTACGCCTTGACGCGCCTCTGTCGGGGCAATATTAGGAGGAGGGTTGGAAGAGGAGGAAGGAATGTCGGTAGCAGAGACCCTGCTAGGGGATACCAAAGGGGAATTCAATAAAAGGGGCGCCCCCGTAGGAGGCGTAGTAGTGGTGGTGTTTAATAAAGATGCCCCCGCGGGAGGCATGGGAGGAGTATTTGAAGAAGGTACCCTCGCAGGAGGCGTGAGAGAAGAAAGGGATATCCGAATGCGAGGGGTATTGGCAGGTGGTGGAATAAGGAGAGATCGTGGCACAAAAGGTGGTTGTACTGATGGTGGAGGAACTCTTGCCGGTGTAGGAGTGGTAGAGGGGGTAGCGGGTGCTGGCGGTGAACGGAGTAGGAGTGGCCTGGAGGGCGCGGATGTAGGATTGGTGGTGGAAGGTGGAATGGCAGGTTGCTGTGGTGGTAAGCGGTTAAGAAGAGAGCGAGCCGGCAAGGCCGTGGAATTGGTGGTGGTAGGTGGGTTGACGGGGCGTAAAAGAGAACGTCCCGATAGGAGACTAGAAGGAGAAGGAGGAACGCGCAAAAGGCGCGGAGTTTGATTTTGGTTTGGATCATGGTGGAATGCCCCGACAGAGGCGTTTTCTTCGTGCCATCCCTGCCCTCTCTCCACCTCGTAGAGAGACGTGACAGGGTTCACGTGTTGATTAGGAGCGTGCTCCGGCAATGGATTACGGACAATCCCCATATCCTGCTGGGGTGCTGGAGCTTGCTGTGGCTGAACTTGCTGCGGAGCTGGCTGTTGTTGTTGCTGATTTTGCTGTTGCCGATGCGGCCTTCTCTCTTTCATGGTGGCGATGACTTGCCTCATTTCATCCCAATTAATGCCACCCTGGTCATTCAAATCATAAATATGATCTCTGAAATGGAAACAACGATCAAGGTTGTGACCAGGGGCGCGGTGAAATGCACAGTAACGGGATGTGTCAACATTGTCGGGCCACACCGTTCTTTCTTTTGGTAGGACGAGCAGGTTGGCGGCCATCAAAGCATTAAAAATGTCAGGGAGACTCTCTGGGAGTGGCGGATAATGGGCCCTCTTGGGGCCAAGCGGTGGTCTCCGTTGTTGTTGGCCATAGTTGGAAGGTGGGGGGACCTGATGGTATTGTGGTGGTGCTGGAGGGTCGGTGCGAGGCGCTTGGCTCGGTGATGGAGCAAAAGAAGGTTGGGGTGTGAAGTGGCGTTGTGGAGCGGAGGTAAAATGGGGGTTTTGCTGTGGAGGTGGCGGAGGTCGTGGGTTTGACTGGTGGTGGGGGTGACCAACTACGCCAACCTGCTCGTTTATGACAGTGCCCTCAGTCGTGGGCCCGCTGTTGACATTTGTATTCTTTTTAAACAGCCGAGGCTTCGGCTCAAACATGCCCATGATGGGCGAATCCTTCATTTGTGTTTGTATATAACGAGCTCTTTCATAGAGCTCTTCCATAGTTGTCAGCCGATTCATGGCCAAAATGTGCCGGAATTGAGGAGTTGCATTAGAAATGACCATTTTTACTTGTTCTTGTTCCGACAATGTGTCCTTCAATTTCTCGGCCATAGACCGCCACCTGTCAGCAAATATAATGAAGTCTTCCTCGGGCTTCATCTTTTCAGCGACCAGATCTGTAACAGAAAGGGATGGTCCTACCCGGTCTCTGTACTTTTGCAAGAATTTCCTTTGGATAACATCAAAATCCCCGGCATCAGCTGGCTCCAGAGAATAAAACCATTCGAGGGCGGGTCCCTCAAGAGATCTCCTGAATAAATAGGCCAAAGAGGCTTTATTGTCTTGCCAGAAAGAAGTCTCATATCGGAAATCCTTTAAATGAATGAATGGGTTGCCTGTTCCATTATATCGCCGGAAATTCGGCATTTCAGAAGGTGGTAAATGGAACACTGGCAACGTAGGAAGAGAAATTTCCGGAGCATTCTTAGTTGCTGTAACCTTCTTGAGCTGCTCCTCCATGCTGGCCAGCTTCTGAAGCAAGAGAGTGTTGGTATCGGGCTCGACTGGGGCCTGATTCTGAACAAAAGAATGCGGTATAGGCGTTCGGAGAATCCGAGGAGGTTGGAAGGATTGATGCCTAACCGCCGAATAGCTCGCCTGCTGGGCCGGCATGGCCGCAGTAGGCGTTTGTGGACGAGAGGAAGGGGGATGCAAGACCGCCTGGTCATTAGCAATCTGATGGCCACTCACGGCCGGAGGGGGATTAGAGGAAGATGAAAGGACGGATTTCCCCTTTAAAGCGGCCTGAATGGCTTGCCGCTGGGAGTCATCCAACTGGGAGAGAGCTTGGATCAAATCTGTGACGTTGATGGATGAGGAAGGGTTCCCCGAAGTGTTGGAAGATGGAACTTGAGACGAAGGGTCCGCCTCATGGATGGTGGTATCGACCACATGGACTTGTGAGTAATGGGGGTGAGGAGGAAGGTAGTTCCCCTCATAATAAACAGAATCTTGGAGAGGGTCCTCATATTGACCAAATATGTTCTCATTCTCATCATCATAAGAGTACCCGTTGCCTGACATGTTGATGGTTTTACCTGAACGGAGTTTCATTCTTAAGAGAGAGGATGTTTAATGAAGGAACTATCACAAAATATTCAATCCAAACAAAGCAATCAAATCACCCAACTATGTTTTATGCAAACAAGGTTGGCAAGAAACGCAAGATTTTAATGTTTGATGTTTGAATTTAGGGTGGATTATTTGTGAAGGTTCACTCTTTTGCCAAATGAGACCTAGTTTGATCCGAATGTAACCTCCGGGTCAACTAAGTTCTTCTCTCTTTTAACAACGTATAGGTTCTCTAAACTCCAGGTACTTCGAGGGTACAACCAGCCCGGCGTCCGTGAGGGAATCCACGGGTGCGGGGACTTACGGAGGTCTTGGAAAAGGGATTTCCGGTCCAAAGAGACGGAATGCTCAATGGAGGGTCGTCCCGATTCCAAGAAGGGTGTGTGGATCCTAGGATAGAGAGAGGAGGTCTCTCAACCAAGCCAGCAAATCAAGATAATCCAATCAGCAATGTAATATCAAGACAAATGCTCAGCAATGAATAATAGCCAATCTGTGAAAAGAACAGTAAAGACACGCCTTTGGAAAGGTCGTGTTTACAGCAAGAGGAAAGACACGCCCTACGGCAGGTCGTGATAAAATGAAAACACGGCAGCGTGGCTGTCGTGAACTCTGTGAGGGTCTCACAGACCGTAGAAAAAAAACGCCTTAGGGTGAGGCGTTATAAAGAAAGGACGCCTGCAACTGAGGACGTCAAAACTCAGAGACACGCCCTGATGGAAGGCGCTGATAATAAATGAAACGCCTCTGAGAGGGGCGTTAATTCACAGGCAATATGATAAGGATGCAGCGAACAGCAGTTATGATAAAGAGAAACGCCCTAATGACAGCCGTTGATAAGAAGTGAAACGCCTCGAAGAGGGGCGTTATTCCACAGACAGTATAATCAGCATGCAACAAACCGCAGTTATAGAAACAGACGCCCTGGAGATGGGCGTTAATCAATGAAACACGTCCCTGTAAGGGGCGCTAAATAGCAGACGAGAAAATAGCGGAGATCAGGCAAGCAGATGCAATAAATACACGCCCTTGAAGGGGGCGTTAATTAATCAAAACACGTCCCTGTGAGGGGCGTTAAATCAAAAGACGCCCTTGTCGAAGGCGTTAATAAGCAGCAATTGACTGATCCGGGGAGTGTGCAGGGTGCACAATGGAGGGTGCCCGAGGGGCACAAAGGAAAGGGTACCGAGGGTACCGAGGGGAAAGGGCACGCGAGGGTGCCTAAGGGGAAAGGACACACGAGGGTGTCAAGGGGAAAGGGCACACGAGGGTGCCAATGGTGATGGTAATCAACAAAGAGAACAGTGGATGTCCCACCGTGATCGCCAATTTGTAGATCGGATTAAAAATTCTCAAATACCAGGGAGTGAAAAATAAATAACGATGATGATAACATGTATAAGATGTGACAAAGAATATAGCACGAGGTGCTAAAGGGGAGTTGTGATCGCCAGAGGGTTTACCTCAATAAGAAGAAATGAGATCGCGTGTACCTAGTGAAAAGTGGGATGCGGGATGAATGTGGGTCTCCTCCTCCAACTCCAATCGGCCGGCCGATGAAGTGGGTTTTCTCGATTGATTACCTTGTAAAAGAAGACAATGAAAAACAAGGAAAAGAGAAGGGGATCAGCCAAAGTGCAATAGTATCAGTCAAGAGCCAACATAAAAATGATGAAAAGACATCAACATGCGCACCTTCTTTTTTGTTTTGTAAACCCCTAGCAGAGAACTAGGGAAGAATATGATATGCTAAATGCGGTAAAAGAACTAACGACAGGTAACAATAGTGATGATAAGAATGTGATGAACAACAGACAAGCTATATATATATATCGCCCTGCTCTCCCTGACAAGAGTAAAGGGAACCGGGAAGACGCTGAACGGATGCAGAGGGATGAAGAAAAATCAATGCTCGAAGGAGGAAGCTCTGCGTGCTTGCTTGATAACTCACGTCTTACCTCTAAATGCTCAGGGTGCCTATTGAATACTTAAAATCTTCAACCTCTGTTACGAGCGAATGAAGTTTTCTTTTATAGTTTCAATCGGATGTGATCAAACAAGGAAATGATAAGAATAGGTAATGAGGCATCCAAGGAAGGATTAAGATCGAGCAAGAGTCCAAGGATAGCAGGGAACTGTGGGGGAAAGATGGAGAAAAAAGGACTCTGGAGTGAAAACACGCCTTGCGTCAGGGCGTCTTTTTATGAATTGACGACCTGCACAGAGGCGTTTCTTGAAACACGACCTAGTAAAGGCCGTTTCTTCCTGGGTTTAATTTTGGAAATGAAAACTTCCTCCGTTTGGAAACTGAGATAACACGCCTGCGAAAACGGCGTTTCTTCAAAACACGCCCTGAGGAAAGGCGTTACTCAGAAAAAGCCTTTTATTTTGAAAATAGATAATTCCAGAAATTAAAGGATAATACCAGGAATTGACGCCCTTACATACGGTCGTCCTTTCTTTTAAAACGCCTTATCACAGGTCGTTACTTTATAAAGTAACGCCCTTCGTCAAGCCGTGTTTCACGAAAATGCAGGAAAAATACAGAAAACTCATGAAAAATAGAAAAACTTTATATTATAGGAATATTGAAGTCCACTTGGGGCGTTATCATAATAACATGAGATTTGATCAACAAAATGTCAATTTTGGCGTGTCTACAATGCACATTGAGAAATACAACTCACTCATCAAGAAATGATTTGCAGTGTGTCATGATGTGTAAATGCTATTTCTGTTCATATATATAGCATGACAGTTAGTCACACTAAGTGCTTAGGGATATTGGCCTCTAATCAAGGTATATCCTCTAGTTACAAAGTATGCACTGAACTAGAGTGCTCGTAAAATTTGTAGCATGAAAAATGTTGAACGAATTGACATATCTGAATATTGATGCTAAAATCAATTTGCTACAACCCTAGACAAAATCATATGACTTCATAATTGCTTGATCTCAATACTAATGCATGTAATTCCGAAAGAAGTCAATAAATTTGATTGTGTAAGAGAAAGGGAGATTAATCAAGATAAATATGAGGGCTTGGTTCATTTTTATTAAACCATGGTTTTAGATATCAACACAGAATTTTATTGATAAACTCTACATACATCATGTTTAAACCATGTTGTTCAATAAAGCTCATTCATAAACCCTTATAATGGAAGACTTTGAAATATTCTGATTTGGATTTATGAGAATGACATTTCCTTGAAAATCTGACTGAAATCCTTGTAGTTGAAGCCTTCTTTGAAAAATCTGATTATTTGAAACTCTTCTGCTCATGTCCTTGGCTCATTGACCTGATCTTATCCTTGTATGCCCCTATGGTCTTCTTCTCATCCATCTCATAAGATTCCATTTATTGAGGGGGAGCCTTCTTGTCATATGCATCATGCTGCATAGAAGGAGAAAAATCGTGTTCTTGCATTCATATTTCTAGGGGGAGATCTTGCATTTTGGTATCTGTTTATGTTGATTGTTTGCCAAAGGGAAAATTTTTATTCAATCATTGCATGCTGGCTTCTTTTGATCATCTCTAACTAATGACTTTTTGCTAAAACTCTTAAAGGGGGAGAATTGTGTTCTTGCAAAAGGGAGAAATTGACTGAATTTTTATACATGCTTTAATTTCTCAAATTATTTTCTTTTTGATGAAGTCAAAGGGGGAGAATAATTTGAGTCATCAGAATACCTCACTTCATCAGAATGACTCAATGTGTTGAAAGTGTTGCCATCATCAAAAATGGGGAGATTGTTGTGCCCCTGTGATTTTGATGATTGGTTTTTGATGTGAGTTAATCACTGTGAGTCATCTTGCTGTGTGAGTCATCATGCTGTTATTCAGTTATTTTTTGATCATAACTCAGTCTATCAAATGTTCAGTCATCTTGCTGCTCAGTTTAGTTTAACATATTTGATGTTCAGTCATGTTAACTGATGCATAAAGCATTCATTGCTACACTCTGCTTAGTTAGTATGAACAGTAGTGGGTCGACCCACCCTTGCTGATGCGTCGACCCATCAGAACACTGACTGTCTGGTTTGTCTAACTTCAAGTCTATACATCATCAGTTGAACGTAAAGTATATATGTTGCAGCGTCAACTCATTGGGCTGCAGCGTCAACTCAGAAAGTATGCACATCGCCTTCAGACTTCCAAGTCTATACACTCTCCCGTTCAAATCCTTCTAAGTCTGTACATTGGCTTCGTATCTGCAAGTCTGTACACTGGACTTCATTTCACCAACTTTATACATCCGATTGATGTTGCAGTGTTCACCAAGTCTATACATCATCTTCAGACTTCAAGTCTATACACTCCATGCCCATTCAAGTCTCTACATCGGTTTGATTCAAAGTCTGTACACTGCTTCACTTCGTCAAAGTCCATACATTGGACTGTAACATCTGAAGTCTGTACAGCGTCCGTTGTCTAGAGTTCTTGAAGTATATACATTGGACTGTTTCTTTCGAAGTATATACACTACAATGTACATACTTAGATTTTAAGACTTCATTCTTGTTGCTGAAGAGAACATGGTCGACGCTGGGAGCTTAAAGCGTCCACGCATCAGTTGACGAAGCCTTCACGAGATCTTCCACTGCGTCAACGCCACAATGGAGCAGTGTCGACGCAGCAGTTACAAAGGGAGAGCCAATGGCTTACTGGATTACTCTGGTGCGTCAACGCATTCATCAAGTGGCGTCGACGCAGCAGGTTGATGGATCGACAAGGTGACCAGAGGGTGGACGCAGTTGCACAATGCGTCAACGCACTCCACACGAAACGTGAGAGGGCTGAAACCATCTAAGTTCAGATGCTGGAACACCAATGCGTCAACGCAGCATGCTGAGAGCGTCGACGCAGCACGTCTATCTGTTGAAGACTTGATCACTAGATCACCGATGCGTCAACGCAGTAGGTTGATGGAGTCAACGCAGCAGACTTGAGTTTTTGCTGGTCGAATGTCGTTGAAGGCTGTGTCAACCCTTTGGAGCAAGTGTGTTGACGCCACCTCAACTCCAGTTGCTGAGCGTACTGATGAATGGGCACGTGACCCGAAGCTGGCACCTGACACGTGATCCGAGGTGGGTGCTGAGCACGTGATCCGAGGAGGAATCTTTTGGACGGAAGGCGTGGGAAGCACACGCCCTATCTCCCTACTGCTGCTGGTATATATTGGAGTCTTCGTCTTCAGATGGAGGCTGATCGAAGAAAAAGCCTGAAGAGCAGAAAGCCCTTCGATCCACAAAAAGAGAAGAAGAAGAAAAAGAGTTGAAGAGAAGAAGGAGAAAATAGCGTGAGAGAAAAGGAGAGCAGAAGAGAAGGAGCAGAACAGAAAGAGTGCATGAGCTGAGAAGAAGAAAAAAGAGGAAGAAAAGAAGAAGAGGAGAGAAGTCTATTGAAGACCTGTTCAGTCTGTTCGTGGATCAAATCCAGAATGACTATTGTGGTTCATTTCCAACTTTCGTTGCTGTGCTTTTCATGTTTATTATTTTTTATATACTCCTATTGCTATTATTCTTCCGATCCTCTAGACTGAGGTCGGGTTCCTCCTGGTGGGTCAGGAGAAGGGAGATCTAATCTCCGGTTTGCAAGTAGCAGGGGGGCTGCTTGTGGGTTCCCTCCGGGCTAGGAGGAAGAGAGGCTAGGCCTATGGTGGATTGTTGGTAGCAGAGTGCTACTGGCTGGTTCACTGGTAGCAGGGCTGCTACTAGTGGGGTTCTCTCTTGGTATAGAGGAAGAGAGACGTGAGTCTCTGGTTTCTAGTGACCGTGGGTTGCTGGAGGTTCCCTCCGTGTAGGAGGAAGAGGGGAGGTTGTTCCCCTGGGTAAGCTGTGTATCAGCGTCTGTTGGCAAGCTGTGTTGCCCAGCTGTTAGTGAAGCCACACTCGGTTTGAGTGTGGGGTGGATGTAGGTCTGTGGACCGAACCACCAAAAAATCTATTGAGCAGTGGTTTGATTGCTTGATTTGCTTCCGCTAGATGCTTGAATAGGCTCGCTCCATCTGCTTGTCATTTTGTTTAATCGAATTAGCTTAATTCCGGAACTTGCCAAGCATCTGAGTTTTCAATTTGGGCGCCAGTTACATATTTGCTCTTTTGTTTAAAAGAATATTCTACCTGTTCTTCAGATTGGTTGTCTTGGTTTGTTAGAGTTCTAGTTTTATTATTGAGCCGAAAAGTTTTTAAGGGTGAGATTCATTCACCCCCGCTCTGAATCCTTCACCGATCCTAACAGGGATGCTGATGAGCCGCTGTGGGGTGGTTGTGAAAATCACACTCGGTTGTCTGCTGTCTCACAGTTATTGAATTTGAAATCCGAATTTCACCTTAGTGAGAGTTGTTTTGACCATATGCTCCTCCTTATCAAGAGTATGCTGCCTCAAGATGAGAAGCTGCCTGAAAATTTTTACTGTACAAAGAAGATGGTCAATGAGTTAGGGCTTGAATACCAAAAGATAGATGCATGCCCTAATCACTGTATGCTATATTATGAAGATAATGTAGATAAGCGATCATCTGATATTTGTCAGCATGAGAGATTTAAACCTAAGAGAGGGGTCAATTCAAAGCAGAAGGATGTGCCTTACAAGTCACTGCGATACTTCCCTCTCACGCCCAAATTGCAGTGGATGTATATGTCATCAAAGATAGCTCGACATATGATATGGCATACTGAGAGAGTAGGTCGTGTAGATGATATAATCAGTCATCCCGCGGTGAAGCCTGGGCTCATTTCAATCGTATGTATACTACTTTTGCTCACCAGTCACACAATGTTAGGTTAGGTTTATGCACAGACGGCTTCAACCCATTTGGAGGTTTAGTGGCGTCTTACTCATGTTGGCCAGTGTTCATGACGCCGTACAACCTTCTGCCGGGCATGTGCATGAAGCGAGAGAACCTTTTCTTAACTTTGGTGATTCTAGGTCCAAAAAATCCAGAAAAAAATTTGGACATATATCTCAGGCCACTAATTGATGAGTTGAAAAGATTATGGAATGATGGAGTTGTTACTTATGATGCGTATAGAAAATAAAATTTCACTATGAAGGTGGCATTGATGTGGACAATAAGTGACTTCCCTACATATGGAATGCTATCTGGCTGGAGCACACATGGGAGGTTGGCATGTCCTTACTGTATGGCTGATACCAAATCCTTTGTCCTGAAATATGGTAAGAAATCATGCTGGTTCGATTTTCATCGATGATTTCTACTAACTGACCATCCTTTCCGAAGGCAAAAGGACTCATTCATTAAGAACACAGTTGAAATGGATGACAATTGTCAATTAGTACACGACATCTTCGTAGATTTGGAGAGGATCACAATTGGGTGAAGAAAAGTACCTTCTAGGAATTGCCTTACTGGTCAACCCTTTTGATACGGCACAACCTGGACGTCATGCATGTTGAGAAGAATATCTTTGATAGTGTGTTCAACACCATCATGAACGTGAAAGCCAAAACAAAGGACAATGCCAAGGCGCGAGCGGACTTGAACATACTTTGCAAACGACCAGAGTTGGAATTGCGACCGGTACGGGGTAAAGTTGTGCAACCTAAAGCAGCTTATAGATCAATGAACTATGCCAGTGGCTGAAGCAATTAAGATTCCCTGATGGATATGTGTCTAACATAGCCCGTTGTGTGAATGTCAATGAGGGAAAAATATATGGATTGAAAAGTCATGACTGCCATGTGTTCATGGAGAGACTTCTGCCCATTACATTCCGTGACATATTGCCAAAGCCTATATGGGGAGCATTGACTGAGTTGAGTTAGTTTTTCAGGATTCTATGTGCATCAGAACTCAAACTTGGGGACGTACAAACTATGGAACAGAATGTGGTCACAACTGTTGACACCCGTTTTTTGCCTATGAGTTGGGTCGTTCCTCTTACCATCATTTGTTGATGCCTCGAGTTGTCCATTACTCATTGGGCTATTTTCATGCACATCTTTGGGCTTATTCGATGGGTATCTCCCTCTCTGGCTAGGTCTGCTCTTGGAATCGGGCTTAATGGGCCTTGATTTCACTTAGTTTTGGGGGTAAATGGCCTCGTTTATCCCATTTTATTAATTTCAAATGTTCAGACGGTATGCGGTCTAGCGATGGACTGTTCAGTGATTGGGCGGTCTGTTTGGAACAGTTTACAAGCTCAGAACGATTTATTGGACATTTATTTGATTTTTTGAATTTCCACCGACGAGCCTTTGCACGATCTGCATTCAGCCGTTTACTGCCATTAAACGGCCTGCGTTAGACCGTTCAGCTCCCAAAGTCCTAAGCCGGTGGATTTTTCAGATAATTATCTATTTATATTATTTTTCTGGATTTATCACCGACACGTTTTGCATGGTCTAGCATTAGACCGTGCCACTATTGAGTGGTCTAGCATTAGACCGTTTTATCCTAAAGACTCCAGTGCCGGGTCAGCCGGTCAGTTCGGTGGATAATTGGATAATTTGTTATTTTATTTATTTATCACCGACAGCATTAAGCGGTCTAGCATTGGGCCGTTTACTGTGTTGGGCGGCCTATCGAACGACCACGTACATGCCCGATATCCTGGGTTTTATTGAATTTTCTCTCTCCATCCATGGTTAAATCCCTAACTTCTCCCACCCATTTCTCCACGGTTTCTCAACCAAATGGGGTGCCGTTTGATCCTGGTGGGAGATAGAAGTATTATCTACGATTTATCTTTTATTATCATGCCCTAATTTTCAGTAGAGAATCCAATTTTGGGGCTGGACTTTCAGGGGTCTATAAATAGCACCCCTAGTCCAGGCTTGAAAAGGAGGAGATCCAACGTCGACGTCGAAGCTCTGCCGAATTCTTGAGCAAGTTGTAGCCAGGAAGGGAGGCTCTCTACGTCCTTTTGAGCCTCCGGTTAAGGGAGTAGTTATTTCTAGTTGTGTTTGGTCTAGGCTTTTAATGGTCTTTTCATCCTTTGCATGCTCATCTCCATAGCTTTTCATCCACGTTTTTACATTTGCCATCTTCATTTTACATCACTCCTATCATTTTCACGCCCTATAGGGGTTTAAAAACCACCCCAGGTATCACCCATTCCATACCGTTATGTTGATTTTCAGTTCTATTTTATAGTTGCTACACATTCCAGGGCTAATTTAGGTTGCATTTTCCTGTTGTCTACGTTGTTTTGCAGGTCAGCATCAGCACAGCACGAGGCCCATCCCCTCTGGCCGGCCGGAAGGGGTGGAGGATCAAGTCCTACATCTTGGAGTTTGGCAGCAACACATGGTCTTCATCCGTCCGTCTACAAGGATACACGGCCCAGATCGGACCGTGCAACCCCTTCCTGCGGCCTTCCTTGGACCGTGCTATCGCCAGACCAGTCTCCGTCCCGCTTCTCTTTCCAGCGTTGGAGCGGCTTATCGAGCGGCCATGCCATCCATTGAGCGGTTCGTCCTGGACCGTATACAATTGCCAGCACTGCACTTTGAGCGAGTGTCTTCTCCCTTTCTAAGGTACGTAGTACTCGTCGGTACCCCGTGTCTTGGTGGCGATCACGATCACACACACACACCTCTCCACCTTTCTTTCTTTCATTTCGATTTCCTTTACATCTTGATATAGAAAGGTAAGGGAAGAAAAAGGGGAGAAAAACATGTCAACATCCTATTTTTTTGGCAATCACGGTGGGACGCCTAGTGCCCATTGTGCTGTTGTTTGGCTGATCTCTATTTTTTGTGCTTGGTTAGGGTTTTTTTAAAGATTATTTCAGGTTGCTATCTTGTCCATGGTGGTTTCTGCTCCTGGAGGTGTACGCGGTTCCTTCGTAACCGCTCAAGTCTCCCCGCGGTTGGACGATAGGCCGTGCTGTTCCGGTCTCAGTTTCAGCGGTCCTCTCCGGACCGTGCATTGGTTTCCACGGTCTGTTGACAGGCCGTGCTCGTCTGCTGGCTCAGGTACGTTCCTGTCTTTTATACACTTGTGGTTTTTGCTGACTTTATGCGGTCTATTCAGGGCCGTTCCATATTTCGCACGGTCGATCGATAGACCATCCATTTAGGTACGTATCTGCCTCTGCAGTTCCACTTCGTTCCAATTCCTGTGCTCTTAGTTTTTTTTTACTACTCCCTGCTGTTGCACGGTCCTGCCCAAGACCGTCCACCTCCCTGAGCGGTCTCCCATCAGACCGTGTTTTAGTGCTATAGTGCACCCGTGATCACCATTTTGAGGATTATTTGACATTATTTCATACTTGTTTGGGTGCTGTTTTGATCTCCCTTGACAGTCATTTCATGTTTGCATGATTATTGTTATACTTGTTATAGTTGATTGATCGTTGCTTGTTAGATTTAGGTTAGATTTTTCATGCACTCCGGTACGCATAGGACCATACATATATTCCATACTAGTTGCATTTCTACCTTGGTAGAAGATCCTCCCGTCTCCATATTCCTTGGAGCTGACTAGGTGACCTTACCCGGGACCTCCGTAAGACCCCGTGAGCCGTGGATTCCACACGGACTCTGAGCCGATTGTACCTTTCTACCCTTAGATTTGCATTTGCATACGTGTAAGAGAATTAACCTTAGTCAAACCCAAAGTTTGGACCTTATTCCCTATAGGTTTCCTATTTTGAGGGAATTGACCTTAATTCAAATCATTAAAAGGCCCATCGAAACTTTGGAAAAATAAAAATTGATGATCATATCAACTTGTTTGATCTTAGTTGAACCCCCTCACACTCATATTGTTTGTTTGGGCCTGTCCAAGCCCATTTGTGTTATTTCGTGTTGCATCCCCCATCATCCATATAAATTTTGTTATTAGACCCATGTAGGCTAGACCATTCTGTGCGTCCATTTGTTTAGTCAATTTATCCTAGGTTTCTTTTTCTTTCTTTTCTCCTTTGCATTATTGAGTCAATCCCCCTCTTTAATTCTCGAGCCCTTTACTTCCCTCATTGTATTTCCCTGATTTTTCCTGTATAAAGTCTCCATTTGCCGTCATGGAGCGCCATTTTTCTCCTGTATATTATCCTTCTTCTTCCCCATCTTGCTATGCCCGCGTGGATTCGTCTTCCCACACGGGCCCATCCCCTCGTGGCCTTCCGACCCACAAGCAAATCTCATGGCCCATTTATCACCTCTTGTTTGCCAAATGGACCCGGTCCAGGCCCAAAAACTCACTGCTAATCATCTAAATGGGCCTCATTCTCATGACGGGCCTCATTCATCTAATGGGCCTCATTCCTTTTATGGGTCATCTTTCTTGAGTGGCCCATATTCCTTTAATGGGTCCCATTCTCTTAGTGGGCATTATCCCTTCAATGGGCCTCGCTCTTTCAATGGGCCTCATCCTTCTAACAGGCCTCTATCTTCTACTCTTAATGGACCCCATTTCTTTAGCGGGCATTCTTATTCTCCTAATGGGCCTGCTCCTTCTACCCATGTTGCTGCTGGCCCAATGGGCCCTTATTCCCAAGGTCATGATCCTTCCAAGCCCATGCATCCTTCTATTACTGGAATGGGCTTTCCTTCTTCTCAGTCCGGATCTCCTTATCTGGCCCAATATCATAATCCTGGTCCAAATCCACACTCTCTTGCTCAGGTCGGCTTGTATCCTTCTATTGCGCGGGTTTTTATGCCGAATGACCGGGGTGAAGGAAGGGATACAACGGGAAAGGAAAACACGGGAGTTTGATATATCTCGGGTATCCTCCTTACAGTTGCATGCCTCTCATGGCGGTATCAGGCACTCTCCTTTTACGGGAAGTTGAAAAGGGTCGAATGGCATGGGAATGTAAGAGTACGGGTTAACCGGACAGGGTGCGGGCGTGCCAGTCGATTTCTCGACAATCACCCATGGAACCAAGGGTTGATCGGGGAAGCGCCACCAAGGCGCGGCACGTGGGCTCGGGCGATCGGGCGACACGTGGAGAAAAGGGGTTCCACGGGTACGAGTGCGTAGGCGATTGTGGGAATCATGTACTGGACGTCTTTCCCCATCGGCCACAAGCGACTGGTGTTTATTTACATCGGATTAAATCCGAACACCTTCGTTCCGAGCTGAAGAAAAGTCTGTATATATGCCTGAAGCCGTGGGTAGAGGGCGGTAGCATTCTACAGCTGTGGGTGCGCTTTCGACTGAGTGGTGTTGACTGGGGTTAGGGTGTTGGGCACATATGCCGAACGGTGTAGGTAGGGAGCTGGGGGCCCGAATGCGGGCGCTTGTATTTCACTGGCTTTATGATTGGCCGCATGGGCTTTACAAATGGGCCTAAGTGGCCAAAGTACAACTGGCGCATGCCGTGGGACAATTCCGACACGTGGGTCGGTCCCCGGGTCATTGCGTAACAAGGTGGATATTCGCGTGTTTTACAGGAACTCTTTGCGGAGGGATTGGTGTGGGCCCGACTGCCTTGGTGGCCAAAGCAGACATGGACTGGCGCATGGTGGAGGTCGGACGCGGCTCGAGGTGAGCGGTCGGGTCCGGGTCTCGGACGGCGAGTGTCGTCATAATGGGGAGTCGAAGTCGGCTCCAGGACTATGATTCCTGGGCCGGAGGTCCAACTGGACTCGAGTTGTTAATCTGAGGGGCCAACGGCCGACTGGGGGGTGAACGGTAGGCATGCGATTCTGTGTCGGGGTCCGGCACGGCATTATGAAGTGCACTTTGTCATCATCGTAAGTTGGCGTACACGGGCGAACCCGGAATGCGGGTGTGTTTGATGTTAGCATAGTCGCCTTACGTGCGACGGGGATGGTCTTGGTATGAGACGGCTAAACACCGCGTGAGGGAAGTATGCGTGACATATCCTCGGCGTGTGTGAGCCGACTAGAAAGCCAACCGCGCGCCACTTGTCTTCTCGCGTTCTCGACCCTTGCCGAAAGCCTCGGGAGTTCGAGGGTGCTGCAATTCGGCCGAGGGGTTCGTTCGTCCGTCTGAGTGTTCGCTGGTGCAAGCCTTCATCCCTTGCTCCTTGAGCTCCTAAGGGGGGAAAATTTATAGGAATTTGAAGGGGAGGAGGGAGGGGTTTAGGGGGACCAAGTTGAGGGTTCAACTTGGTCCGGGTAAACCCCCTAAACAGTAGTATTTTTATTTTATTTTTGTATTTTTTGTGTGTTTTTTGTGTGTGTAACGGAAGTGGGGAGATGGGGTTTAGGCGGACCAGCCCAAGGGGCTGGTCTGGTCCGCCTAAACCCCTCTTCGGAGGGGTAAAAAATATTTTTTTAAATTTGGTGGGGTTTAGGCGGACCAGCCTGGGGGTCCAGGCTGGTCAGCCTAAACCCCTCCCCAGGGGGGGGTTTAGGCGGACTGGGTTGGAGAGAGAGGGGGCTGGGTGGCCCCACCTCTATAAAATCTGATTTTTTTGTTAATATTAGCCGCACTTTGATTCAATTTGAACGCAAGAAGACAAAGGATACGGGCTTGGACTGGTTGACTGGCTGCTGGTGCGCGTAGATCGAGGGATTGGCGTGTGTGACTCGACGTAATCCCGGGGCCTCGTCTTTGCGAATTCTTCCACGTACGGGTACGACGAACGAAACTTTGCACGAACCTTAGATCGTGAGATTGGGAATTTGCACGAACTGGTACTGGGGAAGACCGTCGGGCCTCTGGGCTGGAGAGAGGGCACGGCCACGGAGGAGTTCGCCCTCCCTTGGGGGTGCGGCCGCGCCCCGGGGTGAATCGGCCCCGGACGTGCCACAACCCCGAGGGATGGCCCCCAGGGGTCTCTTTCATCGTCTGGGGATGTCCTTTGAACGACACGGGGTTCCGGGATACTGGGATGGCCCGTGGGGGCTGTTGTTCTTCGAGTCGTAGTAGCCGCTCGCAAGGTGTTCGGGCAAATGCCCGACACACCCCGGGTTGTCAAACGGGCCAAGTAGGTGACTGGTGGGCCTTGGATTTGGCCTTGGGCTGAGAACGGGAGCTCATGGGAGCTAAGGGGAGGCACTTTAGGCTTGTGGGTCATGCCTTGGGCTACGTGCCATGTTGTACGGCGGGTTGGCAGGGTAGCCTCGGGTTGGCCTGAGAGCTAGAGTTAAGTGGCTCATTGCCACGTGTCTGAGGGTCGGGGGTGGCCTTGGCTTGCTGGGGGGTCGTTGTAGGACCCAATTAGTGTGCTGGAATCACGGGGTGGCCCGTGGGTTGGTGTAGAAGGGTTGAAACATACGCGCCCACATGGTGTTCGGAAAAATGCCGAACACACATGTGTGAGCCGTATACACGTGCTGCGGGCCTCCCGAGCCTGTTGTTGACCTATTTAGGTCTCCCTTTGACCTTGGAGGGTTGAAGGAAGGCGTCCCAAGGTAAGCCCCTGGCCATTTCACGGAGTGCCACGTGGCGTGGCTTGTAGTCGGGGTGCCCCCGGCTTGCCCCGGGTGGTCGTGTAGAATGCGGGCAAAGTCCGTAACTTAGGGGTCGAGAGTGATCCTGATTGATTGCTAATGCCGCCGTATACCTCGGCTAGCGGGTCGGGGCCGTTGGTCGGGCCCACTGGGTTGTCGGAGGGGCCGGGTAGCCCATGGCTTGAAGTTGTTCGGGGAAATTCCTGAACTCCTATTTCTGGGTATTTTGCTGGGGAAATTGTCTGGGTACAACAAATGCCCCCCACGGGTCATGCGTCAGAGGCGGAGACGAGGGCGTACGGCCCGTGAACCTCTCCTTCTGAGTTGTTATAGTTGCATTTTTACGCTTCATGTGCTTTTGCTTTACTGTATTGTATGTGTTGAATTTCTGGCGCGCTGACCATTTTTGGTGTTCTATCTTGCAGTTATGGTACGATTTGATAGGGACGAGAGGATCCCGAGGCGTGTGGTTCGGGAGGAAGACCACTGTGTGAGGAGGACCGAGCGGCTCATGCCCCCTTTGGGCCCGCCTATCATCACTGTGGCTAATGTGGAGCAGCTCGACTGGGGGCACACAGCTGTGGCAGAGGGCCCCGTTGGCGAGCGCGGCAGCGGAGTTGGGGTGGTGGAGTTGGCCCGCGTGTCGGAGGTGGGCGGGCTTTACACTTATGATCGCAGCGGCGGCTACCCAGTGGAGTTCCCTCTGGCCCATCACTTGTTCGATTTCCTCAGGTGCTTTGTCCCGCCAAGCATGGAGGAGGGTGACTCTCGGGTTGATGGAGCCCATCGTCGACTAGAGCGGGCGATCTTGGTGGGCCGAGACAGTTTGCACGGAATTGTCCTTTGCGGCTTTCCAAGTTTCTCCGGGGACTACTGGAGACAGTGTCGGTTTCCCAGTGCTGAGTGCCTGGGCTTCTTCAGCAGAGCAGACCAGTTCGGAGTCCGCGTTGGAGTGATGGGTCCTGCTTCCTGGGATTTGCACGGACACCACCGGGCAGAGACAGAGGGCAGTCCAGGGTTAGCATTGGAGCCATCAGGGTTGGAGTATGCCGGTGAGCGTTTTGACGACCACAGCCTTCTATCTGGGATTCTGCGACAGAGTGCTATTAGCTGGTATGGCCACTGGGCGGTGATTTTGTCACACAGATACCGCCAGGGAGCTATCGAGTGGTTGATGGGCATAGTACACCACTATCGGGTGCTACTAGACCGAGCTGATATCTGATATGCTGTGATCGCGGCTTTGTACGGGTACCCCTGCTATACGGGGCTTCTACAGGCGTTGACAGAGCGCTTCAACTGTAGGTGGAACACTGTGGCAACGGTCGAGGGAGAGACCTTGTTAGACTTGTGGTCTCTATACAAGATCTCCGGGTTGCCGATCAGCGGCAAGGGGTATGAGGAGGTAGTGCTGGATGACCTCCATCGCAGCCACACCGACGGGCATGAAAGATACCAGGTTTCTTACAGCTACCGATATTTGCTGAAGACCTGGAGAGACTTAGCCCTGGCCGGGAGAGAGAGAGCAGCGTAGACTCCTAGGGTGCCGCTAAACTCGTGGGTCCGCCACTTCTACAACGGACCCTTCTGCTTTTACCAGGAGTTTGCGAGAGACCAGACCCCCTGGGAGGAGTACACAGAGGTGGAGCTGCGCTTCCGGACATACACGAGGTACATCTATGCACCACTTGAGGGGTGGAACCCCCATAGACTGCCGGAAGTGACCAACCTGGCTGCGTACTTGGCATACCGGTTGGCGACGTTCGCGGTCCCACACGGGGAGGATGGCCAGCTGAGGGTGGAGCTGTTGTGGCCTGCGTGCCAACTGGCGGAGGGACGAACGCTTGCCTTAGCCCTGGCGGCTCTGGCCAATGTTTACCAGGGACTGGGGGTACTGGTAGCGCATCCGGCACCACGTGAGCGGAGTCTGCTTCTGCCGACCCACTACCTTAGTGTGTGGGCTGGCCTACTATTTCCAGGGTTGGTGTCTCGCGGGTCCGTGGTGAACCAGGCAGCACCATTGTTGTTCAGCTTCACTGGGCAGCAAGACGGGGACGCAGTCGTACAGTTGGAGGAAGCCAGGAGAGTCTTATGCTACTTGCCCGGAAGGGGCGAGGAGGGGATTCCCTTTGACGGTGCCACCAGGGACTCCCACCTGATTCTGGTGCCATCGAATGGCGGGGCGGCCTGTGCCCTTCCTTACCAGCCGGAGCCGGATGCGACATTATACACAGAGTGGGTGATGAGCACCCGGCCAGCCGTGCTACCTCTACACCGGTCCGTGATGAGCTTCCTAGATCTGTACTACCCGCACAGGTTCGCTCGGAACTTTGGGTATGACCAGGGGATCCCGCCGAACCAGGAGTTCCCTTTGGCGGGTGGATAGTACAGAGGCCGGGACGCACATTTGCTGGCTGCGACGTGGTGGGACATCTACTGTCGCCAAGAGCCGGAGGGACTGCCGACGCCTGTGCCAGGACACAGGGGACGGTTCGACGTCCACTATGCCAGGTGGTGGTTCGAGCACAGTCACCTATATCGGCAGAAGGCCTCGGCGGTCCGAAAAGCCGAGGAGATCTGTCTCCTGAGGGAGGATCTGCCCCTCATCGCAATAGACGACGGGTACCTGCGGACTCACTTTTCTCGGATCCACCGGGAGGTGGAGCGGCTGGCACAGCAGGCGCCCCGGGGGAGCCGAGGTTCACTGTCTGCAAGGCAGAGCGGCAACGGGGCACTGAAACCCCTCAGGTAGGCCCGGCCGGTGCCTGGAGGTACTGGAGCGGCGGCGCCTCGACCCGGTGCGCCGAGGACTTGGTGGACACAGTTCCTAGCTAATTGTAGGTTCGAGCAGAGGGGCTCACTGGACCGAGTGCTCCCTGAGGGGAGTTTTACAGACACGGCGATCAACGACTGGAGGCGTCATATCACCCATGCGATCGGGTCGGCGAGACCCGTAGAGCTCGTGTCTCACATCGAGTGCGCCTACACTCTGAGGGACGTGAAGGAGGCGACCGCGAAGGTTGCACGGGTCGTAGGCTTGAAGCCGGAGCAGTTGGTTCCTCTGCTGCTGACCCCCTTTGTGGCTTCAGGTAGGACCTCTCTGTTAGTCTGTTTCCCTCACCTTGTTGTTTTCTAGGGTACATGGCTGAGGCATCTTATGTGGTTGTGTTTATTGGCAGGTTCCGTGGTGGACAGGGATCACCCATCCACGGGGACGTCTTCCGGGGACGGTGACGGGGCCTTTCAGCCCCGGCGGAAACGCCCCCGAGTAGAGACCGGAGTCAGGGAGGCCGGCGAGTCCTCTCGGGGACCCGCTGCCAGGGAACACACTGAGGCGGAACCGGCTCTGAGTATGTGCTATATCCGCCTGCTTGCTTTATATCGATTCAGCCTTTATGATCGGCTAACCTGGTGTAATTGAATTTGCTTTTCACAGTGCCGCTGGAGGCCGGGGCTGACGTAGCCTTCTCGCCACCTCAGGAGATCGACCCATCACCTGATGACGGGGTCGATTGCGAGATAGATATGGAGGGGCTCCTTCGTCTGATGGATGAAACTACCCCCAATGTTGAGACCGTCCCCGATTTTGAGTCATGGAAGGTTTCAAAGGATGCCCAGCCAGATAAATAATTTTGAGAGCGAGCATGTTGTGTTTATGGCTGTCTTTGATTCTGGAAGTTGACATAGTTGCTAGTGTTATGCAGAGGTGGCCGGGGGATCATAGATCACAGCTCCCTCCTAGATGCGAGGCGAGGTGCCCCCATCTATTGACGGGCGGGAGCTCGCAGCGACCCAAGATGGCTCGGGTAAGCATCGAACCGCTACGGAGGGGATTGCCCTCGCGTTATACAATTGCTGGGCTGCATACGCTGATTGGTTTTATGTTGCTACTCGCCAGGTGAGGATCTAGCCGCCACTCTTGAGATGATTCAGGAGCTGGTCCGTACCGGCCCTTCAGTGTCCCTTCTCTCCTTTGAGGGGGAGCCCGAAGGGAGGAGTGCCTCAATGCCATCCATGGCTGAAGAAGTGTCTAGTCTGTTACCACAACTGTTGGCAGGGGTTGAGCGTGTTTCCCTGCCAGCCGTGGTGTCGGCCTATACTATGGGGCTGGTCGGGTCTTTGAGCATGGGACCCTCAAGGATGTAGTTGGGGACTTAATCATTTCTGTTAAGCCCTTTGTGTTGATTATCTTCTAGTGATGAGATCATATTGGCATTGTTTACAGGTGCTCCTTCGCCTCTGGAGGAAGGCGAGCTACCCCGTGACAGGGCTGAAGTGGTGGAAGAGGGGCCCACGGGAGTGGCTCCAGTTGAGGGTGACGAGGAAATCGTCAACATCAAGAAGGTTTCGAAGGGGAGTGCTTCGGCCGGTGAGTTTTCTGTTCGTAACTCTTAGCTGGAGAACCGCCCTTGTATAAAGCTGGGTCGTGTAGTGACCTTGTTTGCTTGGTTGGCTTGCAGGAGCTTCCGGTTCAGCCACCTCTGGGAGTTTGTCGGGGGCTTCGTCGAGCTCTTCAGACGATGGCAGCTTGGAGATGGAGACAGAAGAGAGTTCGAGCTCGAGCTATTCGTCCTCCTGGGTCTCCGCTAGTAGGGAGGTTCTGACGAGGACCACTTCTGGAGGTATGCGGTGGCTCTTCCCATCCTCATTTGGTGTTTGTTTGCTCTATTTGCCAGACTGCTGACGCTCTTGGCTTGCCGCAACATCAGAGTCTGGAGAGGGGCACGCGTCGGCTCCGGACAAGGTCGGGTAGGAGGAGCCCCCTGTTCCACCCGTGCTTGCTGGGGATGACCGGACGGTGGAGGAGTCACTGCCCTCTCCGACCCCGGCCTGTGATGCTGTTGAGGCGGAGGAGCGGTTGCCCTCCCCGACCCCGGCAGATGACGCCGCAGGGATTGCTGGACTTGCTTCAGGTAAGGAGTCAAGGCTTGCCTTTCCTTTTTCTCAGATTTTCACTTTATCTGTCGAAGGAAGTCTTACGTGTATTGCTCACCCCCTTTGGTGTTTGTCGGAACTATGCAGGTTCCACTAGAGTGCTGGCCGCGTCCAGAGACCTCTCCCTGGATTTAGGGGTCGAGTGGCCTACTTCTACTTCTCCGCCAGAGCCATTGCTAGGGGCGAGTGTAGGTGCAACCCTGCTCTAGCGGGCGCGAGGCTACTCGCAGAGCGACCCTCTTCCTTCTCCAGAGGATCTGAGGCAGTGTGGACACACTTTTTATTTAATAATCGTTGGTTATTTGTTTATTGACATTTATTAAGTGCGTGGGCGTGCCAGTCACAAAGTGACGATTTATTGTGCGCTCGATCTGACTAATCAGACGATTGTGTGGTTCGTGTCGGGACTGGAACCCGCCGTGCCGTAAAGGTCACGGCGTCATTTACATCCCCTCGGAGAGGGGAACACCCTTGATTAATCACCGGGAATCAGGGCCTCATGGCCAGGAAATTATATCAAGAGAAACTAGCCGCTAGCGGTCTCGAATCAATCAGAAAGCTCGATGTCTAGGGAAGCGAGCATTCGAAATATGTCGGTCACTCAAGAGACCATTTTGATATTCGGACGAGCGTCCGGCTTAGAGAATCGTGATCATCACGGGGAAAACTGGAGCATATGTATGCCGGGGTACGGCAAGTTTATTGTTCAAAGGGATAGGAGGCATTCGGTTGAATCCCGGTTAGAGCGGTCGGAAACCGATAAGTTTGTTCGCCCGGTGCAAGACCAAGCTACGACCATACTGCGGTGGGCCCCCCGCGGTCGAAGTCAGGCTCGCGTGGGCATCATTAATATTTTCGGTGCCGAAGGGCAGCGGGAAAGTGTCCCGGGACTAGATTCCGAAACAAAGATTTGTACAGAGATAGCCGACTATAGGCCTAGGATGTGGGTCAGGCGATGACCATGGTTGGGGCGAACCCGAGGTCCAGACGTGACTCACGAAGGTCTTATTGATATTCCCGCACGTAGGGTTTGGGGAAGACGAGAGCCGTCTCGTTCCATTTGGATTTTGTCAGTCATACACGGACCATTTTATGTTCAGACAAAGGTCCGTATAGAAAACAAGACGGTGACGGGAGCGAATCCGTGTAAATGTCTGCCGTGAGTACGGCAAGTTTAGTGCAAGTGCGGGGCTAGATCCTGATATATATGTCGGTCACTAACGGACCACCCAGTATTCGGACGAGAGTCCGTATTCGAAGCATCGAAGACAACGAGAAAGACACACGGATGTCTACCATAGGTACGGCAAGTTTCATGGGATTGCGGGATCGGATCCCGATGAAGATGGGTCAAGCTGATGATCTATTGGCCCGAGGTGGTTGCGGACTATGGCCATATCGGGGTTTCCGAGGACCACGTCTGATGCCACGGGGCATCATTACTTTTCTCTTCACGCACAGTCTTGGGAAACGAAGGTTCCAAGGTATACGTGCATGTCGGTCACGGTCGGACCATTCATTGTTCGGATGCGAGTCCATGTTTGAAGCATCGAAGATGATGATAAAACCATGCAAATGTCTGCCGTAGACACGACAAGTTTATTGTGGGGTTACGGGATTAGATCCCGGGAGAAGCGGGTCGAGTTAACGAACTATTGGCCCGAGATAAGATCGGATCATGGCCACGTTCGGGTGAGGGCTCCCAAGATCCAAGTCCGACCTAGTGGGGCATCATTTCTTCTCTTCAAACACAGTCCGGGGAAGTAGGTTGTTAAGTGTGGAGCCCGAACTCCCCAACGTGCGCCCTCGCACGCGGATCGACCTGCACGGTCAGGTCGCGAGGTTTCCGGGGGCAGCGCCCCCGGAACAAAAATTTGATTATGGAAGGGGGAAACTTTTTATTAGTTTTATTCATTAGCCTTAAGTCTTTTCTCTCATTTAATTAATCATTTTTTCTTTTTAGGCACGCCGGTTAAGGGAGAAGCCAAGGGATGGGCGCGCCGGTTTAAGTGTGTTGAGAGGGGGGTGCCATGGGCGCGCCGAAATAGGGATCATGTAAGGGGAGAAAGGGGAGCGCGCCGGGTAATGGGGATGCCATGAGGGTGCGCCGGAATAGGGCTTGAAACGGGGCGCGCCGGTCTAGTAGGTCCAAAAGAAGGAGTGCGCGCCGGGTAAGGGAGAAGAGAGGGGCGCGCCGGTTGTGGGCATTAAAGGGGGGGCACGTCGGTTTGAGCTCAGGAAGAGGATGGCGCCGTTTTAGAGTTCAAAGAAGGAGACGAGGGATTATGAGAATGGTGTTAAACCGGCGCGGTGAAATAGTGACCGCGCCGGATTAGGCCACGCTGGGACATCATCTCCTGAGTTTTTTTATTCGTTCTGTGGACTTGTTTTGCTTTCTGTTCTTGATTCTCTAGCCTGCAGAGGGGTCAATAGTTAGATTGATTGTTCAATTGACACCATAGATCAATAGGATGAAGGTTTAAGCATCGTTGATGGTTTGTTAAGGTGAGTGAGCAGGAGGTTTAAGTGTTTTATTCGGGGGGTTTGTTCACAGAGGTTCAGTGGTTGTTCACAGAAGTTGCTGTATGTGAAATTAAACGTTCAGTTTGTTCTTGAGTGTTCTTGCATGCTCTTGGCCCTGGAGAAAATCCGGCAGCACCTCCCCTGGGCCAGGACTTGCCAGAGAGAAGCGAAAGCCACCACACGGATTACTCCCGGGTAAACTCTCAAGATGCGGAACGGCCTCACGGCGGTCCGTTAGCCCGAGTGTGAGCGTGGAACACTCGAGGGCCAGCCTACGAGAGCGACCACGACTCACGGGTGATGGTTCTTTGAAGCGGGACAAATGTTCGCCACAAGGGCCATGAAAGTTCATCCGTCGACGAACTCCTTTGAAGGCCATGCTACGGAGGAGCATGCTTCGAAGGGCCCCGGATGAGGAGAAAGAGGAAGGGGAAAGAAGAAGAAATATAAAAAATCATGTTTGCCAAAAGGGCCTTCTGTTTATTCATCCACCAAAGGGGGAAAACGGCTCAAACCCAAGAGATTTCATCTCAAAAGAAAAGAAATACATTGCAGAGGGAGAAAAGGGAAAGAAATACATGGACGGGAGGGGAACGGAGCACAAGCTCTCACCCGTGTGAGGCATGGATGGATCGAGTTTTCTTCTCTTCGGGTGGCCCTCCCTTCTTTCTTCAGTCACCCCTCGGGGGTTTTAGCCTCTCTTTCTCTTTTCAATCGCCCCTCCGGGGGGGTGGTTCGAGCCTCTCCTCTTTCTTCACCAGTGGGGCATGCCTTTTATAGAACGGACAGTGGTGGAGAAAACTCCCGCCACCTCTGCCTTGTTCGCAACAACGTTGTTGTTATGCTGGATGATGCTGGTTCGTGGAGTACACTGGCGTTCGTCCGAGGATGGGACATTTGCGGATTTGCCGGAGCCTGCTTCGCCGTTGCCGCTTCTGTGCTGTCGAACGGAGATAGAGACAGAGCGTCGGGCATTCAATGTTCTCTGCACATCATTAAACAGAGCATCGGCATGCCGACGGGATGGGTTGATTGCGCGCCGGGGAATAGTGATCGCGCCGGATTAAAGCTTTTCAAGGGGGTCACGCGGTGTGAGCATTGCAAAGGGGGTGGCATTTCCTTCAAATGAGCACGCCGGGTAACTTGTGCATAAGGTGGCGCCGTTTTAACGCAACACCAGTGGCGCCATTTTAACGCAACACAAGTGGCACCGTTTTAAGCATCAAAAGGGGGAAGGCCCCTTCGACAGGAGCGCGCCGGATAGCCAAAGAGAAAGGGGGGGGGCGCGCCGTTTTGAGCAAAAAAAAGGGGGGGCGCCGTTTTAAGGCGCGCCGTTTTAAGGCCCCTTCGTGCCGTTTTAAGCACCAAACGGATTCTTTTCGAAGTCACGGCCGCTTATATGAATGTCGGCATTCCCAGAACGTTTCGGTTGCAATGTATGGCCTCTGCAATATTCCGTTTGTAGCCTCTGGGACTAGGTCCCAGATTCTGCGTAACTTTCTGTGCATGCCGAGATTGTGCCGGAGTTCCCGACTTCTCTCTGATTCAGCTCTCGGCATGGCCAGTCGGAGCATTGTAGCTGTATCTTCTGCTTGGGGGGCTTTCTTAGCAGGTAGTGGACCACCAAGCGAGTTCTCGCCCTGATCGGGCGAGGCATGAGGTTTGTTCGGCATTTCCATCTTCGTCTTGCTCTCGAATGTCGAGATGTGCATGCCGTATGATCCTCATCGACATTTTTTTGGTGTCCACAGGCAGCGACTACGGGAGTGCACCTAGGGCTACCATGTGCTCGGATTCCCACGTGAGCTCTGGATGTCCGGGTTAGCTGGGATCTGGGCCGAGTACTTGCGACTCCATGAGGCTCAGGAGCAGAGGGCTCGGAAGCTAGCGGTGATCCGAGAGGCGCAGGAGCAGCGGGCTCAGCTTGTGTCGACTGTAGCTGAGCAGATGAGTCACGCCGAGGCGACTGCATTGGCATCTCAGGAGTGTGCCGCACAGCTGAGGGAGGTGAAGAGCCGGGCTGAGGCCTTGAGGAAGGCCTGGGAGGAGCAGCAGGCGGTCGCCGAGCGCGTCCGAGCTGAGTGGCATGCGGCCGAGACGACGGCCGGAGCTAGCGCTCAGCGCTTGTCTACCTTGGAGGCGGAGCTTGGGGCTGCGGACTCACACCTTGCGGCATTGGAGGGGACCGAGCCTGAGGCTTGATTGTATCTTTCTCCTTTCTTTTTTGTGTGCTATCTGGTGCGTATGGATTTTGTCACCCCAAGGGCATGTCTTGGGCTCCTTTTACAGAGTATTAATGACAAACTCCCGATCTTTTGTTTACTGGGTTGTTCCCTTCCTTTCTCGATGGAATGGAGTAGTGTACGTGAACTGGCGACCACTTATCGTTAGTCATGCTTGCTTGTTCTACGATGCACTGGCATGAGTGATAGGGGACAACAGGGGCCAGGTTCAGGGACCCGATGTTAGAAACTGGAGACTGAGCACTGGGTAGTAGGGGAAAGAAAGGGCTGTATGTGGGGCCAATCCTCTTGGAGGATGAAAGCCTGCATACCATGGAACCAACGTAGGCTCACAAGAACGGGCAGTTTACGTGGTTTAGGGTTGTAGAGGTGATTCTGGAGGGTGTGTTGACCCTGAATTGGATGGTGAAGTATTGGCTAGCATTATGCCGTTAGCCGAAAAATGTGATTCGCATGTGTCTGAGAAATTGGAATTGAGCTGGCTGGATGGCCTGGGAAGACGGGGTAACCAAGATCGGGACTGGGAGAAGGACTAGAAATTGAAACTGGGACTGTGATTGGAAATGGGGACTGGAGCTGAAGCCAGCTGGGTGACCTGGAAAGGTGCGATAGCTGGGAGCAGGAGCTGGCGGCTAGCCTATGAAGACTTTGTAGCCGAAACTGGAACTGGAAGCTGAGCGGCTGGCCTATAAAGGCGTGGTAGCCGGAACTGGAACTGGAAACTGGGTGACTAGCCTGTGAAGGCGTTGTAGCCGGAACTGGACCTGGAAACTAGGCGGCTGGCCTGTGAAGGCATTGTAGCCAGAACTGGACCTGGAAACTGGGTAGCTAGCCTATGAAGGCGTTGTAGCCGGAACTGGAACTGGAAACTGGGCGGCTGGCCTATGAAGGCGTTGTAGCCGGAACCGGAACTGGAAGCTGAGCGGCTGGCCTGTAAAGGCGTTGTAGTCGGAACTAGAACTGGAACTGGAAACTGGGCGGCTAGCCTATGAAGGCGTTGTAGCCGGAACTACTGGAGCTGGAGTTGGTGATGACCGACCCTCAGGGGTGTAGTGGCCACCATCGTTGTGGAGTGACGTTAAGCTTGCCATCGTGGCGTGTCATAGCCAATGGCTTTTGTAAGTGAAGGGTAGAGAGGGAGAGAGATTTTTTTTTCTCTTTACCAGCCCTACCGCCCTTGCAAGTTTTCGCCAGAGCTGGCCCCCTTTTACTTTTTCCAGTGCGCCCTTTCAGGTTTTCACACCGAGGGGTTACCCGATTTTACCTGAAACGCCCTTTCGGGTTTTCACCTCAGCTGGGTTAATGGCAATTTTTGCACCGAGTCACCTCCTTGTAATGGAGTCGATCAGGCCCGTCGGGGTATCTCCATTTTTAACCCCATTCTTTTTCATATTTTATATTTATTTTATTTATATTTTTTTTGAGACTACCGTCCATAGCATGTTGTTGTCAGGGGGCGTGATCTAGAACTGGGAGGTGTGGGTAGCCGGATACGGTTCTGTCATTAATAAGGGTTTTTACAGACCCTCATGCCATGGTGGCGACGGGCCACTTTGTCATGGCAAGATACGACTGGAGTTATGGCTGGTGGATCAGGGATTGTAGGAGGGAACTGGGATTATAATGAAACTTGAAGGCCCTGGATTTGCAGGGGATGTAGGATGTAGGGGCGTAGAATGATAAGTGTCTGGGAATATGCTGGGATACAGGTCTACTGGGATGGTGACTGAGAGCTTGACTGTCACAGGGACTGGTTGACCAGTGGTGTCAAAGTAAGGGCCGAAGGTTGGCCGAACTGAGTGGGTGTAGTGCGAGGCCAACTAGGAATTATAGAGTTTGTGCTCTAGCAGTGTGAGCTGATTGAAGATTGACTCTTGGGCGAGGCTAACGGCTCACCGAGGAATGGGTGGAAGGTTGTTCTGACTGGTGAGGAGAGGGTGTTTTTCTCGTTATCGGCTCTACCGCCCTTTCGGGTTTTCGCTAGAGCCGACCCCCTTTAACTTTTTTCGACACGCCCTTGCGGGTTTTCACGTTGAGCGGTTTCCCAATTTTGCCTGAGGTGCCCTCCCGGGTTTCCACCTTAGCCGGGTTACTGGCCTTTTTGCCCCCAGTCGCCTGTTTGTGGTGAGGATGACTGGGTCTACCGGGGCATCTCTATTTTTAACCCCATTTTTTTGTTGTTGTTTCTTTTTTTTTGACTTACCTGGGAGCCTGACGGCTAGACTGGTATTGGTGCAGAAGTGCTCACGCTCTCGTGGTGACGGGAACGAGGGCAGGGGATTAGTCCCCGCGGATGCCTGGCGGTGATTCCGGGGAGCTGAGCTGGCTGGTTGACTGGGAATTGACGACCGGAAGGATTGGCCGGTTAGATCCTTCACGGGGAAGGACCGGCCTCACTGGCAGTCACTGGGACGTGCGCCTTAGTTTGGCTGGCGCGTGAACTCGTGTTCCGGTGCATAATATAGCTTCATATGTTTGCCATTGAGAGGCGGGAACGGTTTATGACCTTTGTGATCGATGACCGTGTAGGCCCCACCCTCGTAGACATTCTAGATAACATACGGACCTCGCCAATTTGGCTGTAATTTTCCACTGGAGCGCCCTACCATGACTTCCTTTTCCTTGATCATGACAAGGTCACCTTGCTTGAAAGCTCGTTGCTTGACGAGCTTATCATAGGCCCGGGCCATGCCGGCCTGGTATATTTACAGGTGTTTGTAGGCTTCGAGCCGCTTGCCTTCTAGATCGGTGAGCTCTTCTAGCCTTCTCTGGTATTCATTTTCATCAGGGTCGGCAAGGCCAGTGTGGACCGCCACGCGGTATGAAGTTAACTGGACTTCGATGGGGATAACTTCTTATGTCCCGTAAGCAAGGGAGAACAGCGAGCACCCCGTAGGGGTTTTGTAGACCATCCGATAGGCCCATAATGCTGAAGTCCCGCGATCAATCACACCCTAGAGGGGGGTGAATTGGGTGTTTACAAATTTTAAAAAAACTTTTGGCCTTTTTAAAGAATGTGATAAAACTCTAACCGGGAAGTTGAATGTTGTCTAACTACAAGTTAGAATACAACGTACACTAACATTCATATAGAATGGAGGTAGGAGAAATGAATCACACCACACAATCCAAATCACAATGCACAGACGGCAATCCTACGTCCACCCCTCACCAAACCCGGTGAGGCTTCACTTGGGGATAAATCCCCAAACGGAGACACTGCTCCAAACACACACGGGACGACGCCCGCACACACACACGGGGACGCACCCCAACACACACACACACACACACACGGAGATGAGGTCTCCAACATAATCTGACAACTGGATCAACCACACATACACTTGCTACGACAGATGCAGCACTCCACACACACAAACACTAAGATCTAGATAAATCCACAATCACACACGTAGATCTAAGAAGACCTACGTACACACGAATGGAACACGACGACCACACACGACCACAGATCTGAAATGATCTACACACACACACACACATATGTTTACAGTTTATAGAAAACACAAATCTGAAACACAAAGCTCAAGACACCAAAATGAATAAACCACAGTTTAGAAAGCTCCTAATTTAGGCTCCCCCTTAGTGTGTGATGCCGATCTTGAACATAGGTTCCTTCTTCACTTCAGTAGATCTTCAATGGCTTCAGATAGAACTAGAAAGGCCTTGGAGTGGATGTAGAGTTTCTTGCACGAAGTACTGTTCATGTCTATAGTAGCAGCTCCTTCTTCCTTGGATAGCTTCCTTGATCTCCTTGAAGCCCTTGCTTGCTTCTTCTCTTCCTTTGAGGTTGCTTGCTTCAAATGGAGCTTGAATACCTTCATATGGATGAAGAGGTTGCTTGATGAAGTATAGTTCACGGAGGGTTGTAGTAGCCTTCTTCTTCTCTTGATAGCCTTCCCCCTTGATCTCCCTTGAAGCCCTCTTGGTTGGTTAGGGTTATGACTCCAATGAGATATTTTATAACCTTTGAATGGTCCATAGACAAGCCCCAGACCAGATCTACAAATTCCTCCTTGATTGGGGACAGTGGGATTAAAGAAATGGGTGAAGATTCCTCTCCACGAGTTTGAAACACGAAGTCAACAAAAGGGGCCTCGGGGCTATCGGTCGACCGGCGCCACTGGGTCGGTCGACAGGAAATCCGCAGATAGAACATATTTCAGTTCTGGAAGAATCGGTCGACCGGCCCTATAGTGGCGGTCAACCGAAAGTCTGCAGACTTCCATCTTTTCGGTTCTGTCAATTCTGGTAGACCGGCCATGGTGTGTTGGTCGACCGAAATGACCCATACCTGCAAAAATGAAGTGTTAGCCCAAAGAAACATATCCATAAGTCAAGAGCTTCATGTCCTCATCAATTCCATGCATTTTGGGTTTGATTTAACTTAGTTTGTACATATTGAAAGTCCAAAGCAATTGAGCACTTGTCATTACATGAAGTGTTCTTAAACAAGTTCAATGCTCACTCTTGAAGATTATGCATGAAATGCATTCATGAACAATGCAAAAGACATATAGAACCTTCATTTGCAGGCCACATTCAATCTAAAGGATTTCATGTTTAAGGTTCATGAATTACATTCTTAACCCATCAAGATATATGTTGCTATGTTCACACAATTAAGGATTGGAATGAGAAACTATGCATTCGCATAAAACCAAGCCATGCAACCATCATGCACCTTAAATGTCATGGATCAGGTGTATCAAGGAGTGTATAATAGGGTAAGAGCCTTACCAAAGGTTCTTGATAGTACATGACATATACCACCTGTTTTGGATTATAGAAGAGCAATGTGCTTATCCACATGTTTGGTTTACCAGGTGACTGCCATGATGTTTGATCCTGCAATCAAGATAGACAAGGTTTAATACCATGCTTGTTCACATTAAAGAGGTTATGAAACCTCTTGCCTCTTGTTCTTGTTCACATTAAAGAGATTATGGAACCTCTTGCCTCTTGTAAAAATAACTCAATCATATTTAAACAACAACATGAATGTACACAGTCATCAAGAATATGTGCAATCAACCACAAGTATAGTTATCATCACTTAATCACACATTAAGTTTAGTTATCATCAAAACCATAACTAACAATCATCAAAATCATAACTCAACAATCTCCCCCTTTTTGATGATGACAAACTTAGTGATGATGACAAACTTAATGATGTTACAACAAAATGGCACAGATATTCTTCTCCCCCTGTCACACACAATCATCAATCTTTCTCCCCCTTTGACATTATCAAAAAGCGGGATAATACAAATCTTTCTCCCCCTTTGACATAATCAACAATATCAATAAGCTAGAAGAAGCCAACGAAGCAAGAGCAAATCTTTCTCCTTTTGAAACAGCAACAACCCATCTTATCAATTCAGAAGAAGCAAGGGCAAATCATGGGCGAACAAATCAATATGATTCTAATTATATGATACCAATTGGTGATTATTATCTCATGGAAAGATGAGTAGACCGGAGACTAACAAATCAATGTGATTCCAATCTCTCTCCCCATTGGCCATTCAATGCCGAAAAACTTATTGAGCAAGTGTGAAGCATTTGAAGTCCATTTAATTTTTGAATTTTTATCATTTTCCAGATTTCTAAATTTTGGAATGCATACATACTCTATGCATACAAATGATGACACATCACATGAATTTCTTTGATTTTCAAATTTTCAGATTTTTAGTTTTCTTTTGAAGTGCATGAAGCTAAATGCATACTAGTGATGACAAATGAGATGCACATGATGCAACCAAGTAAATATATATGTATTTACATGATGCAACCAAGCAAGTGTGAACCAATTGAAGTCCATTCAATTTTTTAATTTTCATCATTTTCCAGATTTTTAAATTTTGGTTTGAAATGCATGAGATGCAACACATACAAGTAATGGCATGTGAGATGCATAAAAATGCAATCAAACAAATTCATATATATATATATACATGCAACACAACTTCCCCGTACTTATTTAGGAGTGGATAGGTATAAGAAGAGTGCATGATGGTCATAACAACTGGAATGCTCATATATAACACCTAGGAGATTGTGCAATCGTATAGGAGATTCATGCAATTGCTAACGCAGTCAATCAATTTTTTGAATACATAATAAATCAAATTTCTAGATGTGTAAGTGAGTAACATGAAAAACGATAGTTATAATATGGATATTCAGATTTTCAGATCAACATAAGGAGACATTTTACATACTGCACTTCATTTTTGAGAACAGCATATGGGAGGCTTCGCTCTACCTCAATAATTTTACACAGATAATCAGAATTTTTCTAAGAATGATCAGGTTCAAATAATTCATTTTTATGAGAGTAGACGCATGGAGCTCATGTCAGAATCCCCGGTTACTCAGAATATTGAACCATTTCACTTCATCTTGAACAGATGTACTTTTGTCAACACTTTTTAGAAATGAACCACATCACGTCTCAGGTGACATGTGCCCAGTTTACTCAGTGAGACCGAGCATTGCTCTGTCTTACATTTTCATTTCAGATTTTTCAATAAGGATAGGTAGGCAGCTTTTTCCTCAACTGTCTCGTCAACATACATGCAGCAAGTTTAACGTTTCGAGAGTGTTGAAAAGAAATTCATATATCCTTATCTTTAACACTCATTTTCACATTTTGTTCAAGAAGCATATGAATTTGATTCAGCATGTATACCAAAAATATCATGAACACATAACAGTGCAACTCCCCCTAAATAGATGCACTTATGAAATATGAACTCCCCCAGAGTGTATAACATGAAACGCTCTAATAATGACTCAAATGTAACATTATTTAGCAAGAAGTATGTGGTCTTAGAAATTCCAAAGGATAGGGATGAATAGCATATAATATCAAGCAAGCACACAGAGGGAATGTATGCAATATGCAATGTGATGCACAATTGCTGATACCAATTGAATGGATACCCATTGAATGAACTAAATGCAGCTAATGCATGAGTTCTAATGCAATGCAACCTATGAGCATATAAGAATGCAATGCAGTGTGTAAGTGCAAGATGTAGGAGCTTGTTTTTCAAACCATGAGATAAATTTCTCAACAAACATTTTTCATGACATTTTTCAATGACATGGCCTTTATGAATAAGGGTGCATAAAATGATCAAAATTAAGCAGTGCAACCCAGTTTTCAGAATTGTTCAAAATCAGATTTTCAAGAGCATTTCACAATTTTGAAATGAGAAATCATTCACAAGCCGAATGTTTAGATCATTTGATCAAAAATATATTTTCAATATAATTAGCTCAGGTCAAGGATTCATTCACAAATCAACCATTCACAAGTCAGTCACAATTGTCAAGATCTGGTACGAGGCGGAGATTTTAGTCCGAAGACCTAGCTCACGTATAGGGAATGCTTCCAAGTGGACATAATCCACTCTTCCACAAATGCCATTTGATATACCAGATGTGCAGGTAAATTCAAGTGTGCTATCAAACATGTAGTTTCAGGCATGAATTATTCAAACATATATTTCATCACATCAGAATAGAGGAACAATCAGTTCAGCCATTTAGAAGCAATACATGTTTCCAAGTGCCACATGAGAATGCATGAATTTTTCATTTCCATAGCAAAAAGGCCGAATTACCTTAGTTCAAGAGACAAGGCCAATCATCCTCTTCTGGAGGCGTGTTCTGGTCAAGGTCGTGGACCTCGTAAATGGTGAGACCGGTGTTACCTTCGAGTGAGCTTGGCATCAGCCTTCTATGTTTGATGACGATGTCGACCTCGCCCTTGGGCGGGAGCTTGATGGCCGCGGCCAATTTTGCTAAGGCATCGGCCTGAGCGTTGCTGCTTCTGGGGATATGATCTATTTCAAAGAAATAGAACTTCTGGGTCAATATGGTGACGGCGGTACGGTACGGAACCAACTCTGGCTTCCGCACGTCATAGATGCCGAGGACTTGCCGAACTATCAACTGGGAGTCCCCATAGGCTTTGAGACACTTAATGCCCGTATGGAGATCCATCTGGAGCCCAATGAGTAAAGCTTCATACTCAGCTTCGTTGTTGGTCAGGGATTTCATGAGGGCACAAGAGTTGTATAAAACTCCACCCTGAGGAGTCAGAAAAATAATGCCGGCACCTACCGTTGTGGCTGGATCATGGTTGCTCCGGGTAATCCCTCGGGAAGTGCCATCGAAGTAGAGTTCCCAGCAAGGCACACTGGTTGTGAGAGCGTTCTGCTGCTAGTAATGCAAGACATCTCCGCTCTGTTCAATTGGTTGTTGTGATTGAGCAGCAAGGGACTCCTCATCCGGGAGCTCTGAGCAGAAGGGTGAGTCATCTAGCACTGGATGGGCTGCCAAGAATTCAGCCATACCCTATCCCTTGATTACTTTCCTGGGGACATAAGTAATGTCGTACTCCATCAGCAGGAGAGCCCACCTTCCCAATCTGCCTGAGAGGACAGGTCACCGAAGGAGATAGTTCAGGGGGTCGTGCTTGGATATAAGCTCGACCTGATGGGACAGGAGGTAATGTCACAGCTTCTTAACTGCGAACACCAATGCCAAGCAAACCTTCTCCATAAGGGAGTAGCGGTACTCGGCACCGATTAACTTCCGGCCTTGATTGGTGATCCCAATCTGCCTGAGAGGATAGGTCACCGAAGGAGATACTTCAGGGGGTCGTGCTTGGATATAAGCTCGACCTGATGGGACAGAAGGTAATGTCGCAGCTTCTTAACTACGAACACCAATGCCAAGCAAACCTTCGCCATAGGGGAGTAGCGGTACTCGGCACCGATTAACTTCTGGCCTTGATTGGTGCTCCCATGACTGGGGGAGTAAGGAGGTACTCCTTAATTTACTCGAAAGCCGCCTGACATTTCGAGTCCCATGTAAACGGGGCGTCTTTCTTCATCAACTTGTTGAAAGGCGCGCACCGACCGGAGAGGTTAGAAATAAACCTTTGAATGTAGGTCAACCTCCCTTGGAAGGACCTAAGCTCGATGATGTTGCTGGGTGGTGGAAGCTCCCGGATTGCTTTGATCTTGCTGGGATCCACCTCGATTCCTCGGTACCTGACGATGAAGCTGAGAAATTTACCACTGGATATGCCAAAGGTGCATTTCATGGGGTTCATCTTGAGCCCATATTATCAGAGACGCTCGAAGACTTGGCGAAGGTAGCGCAAATGGTCTTTGCGCCTCTTAGTCTTGACGACGAGGTCATTGACATAACATTCGACGGTGTTGTGTAGCATCTCGTCGAATATCTTGGTCATGGCCCTTTGGTAAGTAGCGCCGGCATTCTTCAGACCGAAGGGCATGCACTTGTAGTTGAAAATCCCCTTGGGGGATCTGAAGGCTGTATGGTTCTTGTCTTTAAGGGACATCTGGATTTGATTGTAGCTGGATGACCCATCCATGAAAGACAAGGCCTCATGACCGGTGGTCATATCGACCATTGTTTCTGTGATCGAGACTGGGAAGTCGTCCATCGGGCAAGCTTTGTTGAGGTCCCGAAAGTCGACGCAGATGCGGACTTGACCACTCTTCTTCTTAACTGGAACTATGTTGGTGAGCCAAATCGGATAGATACATGGCTCGATGAAATCGACCTCCGCCATTTTATGGACTTCGGTCGAAACCTGGAGCTCCAGCTCATGGCGCATGCGCCGCTATGGTTTCTTGGCCTGAGCGACTGAGGGAGAAATAGCTAGCTCGTGCTCTGCTATGGAGGGGTCTAGCCCTGGCATTTCCTTGTATGTCTAGGCGAAGCAGTCTTTGTATTCGAGTAGGAGTTGCTTATAGTCCTGCTTCTCTGCCTCGGTGAGGAGAGCACTGACGAATGTTGGCTGGGAAGCTTCATCTTCGCCCAGGTTGATTTCAACGAGCTCATCCACGGTTGCCTGGCCACCATCCTCCAACTCGGGAGGAGCGAATTAGAAGTCGATGAAATCCTCATCATCAGTGACGGCTTCGAGCATTTCTTGGTTCTCGAAGCCACCGGTTGACGTTGAGGGGACTGGAGAGTGGTTGTTGTTGGGATCCATCGAGGATTGATCTGAGCCGCCGGCTCCTGGCCAGCAGTTGTCAACCGGGGTTGCTGAGGTCTCCCCGGGGTTGCCTGGTGAATCTGACAATCCTTCACAGTTAGGACCAAAGATATCCCTCCCCTCAGGAGGGTTTGTTGAACTGGGTCCTTCGACTGGCTGAGAGACTGGAGGAACTTTTTTCCCCCTTTGTCTTGACAGGGAGGCGAGGAAGGTTCCTCGATGACTTGAGCCAGAGTTCCAACCTTGACGGGGATCGGGACCAGAATTTCTTCTTCCTCATCTCCGGAGCTGTCGAATTTGGCTTCGACTCTAGCTCGGTCGTCGGCTAGTTGTGCCAAGCCTATGACGTTGAGCACGTAGTAGACGCGAAAGTCTGGGTCTTGGTCGTAGCCAAGTCCCCTGGTGTCCTTATAGAAGGACGGGGGTTGTGTAAGGTTTCGATCAGAGGAGCAGCGGAAACAACGAAACCCTAAGAGGTGCATCGTTACTGGCGATCAAAATCAAAAAACAAATATCGAAGAACCCGCTTAGGAAGAACAGTTCTATACCTTTGCAGGATTAATTAATTCCCAGATGCCCGAAGATGATCGAGTAGAGGCTCGCCAGGCTGCTAGCCGTCCAAGTGTCCGGCCTCTCGATGTATCCACACGAGCAGCGGGAACAGATGGATTCTCCTTCTCGATCTCCATGCGTCGGCCACTCCTCAGCAGCACCATCCACCATAGCAGGAGGAGGAGAGGTAGAGGGGGGAGGCCAGACCAGGGAGGACAGAGAGAAAGAGAGGGTCGGCCAGAGGAAACCCTGATTGCTTAGGCCAGGGTTTCTCTCCTCAGCGTATATTTATAGACTCTGGCATTTTTCACAAAAACCCAGACACTATCTATAAATACCGTCTTTATCCATCTTATCCACTACTCTATTGTGTGTGACCCTCTAGGCCCAATAGTCTGTTTCGTTTTCAGGCCCATTAACTTAATTCAATTATAATCCATTAACTCCTAATGGAATTAACGGGCTTTCCGATCACGAACGGCACCAAGCAACACCTCGTGATCCCAAATGACTTTGGGAGGGATGCAACCCATATTGAACCTTTCCATCATCAAATTTCACATAGTTATAGATCCTCTTTCATACAATGCTCCAATCAGAATTAGGGTACGGTCAAACTGTCAAACCCTAAAGCATCCTGATCTTATGGACCCTTGTACTCTTAAGTACAGTTCACTGGAAAACTCCTTTTCTTAGTGAACTCCCATACCCTGGCCAGGGATTTCTAAGTACATGTCCATAGAGCATTCTCTCTCTTAATCCATGCAGAGAGTGAATGATCCCTTGTTGTCCACCAAAGTGTTTTCATATGAATCCCACTGAGTCCGAATAACTAACTATTAAGAACCACAAGGTTGAAGTTCATAAGTCAACAATCAAACGCTCAGTGGAGTCCATGCAAAACCTCTTCAGTGACTCAGGTCAAAGATCCAATTGTGCTACTATGGCACTAGAATCTCTTGATTGATAGTCAGCATGATTATCATTCAGGAATTCTAGATCTGGTCAGTTCAGTGAACTCATTCTACTAACGAGCACCTGCACGTGTACCTTGATGTCACCACACCGGTGGTTATGAGATCGACCACCCTCATCACATGAGTGAGTACCACGTGCACCGGTCTATCCGAATCTTCAATGTCCCTTCTTGAAGATCCCACAACCAGGAACATTTAGAATATAAACCTCTAAATGACTGATCTCATTATCACAATCTCATTATGAACCAGTCATCATAGCTCGTATTCAGGGACTTCATCACATTACAACATATACACTATAACGTGCTAAGAACGTAATGAAGAAATGCCATTATTATTATAACTGAATGAAATTATACAAGAAATGTTGCCATAAAACACTTGTGATTGGCTTAAAGGGCATACATCTCTAACAATCTCCCACTTGCACTAAATCCAATCACCCACATGCTTGATCCCCATCGGCCCAAGGTGACGCTCAAACACATTTTGAGATAAAGGCTTAGTCAGTGGATCTGCAATATTATCAGCTGAAGATACTCTATCTACTATCACATCTCCTCTAGCTATAATCTCTCTGATCAAGTGATAATGCCACAGAATTTCCTTGGACTTCTGATGAGACCTCGGCTCCTTTGCTTGCACAATGGCCCCATTGTTGTCACAAAACATGGGGACAGGATCAGAGATGCTTGAAACAACTCCTAATCCATTGATGAACTTCTTCATCCAGACCGCCTCCTTTGACGCCTCGGCAGCAGCTATATACTCGGCCTCAGTTGTTGAATCAGTAGTGGTTTCTTGCTTGGAACTCTTCCAACTCACTGCCCCACCATTAAGAGTAAAAATGAACCCAGAGGTTGACTTGCTGTCATCTTTGTTAGATTGGAAACTCGAGTCAGTGTACCTTCTCAGTTTCAAGTCCTCTGCTCCATAAACCAGAAACAGATCCTTAGTCCTTCTCAAGTACTTAAGGATATATTTCACGGCTATCCAGTGTTGTTCACCTGGATCTACCTGATACCTACTCGTAACACTTAGAGCATAGGCTATATCAGGCCTAGTACATAACATCACGTACATGATAGACCCTATGGCAGAGGCATAGGGAACCCTACTCATGTACTCCCTCTCTTCTGGAGTTTTAGGGGACATCTCCTTAGAGAGGTAAACTCCATGTCTAATCGGTATTAGACCTCTTTTGGAGTCTTCCATGCCAAACCTTTTAACAATGGTGTCTATGTACATCGATTGGGACAAGCCTAGCATCCTCTTTGATCTATCTCTATAGATCCTAATCCCTAACACATAGGATGCTTCTCCCAAATCCTTCATGGAGAAATGCTTTGACAGCCAGGCTTTGACTGACGATAACATACCTACATCATTCCCAATGAGTAGTATGTCATCTACATACAGTACCAAAAAGGTGATTGCACTGCCATTTGTTTTTTTGTATACACATGGCTCATCTTCATTCTTAACGAAGTCATAAGATTTGATTACCTCATCAAACCTTATGTTCCAACTGCGGGATGCTTGCTTTAGTCCATATATGGACCTCTAAAGCCTGCACACTCTATCTGGATACTCTTTGGATATGAATCCCTCAGGCTGTGTCATGTACACTTCTTCCTCAAGGTTTCCATTGAGGAAAGCCGTCTTCACATCCATCTGCCAGATTTCATAATCATAGTGCGCAGCAATGGCAAGTAAAATTCTAATGGATTTCAACATGGGTACAGGAGAGAAGGTTTCGTCATAGTCAACACCTTGCCTTTGACGATATCCCTTCGCTACAAGCCTTGCCTTATAGGTATCAACCTTTCCATCTACTCCAATCTTTCTTTTAAAGATCCACTTGCATCCAATAGGTACAATACCCTCAGGTGGATCTACCAAGTTCCAAACTTGGTTGGAGTACATGGAATCCATTTCAGATATCATGGCATCTTGCCATTTCCCAGAGTCAATGACACTCATTGCCTCTTCGTAGGTCTTAGGATCATCATCCTCATTATGTGATACCTTACCAGAAATATGTCCCACATATCTCTCTGGTTGAACAGGTACCCGGCCAGACCTACGCACAGTTTGTGAGTTAGTTTGCACTAGATCTTGAGAAGGTACACTGACAAGCTGTGGTTCTAGAACTTCTTCTAGTTCTACCGAGCTCCGAATGTTCCCTTCAAGGATATACTCTTCCTCAAAGAATACAGCATGTTTAGCTACAAACACTCTTTGATCGCTAGGCTGGAAGAAATAATATCCATAAGTTTACTTCCGATATCCCACAAACCTACACTTCTCAGTCTTAGATGCCAATTTATCAGAGTCATGTTTCTTTACATGGGCAGGGCAACCCCAAACCTTAAAGTACTTAAGATTTGGCTTCTTTCCTTTCCATATCTTATATGGAGTGGAATCGATTGACTTCGATGGCACTTTGTTCAACAGGTGCGCAGCAGTCTCCAAGGCATAACCCCATAGGGACAAGGGTAAACCAGCAAAATACATCATGGACCGTACCATATCTAATAGAATACGATTCCTCCTTTCTGCTACACCATTTAGCTGAGGTGTATAAGGAGGAGTCCATTGAGATGATATTCCATTATCTCTTAAATACTGTGTGAACTCCATACTCAAGTATTCACCCCCTCGATCTAATCGAAGAGTTTTAATACTTTTCCCGATTTGTTTCTCTACTTCATTCTTAAACTCGACAAATTTTTCAAAAGCTTTAGATTTGTACTTCATTAAGTACACATATCCAAATCTTGAGAAATCATCAGTGAATGTAATGAAGTATGAATAACCTCCTTTGGCATGTATGGACATAGGTCCACACACATCAGAGTGTATGAGTTCTAACAACTCATTTGCTCTTTCTCCATGTCCAGAAAATGGAGACTTGGTCATCTTACCCATGAGGCAATATTCACAAGTCGTGAATGATTCATAATCAAATGGATCAATGTATCCATTCTTACACAACTTTTTCATTCTTTACTCATTAATATGACCAAGCTTACAATGCCAAAGATAAGCCTGATTCCCATAACCTCTTTTTCTCTTAAGAGGTCTATCCACACACATCACAGGAGACACCATATCTAAAACATACAAACCATTTATTAAGCTCCCACTGGCAAACAATTCACCATTTAATAACAAAGAACAACCATTGTTTCCAAAACATACAACAAATTCATATTTATTTAAGCAAGAAATGGAAATAATGTTCTTTATTATAGAAGGAACATAATAACAATCTATAAGCTATAGTGTAACTTCTGTAGGCATCTGGAGGTTCACCTTCCCGACCGTGAGCACAGCAACCTTTGCTCCATTTCCCAGTCGCAAGTCAACCTCATCTTTGTTCAATTACCTACTGCTTGCCAGCACCTGCAAGTCATTGCAGATATGAGATGCACATCTAATATCTAATACCCACGATGTGGATCTATAAGACAAGTTTAGGTCAACATCATGAACATACCTGAAGCTTCTCCAAGCTTCAATTTTGCCTTTTCTGCAAGATACAACTTGCAGTTCCTCTTCCAATGGCCATCCTTATGGCAGTGGAAGCATTGGCCCTTGTCCTTCTTAGCCTCATCCTTCTTAGCAACCTTTCCCTACTTATCCTGCTTTTTCTTCTTATTTTTCTTAAAAATAGATTGATTCTTTCTCTTCTTGTTGGTCTTACCAACAAGTAGCATAGAAGATTTCCCATTGTTCATTGTCCCCTCAGCTATCTTCAACATATTAAGAAGTTCTGCCAGAGAGCACTCTATCTTATTCATGTTGAAATTCAGTATGAACTGGGAGAATGAACAGGGGAGAGACTGCAAGATTAGGTCAATGCACAAATCCTTGTTCATTTCAAAACCTAATTCTTTTAGCCTATCAATCCACTCTATCATTTTGAGAACATGTGTCTGCACAGATGTTCCCTCGGACATTTTGGCCCCGAACAGATTCTTAGATATCTCATATCTCTCTGTTCTACTCTGAGCTCCAAAGAGCTCTTCTAGGTGGAACAAGATGGATCTAGCATCCATCTTTTCATGCTGTCTTTGAAACTCATTAGTCATGGAGGTCAGCATATAACATTGGGCCAGAGTGGCATCTTCCTTATGCTTCTCATAAAGAATCACCTCAGCCTCATCGGCATCATCAACAGGAAGAGCAGGAACAGGCTGCTCAAGGACATAGGCTATTTTCTCAGCTGTGAGAACAATTCTCAAATTTCTAAACCAATCGACATAATTTGGACCAGTCAGCTTGTTGGCATCCAGTATGCCTCGCAACAGGTGGTTCGTCATTGCGGTCTACAAGAGGAAATTAAACAAATTTAGAATAATATTGCAAACATTCATGATATTAAATTAAGAAATGGACTTTAATCCTAATTTAATGCTCCCACTAATTTTCGATGAATTTGCATCACCCCTTGTATGCAAAGACGGGACACAACGACTGTGCCCTAGTGGGTACTAGAATCCCATTAACATTATGGAAATAGTCTTGTGGTAGCACAACAAACTACCCCATACTTAACGGGTAGGCAACTCTTGCCAATTGTAACTCCTTGCAACTCCTAGTATGCTTAGCCTCCAAACATTTTTGATCTTGTGGTAGCACAACAAATCACAAGCTTTGGTTAGGTCCAGCCCGTTTGTTACGTTATGAGAATGGGTTTATGACATAACTCTTGTGGTAGCACAACAAAGTCATGCTAGCCCCCATCCCAAGATTTGGCCTAAACCTTAGCCTGAGTCTCTACCCACTTGCTGTGAGAATCTTGTGGTAGCACAACAAACTCTCACAGTCTAAGGACAGCTCACTCAGACTATAACAACGGAAGGCTACGTAGGTCATTCTTAATGCCTCACGCTTATCAACCTAATATTGAACTTAAGGCGATTTGGATATTTTGGTCTCATCAATATAGGTGCTACATATATATATATATATATAATAATAATTTGGAGTATCGTACATACTCTAAATATATGTATATATAATTAGTAGCACAACCACATATATCAAATATATGCATTAACACCGATGGATGATCATGGACTTTATCCTAGCAACATTACCAGAGCCAGTTGGTAATGTACACATAAGCATGGCAAATAAAAAGTCTTGGAGCATCCAATGCTCCCACTGGATGTGAAGAATCTCCCGAGCCCACAAAAGTCGGTCTCCTTCTTAGTCTCCATCCGCTTCTCATTATTACAAATAAATTTGAAATTGGGCACGTAGGCCCACAAATATACATCAGATAATAATAAGAAACCTTGAACCAGTCAAGGGGAGTACAACACAGGTGGGAGATAGAATGTACAACCCGGATTAATAAGAGAGAGAGAGGAGGCACGTAGGCCCCAATAATCACATCATGATCCATTCACCACAAACTATACCATCACATGATATCTAAGTCCATGACCATCCATCCACACACATGGCACATCACATGCATCATCAAGTAATTATCATATAATTACAGTGAGGTACATCATGATAATTTCAAAATAATAGTAATTAGTTTTGAAATCGCACATTTAAACATTTAACTAAATAATTTAGTTAAAAACAATCAAGTCTAAACAACTTTAGACAATCGTCATTCACATCCACTGCATGGGCTCAATAATAATTTTTAGTTAATTAACCTCATAAGAATCACATTCTTATAGTAATTAACTTCAATTAATTAGATAATAGGAAATACTTAAAACCATTTTAAAATTTCCATTAACTAATTAACAAGGGGCCATATAATGAAAAATAAATTAATAAGTCACTAAAATAACTTTTGAACCTATTAAAATATTTTTCAGAATTTTTCTGACATTTTTCTAAATTTCTATGCATTTTAAACTATTTATAACGCATAAAAATTAAAAAAAATAGTGGGGGGGATCTTATCGGGCGCGGATCCGGTGCGGGCCAGATCCGCCCACCGAAGACCCGTGGGGGGTCGTCTTCCCCGCCCGAACACGGGGAGGGGGTTGGGGTAAAACCCTAACCCCCGGTGCTCGTCGCAGGGGGCCCGTCCGTCTCCCCCGACCACCGCGGATGACCCCAGGGGTCCCGACAGCACGTCCGCCGGCCACTGCCCTCGACGACGTCGTCGGATGAGACGCCCGCGATGATCACGGGGTCGTTCCGCCCTGTTCGCCGTGAACCTCGCAGGAGCCACCCTATCCGGTCACCGGACGCACCCGGACGCCATGGGGAATCGTCTAGCAACCCTTGCCAGCCCCATGGACATCCACAATTGGAGATTAACGGCCTGAATTGGCCTCCCTCTCCCTGTGCGAACGGCGATCGCAACCACGAAGATGTGTCCGATTCGCCCTCACGGTTAGGTCAATCAACGCACTAGAACGCGTGTTTTGATCCTCTTGATGCCAGGAACATTTTCATAGGATCAATCGACCAAAATCCATCCTTGAGAGACTCAATCGAACACCCTAACATTGAGCCCTATGCATGAACATGAAGAACGAAAAATAATAAAATAATCTCAATTTTGATCAGACCAGCAACCTGGCTCTGATACCAATGTAAGGTTTCGATCAGAGGAGCAGCGGAAACAACGAAACCCTAAGAGGTGGATCGTTGCTGGTGATCAAAATCAAAAAACAAATATCGAAGAACCCACTTAGGAAGAACAATTCTATACCTTTGCGGGATTAATTAATTCCCAGATGCCCGAAGAGGATCGAGTAGAGGCTCGTCGGGCTGCTACCCGTCCAAGTGTCCGGCCTCTAGATGTATCCACACGAGCAGCGGGAATAGATGGATTCTCCTTCTCGATCTCCATGCGTCGGCCACTCCTCAGCAGCACCATCCACCATAGCAGGAGGAGGAGAGGTAGAGGGGGGAGGCCAGACCAGGGAGGACAGAGAGAAAGAGAGGGTCGGCCAGAGGAAACCCTGATTGCTTAGGCCAGGGTTTCTCTCCTCAGCGTATATTTATAGACTCTGGCATTTTTCACAAAAACCCAGACACTATCTATAAATACCGTCTTTATCCATCTTATCCACTACTCTATTGTGTGTGACCCTCTAGGCCCAATAGTCTATTTCGTTTTCAGGCCCATTAACTTAATTCAATTATAATCCATTAACTCCTAATGGAATTAACGGGCTTTCCGATCACGAACGGCACCAAGCAACACCTCGTGATCCCAAATGACTTTGGGAGGGATGCAACCCATATTGAACCTTTACATCATCAAATTTCACATAGTTATAGATCCTCTTTCTTACAATTCTCCAATCAGAATTAGGGTACGATCAAACTGTCAAACCCTAAAGCATCCTGATCTTATGGACCCTTGTACTCTTAAGTACAGTTCATTGGAAAACTCCTTTTCTCAGTGAACTCCCATACCCTGGATAGGGATTTCTAAGTACATGTCCATAGAGCATTCTCTCTCTTAATCCATGCAGAGAGTGAATGATCCCTTGTTGTCCACCAAAGTGTTTTCACATGAATCCCACTGAGTCCGAATAACTAACTATTAAGAACCACAAGGTTGAAGTTCATAAGTCAACAATCAAACGCTCAGTGGAGTCCATGCAAAACCTCTTCAGTGACTTAGGTCAAAGATCTAACTGTGCTACTGTGGCACTAGAATCTCCTAATTGACAGTCAGCATGATTACCATTCAGGAATTCTAGATCGGGTCAGTTAAGTGAACTCATTCTACTAACAAGCACCTACACGTGTACCTTGATGTCACCACACCGGTGGTTATGAGATCGACCACCCTCATCACATGAGTGAGTACCACGTGCACTGGTCTATCCGGATCTTCAATGTCCCTTCTTGAAGATCCCACAACCAGGAACATTTAGAATACAAACCTCTAGATGACTGATCTCATTATCACAATCTTATTATGAACCAGTCATCATAGCTCGTATTCAGGGACTTCATCACATTACAACATATACACTATAACGTGCTAAGAACGTAATGAAGAAATGCCATCATTATTATAACTAAATGAAATTATACAAGAAATGTTGCCATCACAACACTTGTGATTGGCTTGAAGGGCATACATCTCTAACAGGTTGCCCCCGGACTTGGGAAGGAGTCCACAGCTGACGGATGTATCTCTGTTGTGCAGACGTTTGCCACAGGGGAATGTGTTGCTTCAGACACATTTCTTGAATATGTGGCGATAGATCGCCCCACACCTGAACTGCTTCAGGGGTATCATCGGCTTGCCTGGACCTGCCGAAGTCGTCATCTGGCAGGGCTTGAGGGACCGTGTCTCCCTTATAAGAAACAATAGGTTTGTCCCTGTTAGCCTTCTTCTTGCTTCGGCGTTGTCGCTTGAAGGTGACAATGAATGTGGTTAGCGACTCGACGCTATGCTTCTCGGATGCACATGGAAGCTGGATGCAGTCTGGTAGCAAGCATATGCTCTTGCCGATAGCTCGGCTAATAAGATTAGCCTCGAAGTCGATCTGGCACCTCTCAGGGCGATCCTGGGTTGACTTGGAACCAAGGCGCAGCCGATGTAGCTTGGCCTTTTCCTCGTCAACAGAGAAGAGATCATCATCGTCTTCCTCTAAGAGCCAACCGTTGCTTTTGCTCTTAATCACAGGGTACGGATTAATCCCCTTGAAGTAGAGCACAACGTCGGCCAAGTTGCATTCTGCTGGTGTGAACGGCGACAGGTCTGCAAAGATCGTATGTTGCTCCCCGTCCTTGGCATACTTGATGCATTGGTGGAGAGTTGACGGGACGACCCAATTTTCATGGAGCTAGGGTCCGCCCAGTAGTATCTTATAAGATGTGTTGGAGTCGATGATGTAGAATGTCACCTTGGAGGTGAAATCATCGAGCACCAGGTCGACATCCACCTGGCCGAGGACATCCTCGGTGTTCTAGTTAAAGTCGGATATCTTGACCACTTGAACCTTCTGGAGGTATGGGGTCAGATATAGAGTCTTTAATGTCTTGAGTGGCATAATGTTAACAGCGGCACAAGCATCTACTAGGATCCGGTTCACATCATGCCCGTTGATCTTCCCCTTCATGTAGAGAGGACGGTTGTGGCACGGAAGGGAGAGCAGCATGTCTTTCTCCGTGAATGAGATGGTGGCTATGAAGGCTTCATAGGCAGCCACCTTCATTTCTGCGACATGTGCTTCATAGACTTCCGGCTCTTGGAGTATTTTGATAAGAGTTTCTCTTAGCTCCTTACTCCAAGCAATGGCTTCCCAAATTGAAATACTGACAGGGAAGCGCTTCATCTGGTGGAGGACCTTTCGGTCAGCTCGGGCTCGAGCATCCTCTAAAGAGGATAGTATGTCAGGCTGAGCCTTCTGCGAGCTGCCGTGCTGTTCCCCGTCGGGAAGTTGCACTGCCTTGCCCTTACCACCAGGATCGGAATGACATGGGTCTCCGGTGGACTCCGAAAATAGGGATGCCAATGATGGCTCTTCTGGGGGTGACTGGCGGGCTGACTCGTCCTTGCCGGATGGTCCCGCTTGCTCTACTGCAGAAGCCGGTACTGGTGCAGGATCGAAGATACCGGGTCCCCTCCAAATGTCTACTTTCGTAATGGGAGTCGGTTCCTCTCCTCGAAAGAGGATGATTTATTCCGGATCGAAGGTGGACAGAGAGAGGGGTAACTCAGGAGCTCTCCCACGGCCTCTGCCACGTCCCCGGCCATGACCTCAGCCGTGGCCCGTGTGTTCTGGAGCTGGCTGTAGCCTAAGAGGAGCAATGGTTCTTTGTCTCGTCCGGGAGGCTACTGGCTCACCCCGCCGAGAAGCATTAATGTTATCAGGGGGTGGAATGGCCACCATGTTGCAGGTGCAGCGTCGAAGTATTTCTTCCAGCTGCTCTGGGGTGATCTCCTTGTCTTTATAGCACAAGGAGAGCTTGTCCGGGATCATGAGTCTTTCGCTGTTCTTGAGCTTTTGGATCATCTCTTGGACCCAATTTCTGAGGCGGGCTCGTTTCTGCATTTCTTCCCATGGGATGTAGCTGTCGAGTGGGAGAGCCCCGGTAGGACGAGGAGGAATGTATTCCTCAAGGTCATCGATGAGTCGTTGGAGCCTTTGGAGGGGTGTTGGCTCGGCTGGTGATAGCAGGGCGGCTGCTTGTTCGGCCTGTTTCTTGAGCCGTCTTCTCAGGTTCTTCCTCCTATTTTTCTCTTGTCACTTGGCTATAGCGGTCTCCAAGGGAGTAGGAGGGAGAGTTGTTGGAGCTGGAGTTGATAAATCCTCATGAGGATATCTCCGAGCTGGTGCCTTTGTCGGGCGAGGTCGGTGACTCTTCCTTGCCCGGATTTTGATCGAGGCGCCATCCGCTTGTTGTATTTGGAAGGTGGCATTAATCGCCTGCTCGATTACCTCGAGCGGCAATCCCTGGTATGTTGGGATACTGGGACTTGCGTCCGAAGACGTGTGCGCGGTTTGGTGCCTTACCCACAGTGGCGGCAACTTTTGAGGAGTCAGTTGACAGGTACTAGCATCCGAAGATGTATGCGCGGTTTGATGCCTTATCCGTGGTGGCGAGAGGAGCCTACGAAGAGTTGGTGGGCTGGTGCTGGCGTCCGTGGACGTGTGTGCGGTTTGATGCCTTAACCGCGATGGCAACGGCCTTTGTTGGGAAGCGGACCAAGAGATACGCTTGTTGTCCTGCTCCTTAGCTTTGCCTTTGTGATCACACTGAGGGTTGGGTCTAGCGACAACTGACGGCGTCGCAAGACATTGTTGCTCTGTACAATTATTCCGACTCGGTGGACTGGCTGAGCCTTGTGGCGGTGGGCCCGCCACTTGAATCGAAGCCGCTGAAGACTCCGAAGATGTCTTCTTTGTACTTCGGATTGTGGTAAAGGGTAGGCAGAGAGGATCCGACTACCCATCCGCTGAGGGGGTGTGACAAGGCTGAGGTGGGGCCTCACTCTGCTTTTGCTTTCCCTTCCTATCCACAGACGTCGGAGATGGAGATAAGACGGGGGGACGACGAGAGAGAGCTGAAGAGCCCGTCGCCGTCTCGCCCGCCAAAACATCCTCCCGGCCGAGAAGGACCCATAGGAGCCTGGCGGTATCTTCTTCAGGGAAAGGGAGAGACTCTAGCTCCGGCAAGGACCGCCACCGCACGGCCGAAGTGGCTGGGGTGGGCTGGCTAGGTGCTGACGTCTGGAAGCCCGAAGGGGCCGACGGAGCAGAAGAATGGATGACATTGACCAAGAAGTTTGTCGGCTCCGTCTCTTGACTGGCGTCCTGCTCTCTACGCCTTTGCAATCGCTCAAGCGCCTCTTGGTTATCGGTCCGAAACTCAAGCCATTCTGGAGGATGTTGGTAAGGCAGCCCGTGCCCATTCTCTTGAGGGGAGTCTGGCCGCTCTGGCGCATTCCTGGCAGTGCTCAAGGTCTCTTCGACAGCTTGCCGAAGCCTGACAAGTGACATAGAGTTCCCCTCCGCATCGATCTGCTCCCAGTGGATCTGCTCCTGGATGAGGTGTTGAACTTCCTCGCAGGACTCGATCGGATGACAAATTCTGGCGTGGAAGGGGCAGTATCGAGGGTGACTATGGTCCCAATGGGTGTAGTCAGCAGGCGAGTCGCGGGGCATGATTTGCCCCCTCTCGACGAGGATATCAAAGAGTCGTCGGGTTCTCTCCCTGGGGAAGGAGAGAGGTCTCTGATCATGCCAGGGCCTCCACCCTGGATACCAGATCGAACGTCCCCTTCGACTGGCGCTGGGCTCCTCTGACTCATCATCAGAGAGAGAAAATGTGGCCATCATGTGGATGACATTAGCTGAGTGGTGAGCCACGCGTGCTGCCTTAGTCGGCCTGGCCCACGTATGTGGTTGCGGGGGATCGACGAGATTGCTCTTCATTTTGACAAGGCCGTCTCGGATCAGCTTCTGCGCCCGAGTCTTGAAGATGTAGCAATCATCAATTGAGTGACCCAGCATGCGATGATACAGGCAATAACTGGGATCGTCGATCTTCAGGGCCTCGTCCAGCTTGCGGATTTCTGGCAACTCGATAATCTTCTGGGCCATGCAGAGGTCGAAGAGCATCTTCGTATGTTCCTTCTTGAAGGAGAAGGGTGTCTTCATACGCTCCGAGAAGGAGGTGACAGTCGGCTTGTCCGCTGGCTTTTTGCCAGAGCTGCTGGATTCGGCCTCCTTACTGACTTTAACAGCAAGGGTGAACTCTATGATATTCACCTTCTTGCCGGACTGGCGTTCTCGCACTTGCTTACCCTTTGCTGCAGTGTAGCTCGGGTTATCGGCGAAGAACATCTCTATTTCGGCGATAGCCGAATTGAGTTGGTCGAAGCCTTTAATATTAGTACCGAGAAGCTTTTCGCTGACCTCAGCCGCCAGACCTCGACGACATATGGTGATGGCGTCCTCCTAAGAAGGTGGATTGACACACCTCATGCTGAGGTCTCGCCACTTTTTGATGAAGTCGAGGGCGCCCTTGCCCTTCTTCTGCCGAAGAGAACAAAGTTCGGCTAGGGAGACCTTTCGCTCGGCCGTTTGAAAGCGGTCGAGGAATTTCTTTTGGAGATCCGCCCAGTCGATCACTGAGTTGGGCTTCAGGCGGGAATACAATTGAAAGGCCGTTCCCGTGAGCAAAGTAGCGAAGTAGCGGAGGAGATATGATTCGTCCAGCGCTAACTCACCCATGGCCGTAACACAGTAGGCCAAGTGTTCGTGTCGCGACCCCTGCCCATCGAACTTTTGTAGCTTCGGGGCTTGGCATACTTTGGGGGAAGCTTTTTCAGCTGGTGGTGAAGCGGGTAGGGCACACTGTAGAGATCTACTGTGACAACCCCTTCACCATACTGGGTGAGCTTTGTCTCGACAATACGCTCAATCATCTGGCGTTGTGCCAAGAGATTTTCTGACACTAGCGTATTGGAGGCTCTTGGCTGGGCCTCAACCGGGGGCGTGCCAAACCCAGTTGCCAAATGGGTTCGGGCAACCGCCGCTGAAGTGTTGGTAGCATCGCGGGCCACCGATGGTGCCAGCGCCTCGGCCTGGGGCCTAGCAGGTTGCTGAGGATGAAGATCTCGTTCTTGGAGGATATCTTTTAGGAGGGCCTTCAGATGCTGATTCTCCTTCACGAGAGTGTCGAGGGTCACTTCTTGAGCCTCGTTCGTAGGAGGGTCGTTGTTGACTGGCTCTGCGTTGAGAGGAGGGTCGCGGTCTTCCACCGAAACTTCTTCCGCTCATTCTGACGCCTGCGGCCCGACAGAAGTGCCGATGTGACGTGTTGGGGGAGGCGACGGAGCCTGATGGAGCGGCCTCCTAAAATGGGATAGATGCTAGTTCAAATCATCAGACTGGGTGTCCGGCTGGTGTCCGGTGGTGTAGCACGCGAACACTCGAACCACATCGTTGATGTACCGGGCCGTCCGCTTTCTGCGCAGGTGCCGCTCGGGGCAGACAGGCGCCCATAATCTGTCAAAGACCAAGGTGCGTTGCGGGGGGGGCTCACTTCCGATATCGGTCAGAGGGGAGCCCGGGACAGGCTGCTGGAGAGCCCGGGAGGGGGCTCGCCTTTGCCTCCGCTTGCTTGTGTGGGGGACATTAGACAACTGGGTGTTGTTAGATGGTGCTACTGTGGGACCTGCCGTATCCTGTCTGATGCCGCGTCTGAGTGCTCGGAGGGGGTTTCTGATACGCGCCCTTCAAACGGCCTGAGCTTCCTCTGGGGTGACCCAAATTCTCCTCAAGTCAGATTGTTGGTCTCCCTTGTCACCATTTTTCTGACGGGTTGTCTTGGGAGGCCGTATGTCGGGCTGTGGCGGGTGCCACCGGGCCGTTGCCGAGGAACCCGCTCCTTTGAGCTTCTCCCCATCCTCTCGTGTTTGCCGCAAGAGGTCAAAACGATTGGAGGTGGGGATGGTGGAAACGGTCTGTTCCTGGGGTATGATTGGTTCACCCCCGTCAAGGCGGATCCGCAAGTCACCGACAAGAACAGTCTTGCCGGAGTTGCTGGTTGCAGCAGCGAGCCGCCTACCTCTGCGGCCATGGCGACGCTTCTTTTGAGGAGCTGAGGAAGACTCCACCCCGAGATGGTAGACCAAGAAACCCAGGGTATGGGCCCGGAGCGATCGGCAGCGTGAAGCTGTCAGCCAGAGGTACTGGGATCGGCCCGCGGGATATGAGACCCACGCCGGGAGTCGGTGACTGGGCGACCCGGGTATAAGCCTTTGCCCGCGCCGATAAGAGTGTTGCCGATGCTCGAGATGACACTCTTGCACTGGGAAGTGACGCCGTCGGAAGGGCTGAGGTACCGATGCCCCTAGGTCGAGGACCCGCGGTAGGTGCCGACGTAGTCCGAGCTCGGGTCGGGAGGCCCGAGGAGGGTGCTGAGGAACCTTCCCCCCTCGGTAGGAGACCCGTGGGGAGAGCTGGTTCAACTGGAGCTCAGAACCGGTGTCCCGAGTGCAATATCGGAGAGCCACGAACTCGGGGCTGGGAGCCCACATCGAGAGTCAGCTTTGCCAAGGTTCGGGCCTGCAGACCCGAGGAAGGCGCTGAAGAGCCATGGACCCGGGGCTGGAAGCCTGTGTTGGGTGTCGGCTTTGATAGAGCTCGGGGTCGGAGGCCCGAGGAATATGCTGGGAAGCCGTGGACCCAGGGCTGGGAGACCGTGTTGGGTGCCGGCCTTGCTGCGGCTCGGGGTTGGAAACCCGAGGAGGATACTGAGAAGCCATGGACCTGGGGTTGGGAGCCCGTGTTGGGTGCCAGCTTTACTGCAGCTCGGGTTGGAGACCCGAGAAAGGTACTGGGATAGTGATCGAAGTCCGGGGTGCGGGGCCCATGCCGGAGATCATCGGATGAGACTGGCCCCGGGAGGTAACACTTACCTGGGTCGATGTTGATCTGGGGACCCTACAGGGGCCAGTAGTGGCGGTCCGGTGCCTGGCGCTCAGGTGGGACAGCGGGGCCGGAGGTGCGCATGGCACATGGGCCACGGGAGCCAATGGAGAAACTAGGGCTGGCTGAGAAGCAGCCACAGGGATCACGCCCAAGAAGTAGGGCGATTTGATGACAGGGGCAAAGCTGCCGAAATTGATCGGCGTCGCCAAGTAACCAACCCGGGCGTGGGTGGCCATGACGTTGGGACCGTAGGTGACGGCCGCCATAGTTGCTGGAGCGCTGAGTGCTGCGAAGGTGATGGTTGCTAATAGTCACCGAGCGTGGTCCGTCGGTCAGAATGCGGACCGGAAGCTGCTGGAGAATGCGCGTGCGCGTACCCTCCTCTACCTCTCCTGCAAGGACAGGGAAAGGGCACCAGGGCTTCAGGGCTGGCATAGGCTTTTCTTCAGCAAAAAGAAGGAAGGCAGGAGACGCCCCACCAGGCGTGCCATCCTCTCTGTTGCGCGGGTTTTTATGCCGAATGATCGGGGTGAAGGAAGGGATATAGCGGGGAAGGAAAACATGAGAGTTTGATATATCTCGGGTATCCTCCTTACAATTGCATGCCTCTCATGGCGGTATCAGGCACTCTCCTTTTACGGGAAGTTGAAAAGGGTCTAATGACAGGGGAATGTAAGAGTACGGGTTAATCAGATAGGGTGCGAGCGTGCCAGTCGATTTCTCGACAATCACCCATGGAACCAAGGGTTGACCGGGGAAGCGCCACCAGGGCGCGGCACGTGGGCTCGGGCGATCGGGTGACACGTGGAGAAAAGGGGTTCCACGGGTGCGAGTGCGTAGGTGATTGTGGGAATCGTGTACTGGACGTCTTTCCCCACCGTCCACAAGCGACCGGTGTTTATTTACATCGGATTGAATCTGAACACCTTCATTCCGAGCTGAAGAAAAGTCTGTATATATGCCTGAAGTCGTGGGTAGAGGACCGGTAGCATTCTGCAGTTGTGGGTGCGCTTTTGACTGAGTGGTGTTGACTGGGGTTAGGGTGTTGGGCACATATGCCGAACGGTGTAGGTAGGGAGCTGGGGGCCCGAATGCGGGCGCTTGTATTTCACTGGCTTTATGATGGGCTGCATGGGCTTTACAAATGGGCCTAAATGGCCAAAGTACAACTGGCGCAAGCCGCGGGATAATTCTGACACGTGGGTCGGTCCCTGGGTCATTGCGTAACAAGGCGGATATCCGTGTGTTTTACAGGAACTCTTTACAGAGGGATTGGTGTGGGCCCGACTGCCTTGGTGGCCAAAGCGGACATGGACTGGCGCCTGGTGGAGGTCGGACACGGCTCGAGGTGAGCGGTCGGGTCCGGGTCTTGGACGGCGAGTGTCGTCATGCTGGGGAATCGAAGTTGACCCCAGGACTATGATTCCCGGGCCAGAGGTCTGATTGGACTCGAGTTGTTAATCTAAGGGCCAACGGCTGGCTGGGGGGTGAACGGTAGGCACGCGATTCCGTGTCGGGGTCCGGCATGGCATTATGAAGTGCACTTCGTCACCGTCGTAAGTTGGCATACACGAGCGAACTCGGGATGCGGGTGTGTTTGTCATTAGCATAGTCACCTTACGTGCGACGGGGATGGTCTTGGTATGAGACGGCTAAACACCGTGTGAGGGAAGTATGCGTGACATACCCTCGGCGTGTGTGAGCCGACTAGCAAGCCAACCGCACGCGCACTTGTCTTCTCGCATTCCCGACCCTTGCCGAAAGCCTCGGGAGTCCGAGGGTGCGGCAATTAGGCCAAGGGGTTCGTTCGTCCGTCTGAGTGTCCGCTGGTGCAAGCCTTCATCCCTTGCCTCTTGAGCTCGTAAGGGGGGGAAATTTATAAGAATTTGAAGGTGTTGAGGGAGGCGTTTTGGCGGACCAAGTTGAGGGTTCAACTTGGTCCGGGTAAACCCCCTAAACAGTAATATTTTTATTTTATTTTTATATTTTTTCGTGTGTTTTTTGTGTGTGTAACAGAAGTGGGGAGATGGGGTTTAGGCGGACCAGCCCAAGGGGCAGGTCTGGTCTGGTCCACCTAAACCCCTCTTTGGAGGGGTAAAAAAGCTTTTCTTTTAATTTGGTGGGGTTTAGGCGGACCAGCCCGGGGGTCCAGGCTGGTCCGCCTAAACCCCTCCCTAGGGGGGGTTTGGGCGGACCAAATGGGTCCCTTTTTTTATTTTAAAAATCTTTTTTTAATACCAAGGGGTTTAGGCGGACTGGGTTGGAGAGAGAGGGGGGGCAGCCCCACCTTTATAAAATCTGATTTTTTTGTTAATATTAGCCCCACTTTGACTTAATTTGAACGCAAGAAGACAAAGGATACGGACTTGGACTGGTTGACTAGTTGTTGGTGCGCGTACACCGAGGGATTGGCATGTGTGACTCGACGTAATCCCGGGGTCTCATCTTCACGAATTCTTCCACATATGGGTACGACGAATGAAACTTTGCACGAACCTCGGACCGCGAGATTGGGAATTTGCACGAATTAGGACTGGGGAAGACCGCCAGCCTCCGGGCTGGAGAGAGGGCGCGGCCCCTGGGGAGTTCGCCCTCCCTTGGGGGTGCGGCCGCACCCGAGGGCGAACCGGCCCTGGACGAGCCGCAACCCCGAGGGATGGCCCCCGTGGGTTTCTTTCATCATCTGGGGATGTCCTTTGAAGGACACGGGGTTCCGGGATACTGGGATGGCCCGTGGGGGCCGTTGTTCTTCGAGTCATAGTAGCCGCTCGCAAGGTGTTCTTGCAAATGCCCGACACACCCCAGGTTGTCAAACGGGCCAAGTAGGTGACTGGTGGGCCATGGATTCGGCCTTGGGCTGAGAACGGGAGCTCATGGGAGCAAAGGGGAGGCACTTTAGGCTCATGGGCCGTGCCTCGGGCTAGGTGCCGTGTTGTATGGCAGGTTGGCAGGGTAGCCTCGGGTTGGCCCGAGAGCTAGAGTTAAGTGACTCATTGCCACGTGTCTGAGGGTCGGGGGTGGCCCCGGCTTACTGGGGGGTCTTTGTAGGACCCAATTAGTGTGCTGGAACCACAGGGTGGGCCGTGGGTTGGTGTAGAAGGGTTGAAACATACGCGCCCACATGGTGTTCAGAAAAATGCCGAACACATGTGTGTGAGCCGTATACACGTGCTGTGGGACTCCCAAGCCTATGGTTGACCTATTTAGGTCTCCCTTTGACCTTGGAGGGTTGAAGGAAGGTGTCCCGGGGTAATCCCCTGGCCTTTTCACTGAGTGCCATGCTGCGTGGCTTGTAGTCGGGGTGCCCCCGGGTTGCCCCGGGTGGTCGTGTAGAATGCGGGCAAAGTCCATAACTTAGGGGTCGGGACTGGTCCCAATTGATTGCTAATGCCATCGTATACCTCGGCTAGCGGGTCGGGACCGTTGGTCGGGCCCACTGGGTTGTCGGAGGGGCCGGGTAGCCCATGCCTTGAAGGTGTTCGAGGAAATTCCCGAACTCCTATTTCCGGGTATTTTGCTGGGGAAATTTTCTGGGTACAACACCTTCCCGATCTCTCCCCATCGAGGAGATGATTACTCAAACTCAACGCCAGCTTGATGAACTTCAATGTCAAATTGATCCCAAAACTTCTTTGAGTGTCCCGTTTGCATTCCAAGGTCTTCAGCCTCCACTGCGTTCATAAATTCTCGCATATTGCCGCTATGGTGGAGTCGGTGACCCTTACGTGCACTTGAAGGAGTTTCTTTATGAGTCGGCCCAATTCTGACATGACCAACGTTTAATGGCCTATCTGTTTGGTCTGTCTCTAGAAGGCCCAGCTCGAGAATGGTTCTTTGCATTGTCGCAAGATCAAGTGGTGAATTTCTTTGCCATTCAAGAGAAATTTCTTTAGCAGTATCAAGACCAGGTGGGGCCCAGGTATTCCATGGTTGATATGGCCCATGAGAAGATGAAGCCCGATGAAAAGTTCTCTACCTTTACCGACCGTTGGCGTCGCTTGGCCGCGCAAGTCCCGGGGCATATTCCAGAGGGAGAACAAATCAAAATGATCATTTCTAATGCAATGCCCGAGTACTACTTTATCTTGGCCTTGACCGATATCACCTCATGGCAACAGCTTTATAGCCGAGCCCGCTTCATCCGCCAACAACTCCTAGTTTCCCTTGATCTCGAGTCCCCTTCACCTTCTACGCCCACATACGCCTCCTATCCATCACCTTCCATGAGTCAGCCATCCACCACATATCCTTCCACAAGTCAGCCTTCCGCTCCCCCACACCTATATACCTCCACATATCCCTCCACATATCAACCCTCCACGAGTCGGCCTTCTGCCTCTTCATACCCACATGAACCTCCACCTCCGGTCAAGGAAACACCACACCCCGAGCAGGTGGATGCCGTCTATATACCCCCTCATCCTACTCCGCATATGCCTTCACCAAATCCTTCCCTTAGACATGCGCCATTGCCTATGCAACCTCCGCTTCCATCCCCGCAACCTTCTCTATCACCTTCCCATATCCCTCGGCATCCACCGTGCCCGAAGCGGGCTTCTTCTCCGTCGTTGCCGAAGTCTCTTACAGACATTTTTAGGGCTTTGATGGCCGCTCATGCGTTGCAGCTCCCTCCGATTGTGCCTTGCCGGCCCGCGGCCGGGGATGTGTTTCAATATTATGAATTTCATCGCCAGCAGGGGCATTTGGTTGAGGATTGCCCCGAGTTTCAGGAACTTGTTTATGGTTTGGAAGATAAGAAGATGATCGATTGGGCCGCCATGCATGAAGCTATCTTAAATCTCTGCAATAAGCAGCAGCAGTAGCAAGAAGTGCCGCCCAGGCAGCCATCTCCACTACAAGACCAGGATGCGCTCGACAGTCGTCGTTTAAAAATACCGTGCCACATAAATTTCAAAATTTATAACCGCACTCACTCACTCGAATGATTTTTGAAAATACGAGTACAGTGGTGAATACGGGTCGATCCCACGGGGAGAGAATATTTGATTTTAGTTCAAGTTAGAAATACCCTTGTGTTTGGAAAATAAAATGTTGTATTTGGAGTGCGATTATCACTAAAGAAATTTGAATTGTAACTGTAAATGATAAGAGATAAGTAAAGGAAATTTAGCCAATTGATTGAAGAATGCCGTCGTTTCCACGCCGAGCCTTTGATGAAGATCACTCCGCCTAGGAAGTCGACGCCGTGAGAGGATTTGAAGAAGACTTACCGCTTAGGGTATGTGTGATGAAACCATGAAGAAAAGGTTTAGATTGAAATTGAAACAAAACACAAGTGAAAACACAAGTGATAATTATAACAGAAATCTATTGAAATAGAGGTTTGGAAGGTAAAGAATAATTTGAAATCTAGAAGGAATTAGATAAAATGGAAAACATGAAAGTTGTAGAGAATGAAAATATGAAGAATTTTTATGAAGAACATAGAAACAGAAAATGAAAGGAAGATAAGGAAAAACTTAAAAAACTATGACATATTGGTTCAGATGAACAATAATTGACAGAAAAACAGCACCTTGAAAACATAATTCTAGAGCTCAAACGAAGAGGAATTTGACAACATGCAAGAAGAATAAAACTTAGATCTATAAGAGAGGAACAACGCTTATGAAGAACTCAGAGTTATTTGAGGACTAGAAAGACTTCAAAATGAAGAAATGGAAGAAGGTATCACCACGGATGAACAGTACATGCACATGATAGCACTTAAGAAAATTGATATTAACTCTATGAATTTGGATGAATTTGAAGAAATTCTAAACAGAGAAGTTAAAGAACACTTGAAAACGAACAACTTTCATGAAGACAAGAATTTGAAATGGGGATCACAACAATAAGTAATTGAACCAAGAAGAGACTGAATGCTTAAAAAGAACCTTGCATTAATATCAAATCAACTTACAAAGGTGACACCAAAAGCTTGTAAAACATCAAGATCCAACCCTCCTATGGAGCTCTACTAAGACTTACAATGAAGAACTTCAAGAATACAATGGAAAATCTCTATGCTATCTCTCCTTCTAACTATCCCTAACAACTCCCTTCCATTACAAATGAAGGTCCTTTATATAGGGCAACACATAACACCCCCTCTCATGTGAAACAACTCAATTGCACCTAATTTTGACCTAAATTGGTAGGCTGGAATGTGCTGCACAATTTGCCGAGTTTTGCTGATTTTTTCGGATTTTTCTGACATTTTTTTGGCCTTCTTTCTTCTCTCTTTCTCTCTTTCTTTCTCATTTTCTCTCTCCTCCTGGCCGGTGGGCCGTTGCGCCGACCGGCCGACCGCCGTTTGGCCGCCTGCCCGTGGGCCCCTGGTGCGCCCGCCTTCGCCCGCCGTCCGCGTGTCACACGCGGGCGTATGCGCCCGCCTTCCTGCCGTCGCCGCTCGCCCGCCACGACCCCCCCTGCCCCATTCGCCCGTTCCGCCTCGTCGCCCGTGCGGGCGGCGAAGGCGGGAAGGGCGGGGCGGGGGGTTCAAACATTAGTTTTTTTGTTTTTTTTAATATATATATATATATATATATATATATATATATATATAGCTCTATATATATCTATAAATAGTTAGAAAATTCTAAAAAATAGTAAATAAATTTATTTTTTGTTCTAAAAAATTTTTTATTTTCTTTTTGAACAATTTCCTGGGCTTTTGGCCCATTCAAAATATAATTTTTATTTTCTTTTTTTTCTTGGAGCTTTCCTCGTATTGCGTGCCTACATAAATACATAAAAATTATCATTAAAGTTTATTTAATTTCAAAAAAATTAAACATTTGATTCAAAATCAACACTAAGTGTGAGAAGTGTATATTTATTGTTATTTAACCTCATAAAAATATATATAATCATGAATTAAGATGTAAAAATACACACTTATCACACCCCCCAACTTACTCATTGCTAGTCCCTTAGCAATGCACATAATGAAAATTTGAGGACTAACAAGAGTTTAAAGATATTCATGCTTCATTCCCAGATCATCTTTCATAGAGTTAACTAAAGATCAGGAATCTGGAGTAATTACCACAGACTAGCCTTATGTCGGAAAGTCAGGTACATGATCAAGAATTCTAATCAAAATTCAGTAGCACTTGTGCATGTGTAATGCTAAGTCCACAGTGAGGACAATTGCATCCCCCATTTGCTATTCCGAACAAATGCCTTTCAATTTTGCACTTCTTAATCAGAGCTTTAAGCATAATAGCTTTTTATCTGCCTTATTTCATTTGTCCCTTTTTGGGATCTCTTTTCCTCTTATTTTTTTTTCTTTGTCTGCTTTTTTTTTCTCTACACACATGATGCTGCACTACTCGTCACTATTTTACACGAACCTCAACACGTCTTAGGTGAAGTAGGCCCGGTTACGCAGATCAAAGTTCCCTTTTCCTTTTGACGCGAACCTCAACACGTCTTAAGTGAAGTAGGCCCGGTTACTCAGAATCGGAGCATTTTTCATGGTGTGTGTTTTTTTTTTCTCATACTTTTGTATGGCAGAAAGCTTCTAACAGATCTCTTCTTCAAAAAATGCAGAATATCAGACAGTCTATCTAAAATAACAGAAGGCTTGTCCTTCTTGTTTCATTACCGTGCAACGTGATTTTATTTTTCGAAAGTGCATCTGAACTTTAAAGAGATTCTTAAATCAATTTTCCACGGCTAGAGTAAAGAAATTATCCATCATCCTTTTCCCTAATCGTTGCCATTCCAGATTCACTTTTCATGAGACATGAATCAAGAAACTCTAACTGGGGATGTACTGTAAGGGAAGGGTAAAAAAAATTGGGCGAAAATTTTGGGCGAAAAGTTTAGATGTTGTATATATGAATGTAGAATGTGCAACATGATTTCCTGTCCCCCCAACTTAAATGACATTGTCCTCAATGGCATAAACAATAGAGAATAATAGAACAATGTAAACATGATAGTTTGTTAAAGAACGGGACAACCTGATGTGTACTTCGACAGCTTTGGCGTGTTGAGAGGCGGTATTTGGCTTTGAAAATCGGAGAAACAGAGTAAGCAATCAGCTCTCTCCCCCCAACTTATCCTTTATTCAAACCTGAAAAACACAAACATAAGAAAAATTTGGGTTGCCTCCCAAGAAGCCATTTATTTGCACACCAAACTATGAAGATGTTGGGCTGTCTCCCAAAAAGCGCTAAATTTAACGTCTTCAGCCAGACGTAATGTAGCTCATTAACCAACGCGTGGCATTTAGAATGAGCCAGCACGTGATCTTGTCTTCCTTCAAATTCCAGCCCTTAATCCATTGAGAGACAAGAGTAACCATATATGGACCGGGGCTAGAAAGAGGTAGGACTCGCACATGATTGTTTGTAACATTAACCCTGTGTGCGAGCCAGTTTTCAGCTGTAGATATCCAGAAATGATTAATGTCTAATTTATCAAGATCGAGGTGGAACCCTTGCACCATATCAATCCCTTGATCCCCTTCGCCTGTATCGTCCTTCCTGACTAACCCTTTAGGAATGACTTCCTCCATGGATATTTGTTTAGGGCCTGGTAGCTTAGGAACAGGATTGTCATCCTTAGCCACGTTTCTTTCAGTAACAGCCTCATGAACTTTATGAGTATTGATCAATTTATCTTCCTGAGAGGAAGGTAAATTGAAGATGATGGCACATCCTCCTCAGGTCCGAGAATCTCAAATTGGAGAGGCTCAACTGAAAGGGGAAAAGTAGAAGGAAGCACTAACTCATCCACAGATTCAGATGTCATTGGATAGGCCTCAGGGGTTAGATCAAATTTAAAATTTTCTAATGAAACCCCATCATCATACCCCTCACTCATCTGAGGATTGTTAACCAGATTGTCCAACAATGGGGTGGATTGAGGAAATGTAAATGATTCTAGCCCGGCCCTTTCATCAGAGGTCATATCAAATGTGAAGTTCTCTAAGACGGGCCACTCATCACACTCCGTACTCAACTGAGAATTATCACTCAAATTTTTCAGAAATGGGGTCGGTAGATGAAACGTAAACTTTTCTAATAAGGCCCCATCATCACGTTCTTCCAGAGAAGGAGGATATTCAGAATTTGGTTCCATTAAATCAACAATTTTATTACTTACAACGTAATCCTCCTCTTGATTTATTTCCTCAATTGAGTTGTTTGGGCCATTATCCTTTACCGTAATATTCTCAATCTCAAAACATGAGGTGATATGATCATCATTATGGGCATCATTGTCCATCAATTCACCCCCTACTTCCTTTCCTTCCTTTATCATGGTATTACGTGCACACATCCCCTCACTCTCAATAGTGATATCTTGAGCCAAAATGACAGGCAGAAGACTGTCGTCATCATCGTTCACATATTGAGGGGGTTGGTGTAATGTTGAAGGAGAGGGTTGATAAGTAGACTGAGAGTACATGATTTGAGGTTCAAAGTAGTGGCCCGGTGAATCACCCCTAGTATCAATGTGGAGTCTGAAATCTGGGTGAGATGAGTTGAGCTGAAGTTGAGGACATAGGGGCCGCCCGTGGCCTTCTTGGGGTGAAAGTGTAGACAAATGGGCTTGGATTGTTTGGTCCATCCAAGGCAAATTTGTGTGATTACTCCAACCAAAATTGTAATCTGAAAATGTAGCAGGCTTGGGCTGAGAGAATCCTAGGACATTTTGGACCTGTGCTTGGATGACTGGAGAGAGTCGGGCTATAGTAGGACACTGACTCACATGGTGAGTGAGACTGGCACAGAATTCACAGACTTCCATGCCAGTGTGGGTTGGGTTTTCCGCCTGTTTGACATGTCCTACGAGTTGTTGATGAGATGAGATGGAGGCACGATTTATCGAATTTTCACTCAAAATCTCAAATAGATCATACGCCTCATCTTCACTTTTGCTCAAAAATGCCCCTCCACAATATATATCCACCATTTGCCTATCATAATCGGATAACCCCTCATAAAATGCAAATATAATTTGCCATTTGGGCAACCCATGGTGTGGGCATTGACTTATTAGATCCTTCAGTCTGGCCCATGATTCATGAATTTGCTCTCCCGGACGTTGAGTAAATCCTGTAATCGCCCTTCTCATCATGTTGGTTCGGCCTATGGGGTAAAATTTTTTCAAAAATTCTAACTGCATAGCATCCCAAGTCCTGATAGTTTTTCCAAAACTCCTTAACCAACATTTTGCTTTATCTTTCAATGAGAATGGAAATAAGATCAACTTAAGGGCATCATTATTAAAATTCTGAATTTTGATTAGGGAGCAAATTTCTAAAAAATCATCTAGATGCCTATAAGGATTTTCATTGAGATTCCCATAAAAAGATGGGAGCATCTGGATGAGACTTGGACGAATCTCATATTGATCGACGAGAATGTCAGGGAGTTGAATACAGGTCGAGGGCTTGTAAGTAGAAGGATAAAAGTGCTCCTGCATAGGCGTGGATTTGTGATTTTATTTTTTAAAAATTTTTTTTATGCAAACACACACAAGTTATCACAAATTATCCTAATGACCTAGATGTGACTCAGACCTACAAGTAGGGTTTCACAAAGTGATTAACGTGAGACTTAAGTTTACCCTCAATATGACCACCAGCCAGGTAAGGGGTGGGGAAGTGGGAGGTTCTCCCTACTTTCGTAGGGACCTAATTATGCCAAACCACTAACCCGCTTTAGGCGTTTGCCGTCCGACCGTCTTGCCTTAGGCACCGGTTTTCATATGAGGATAAACCCAAATAACACAAGAACCACAATGTGATCCTAGGGCCAACGTCTACTGACTTTTATTACGGCATAGGTAATGCAGAGATGCAAGAGAGCTGTGGTTTGCGGGCTAAGGAAGGGTGATGAAATCCCCACCTTATCTTATTTAGGGGTATTGCCCTTAAAGTATTTTGAAATGAAATGCAAACCACAATTTCAAACAAGGGGTTCTTTATGCAAAATGAATGCCAGAATCGGATAAGTAGAACGTACCTTGCCCCTCGCAATCTTCCAAATGCAATGACAGAAATTTAACAAAGAGAAATTCTATGCTAAATGATGCATGACCTAAAGCATGATGAGTGCGGTTTCTAATCTTGAAATGAATGTTTTTTTTTTGGATTTTTGGTGCAAGTATTTTTTTTTCATTTTTAATTAATGAACCTAACTAACCAGCACAACAATTTTTTTTGTTTTGATGTTTTATGATTTATATTGAGTTTTGAAGAATTTTTCAAATTTTTGTAAAACTTTTTCAGAAATTTGAAAAATAGAACCTGTTCCGACGTTTCTGCCCTTTAGCGATGCTTCCGAGCTTTTAACGACACTTCATTTTCTGAGGATTTCAGGTTCGATCTTCCTCTTTCTTTGCTTTTCAAATTTTTTCCTTTTTCCTGCACAAGTAAAAAGAGCAAAATTAATATTCACATATATACACCAAACACAAGAATATCCAACTATCAACATAATTCACTCCCCGGCAACGGCGCCAAAAATTTGATGCGCTCGACAGTCGTCGTTTAAAAATGCCGTGCCACACAAATTTCAAAATTTATAACCGCACTCACTCACTCGAATGATTTTTAAAAATACGAGTACAGTGGTGAATACGGGTCGATCCCACGGGGAGAGAATATTTGATTTTAGTTCAAGTTGGAAATACCCTTGTGTTTGGAAAATAAAATGTTATATTTGGAGTGCGATTATCACTAAAGAAATTTGAATTGTAACTGTAAATGACAAGAGATAAGTAAAGGAAATTTAGCCAATTGATTGAAGAATGCCGTCGTTTCCACGCCGAGCCTTTGATGAAGATCGCTCCGCCTAGGAAGTCGACGCCGTGAGAGGATTTGAAGAAGACTTACCGCTTCGGGTATGTGTGATGAAACCGTGAAGAAAAGGTTTAGATTGAAATTGAAACAAAACACAAGTGAAAACACAAGTGACAATTATAACAGAAATCTATTGAAATAGAGGTTTGGAAGGTAAAGAATAATTTGAAATCTAGAAGGAATTAGATAAAATAGAAAACATGAAAGTTGTAGAGAATGAAAAGATGAAGAATTTTTATGAAGAACACAGAAATAGAAAATGAAAGGAAGATAAGGAAAAACTTGAAAAACTATGACCTATTGTTCGGATGAACAGTAATTGGCAGAAAAACAGCACCTTGGAAACTTAATTCTAGAGCTCAAACAAAGAGGAATTTGACAACGTGCAAGAAGAATAAAACTTAGATCTACAAGAGAGGAACAACTCTTATGAAGAACTCAGAGTTATTTGAGGACTAGAAAGACTTCAAAATGAAGAAATGGAAGAAGGTATCACCACGGATGAACAGTAAATGCACAGGACATCACTTAAGAAAATGGGTATTAACTCTACGAATTTCGACGAATTTGAAGAAATACTAAACAGAGACGTTAAAGAACAGTTGAAAACGAACAACTTTTATGAAGACAAGAATTTGAAATGGGGATCACAACAATAAGTAATTGAACCAAGAATAGACTGAATGCTTAAAAAGAACCTTGCATTAATATCAAATCAACTTACAAAGGTGACACCAAAAGCTTGTAAAACATCAAGATCCAACCCTCCTATGGAGCTCTACTAAGACTTATAATGAAGAACTTCAAGAATACAATGGAAAATCTCTATGCTATCTCTCCTTCTAACTATCCCTAACAACTCCCTTCTATTACAAATGAAGGTCCTTTATATAGGGCAACACATAACACCCCCTCTCATGTGAAACAACTCAATTGCACCTAATTTTGACCTAAATTGGTAGGCTGGAATGTGCTGCACAATTTGCCAAATTTTTTTGATTTTTTCGGATTTTTCTGACATTTTTTTGGCCTTCTTTCTTCTCTCTTTCTCTCTTTCTTTCTCATTTTCTCTCTCCTCCTGGCCGACGGCCCGTTGCGCCGACCGGCCGACCGCCGTTTGGCCGCCTGCCCGTGGGCCCCTGGTGCGCCAGCCTTCGCCCGCCGTCCGCGTGTAACACGCGGGCGTGTGCGCCCGCCTTCCTGCCGTCGCCGCTCGCCCGCCACGACCCCCCCCGCCCCATTCGCCCGTTCCGCCTCGTCGCCCGTGCGGGCGGCGAAGGCGGGAAGGGCGGGGCGGGGGGTTCAAACATTATTTTTTTTGTTTTTTTTAATATATATATTTATTTATATATATATAGCTCTATATATATCTATAAATAGTTAGAAAATTCTAAAAAATAGTAAATAAATTTATTTTTTGTTCTAAAATTTTTTTTATTTTCTTTTTGAACAATTTCCTGGGCTTTTGGCCCATTCAAAATATAATTTTTATTTTCTTTTTTTTTCTTGGAGCTTTCCTCGTATTACGTGCCTGCATAAATACATAAAAATTATCATTAAAATTTATTTAATTTCAAAAAAAATTAAACATTTGATTCAAAATCAACACTAAGTGTGAGAAGTGTATATTTATTGTTATTTAAGCTCATAAAAATATATATAATCATGAATTAAGATGTAAAAATACACACTTATCAAGCACCCCTGTGATTCTTTATCTAGTATTGCACCCGCTCCGTCACCTACTCCATCACCTGTTCCCTCCCCTATGCTTTTGTCCACCTCGTTGCCTACCTCATCACCCTCTTCATCTCCACCTACCCCCTCACATTTACCATCTCCTACTCAACCTCTATCTTCTCCACAGACTCAAGCCTCTGCTCAGGCAAGTGCTACCTCTCCTTCCTCCTCCATTTCCACCACCGCTTCTATTCCCGACGCCACTCGACGCGTTGTGTCGATGCGTCGAAGGTGGGCGTCACGACTCTCCACTTCCTCCGCCTCACCACCATTGTTACCATCCTCACCTCCACTACCTCCATCGACCACATCACCCTCTCCACCATCTCCAGTACCCCTACCACTATCACCATCGTCTTCACCGCCTCCTCTCCCAGCGACCCCTCTTCCATCACTTCCTCCATCTCCACCGCCTTTACCCTCCCCTTCGCCATCGTGGCCCGAGCTTGAGCAGGCTATACCTATACCCACATCTCCACCTTCGCCTTTACCTTCTCCTATGCCTCCACCTTTGCCCTTACCCCCACTTACACCTTCCGAGCCTTTACCCACACCTTCCAAGCCTATTACCTCCACTTCTCCATCCCTTTCTACCCCACGGAGCGGGTGCGCGCTATCTCTGGTGCCCCTTGGGTCTGGTCCCCATGGAGATAATGAGCCGAGCCAGGTTTCGATTATGCATTTCAAGATTCAAGATGTCATTTGCCGCATGCCAATATGGGTCCTGTTCCCTGGCTATTTTGGGGATAATGAGCATGCATGTTCAGAAATGGTTGCAAAGAAGAGTTCACTTGCACTAGTGCCAATTTCTTCACAAGCGAGGTCGGTGGCAATCTCATTGCTCGCCGGGGGATTCACTATCGATGCTGTTATTTCTCCTCGCTCCATTGTTGTTCAGTTCACTGGCCGAGAGGGGTTCTCTACTCGGATTGTGCTGACCCATACGGCCGTCAGAAGCCTGATGGATTTCCTATACAAGGGGCAATTGGCCGTATCTTCTGCATTTTCCAAGGACATTCTGCACTCGTTATGCAATCTCCCTCGGTTTATTGGTGAATCGGCCACGTCAACGCCGCACATTACACTCCCTCAGTTTTGTCCTGCTCTTCTGGTAAGGGAGTTATGCTTCATGCCCGATTGCCGAATGGAGATGCCGAATCTCATGTTGCTAGTGCCGAGTGACAAGACTCTGTTTTCTGACGTTCATCCTAAGGAGTTACTTGTTCAAGGATGTCTGCCTATGGTTAGCACCGGGTGTCTAGGGGCAGCCACCCCGATAAAACTGCATATTCATGACCAGGCTAGGCCGTCTGCTAGGTAGGCCTGTTATATGAAAAGATGTTTCAAGACAAGAAGGCCGAAGGTCCAAGTCCGTGCCAAGCGGGTCCGTTACAAGATAATTTCTGCCAAGAAGAGGCGACGGTGCAACTACAAAGGCCGCATGTTGTGAACTCGAGGGGCCGCTACTTCTTCTTCTCCTTTCTTCCATTCATCATTTCTTCTACTCAACTTCCACCCTTGGGTGGTGTATTTACCTTCTCCCAATCCATTTTTTGTTGTTTTCTCCTCTCTTTTCGGGTCCGCAAACTCCCATTCTTCTTTCTCCCCTCATCCAGAACCACCGGATTCTCCATTTTCTCATGATTCTAGGCCTCGGCCTATGTCATCCTTTCATCCCACTTTCGGGGCTTCTTCTGATCCTTCTCCTCCGGTATTCCCGGGTTCTACTTCTCATTCTCTTTCCCCGACCCTGTCTGGTGACTATCATTCTTCTTCCCCGACCTTGTCGGGTGTCTATCATTTCCCTTCCCCGACCTTGTCGGGTGTTTATGCTTCTTCTTCCCCGCCTCTGGCGGGTGATCACTACTCTCCTTCTCCGACCATGTCGGATGATTCTTATTCTCCTCTTTCTTCTTACTCCTCCTCACCCTTTCAGGGTTCTTGCCCTTTTTCATGCTGTTTTCGAGGCTTTAGCCTACCTTGATCTCAGTTAGTCCCTGTTTATTCTATATCTGGTTCCTTGTTATCAGGGCTTCAGTGCCTTAACGAGGGAGTTCTAGCCCTCGTCTCTCTTCCTTTTTATCCCTTCTTCATCTAGTATGATGTCTGCCACTCCTCTGTGTCGAGGAATCTAATCCTTTGCTCTCTTATCATCCTTTATCCTGGCAAGCAAGGAATACAAAGCTACTCATGCTCCTCAAAGCTCGATGATCGAGATCGCTTCAGGATGCTGGTTTTCACGCCATGGATTTGTAAAGGTATCTTTATTTGTTGCAAGAAACGTGCTTTCATTTCCATTATTTCTATTGTTTCTGCGCAAGGTTATAATGTTAATTCCTTAACATGATTGAGTAGCTTTAGGAGTCTTTGTTTAATTAGATCTTAACTTTGTGTCAAATAAAAAAGTTAGCTTCTGTAGCATCCTTAGGCTGGTGATAGCTCCGCACTGGGAGTCTAGTTTCTTTCCCCGATTGTTGAGGGTGACCTTTTGTCACGTCCCGAGTGCGGAAGATACTCGGATGCGTGACGCGTCTATATAGATCGTGTCATTAGAGCGATAAAATTTTGACATACATAATTATGGAGTGCGCAAAAGATTAATAAAAATGTAATAATCCCAATAGTCCAAGTGATGATTATTTGATTAACCAAAGGAATTAAAAGATAGTCCATGACAATTCCAAATTTAAAAATCCGACACTAGGCTACATGCCTTAACATGGGTTGGACAACTAAACGGACATATTGAAATACAAAGTAGGACTCAAATAAAATTTAAGGACGCGACTAGCTAATGATAGGTGATTGGCATTCTAGCACTCTTCACTCGGTCTCGATCCCATTCTTGTCACTATCTGAATCACCTGAAAATGTTAGGAAGTAACTGGATGAGCGAATCGCTCAGTAGGAATTACATCTCAAATTCGAGAAATCTTTACGTGATTTACAATTTGCATGTATTATCAGTATGGCTATGCATGATGTACGCATAAGAAAAATCAGGTATACAGGTAAATCTAGGCATGATGAACAATAAGAGATCAAGAACTGTATAAAGAGAGTATATCAAGATTTCAAGTATTTGACGAGCAGCTTTTCAAGAATTTACATATGTAAAAGTCACATTGGGGCAAGCAAGGATTCGTGTACAAGTATGAACGCAAGTACAAGAATGAACTCATGTACAAGTATATCTCAGGTACGAGCAAGTAAAAATTCAATTCAAACAAGTAATTTCAAGTACGTATCAGTAGAATTGGCTATTTTAATCAAGCAAGTATTCTGCCCTTTCCCGGGCCACAAGTCAAGTATTGCCCATTCCGGGCCACGCAAGTCAAGTCACGTAAAGAGAGAGTAGGGGTGGAGTGTCTCAAGTGTAGCACCCCTGATAAAAACCATTGAGTAAATTTAAAACTTCTTCCTAAAAGAAATCATACTTGAAGGCCTTACATAAAGAACCCAACCTCATAAGAACTACTATATAAATATACAAGCCAATGTCACTTTATGCCATAAAGAAACATGAAGGCTTTATGTAAAGAGCCAAACCTCTTGGGGGCTAGCATATAAATGTACAACCATCACTTTTTGTATAGTACGTAGTGACTTTTCCTAAAAGAATCTTATAACGAGAGGCTTTGTATAAAGAGCCAAACTATGGAGGGGTTAATATATAAAAGTGCAAGATAAACTTTAACACATCGGTCATGGGTTGTACGTAAGTGCTTTCCACCTTTTTCAACTTCCAAATTGAAGACTCCACACCTGGGTGCCATTTACAATATTGAAGACATGCATGAAGGTGCCATTTTCAATAGGACCCCATCCCATTATAATATTAATATATATGTGTACATCTTGAATGCTAACACGTGAATGTGGCAGAATTGTCTAAAAATTAACGCCCTCTTGCAAGGGCGTCATTCCAACGAAATAATGCCACCTAAACTAATGACGTCCTCATGCAAGGCGCCATTTATGTGAATAGTACCCCTTCGATTAATGAACGACCCCTTACAAGGGCGTCATTTAAACCTATGTTTCTAGAAGGTTAAGACACTAGCAACCTATTTTAGCTGACAAAAACAATGCCCACTCAGCAAGACTCACAAGGCATTAAACCAATGTCTTACGATCCCTATATCTAATCCCCTCCGTAGCACTGACATAGGCTACTTCCGCGTCAGTGCTGAAGGTGCGTCTTCTTCCCGAGTCTACGTCCTGCTGCAACTTCTGAACCTCGTATCACACGTCAAAAGGTAGGTGTTCTCAAATCCTTGCCTAACTAGTAGCTAAATAGGTTAATCTATGCATGCTTAGAGTTAGATTAATTCATCTTCTATGCTCTATATATATATATTACCTGGCTTTACTGTGATCAAGAAATAATACCATGTTATACATATTTATAATAGTTTGTTACACCTGTCGCATATGATTCTATGCATATTGTTACCATGATCTTTATGAGTTTAAACTTAGTTTGTTAGCATAATTTTATGAGTTTTGAACATATTTTATCACACTAGTTTTTCAATCTTAATAATCAAGTTTTAAACCTTAATATATAGCCTCTGTTACATAGAATACGTTAATGTTTTAAAACCCGGAGGGTCCCAGTCCTTATGTAAATGGCGCCCCTGATAAGGGCGCCAATTGTTAAATTGAAGACTCCGCACGAAGTCGTCATTTAAATGAAGACACCCCCAGTGTCGTCAATTCTATTTCTGTAATTTTCAGTAATTGATAATTTAATAAATTTAAAAATCAATAACTATCGAACTAAAGCATAAAATTTTTGCATGAACATGTTTCTGAAATCCTAACATTTATCTCAACATACTCGTACCATTACTTTCTGATTCGGAGCATTTTCATACTGGTGAATAGTATACAAGTCTCTGTAAGTGTCGCCCCTGACCAAGGCGCCAACTTCAGAATTGAAGACTGCCCGAACAGTCGTCAATTAAATGAAGACATGTACCATGTCGTCAATTCAATTTTCTGTAATTTCCACAAACCAGTAAATCAACGCACTCAAAAATTTATAACTAATAAACTGGACCATGAAAATTTTGACTGAATATACTTCTGTGACCTTGAGATTTTTCTACATCTGACCATGTCTTCGGATTCTAATTCGGAGAAACTTTGGAGAAATGAATAGTAACTGATGCGGGACGGACACGGGGACCGACTCTAAGTGATATGGACCTCGAACTCTAAATGCATACACGACCAGCAACATACGATGGGAGAGACATTAGGCCCGACACTATGAGCTCCTATGGGCTATACGTCGCTAACAGAAACGCAAGCTCACTCGTCGTCCCCAAGCGAGGGAAAAGCGGATCGTGCACGGTTGAGGAACCGACAGAGTTAAGGGTAGTCCGACTCACTTCCGTGCTCGGATCAAGCCACGGGATGGGTCACTCTCTTACTTACAGCGGTGACATGGACTCACGGGCTAGAATCCTACGCTCTCACAGCGGCATATGACCATATACTAGCTAAGCAAAGTAATGCCAAAAAGTTACGATCGTACCTCCACGCACCCGACGTGGGGAAGACAACCCCGGCCAAAACTGGACTCCCGGTTAAAAAAGTTTTATTGTGGTACAACAATTTGACCCACTCCACGCAGGGAGGTAAAAGGTCACATGTGGGGCCCGGGAGTCACGCGAATTGGGTTGACGGGCAGCATCTTGATGTCACTCCGTCGGTGCCGAATCCGCGTTTTCGTGCTGTCCAGACGGCGCGATCTACGGGTTCGTGGGGCCCACGGACCGCTCTGTCCTCCCGGTCTACTGGGGTGGGTCCCGCTATGATGGAGACCCCTGGTGGCACGCCTCCCTAGAAGGTGGTCGAGCGGGAACGCCGGTCGGAGGCCGATCGGCTCCGATCTCCAAGATTTGGAGTTGCTCCCCACGGACTGGTTGCTTCTATTTTCAGGCGTGCGATCCGGTGAGATCGGTTGCTGCGATCACTCTCGACGTCAGATCGACGCACAAGAGGTATCGTTGGAAAGCTCTCTCGAAGTCCTTCGACCCTGTAGGACGCATAAAAATTCACCAGAGCTGTGCTTCTGTTGGGAGATTTTAGAGCCGGCCCGCTCTCAGTTTCAGATCTGACTGGGCAGAAACTGAATTTCCTGAGAGTTGGCATTGACCGTAGCGTAGACTTCCGATTCAGATCTCGAGCCCTTCATAAAAGTTTTAGAGGGGAGAGAGAGGAAAACAGAAATAATTCTTATGACTGATTTGGTGGAGGTTTGGGTAGGAAAAAGTATTTTATACTGGAAGGTGCTCGGATCTGGGCAGGGGCAGACAGAACTGAAATGGATCTGAAAGTGATTTTTAGAAAATAGGTGTAGGCCTTTTGAAATTCCACGAAAATTCATGGGTGGAGGGGATGGTGGACAGAATCTCTAATAAAATTGGGGGCTCCAGAAAAAATCAAAAAGTGGGTTGAAGTTGGGAAGATCAGGGTTGCTATCACAGTAGACAGAAACCTGGCAGATCTGGAAGGAAAAGTTGGACGAAAATAGAAAAATGGAAATCGGACTCTAAAGGCCAAACCAAATTTTATGGAACGTGGGGGGGACCTCTGGAACTCACCCAGAAAGTTTGAGCTCAAGAAGATCTCAGATCCGAGAGTTAAAATTCATGGAAGGGGCTATTATTGGATGAAGATAGAACCTCGATAAGGTGGCGGTGCGACGGCGGCTCGATGGCGGCGGCGGTGATAGATCTGAGCTTCCCACTCAGAAGAGACTTGAAGGAGAGGCTTCACACCTCTGGAATCAGCCTTCACAGCTGCAAGAAGGGGGAGGAGAGAGGAGGAGGGCGCACCAAGCTATGGAGCTCCAACAAATTTCTGAATTTTTATGGCATTAATTGTGTAAGAAATGAAAATTACAACTCTTTATATGACTTGACCTCCCATGGCAAATGACCTTCCATGCCCTCAAATCTAGGGTTGATGAGGGCATCTTGGGAAAGCTAGGAAAATATTTCTCCTATGTGGTCAAAGAGAAGAAAGAAAATAAAATAAAATAAAACAACTAGCCTAATACCTCCAAAAGAGGGGGCGCCCCCTTCATGGGCCCTTCTTGGGCCACTATGATCCAAGGCCATCAAGGCCCATCCACAAGCCCACTCTATTCCAACTTAGGTGGCCCATGAGAGAGGGAAGCTTAATTGGGCCTTAAGTGGCTTAAGAACCTAATATGAAGCTTAATGAAGCCTCATAGCCCAATATGGCAATCACCCCTTAATAGACTCTAAAGGGCTTAACCCAAATGGCTTATTAAGAGTCTTACAATGAGTCCAAAATAAAAACCCAAATAAAACACACATTACAAGCCCAAATACAATGCAAACAAGTAATAAAACAATGCAAGTAAATGCTAAAAGTGTCCAAGACTCAAGGCGGAGATTCCAGACTATCTCCGAGCCAAAGAGAAGCTGATGTAGCTCGAGTGGTGCTCCGCGTACGGTACCAACGGTCGCCGGTTCGTGCTTCTCGCTCGCTCTGGTGTCCGCACCAGTAACTTGTGTCACAGAACTTACAGTTCTGATGCGAAGCACAACTGAATGTTATAGTTGATCCTGTACTTAAATTGACGACACCCTGGAAGTCTTCAATTAAATGAAGACTGCTCACAAGGGCGTCAATTCCATTTCTTGAGAAATTAAAATTATAACATTAGAAAATTCATATCTGTGGAACCAAAACTCAGTAATTATATCTGAACATGTTTCTGGACTCCCGAGGATTTATACTACCTGTTCGTGTCCTTACTTTCGAATTTCGAGAAACTTTTTCGAAATGAACAGTACTTTGAGTCACAAAATGTATCTGCTGGGTGAAAATCACCCACTGTAATTGGCGCCCCAAGTCAGGGCGCCAATTCATCAAATAGCGACGGCCCTCAAGTCTTCAATTAATTGAAGACTGCATGAGGGGGCGTCAATTTCAATATATATATATATATATATTTTCTGAAAAATCAAAATTTTGAAAGGTTGGGTAACCCCCAGGCGCCAATTCTTCAAATGACGGCAGCCAGCAAGTCTTCAATTAATTGATGATTGCTTATAGGGGCGCCAATTCTTTATATACATATATATATTCAAAAAAATAGCCCCTGTAATTGGCGCCCCAAGCCAGGGCGCCAATTACTTAAATAGCGACGGCCAAGACGTCTTCAATTAAATGAAGACATCCTGGGGGGCGCCAATTTGATATATATATATATAATTCTAAAACTTGAAAATTTGAGAGATTGGCAAATCCCCAGATGCCAACTCATTGATTACAGCTTCTGATATTGATCTATCTCGTAATTCATGCAAACACAACCCTAATCCATGATCCTATATATCCCGAGTTCTTGAACTCCATTCCTTGAAAATCTACTTTGTGAATATCCTACATGGTCAAACCTTGAACCTCTTAAACTACCATTTGGGAGTGTTGGAGCTAAGTGCCATACAGGGTAAAGTGCTACGTTGTGGGAGCCACCTCTTGAGGCCGTACGGAGCAAAGTGCTACATGATGGGAGCCACCTCTTGAGCCTGTAGGGGCCACCTCTAGAGTCCTCCATAACCAAATGACTAGTTAATCTCGTTTGTAATACTACGTTTCTTAATTCTTGAAATTCCATATTGCCTATAAATGAGAGTGGATGTCAAAGGTAATACATAAAATACTGTGCATATAGGGCCCGGTCTGGTCCTGGGAGGAGCACCCGAAGGTACTTGTGCCCATGGGAGTTTATTGACCACAGTATTTAGCATTGCACCGGAGTACTTGCTTGACTTGAGACACTCTACCCCTACTCTCTCTCTTTACTTGACTTGACTTGCGTGGCCTGGAACGGGTAATACTTGACTTGTGGCCCGAGAAAGGGCAGAATACTTGATTGATAATAGCCAATTCTACTGATACGTACTTGACATTACTTGCTTGAATTGAATTTTTACTTGCTCGTACCTGAGATATACTTGTACATGAGTTCCTTCTTGCACTTGAGTTCATACTTGTACACGAATCCCTGCTTACCCCGAAGCGGCATTTACATCTGTAAATTCTTGAAATACTACTCGTCAAATACTTGAAATCTTGATATACTCTCTTTATACAGTTCTTGATCTCTTATTGTTCATCATGCCTAGATTTATCTGTATACCTATTTTTTCTATACGTACATCATGCATAGCCATACTGATAATACATACAAATTGTAAATCACGTAAAGATTGCTCGAATTTGAGATGTAATTCTTACTGAGCGATTCGCTCATCTAGTTGCTTCCTAACCTTTTCAGGTGATTCGGATAGCGACAAGAATGGGGTTGAGACCGAGTGAAGAGTGCTAGAACGCCAGTCACTTATCATTAGCTAGTCGCGTCCTTGAATTTTATTTGAGTCCTACTTTGTATTCCAGTATGTCAATTTACTTGTCCGAACAATGTTAAGGCACTTAGCCTAGTGTTGTCTTGTTAAACTTGGAATTTGCCATGGACTATCTTTAATTCCTTTGGTTAATGAAATAAACATCACTTGGACTATTAAGATTATTAGATTTTATTAGTCTTTTACGTACTCCATAATTTTGTATATGGCAAAATTTTATCGCTCTAATGACACGATCTATATAGACGCGTCACGCATCCGAGTATCTTCCGCGCTCGGGACGTGACAGTCTTCGTGGTATCAGAGTCTAGGTTTTCAAACCTAGGGAACTAGAAGAAATAAAAGGTTAGAAATTGAAATCTAAGTAAAAACTTGAGTCCAAGGATAGGTAAAACCCGAGTCCAAGGATAGATACGCCTTACCCGCTGAGATGGATAGAGCCATGGGTTAAGTTCTATAATGACTTTTGATCTTACAAGTAAACCCGATCTTTATCATACTTAAATTCTTTTGTACGATCATGGCTGCGGAAGGAGCACAATGGCGCGAGATGCAGCGCACCGTGCAGGGACTTACACAGGCACTACATCAAGTGGCCCAAGGTGGAGCAAACGGTGGAGCGGGTGATCTCTACAGGAGTTTCCGTAACATGAACCCACCGAGGTTCACGGGTTCGTCCGACCCCGAGGATGCCGAGAATTGGCTAAAGGAGATGGAACGAATCTTCTGTGTAATGCAATGCGCGGATGAGGAGAAGATTTTACTTGCCGTATTCCAACTGGAGCGGGACGCTCGATGCTGGTGGGAATCCATAGAAGCAACACTACCAGAATACCATGTCACATGGGATGAATTCATGGAGCATTTCAACAACAAGTACTTCTCCGACCATATCCAGGAGAAGAAGGCCGCATAATTCGTCGTTCTAAAACAACAGGGCTTGAAAGTGGCCCTGTATGAGGCCCAGTTTTCCATATTATCTAGGTATGCACCTCACTTGGTGTGTATAGAAAAGATGAATGTGAGAAGGTTCCTCAACGGGCTTCGGCCCCACTATATTACACAACTTGCACTAATGGACATCCAAGCTATTCGGAGATAGTTTGGCGTGCCCAATTGCTAGAAGACGCCATTGAATTATCCGAGAGAATCCGAGGAAGAGACAAGAAGGAACCCGTCACAAGCCCGGGAAAATTCAAACAATCATTCAACAAGAAAAGGTTCTTCATGGGAGGGGAGCCCTCCAAGGCAAAGAAATTCCAGAAGAATGACATGCCATTCTCCACCACCACACCCTCAAAGGAAATTTGCAAGTATTGTGATAAAGCTGGTCATAAGACCGAGGAATGCTGGAGGAAGTTATGAGCTTATCTTCGATGCGGGAGCCGAGAGCATCGAATCCCAGACTGCCCACTGATGAAGGAGCAAGACATCAAATACGAGAAGCGTCCGAAAAAGAAACAAGGCCGTCTACAAGCTCTCCGAGAGACGGAACCCACCGAAGGCGGAATTGTGGAAGGTACTCTCACTATTTGTTCAAAAACTGCTCAAGTTTTATTTGATACCGGAGCAACTCATTCATTCGTTTCCAAGAACTTTGCTGCTTCATTTTCTAAGAAACATGAACTGTTAGATTTGGTCATATCTACACCTCTTAGAAATGAGTCTGATATCACTTATCACTATCAAAATTGTGAAGTGATGATTAAGGAAAGCAATTTACCAGCTGACCTGATATGCCTAGATATGAAAGGGCTATGATGTCACACTAGGAGCCGACTGGTTATCCACATACCAAGCAACTGTAGATTACCGACATGGCAAGGTAACTTTCGTGGATTTCCCCGAGCTAGTTTACAATAGCCCTCGGAGTAAATCACTTCTTATATCAACACTCCTAGCTAGAAGGCTTATGGATAAGGGATGCATGGCTTTCATAGCATTCATGACTGCCACGGAAGTTGAAAAGGTTAAACTTGAAGACATCCGTGTAATTCAGGATTTTCCCGATGTTTTTCCAGAAGATTTAACCGGCTTACCCCCAGAAAGGGAAGTGTCGTTCACAATCGACCTTGTCCCTAGTGCTGGTCCTGTTTCCAAGGCACCGTACAGAATGTCCCTTGCTGAGCTGAAAGAACTAAAAGAGCAACTAATGGAGTTATTGAAAAAGGGTTTCATCAGGCCGAGTACTTCCCCTTGGGGAGCACCCGTGCTGTTCGTCAAAAAGAAGGACGGATCGATGAGACTATGCATCGATTATCGAAAGCGAAATCACCTTACGATCAAGAACAAATACCCGCTGCCGAGGATTGATGAGCTGTTCGATCAGTTATCTGGAGCTTCATATTTCTCCAAGATTGATCTTCGTTCTGGTTACCATCAACTGAAGATCAAAGAAGAAGACATTCATAAAATTGCATTCCGAAGCAGGTATGGGCATTACGAATTTACTGTTATGCCTTTCGGACTAACAAATGTCCCTGCAGCTTTTTTGCAATTAATGAACAGCATATTCAGGCCCTACTTAGACAAATTTATTGTGGCCTTTATTGATGATATTCTGATCTATTCAAAGACCAAAAAGGATCATGAAGAACATCTCAAGAAGGCGCTGCAAATATTGAGGGAAAATAAACTATATGCCAAATTCAGCAAGTGCGAATTCTGGCTCGAGGAAGTATCCTTCTTAGGCCATATTATTTCGAAGAACGGAATTGCTGTTGACCCGTCAAAGGTCGAAGCCGTGAAGAACTGGGAACGACCCACGAATGCAACGGAAATTCGAAGCTTCTTGGGTCTAGCTAGTTACTACCGGCGTTTTATCAAGGACTTCTCCAAGATTACTGTTCCTCTGACCAGGTTAACCCGCAAGGAAGTGCCTTATGAGTGGAATGAAGACTGTGAAAAGAGTTTCCAAACTTTAAAGGATCTCTTGACCACTGCCCCAGTCTTATCATTACCAATTGAAGGAGAAAAATACGAGGTATATACCGATGCTTCGGGTGTTGGCCTCGGATGTGTATTGATGCTAAACGGAAGAGTCATTGCATACTCTTCCTGACAGCTCAAGAAACATGAAGAGAACTACCCGGTGCATGACTTAGAACTGGCCGCGGTAGTATTTGCCTTGAAGATCTGGAGACATTATCTCTATGGAGAACAATTCACTGTGTACTTCGATTATAAAAGCCTCAATTACTTATTCTCCCAAAAGGAGCTGAACATGCAGCAAAGGCGTTGGCTCGAGTATCTCTAGGATTTTGACTTCACTATACAGTACCATCCTGGTAAGGGTAATTCCGTAGCTGATGCCCTTAGTCGAAAGTCGAGAACAATATTGGCCAACTGTATGATACAAGAATGGAAGCTGTTGGAGAAATTCTCTGAGCTCGATATCAGCACAGATGAGAAGAACACGTGTATTATTCTATCTCATATGAGCCTACATCTAGATTTGCTACCTGAAATCAAGAAGCTACAGGAAGAAGATCCCTCACTAGTGGAGATAAAGAGCAAGCTAGAGGAGAGACTTGATTTCAAGCTGGCACCTGATGGCAGACTGCTATTTCATGAACGGACATGTGTGCCCGACTGTCTCGAGTTGAAGAAGAAGATTCTTGAAGAAGCTCATCGATCGAGGTACACGATGCACCCTAGAGCCACTAAGATGTACCAAGACTTAAAAAGAACTTTCTGGTGGCCTAACATGAAAAAGGAGGTTCCAGACTTTGTATCTCGTTGCCTCACATGCCAACAAGTGAAGATAGAACATCAAAAACTAGCCGGAAAGCTACATCCGCTAGATATTCCTAAGTGGAAGTGAGAAGACATTGGCATGGACTTTATCATGAATTTGCCCAAGTCTAGGGGCAGATATGATAGAATTTGGGTAATTATCGACTGGCTAACTAAATCGGCCCATTTCTTACCCATTAAAAGCCGATGGTCAGTCGACGTACTTGCTACCCTGTATATTAAGGAGATGGTTAGATTGCATGAAGTTCCCATCTCGATCGTATCTGACCGAGACCCGCGCTTCACCTCGCATTTCTGGAAGAGTCTACAACACTCTCTAGGGACGAAACTCAACTACAGTACTGCTTTCCATCCCCAGATAGATGGACAGACCGAGAGGACAAATCAAGTTGTGAAAGATATGTTGAGAGCATGCATTATAGACTTCGGCGGAAGCTGGCATGACCACTTACCATTAGCCGAATTTGCATATAATAACAGCTATCAAGCCAGTATACAAATGGCACCTTTTGAGGCATTATATGGCAGGAGTTTCCGATCTCCTATATGCTGGGATGAAGTCGGTGAAAAATAAATTCTAGGCCCAGGCATGGTAAGAGATTCTACCGAGAAGATACATCTCATTAGAGAGAGGTTAAAGATAGCACAGTCCTGACAGAAATCTTATGCTGATAAAAGAAGGCAAGACCTGGAGTTTCAAGTCGGAGATCATGTTTTCCTCAAGGTATCTCCCGGTCGAGGCATTAGAAGATTCGGTGTTAAGGGAAAACTAACACCTTTTTATTGGTCCATTCGAAGTGCTAGAAAGAGTAGGCGAGGTGGCTTATCGCATCGCCCTACCTCCGCAACAGTCAGAAGTGCACAACGTGTTTCATGTTTCAATGCTGAAGAAATACGTGCACGATCCTTTTCATGTCATTGACCATAAAGATTTAGTAGTACAGAATGACCTTACCTATGAGCAGAGGCCAATGAAGATCCTCGACCGAGAAGTTCGAGTTCTAAGGAACAAGACAATCCCTATGGTGAAAATGCAATGGAAACAATGTTTAGAACAAGAAGTTACATGGGAAACTGAAGAATCTATGAAGAGGAGATTTCCAGAGTTATTCTAATTGTAAGTACACTGCACCTTTCCTATTCCCGCATAATACAGGTGAATTTGGGGACCAAATTCTTTTAAGTGGGGGAGGGTGTAGCACCCCTGATAAAAACCACTAGAGTACTTGCTTGACTTGAGACACTCCACCCCACTCTCTCTTTACTTGACTTGACTTGCGTGGCCCGGAACGGGCAATACTTGACTTGTGGCCCGAGAAAGGGCAGAATACTTGCTTGATAATAGCCAATTCTATTAATACGTACTTGACATTACTTGCTTGAATTGAATTTTTACTTGCTTGTACCTGAGATATACTTGTACATGAGTTCCTTCTTGCACTTGAGTTCATACTTGTACACGAATCCCTGCTTGCCCCGAAGCGGCATTTACATCTGTAAATTCTTGAAATACTGCTTGTCAAATACTTGAAATCTTGATATACTCTCTTTATACAGTTCTTGATCTCTATTGTTCATCATGCCTAGATTTATCTGTATACCTATTTTTCTTATACGTACGTCATGCATAGCCATAATGATAATACATGCAAATTGTAAATCACGTAAAGATTGCTCGAATTTGAGATGTAATTCCTACTGAGCGATTCACTCATCCAGTTACTTCCTAACCTTTTCAGGTGATTCGGATAGCGACAAGAATGGGGTTGAGACCGAGTGAAGAGTGCTAGAACGCCAGTCACCTATCATTAGCTAGTCGCGTCCTTGAATTTTATTTGAGTCCTACTTTGTATTCCAGTATGTCATTTTACTTGTCCGAACCATGTTAAGGCACTTAGCCTAGTGTTGTCTTGTTAAATTTGGAATTTGTCATGGACTATCTTTAATTCCTTTGGTTAATGAAATAAACATCACTTGGACTATTGGGATTATTAGATTTTCTTAGTCTTTTGCGCACTCCGGAATTATGTATATGGAAAAATTTTATCGCTCTAATGACACGATCTATATAGACGCGTCACGCATCCGAGTATCTTCCGCGCTCGGGACGTGACATCAAGTCAAGCAAGTACTCCGGTGCAATGCCAAACACCGTGGTCAATAAACTCCCATGGGCATAAGTACCTTCGGGTGCTCCTCTCAGAACCAGACCGGGCCCTATATGCACATCATTTTATGTATTACCTTTGACATCCACTCTCATTTATAGCCAATATGGAATTTCAAAAAAATTAAGAAACGTAGTATTACTGACAAGATTAACTAGTCATTTGGTTATAGAGGACTCTAGAGGTGGCCCCTACAGGCTCAAGATGTGCCTCCCGTCGTGTAGCACTTTGCGCCGTATGGCCTCAAGAGGTGGCTCCCACAACGTAGCACTTTATCCTGCATGGCACTTAGCTCCAACACTCCCAAATGGTAGTTTAAGAGGTTCAAGGTTCGACCATGTAGGATATAAACAAGTAGATTTTTCATGGAATGGAATTTAGAACTCATAATATACAAGAATATGGATTAGGATTGTGTTTGCACAAATCACGAGATAGATCAAGATCAGAAGCTGAAATCACTGAATTAGCGTCTGGGGGTTTGCCAATCTTTTAAAGTTTCAATTTTTAGAATATATATATATATATATATATATATATATATATCAAATTGGCGCCTTCCAGGGAGTCTTCATTTAATTGAAGACGACCTAGCCGCCTTCATTTAAGTAATTGGCGCCCTGGTTTGGGGCACCAATTGCATAAGGTGATTTATATATGAATAAGGAATTGGCGCCCTTGCATGTAGTCTTCAATTAATTGAAGACTTGCTGACTGCTGCTATTTGATGAATTGGCGCCCTGGCTTGGGGCGCCAATTTCACTGGGAGATTTTCACCCAGCAGGTACGTTTTGTGACTCAAAACACTATTCATTTCAGAAAAGTTTCTCAAAAATATGAATTATTGATATGAACATGTAGTGTAAATCCTCGGGAGTCCAGAAACATGTTCAGGTATAATTGTTGAGTTTTGGTTTCACAGATATGAATTTTCTAATGTTGTATCTTTAATTTTTTCAAGAAATGGAATTGGCGCCCCTGTGAGTAGTCTTCATTTAATTGAAGACTCTTCGAGGTGTCACCAATTTATGTACAGGTTCAACTAATTGACGACACTATGTAGGGTCACCAATTGAGTTATTTTTCAAGTGGGTTATGCTTCGTATCAGAATGGTACATTCTGTGATACAAGCTACTATTCATTTTTCTAAAGTTTCTCCGAATCAGAATCCGAAGACATGGTCAGGTGGAGAAAAATCTCAGGGGCACAGAAGTACATTCAAGCAAAATTTTCATAGTTCAGTTTATTAGTTATAGATTTTTGAATGTGTTGATTTACTGATTATTGGAAATTCCAGAAAATGGAATTGACGACATTACACATGTCTTCAATTAATTGACGACCATGCGCGAAGTCTTCAATTTTGAAATTGGCGCCCTGGTTAGGGGCGCCATTTACAGGTGAGTGTTCACTATTCATTAGTATCGAAATGCTCTGAATCAGGAAGTAATGGTACGAGCATATTGAGATAAATGTCAGGATTCCAGAAACATGTTCATGTAAAAATTTCATGCTTTAGTTCGATAGTTATGGATTTTTGAATGTGTTGAATTAACAATTACTGAAAATTCCAGAAATGGAAATGACGACACTGCGAAGTGTCTTCATTTAATTGACGACCACTCAAGTGGTCTTCAATTTTCAAATTGGCGCCCTAGTCAAGGTCTTCAATTTGCAAATTGGCGCCCTGGTCAGGGTCTTCAATTTTTAAATTGGCACCATGTCAGGGGTCTTCAATTTGAAAATTGGCGCCCTGGTTAGGGGTCTTCAATTTGGTAATTGGCGCCCTGGTCAGGGGCGCCATTTACCTGAGAGCTGGGGTTTTCGGATTTTTAAAACATGTGAGTGATTTGTGTACAGAGGTTCTATACTAAGGTTTAAAACATGGTTATTAAGAGTGTAAAACTAGTGTAATAAAATATGTTCAAAAACTCATGAAATCATGCTAATAAACTATGTTCAAACTCATAAAGATCATGGTAACAGTATGTATATGCAACATGTATAACATGCTATTAAAATATGTATAACATGGTTATTTCTTGATCACGGTAAAGCCAGGTAATATATATAACATGGATGATGAGTTAATCTAACTCTAAGCATGCATAAGTTAACCTATTTAGCTACTAGTTTGGTAAGGATTTGAGAACACCTACCTTTTGACGTGATTATGAGGTACAATTAATAAGATGAAGCCACGCGTTCCCCACCGCCGTAAAGCTTCAGCAGCAGGACGTAGACTTCACATTTTCCGGGGAACAAAGGGAAATATTCCCTTCTGCAGGCAGCACAGAACGATGGCAGTAGCCTCTGTCAGTGCTACGGAGGGCATTAGTTATAGGGAATCACAAAGCATTGGTTTATTGCTTTGCGGGTCCGGGTGAGTAGATATGGTGTTTGCCAGCTAAATGGGGATGTTCGTGTCTCAACCTTCTAGAAACATAAATTAAAGGATGCCCTTGTAAGGGGTCGTTCATTAATCTAGGTGGTACTATTCATGTAAATGACGTCTTTGCATGATGGTGTTTATTAATCTGGGTGTCATTATTCAAGAGAATGACGCCCTTGCAAGAGGGCGTTAAATGTTAGACAAAACTGCCACCTTCACATGTTGGCATTCATGGTGTACATATATATATAAATATTATAATGGGATGGGGCCCTAAGGGAAAATGGCGCCTCCATGCAAGGTCTTCAATTTGTTGAATGGGTGGAAAGAAATTCCACTTACGTACTACCCATGGCCCATGTGTTTAAAGTTGTCTTGTACATTTATATAATAACCCTCTCATGGTTTGGTTCTTTGTACAAGACCTTCCATGTAAGATTCTTTAGGAAAGTTCACTACATACTACCCATGTGCATAAAGTTGGATTGCACATTTATATGCCAGTCCTCCTATGGTTTAGTTCTTTATAGAATTCTTTTAAGAAGAGTAGATTACATATGCATAAAGTGATGGGTTGTAATTTATATACTAGCCCCCTAAGGTTTGGCTCTTTACATAAAGCCATTGTAATTCTTTTATGGCATAAAGTAAGGTTGGCTTGTATATTTATATTATAATCCTCATGAGGTTGGGTTCTTTATGTAAGACCTTCATGTATGATTTCTTTTAAGGAGAAGTTTTGAATTTACTCAAATGTATTTATCGGGGGTGCTACACCCTCCCCCACTTAAAAGAATTTGGTCCCTAAATTTAATTGCATTATACGGGAATAGGAAAGGTGTAGAGTACTTACAATTAGAATAACTCTGGAAATCTCATCTTCATATATTCTTCAGTTTCCCATGTAGCTTCTTGTTCTAAGCATTGATTCCATTAGATTTTCACCATAGGGATCGTCTTATTCCTTAGAACTCGAACTTCTCGGTCTAGGATCCTCGTTGGCTTCTGCTCGTAGGTAAGGTCCTTCTGTACCACTAAATCATTGTGGTCAATGACATGGAAATGATCGTGCACGTATTTCTTCAGCATAGAAACATGAAATACGTTGTGCACTTCTGATAGTTGCGGAGACAGGGCAATGCGATAAGCCACCTCGCCTACTCTTTCCAGCACTTCGAATGGACCAATAAACATTGGTGTTAGTTTGCCTTTAACACCGAATCTTCTAATGCCTCGGCCGGGAGATACCTTGAGGAAGACATGATCTCCGACTTTAAATTCCAGATCTTGCCTTATGTTATAAGCATAAGATTTCTACCTGTACTATGCTATCTTTAACCTTTCTCTAATGAGGTGTATCTTCTCGGTAGAATCTCGTACCATGCCTGGGCCTAGAATTTATTTTTCACTGACTTCATCCCAGCACATAGGAGATCGGCAACTCCTGCCATATAATGTCTCAAAAGGTGCCATTTGTACACTGGCTTAATAGCTGTTGTTGTATGCAAATTCGGTTAGTGGTAAGTGGTCATGCCAACTTCCGCCGAAGTCTATAATGCATGCTCTCAACATATCTTCCACAACTTGATTTGTCCTCTCGGTATGTCCATCTATCTGGGGATGGAAAGAAGTACTATAGTTGAGTTTCATCCCCAGAGAGTGTTGTAGATAATTCCAGAAATGAGAAGTGAAGTGCGGGTCTCGGTCAGATACGATCGAGATGGGAACTCCATGCAATCTAACCATCTCCTTAATATATAGGGCAGCAAGTACGTCGACTGACCATCGGCTTTTAATGGGTAAGAAATATGCCGATTTAGTTAATCGGTCGATAATTACCCAAATTCCATCATATCCGCCCCTAGACTTGGGCAAACCCATGATAAAGTCCATGCCAATGTCTTCTCACTTCCACTTAGGAATATCTAGCGGATGTAGCTTTCCGGCGGGTTTTTGATGTTCTATCTTCACTTGTTGGCATGTGAGGTAACAAGATACAAAGTCTGGCACCTCCCTTTTCATGTTAGGCCACCAGAAAGTTCTTTTTTAATCTTGGTACATCTTAGTGGCTCCAGGGTGGATCATGTACCTCGATCTATGAGCTTCTTCAAGAATCTTCTTCTTCAATTCGGGACAGTCGAGCATACATGTCTGTTCATGAAATAGCAGTCTGCCATCAGGTGCCAGCTTGAAATCAAGTCTCTCGTCCAGCTTGCCCTTTATCTCCACTAGTGAGGGATCTTCTTCCTGCAGCTTCTTGATTTCAGGTAGCAAATCTGGACGTAGGCTCATATGAGATAGAATAATACACATGTTCTTCTCATCTGTGCTGATATCAAGCTCAGAGAATTTCTCCAGCAGCTTCCATTCTTGTATCATACAGTTGGCCAATATTGTTCTCTGCCTTCGACTAAGGGCATCAGCTACGGAATTACCCTTACCAGGATGGTACTGTATAGTGAAGTCGAAATCCTTGAGATACTCGAGCCAACGCCTTTGCTGCATGTTCAGCTCCTTTTGGGAGAATAAGTAATTGGGGCTTTTATAATCGAAGTACACAGTGAATTGTTCTCCATAGAGATAATGTCTCCAGATCTTCAAGGCAAATACTACCGCGGCCAGTTCTAAGTCATGCACCGGGTAGTTCTCTTCATGTTTCTTGAGCTGTCAGGAAGAGTATGCAATGACTCTTCCGTTTAGCATCAATACACATCCGAGGCCAACACCCGAAGCATCGGTATATACCTCATATTTTTCTCCTTCAATTGGTAATGATAAGACTGGGGCAGTGGTCAAGAGATCCTTTAAAGTTTGGAAACTCTTTTCACAGTCTTCATTCCACTCATAAGGCACTTCCTTGCGGGTTAACCTGGTCAGAGGAACAGTAATCTTGGAGAAGTCCTTGATAAAACGCCGGTAGTAACTAGCTAGACCCAAGAAGCTTCGAATTTCCGTTGCATTCGTGGGTCGTTCCCAGTTCTTCACGGCTTCGACCTTTGACGGGTCAACAGCAATTCCGTTCTTCGAAATAATATGGCCTAAGAAGGATACTTCCTCGAGCCAGAATTCGCACTTGCTGAATTTGGCATATAGTTTATTTTCCCTCAATATTTGCAGCGCCATCTTGAGATGTTCTTCATGATCCTTTTTGGTCTTTGAATAGATCAGAATATCATCAATAAAGGCCACAATAAATTTGTCTAAGTAGGGCCTGAATATGCTGTTCATTAATTGCAAAAAAGCTGCAGGGACATTTGTTAGTCCGAAAGGCATAACAGTAAATTCGTAATGCCCATACCTGCTTCGGAATGCAATTTTATGAATGTCTTCTTCTTTGATCTTCAGTTGATGGTAACCAGAACGAAGATCAATCTTGGAGAAATATGAAGCTCCAGATAACTGATCGAACAGCTCGTCAATCCTCGGCAGCGGGTATTTGTTCTTGATCGTAAGGTGATTTAGCTTTCGATAATCGATGCATAGTCTCATCGATCCGTCCTTCTTTTTGACGAACAGCACGGGTGCTCCCCAAGGGGAAGTACTCGGCCTGATGAAACCCTTTTTCAATAACTCCATTAGTTGCTCTTTTAGTTCTTTCAGCTCAGCAGGGGACATTCTGTACGGTGCCTTGGAAACAGGACCAGCACTAGGGACAAGGTCGATTGTGAACGACACTTCCCTTTCTGGGGGTAAGTCGGTTAAATCTTCTGAAAAATATCAGGAAAATCCTGAATTACACGGATGTCTTCAAGTTTAACCTTTTCAACTTCCGTGGCAGTCATGAATGCTATGAAAGCCATGCATCCCTTATCCATAAGCCTTCTAGCTCGGAGTGCTGATATAAGAAGTGATTTACTCCGAGGGCTATTGTAAACTAGCTCGGGGAAATCCACGAAAGTTACCTTGCCATGTCGGCAATCTACAGTTGCTTGGTATGTGGATAACCAGTCGGCTCCTAGTGTGACATCATAGCCCTTCATATCTAGGCATATCAGGTCAGCAGGTAAATTGCTTTCCTTAATCATCACTTCACAATTTTGATAGTGATAAGTGATATCAGACTCATTTCCAAGAGGTGTAGATATGACCAAATCTAACAGTTCATGTTTCTTATAAAATGAAGCATCAAATTTCTTAGAAACGAATGAATGAGTTGCTCCAGTATCAAATAAAACTTGAGCATTTTTTGAACAAATAGTGAGAGTACCTTCCATAATTCCGCCTTCAGAGGGTTTCGTCTCTCGGAGAGCTTGCAGACGGCCTTGTCTCCTTACCGGACGCTTCTTGTCTTTGGTGTCTTGCTCCTTCATCAGTGGGCAGTCTGGGATTCGATGCTCTCGGCTCCCACATCAAAGAAAAGCCCCTAACTTCCTCCAGCATTCCTCGGTCTTATGACTAACTTTATCACAATACTTGAAAATTTCCTTAGAGGGTGTGGCGGTGGAGAATGGCATGTCATTCTTTTGGAATTTCTTCACCTTGGACGGCTCCCCTCCCATGAAGAACCTTTTCTTGTTGAATGATTGTTTGAATTTTCCCGGGCTTGTGACGTGTTCCTTCTTGTCTCTTCCTCGGATTCTCTCGGATAATTCGGTGGCGTCTTCTAGCAATTGGGTATGCCGAACTATCTCCGAATAGGCTTGGATGTCCATCGGTGCAAGCTGTGTAATATAATGGGGCCGAAGCTCGTTGAGGAACCTTCTCACCTTCATATTTTTAGTACACACCAAGTGAGGGGCATACTTCGACAATCTTGAAAATTGGGCCCCATATTCGGTCACTTTCAAGCCCCGTTGTTTTAGAACGGCGAATTACGTGGCCTTCTTCTCCTGTAATGGTCAGAGAAATACTTGTTGTTGAAATGTTCCGTGAATTCATCCCATGTGACATGGTCTTCTGGCAGTGTTGCTTCTATGGATTCCCACCATCATCGAGCGTCCCGCTCCAGTTGGAATACGGCCAGTAAAACCTTCTCCTCGTCTGCGCATTACATCACACGGAAGATTCGTTCCATCTCCTTTAGCCAATTCTCGGCATCCTCGGGGTCGGACGAACCCGTGAACCTCGGTGGGTTCATGTTACGAAAACTTCTGTGGAGATCACCCGCTCCACGGTTAGCTCCGCCTTGGGCCACTTGCTGTAGTGCCTGTGTAAGGCCTTGCACGGTGCGTTGTATCTCGCGCCATTGTGCTCTTTCAGCAGCCATGACCCTACAAAAGAGTTTAAGTATGATAAAAAAATCGGGTTTACTCGTAAGGTCAAAAGTCATTATAGAACTTAACCCATGGCTCTATCCGCCTCATCGGGTAAAATGTATCTATCCTTGGACTCGGGTTTTTACCTATTCTTGGACTCAAGTTTTACCTAGATTTCAATCATGACCATAATTTTTTTCCTAACCTCTTATTTCTTCTAGTTTCCTAGGTTTGAAAACCTAGGCTCTGATATCACGAAGACTGCCACGTCTTGAGCGCGGAAGATACTCAGATGCGTGACGCGTCTATATAGATCGTGTCATTAGAGCGATAAAATTTTGACATAAATAATTACGGAGTGTGCAAAAGATTAATAAAAATGTAATAATCCCAATAGTCCAAGTGATGATTATTTGATTAACAAAAAAAATTAAAAGATAGTCCATGACAATTCCAAATTTAAAAATCTGACACTAGGCTACATGCCTTAACATGGGTTGGACAACTAAACGGACATATTGAAATACAAAGTAGGACTCAAATAAAATTTAAGGACGCGACTAGCTAATGATAGGTGATTGGAATTCTAGCACTCTTCACTCGGTCTTAATCCCATTCTTGTCGCTATCCGAATCACCTGAAAATGTTAGGAAGCAACTGGATGAGCGAATCGCTCAGTAGGAATTACATCTCAAATTCGAGCAATCTTTACGTGATTTACAATTTGCAAGTATTATCAGTATGGCTATGCATGATGTACGTATAAGAAAAATCAGGTATACAGGTAAATCTAGGCATGATGAACAATAAGAGATCAAGAACTGTATAAAGAGAGTATATCAAGATTTCAAGTATTTGACAAGTAGTATTTCAAGAATTTATAGATGTAAATGCCACTTCGGGGCAAGCAGGGATTCGTGGACAAGTATGAACGCAAGTACACGAATGAACTCATGTACAAGTATATCTCAGGTACGAGCAAGTAAAAATTCAATTCAAGCAAATAATGTCAAGTACGTATAATACGAAATTGGCTATTTTAATCAAGCAAGTATTCTGCCCTTTCTCGGGCCACAAGTCAAGTATTACCCGTTCCGGGCCACGCAAGTCAAGTCAAGTAAAGAGAGAGTTGGGGTGGAGTGTCTCAAGTCAAGCAAGTACTCCGGTGCAATGTCAAACATCGTGGTCAATAAACTCCCATGGGCACAAGAACCTTCGGGTGCTCCTCCCAGGACCAGATCGGGCCCTATATGCACAGCATTTTATGTATTACCTTTGACATCCACTCTCATTTATAGCCAATGTGGAATTTCAAGAAATTAAGAAACGTAGTATTACAGACAAGATTAACTAGTCATTTCGTTATGGAGGACTCTAGAGGTGGCCCCTACATGCTCAAGAGGTGGCTCCCGTCGTGTGGCACTTTGCGCTGTATGGCCTCAAGAGGTGGCTCCCACAACGTAGCACTTTGTCCTACATGGCACTTAGCTCCAACACTCCCAAATGGTAGTTTAAGAGGTTCAAGGTTTGACCATGTAGGATATAAACAAGTAGATTTTTCATGGAATGGAATTCAGAACTCATAATATGCAGGAATATGGATTAGGATTGTGTTTGCACAAATCACGAGACAGATCAAGATCAGAAGCGGAAATCACTGAATTAGCGCCTGGGGGTTTGCCAATCTTTAAAAGTTTCAAATTTTAGAATGCTATATATATATATATATATATATATATATATATATATATATATATCAAATTGGCGCCTTCCAGGGAGTGTTCATTTAATTGAAGACGACCTGGCCCCCTTCATTTAAGTAATTGGCGTTCTAGCTTGGGGCGCCAATTGCATAAGGTGATTTATATATGAATAAGGAATTGGCACCCTTGCATGCAGTCTTCAATTAATTGAAGACTTGCTGGCTACCGCTATTTGATGAATTAGCGCCCTGGCTTGGGGCGCCAATTTCATTGGGTGATTTTCACCCTGCAGGTACATTTTGTGACTAAAAACACTATTTATTTTGGAAAAGTTTCTCAAAAATATAAATTACTGATATGAACAGGTAGTGTAAATCCTCTGGAGTCCAGAAACATGTTCAGGTATAATTGTTGAGTTTTGGTTTCACAGATATGAATTTTCTAATGTTGCATCTTTAATTTTTTCAAGAAATGGAATTGGCATTCCTGTGAGTAGTCTTCATTTAATTTAAGACTCTTCGGGGTGTCACCAATTTATGTACATGTTCAACTAATTGATGACACTACGTAGGGTCACCAATTGAGTTATTTTTAAAGTGGGTTATGCTTCGTATCAGAATGGTACATTCTGTGATACAAGCTACTATTCATTTTTCCAAAGTTTCTCCGAATCAGAATCCGAAAACATGGTCAGGTGGAGAAAAATCTCAGGGGCACAGAAGTATATTCAGGCAAAATTTTTATGGTTCAATTTATTAGTTATAGATTTTTGAATGCGTTGATTTACTGATTACTAAAAATTCCAGAAAATGGAATTGACGACTGAAGAGGCGTGATCTCGCACTGGTCCTGAGCGGATGGAGGATCACCAGGTAGTGAACTGCAAGATAGGTAAACGGATCAGGGGGCCCAGGGGGAATCCCTGGGGAAAACCCTCCGATGCTTAGGTCAGTGGAGCTATGGCGGGAGCAATAAAGGGAGGTGAGAGCTTGTGCGCGAGATCCCTCTCCACCAGAATGGTGAAGTGGTTCTTGCTCAGGAGCTTTGAGCTTATGATTGCCCTTACCTTTCGCCGGAGGGTATCCTGGGTTTAAATAGTGCGCCGCCTTCTCGGAGTCCTGTAAGTCGCGGGGTCTCAGGGGGGAGTTACGTCCTCGACGTGGGCTTTCATTGCCTTATCGTGGGAACGTTATCACCTTTGGGAAGAAGAAGTCCCTCGCCTTTCTGAATTCCTGCCCGTAGTGGACTCCTAACGGCTACAAGGATAAGCAATCGTCGGCCGTTCCGAGTTCAGAGAGGCCAGCCCTATCCGGGCGATAGGCTTAGCTCGGAAGAAGATGGGTCGGATAGGTCGGCGTACGCCTTCTTCTCCCGGGCGGAGAGATGGCTTGGGCCGGACCTTTCCTGTGACCTGACCGACACTCGGGCCCTCCGAGCCTAGAGGCCGCCTAGGAAGGTTGTGTCCTTGAGCAATTTTTTATTGGGCTTTCTTCCCTAAGTGGGCCCTGTGGGCTGTCACTTAGGCGAGCTTGGCCTCGTTGGGTCCTGTCGGGCCTAGTCGGGCTGCTCTTTGAATGGGCTACAGAAATCCCCCTCTCCACTTGTCCCCCTCCTACTCCCGAGCCAAGGGAGGCTCGGACGAGTAGTATTTAAGGGTTTTGGACTGGCGTGGCTCAGGTGGGTGGAGATCTGGTGGTGTTATGTAGCCACATGCCGTGGTCACCTGGGCCCGTGATAATTGTGATCCTGACGGATTTGAAATGAAGGGGCCCCCTTTTCTCGGAGGTCGGAACGACGCGCCGCCTCCCGCGTGGGTTTATAGGCGTAGGGCGCTGGTTATCATTCCAGACTCTTCCCGTTGTTAGGGTTTTCGGCTCTCCTTCACTTCTTTGCTTTTGGGGCTCCTTGATGCGCCGTGAGGACACAGCGGAGGAGCGAAAACTTGCGGCGATGTTCGAAGAGTTGGCGAAGATTACTGCGGAGATCGTCCGGTAGCTTCCTTCTCCCCCGGAATCTTCGAGGTCTCGAGAGGATTCTTCTTCCAGTTCTTCTTCGGAATCCAGGCGGGCCAGCACTCAGATGCCGAGGGAGGGGGTGACGAACCAGTGGTGAGAGCGTCGGTTCCAAACTGCAGTGAGTTGGGGGAAGTCGAGGTGAAGAGGCTGAAGCACCGGTTCCGTCTGCCTCTTAGGTATAGCTTTGTCGCTGCTACCCCGTATGAGACGAGCCTGGATGATCGCACGGGCCACATCTGCACCTTTCTTCTGGTGCGGAAGAGCGGGTTCCGCCTCCCCTTCGAGCCGTTTATCCTCATGCTTCTCAATTTTTTCCAGTTGACGCCCATTCAGTTGGTTGCCAACTCGTACCTTCTCCTTTCCGCCTTTCGCATTTTCTGCCGTCAGTGCGAGATTCCTCCTTCTCTGGACCTTTTCCATTATTTCTTTGAGTTGAAGGCACATCCGTCGGTGGGGAAGGGTTTTTACTTCATCCAGGCGAGGAGGAACAAGAGCTGCATTTCGTTGGCGGCGAAGGATTCTTCGCACAAAGGGTAGAAGACCCAATTTTTCTGGGTGAAGATACATTCGGTGGAAGAAACCTGGAGATGCCAGGTAATGTCCAATTTCCACCCGAATATCCCTCCCCGGCAGGAGGAGTTCCCTTCAGATGTGGAGGAGTATGTCGCTTGCTTGCTGAAACATCGCCGATCTACCGAGGAGCTGGTGACGCCGGAGAATATCGAGCGGTGCCTTCTTACGCGGCTGAAGCCGTCAGGTACCACCACTTGGATTTTCCCTCAGGGGTGGAGGTTGTCTTTCTTTTCCTGATCATGCCTTCTCCTCTGTTGCAGACACCAGGCGGGAGCCTCTGGATGAAGTTGCTGAGATCATCGATCTTGGTGACGACTCGGCAGCTGATGAGTCGGGCGTCCCCGCGGGTCGCTCCCAAGCCCGGGATAAGGGCAAGGGGGCGGCTTCCGAGGGGACCTCACGGCCGGGTGGCGCAAAGTGCAAGGATCCCATGGAGGGACGATTGCGGGAAGCCGCGAAGGCCAGGAAGCGGGCCCGGAAGGCCGGTCTCCTCACCGCTGTCGAGGGTGATTCTGGCTCGGTGGCGGTCCCCTCTCGGGGGCAAGATGGGGTCTACCCAACCGGGCCGGCTCCCCCATCCGCCGAGCAAGAGAGGGCCGAGGAGACCAGGGGCCCCTCAGAGGGTGGTAACGATGGGTCGGCTATCCCCTCGGTGGGAACAGAGGGGGCCGAAGTAGAAACGGCCGTGGCCGAGACAGGGGGGCAGGTCGAGGTGGGCGATGTCTTGGGCGGCGACGCACCGGCCGAGACGGTTGAGATCGGGGGTTCGCCTGTAGAGGCGTCGCAGCCCCAAACGTCCGAGGTGCCTGGTGCGGCCGGGCTCATGGCGTCGGTCGAGGTCGGGGGTTCGCCTACGGAGGTGTCGCAACCCCAACCGACCGTGGAGCGCGGGGTGGCCATTCCCGCAGCTCGACCTGGGCCTTCTGGCGCGGCGCCAGGGGCGGAACGGGTGCCCATGCCTGTGGCCTTGGAGAGGCTAGGCGTCTCGAGTGCTCTTTATCAACTTTGCCGTGAGGTGTCCGTGAGGATGAGAGGGGGAGATAGGCGCCATTCTCCTCCCGGGGTCCTTGACATCATCATGGAGGGCGGCCTGGTTATGGCCCAGATGGGGGCCACAATGGCGGAGACTTACGCCCGGACGGAGTCAGAGCGGTCGAACCTGGCTTGGACCCTCGGAGGGTGCGAGAGGAAGTTAGCTCGACTCAATGAGGTGCACGAGGGGCTCCGGCGGGGAGTTATCCACGATCAGGGAGTCAGCGCGGTCGAGCCGGCTGGAAGTCAGAGCGTTGATCGAGCAGCTAGCCAAGGCCTGGGACTCGCTTGAGAGGAAAAGCAAACTCCTTGAGGAGGAGCGCCTTCACCACCTCGAGCTGGACGGTCGTTGGGAGGCTGAGCGCGCTGAGTTGGTGGACCGAGCGGAGGCAGCGGAGCGCCTTCGTCTTGAGGCCGAGGCCGACCGAACTGAGGCGGAGAAGCGATTGGCGGAGGCCAAGGAACGGGCGGCCGAAGCTGAGCTGAAGTTGGCTGAGGCGGAGAAGCGATCAGCGGAGGCCGAGGAGCGTGCGGTCGAGGCGGAGCGGAAGTCGATCGAGCTTGCCAAGAGGATGGGGCTGGTCAGAGCGGAGGCGATCGAGCAATACAGGGGCTCGGAGGCCTACCTAGCCGACTTGCAGAAAGCTGCTCTTCCCTATTACGAGGTAGCACTTCGTCGAGGCATCCGTAAAGGGTTCGAGTAGGGTTACCGTCAGGCTATAGCCTATGCCGATGCACAAGATTCTTGGATCAACTTCCCCTCTGGCCAGTGCTATGACTCGGATGAGTCGTCTTCTAGCTCCTCTGCGTCGGGCGGGGAAGATCCAGAGGGCACTTCTCCGGTGGGGTCACCAACTCCGGCTACCTCGGGAGGGCTCGCGGCAGAGGCAGTTCCCGCGCGGGCGGGGTCAGTGCCAGGGCCGGCCGTCACCGAGGGTGCCGGGGGCGAAACACCCTGCCTTCCGTACCCGAGCTTCAAAGTGGGCCCGAGGCCTGATGTATCTGTCCTGTTTTGCCTCTTTTCCTTTTCCAAGAAATGGATTTCCTTTTTGTAAGGCAATAAATGACTTACTTGCCTCTTTCCTTCCTTGTCGTGATTCGATTAGCGTATCTGTAGTAGTTGGAAATTACCGATACGTCATGCGTGGTTTTCGTATGCTGGTTGGACGGGCTCCTGACAGGGTGTCTTTCCGTTTTCTCACGCTTTGAATGCCAGGCTGCTTCGTGTATCCTGCTGAGGCCGAAAACGAGGGATTTGAGGTAACCATTCAGAGGGGAGAATTCCTTTGGCGTGTTCTCGAGGAGGGAGTCATTTAAGGCAAGTAGCCTCCCTTAGCCTATAAAAAGACCGAAGGGCCCCTAACAATCTTTCCTCACCCCTTCTTCACGTTGTGCTATGCCGTTGCATTCGGAGCATGGAGGATCCTTCGGAAGGTGATGCTGTCGGAAGGTGATGCTTCGGACTGTCGAGCAGGTCCGACGGTCGTCGCGCGGATCTGGAGAGGATTTCGACGTGCAGAGGCACGCCGTTTATCCTTTATCAGTTGCGGTGACGGTTCTGGGGGGGTGAGATGGAGGACGGATGGGGGCATCCGTGATGCCCATCCCCTCCAGGCCTTCCCCTGCCTCCTCATCCAGCTCTGCTGGTTTCTTTTTCTTTCTGGCAGCGTCTTTTTCCCTCTTCTGCTCTTCCTTTCTTTCACTCTTCGGAGGGTGCCTGCACTCTCCGTACGCTCCAAAGAGTTGGCAGGTTGGAGGGGGCTTCCCTGCGCATTCTCTCCCCCTTCCTCTTCCTAGTTCAACTTGGAAGGTAGCCTTCCTTCTCTCGATCCCTCTGTCACCTTTGTCACGGGCCACCCGAGCCAACTAGATCGACCGCCCTTTATCCAAGCCAGTTTCTACGCGAGGCAGAGTCAGTGGCTGGACGCGAGGAGATCAAGACCGAGTCGGCCGAGCGATGGCCTCTTGCAGTGGTGTTAGATGGATTTTTTGCTTTTTGCTATGCAATGTACTGGCTTTTGCCTTTCTGATGTATCAACAATTGTTTGAATGAAAAGAAGAAAATTTTATTTCATCCAACTTGCTTGCACAACTTCAAAAGTAGAATTTGCGTAGTGTGGCTGCGTTCCACGTCCGAGGGATGGATTCCCCTTCCATTGTAGATAGCCAGTATGCTCCTTTCCCGAGCGTCTCGACCACTCGGTAGGGGCCTTCCCAGTTAGGGGATAGCTTGCCCGCCGCCTCTAGTGGTCGAGAGGCTTCGGCTTTCCTGAGGATGAAGTCTCCCGGTTGGAAGTGTCTGTCTCAGACTTTGGCGTTGTAGTATCGAGTGAGGTGGCGCTTGTACTCCGTTGCTCGGATGCTGGTGATCTCTCGGAGTTCATCTGCTAGGTCGAGATTCTCAAGTAACTTTTGCTCGTTTACCTCGGGCGAGAAGCGGATGACTCGGAGAGAAGGGTTGGCGACCTCTAACGGAATAACGGCCTCTGTGCCATACACCAGCTGGAAAGGACTCTCACCGGTTGCCGTTCTGGGAGTCATTCTATGTGACCAAAGTACGCTAGGCAGTTCCTCGAGCCAGCTACCCTTGGCCTTGTCGTGCCTTTTAAGATAGTCTTATTGGCATTTTCGACCAGCCCGTTGGCCTGAGGGTGGGCGACCGAAGTGAAGTGGTTGCGAATGCCTAGGTCGGCGCACCAGTCTCGAAAATAACGATAATCGAATTACCAACCGTTATCGCTCACTATCACTCGGGGGATGCCGAAGCGACAAATGATCGACTTCCAGACGAAACTCCATACGACTGTCTCGGTGATCCTCACAGTGGCTTCGGCCTCGATCCACTTGGTGAAGTAGTCGATGGCGACGATGATGAACTTCTTTTGGGACTGAGCCACATGGAACGGCCCGAGAATGTCGATCCCCCACCGAGCGAAGGGATAAGGCTCGGTAAGGGTGACAAGCTCCGTAGCAGGCTGATGGACCAAGTGGTCGAATCGCTGGCATCGGTCGCACTGTTGCACATGGACCGTGTAGTCGCACTGTAGGGTGGGCAACCAGTAACCCTACCGTAGCAGGATCCTGGCGAGCGACCTTCCTCCTGAATGTGCTCCGCACAGGCCTTCATGAATCTCTTGGATGGCTTGGCTGGCTTCGTCAGGGCCGAGACACTTCAGGAGAGGACCGGAGAAAGATCTCCGGTAGAGAGTGTCGTCTAGAATGATGAAGCGCTGGGCTTGGTACTTCAGTCTGCGGGCTTCTCGAGGGTCGGAAGGCTCTTGGGAGTCCCAGAGCCAAGACAGGTAGGGGGTGCGCCAGTCGCTCGGAATGGCTGAGTCAATAGCAAGGAGCTCCGAGTCAATGCTCGGGCGCTCTATCTCTTCAAGGAGGACCGATCGGGTACCTTCAGGGTCGAGAGAGGAGGCCAACCGAGAGAGGGCGTCCGCTCCGGAGTTTTCCTCCCGAGCTATTCGGACTACCTTGAATCCCTCGAACTGTTGGGCCAGGTCTCTGACCAGCTGGAGGTATTTGATCATGGCCGCCTCTCGAGCTTCGTATTCACCGTTGACTTGGCTAGCGACCAGCTGGGAGTTGGTGTGGATTTTGACTCACTCAGCCCCCAACCGTCGGGCCATGCGTGCTCCCGAGATAAGGGCCTCGTACTCGGAAGCGTTGTTGGATGCCTGAAAGCTGAATTTCAAGGCGTACTGTAGCTCTACTCCTTCGGGGGACCTCAAGAGGATTCCGGCACCACTACCGACCGAGTTGGAAGATCCGTCAACGAACAGTTCCCACGTTGGCCCGGGCGCGGACGGGGATCTTTCTTCAGTCGGGATGGTGCTCTCGGCGATGAAGTCGGCGAGCGCTTGGCCTTTCACAGCCGAGCGCGGTCGATAGGATATATCGTAGGCCCCGAGCATGATGGCCCATTTGATGAGTCACCCTGAAGCTTCGGGGTGGTCCAGAATCTTCTTCAATGGTTCGCCGGTCAGCACGGTGATGGGGTGCCCCTGGAAATAGGGTCGGAGGCGCTTGGCGGAGGTAACCAACGCTAGCACGAGTTTCTCGATTGCGGGGTACCTCCTTTCAGCCTCGTTGAGCACCTTGCTGGTGTAGTAGACCGGCCTCTCGATTCCCAAGTCATTTCTGACTAGGACCGAGCTGACTGTAGATGGTGTTGCCGAGAGATAGAGCAGCAAGACTTCACCCGGAACGGGCTTGGAGAGCACCGGGGGCGAAGCCAAGAACTCCTTGAGCTCAGCGAACGCTCTCTAGCGTTCCTCATCCCATGCGAACGTAGCAGATGCCAATTTGGGCCCCCTCAAAAGTTTGAAGAAAGGCAAGCATCGTTCGGTCGCACGGGACAGGAACCGACTGTGAGCGGCGACACGCCCAGTTAGGCGCTGGACGTCCTTGACGCAGGTGGGCGGGCGCATGTCCAGGATGGCCTGGACTTTGTATGGGTTGGCCTCGATCCCGCGCTGAGTGACCAAGAAACCCAGGAACTTCCCAGATCTCACTCCGAAAGCGCACTTGGCAGGATTGAGCTTCATGTTGTACTTCAGGAGGGTGTCGAAGGTTTCAGCGAGGTCGGTAAAGTGATCTTGGGCCTTGGGGGTCTTGACGAGCATGTCGTCAATGTAGGCCTCGACGTTCCAACCTAGCTGCTCCTCGAACATGTGATTGACCAGCCTTTGGTACGTAGCTCTGGCGTTCTTCAACCCGAAAGGCATCCGGGTGTAGCAGTAGACGCCGTAGTCGGTGATGAAGGCGGTCTTCTCGATGTCTTCTGGATCCATTCTGATCTGATGATAACCTTAATAGGCGTCCAGGAAGCTGAGTATCTCATTGCCCGAGGTTGAGTCAACCAATTGGTCGATGCTCGGCAATGGATAGAAGTCAACCAATTGGCCTTATTCAGGTCGGTGAAATCCACGCACATCCGCCACTTGCCTGAAGCTTTCGGTACTAGGACGATGTTGGCTAGCCACGTCGGGTACAGGACTGGTCTAAAAAGACCAGTCTCATGTCCCTTGGTGACCTGCGCCTTGATGATCGCCTGCTTCTCTGGTGCATGCTTCCTTCTGCGTTGCTGTACGGGTTTCATGGCGGGGTCAAGGTTGAGCTTATGCATCACGGTCTCTTCTGGTATCCCAGGGAGTTGATCATCGGACCAAGCAAAGACTCGGATGTACTCAGAAAGGAATTTCTTATATTGCTGCTGAACCTTGGGCGGTAGGTCGGCTCCGATCCTTACTCCTAGGGCTGGGTCGTTGTTTAGGAAATCCGTCAGTAACTCGCCACTAGGTTCGGTGGTTGCAGTTTTATCCTCGACTCCCCGGGGGCCCTTATCCTTCCCGTCCGGCCTTGTGGCTTCTACCGAGATATTGTAGCACCTTCTGGCCGTGGCCTGGTTATCTCGGACTTCCCCCAACCCATTTTTAGTGGGGAACTTCATTTTCTGGGGATAGGTAGACGGTACTGCCTTTATTCGGCTGAGGATTCCCCGGCCGAAGATGGCGTTGTACGCTATCATGCCTTTGATCACTATGAAGTCCACCATGGCCGTAACGGTTCTGGGTGGGGTGCCGAGGGTAACCGGCAGGCTTAGGGCTCCCTCGGGATAGGTGGCTAGGCCATTAAACCCGCAGAGGGGGGTTCGGACCGGGCGGAGCATGGATGGATCCTCCCCCATCTTAAGGAAACAGTCATAAGATAATACATCAGGGGCACTCCCATTGTCAACGAGAATCCTATCTACGTTACAATGGTTTATCGTAGCCGAGATCACGAGGGCGTCGTCATGCGGGGTGCTCAGCCCTTCTAGGTCTCGGTCGGAGAAGACTATAACCTGGGGCTCACTCGGCGGGGCCTTGGGAGGCTCTATGGCTCGACTCGCCCGCTCGGCATGACGCTTCCTTCCTCGGCTACTGTCGCCTCCGGATGCCGTCCCTCCAAAGATGACATTGATGTGGACCCCTCGGGGGCCGTTGTCGATCTCCTCCGCGGCGCCTCGGTCTTTTTTACGCTCGGCTGTGAACCGAGCTAGGTGTCCCTGATGGATGAGGCGCTCGATCTCGTCCTGGAGCTGGTGACAGTCGCCGGTGTGGTGCCCGTGGTCGCTGTGGAACAAGCAATGCTTGTCGCGATTATGGTTCTTCGACCTCATCGGCTCGGGCTGGCGGAGAAGTCCCGAGTCTTTGATGTCTTCATAGATCTCATAGACCGGTGCGGCTAGTGGGGTGTACCGTTCGTACTTCCGCTTGCGTTCCCCATCACGGTCTCACTTTTTTCCCGAACCTAAATTTGGCTCAAAAGTCCGCTTCTTGTCCCCCTCCCGACCCGAGCCGGTTGCGTCTCGGCAAGTGTTGAGCACCTCCTCGCATTCGGCGTGGCGCAATGCCAGAGTCACTAGCTCGGCAAGGGTCGAGGGAGGGTGGAGGACAAGTTCACGGCGGAGATTCTCATCCCTGGTGCCCCCAGTCAGTGCGGTTATGGTTGAGGCCACGTCCAGGCGAGGGATTCTCAGGGCTTCCGATTTAAATCGGTGAATATAAGCCCGGAGTCTTTCCCCTTGTGCCTGTTTAAGGGCCAGGAGCCCCGCTACCGACCTCAGGGGGGAACTTCCGGCGAAACTCTCTTTGAAGACTCGCCCGAATTGCTTGAAGTCTCGGATGGATCCGGGGGCGAGGGCCCGGAACCATGCTTGAGCGCCTTGGACCAGGGTGGTCACGAAGGCTCGGCACTTGATGGCGTCGGATGCTCCGTGCAGGGTCATCAGAGCATCGAAGCTGTCGAAATGATCGGTCGGGTCGCCCTGGCCGTCGTAGGGCTTGAAGGTAGGGATGGAGGTTCAGAGAGATACCTCTACCTTCAAGATGTACTCGAAGAATAAGGATTTCTCCTCGTCCCCCGGAAAAGAGGTCTTCTGTAGGGCGCGGAGGGCGCGCTCCTGTTTTGCGAAACGCCTCTTGAAATCCCGTAGCCGGAGGGATAGTTCCGGCTGCTGTCGTGTCGTGGGGCTGGGGGGAGCGTCTTGGCGATCTCCGGGAACATCAGTTTCCAGGTTCAGACGGTGCGCCCCTAGTTTTCCCCTTCTCAGTGTGGAGGAAGCCTCCTGCTCCGGAGGTGGAGCCTACGAGGGTCCTCCAATCCTGTTACGGATGAGCTGCTGGCCGCGAAGAGTGAAGCGGCCTCCGGTAGTGTGCTGGGACATATTTTCACGGGGAGGGCTTCCTGTCGGAGCGCGGGACCTTCCATCCCTAGCCGACTGGGCCCTCATGAGTTCCACGAGGACATCCAGTTTCGCGTTGAGGGCCTGGAAGGCTTCGACGCCACTGTTGGGTGGTAGCCCTACCGCCGCAGGAGGGGGTGGTGGGTCGTCGACGGGGGCACCGGCGTTGGAGGGAGGGTTCTATGAGGCCCGAGAAGGGCCATCCCTTGCCGCTACCATGGCCTTTCCCCTGTCACCGACGGACCTCCTCCCTGAGCTCCTTCGCGCCATACTGGCTTTTTGTACGTTTCCCACAGATGGCGCCAGATGAAGAGGCGTGATCTCGCGCTGGTCCTGAGCGGATGGAGGATCACCAGGTAGTGAACTGCAAGATAGGAAAACGGATCAGGGGGCCCAGGGGGAATCCCTGGGGAAAACCCTCCGATGCTTAAGTCAGTGGAGCTATGGCGGGAGCAGTAAAGGGAGGTGAGAGCTTGTGCGCGAGATCCCTCTCCACCAGAAGGGTGAAGTGGTTCTTGCTCAGGAGCTTTCAGCGTATGATTTCCCTTACCTTTTACCGGAGGGTATCCTGGGTTTAAATAGTGCGCCGCCTTCCCGGAGTCCTGTAAGTCGCAGGGTCTCAGGGGGGCGTTACGTCCTCGACGTGGGCTTTCATTGCCTTATCGTGGGAACATTATCACCTTTGGGAAGAAGAAGTCCCTCGCCTTCTTGAATTCCTGCCCGTAGTGGACTCCTAACGGCTGCAAGGATAAGCAATCGTCGGCCGTTCCGAGTTCAGAGAGGCCAACCCTATCCGGGCGATAGGCTTAGCTCGGAAGAAGATGGGTCGGATAGGTCGGCGTACGCCTTCTTCTCCGAGGCGGAGAGATGGCTTGGGCCGGACCTTTCCTGTGACCTGACCGACACTCGGGCCCTCCGAGCCTAGAGGCCGCCTAGGAAGGTTGTGTCCTCGAGCAATTTTTTATTGGGCTTTCTTCCCTAAGTGGGCCCTGTGGGCTGTCACTTAGGCGAGCTTGGCCTCGTTGGGTCCTGTCGGGCCTAGTCGGGCTGCTCTTTGAATGGGGTACAGAAATCCCCCTCTCCAACGACATTGCACATGTCTTCAATTAATTGACGACCATGCACGAAGTCTTCAATTTTGAAATTGGCGCCCTGGTCAGTGGCACCATTTATAGGTGAGTGTTCACTATTCATCAGTATCAAAATGCTCTGAATCAGGAAGTAATGGTACGAACATGTTGAGATAAATGTCAGGATTCCAGAAACTTGTTCATGTAAAAATTTCATGCTTTAGTTCGATAGTTATGGATTTTTGAATGTGTTGAATTATTAATTACTGGAAATTGCAGAAATGGAAATGACGACACTGCGAAGTGTCTTCATTTAATTGACGACCACTCAAGTGGTCTTCAATTTTCAAATTGGCGCCCTGGTCAGGGTCTTCAATTTGCAAATTGGCGCCCTGGTCAGCCTCTTCAATTTTCAAATTGGCGCCCTTTCAGGGGTCTTCAATTTGAAAATTGGTGCCCTGGTCAGGGGTCTTCAATTTGGTAATTGGCACCCTGGTCAGGGGTGCCATTTACCTGAGAGCTGGGCCTTTCGGATTTTTAAAACATGTGAGTATTTTGTGTACGGAGGTTCTATACTAAGGCTTAAAACATGGTTATTAAGACTATAAAACTAATGTAATAAAATATGTTCAAAAACTCATGAAATCATGCTAACAAACTATGTTCAAACTCATAAAGATCATGGTAACAGTATGTATATGCGACATGTATAACAGGCTATTAAAATATGTATAACATGGTTATTTCTTGATCACGGTAAAGCCAGGTAATATATATAACATGGATAATGAGTTAATCTAACTCTAAGCATGCATAAGTTAACCTATTTAGCTACTAGTTTGACAAAGATTTGAGAACACCTACCTTTTGACGTGATTACGAGGTACAGATAATAAGATGAAGCCACACGTTCCCCGCCGCTGTAAAGCTTCAACAGCAGGACGTAGACTTCACGTTTTTCAAGGAACGAAGGGAAATATTCCCTTCTGCAAGCAGCACTGAATGATGGCAGTAGCCTCTGTCAGTGCTACGGAGGGGATTAGTTATAGGGAATCGCAAAGCATTGGTTTATTGCTTTGCGGGTCCGGGTGAGTAGATATGGTGTTTGCCAGCTAAATGGGGTTGTTCGTGTCTCAACCTTCTAGAAACATAGATTAAATGACGCCCTTGTAAGGGGTCGTTCATTAATCTAGGTGATAGTATTCATGTAAATGACGTCTCTGCATGATGGCGTTTATTAATCTGGGTGTCATTATTCAAGAGAATGACGCCCTTGCAGGAGGGCGTTAAATGTTAGTCCAAACTGCCACCTTCACGTGTTGACATTCATGGTGTACATATATATATTAATATTATAATAGGATGGGGCCCTAAGGGAAAATGGTGCCTCCATACAAGGTCTTCAATTTGTTGAATGGGTGGAAAGAAATCTCACTTACGTACTACCCATGGCCCATGTGTTTAAAGTTGTCTTGTACATTTATATAATAACCCTCTCATGGTTTGGTTCTTTGTACAAGACCTTCCATGTAAGATTCTTTAGTAAAGTTCACTACGTACTACCCATGTGCATAAAGTTGGATTGCATATTTATATGCCAGTCCTCCGATGGTTTAGTTCTTTATAGAATTCTTTTAAGAAGAGTAGATTACGTATGCATAAAGTGGTGGGTTGTAATTTATATACTAGCCCCCTAAGGTTTGGCTCTTTACCTAAAGCCCTCGTGATTCTTTTTTGGCATAAAGTAAGGTTGGCTTGTATATTTATATTATAGTCCTCATGAGGTTGGGTTCTTTATGTAAGACCTTCATGTATGATCTTTTTTAAGGATAAGTTTTGAATTTACTCAAAGGTATTTATCGGGGTTGCTACACCTTTTGTACGGGTTTTTTCACACACTTCACGGCATGCCACAGCCGATTCCTCTAAGGCACATCGTTGCTGCTTTGGCCACACCATGGGTATGCACAGAGGCCTTTTCTTTTCTCTGCTCGGTCGAGTGCAGGGGCAAGAGATTGGCGGATGAGATGACTGACCTAGGTGCTTCCTAATATGAGAGAGGTCTCAAATAGAGGTAGTCTTGACCTTGAAAAATGAGCTTTCATATAATATCTAGCCAATAAGGGCTCTTAAAATCAAAATTCAATTAATCAATATACAAAATTATGAAAATAAAGGCATGGCAAGAGTGGCGGTATAGGTCCCCGCGGGACGTCATGAGCCCGGTCCATGCGTGCCTGATAAATATGGGTCTAAAAATCAAAGACACAAAGCCCCGGCGTAACAGACTGTATCTTTGAGGGGTAGTGCCCTGGAAGGAATTCGAGTCTTGATATCTCCCATCTTGCATGAAGCTTGTCTCCTTTTTTTCTTCTGCTTCCCCCTCTTAGGCTGGGTTGTATCCCGGGTATGGCCTTAGTAGGGGCACCGTTCTTTAGAGGCGGTTGGTTGTGGTAAGTCACCCTCATATGCACGCCCTGCTCAAGGGAGCTCCTTAATGAGAAGGGTAGGATAATTACCCTTGGCCAGTAGTTTGAGCCCGTCTTAGGTGCTGCAGATTGCTATTTCAAAAATTCTAAAAAATGAGATATTGTCAAAATCCAAAAAAATCAAATATTGTTCAAAAATATCAAAAAATTCAAAGATGTCAAAATTTTAAAAAAATAGATATTGTTAAAATTTTAAAAAGAATATAGCAAAAATTCCAAAAAATCAAATATTTCAAAAAAAATAACAAAAAATCAAAAAAATTGTAAAAATATAAAAATATATGTACTTTATTTCTCATGCATTTTGTTTTAAGGACAGGTACGTAATTTGTTTGTTAAGTATGCAGGTCGTAGGTGTTCAAACTTTCTGGCTCTATCTTTTGCTCTGCCTCCTGTTCATACTTTTCTGATATGTCCTCTCTTTCTTCAAACTTGTCCCTCGATCTGTTCCGAAGCTCGTGTCCTTCTCATGCTTTACTTCGCTCAGCTTTTGATCATATCTTCATGAGAGAGGGCTCTTTACCTCACTGTTGCGAACCTGGCGGTTCCCCTTCATCAGACCTTGGGCTTGATTGAAGAACATATTTTGTCATTTCTCGTATTTTCCCCATGTGGTCGTCGTCCAGGTGTTCTTATCCCATCTATGGTCATCTCATGTTCCACATTTTGTCTCGTTCTGCCTTGTGTTACATGTGTCCTTGTCCCATGTGGTTATTTCACATGTGTTATGCCATCTCCCCTATGGTTGTCTTAGACGTCCTTGTCCTACATATTTCTGTCCCACTGCATGTGGCTCTATTCTGCATGGTGTGTTGTCTCGCCGTGTGTTGCCATGCCCCACCATTTTCTCCGTTCTCGTGCTGGTTGTTTATTTATGTGATGTTTTGTATATGTTGCTTGTTTGTTCATTCTTCATTATGTTATGTTGTCTTTCGTTCATTTGGTCGTTATGTTTTCATTTTGTTCATGCTTGTTTATTCATGTTATTGGTTATCTTATTTTAAAAATCCATAAAAATCAGAAAATGAAAATCTAAAAGAAATGACGTTTCGCCTGCACAGGTAAGTCAGGTATGGCCTTCTATCCCTTCTCATTGTTGCATTACTATATGGTATCTATATTATTATATTATCTCGAGAACCGGCTGGTCATTCATGTGTTCCAGGATCTGACGTTCCCCTCTAAAAAAATGATGATGATCTAGGTGCACGTGTTTAATCATCGGATAGGCCGTTAGTTGGGAAAATTAGGGGACGATGGTTCTATTTTACACGCCGTGGTTGCGGATAGTGTCTTGACCCTAATTCTTCCGGTCTAGCAATATTATTCTCGAGTATTTTCTATTTTATGGCTTTATTGGCATTCGTTTTAATGATTTCTTTTATTTTAGCCCAACATGCATCATAGGCATCTTTTTGAGCCTTCATGGCCTATGGCTTGTTTGAAAATGTCTCGTTTGTGATGGATGATTGTGCCGTTCATGGTTTTGGTAAGAGAGAAGCTATTCCACTCAGAGATAGAAGGGTTTCTCTAGTCTGTTCACTTGGTTTGGTTGACTAAAAGTCCCAGTCTGGAGTGTTAATTTACCCTTTTACTTTTCTTTACTGCTTGCTCCGATCCCCTCATTGGTCCGAGAGATTATGTCCCCCATGAGGTTGATCGTGTGTTTTCCTTTTCGTTTAGTTAGTTTCTCCAGACTGGTGTCGTTTTGGTCCGATCGTTCCTTGTGTTTGGTTCGGAGTTTTCCAGAAAATTCCTATCGCTCATTGGCGAGGAAACGGGTGTCTTTTGCCTTAACGCCAGCTTTTCAGTCCGCTCCGTTTTATTTCCGCTTCGTCTCCATGTTCCATTTCACTTTCGCTTCACCTCCGCTCGCTCCCCTGCAAAGAGGACGTTAAGGAGGGGCATCTGTTGACACCCATTTTTTACCTATGAGTTGGGTCGTTCCTCTTACCATCATTTGTTGATGCCTCGAGTTGTCCATTACTAATTAGGCTATTTCCAGGCACATCTTTGGGCTTATTCTATGGGTATCTCCCTCCCTGGCTAGGTCTACTCTTGGAATCGGGCTTAATGGGCCTTGATTTCGCTTGGTTTTGGGGGTAAATGGGCTCGTTTATCCCATTTTATTAATTTCAAATGTCCAGACGGTACGCGGTCTAGCGATGGACCGTTCAGTGATTGGGCAGTCTGTTTGGAACCGTTTACAAGCTCAGAATGATTTATTAGATATTTATTTGATTTTCTGAATTACCACCGACGAGCCTTTGCACGGTCTGCGTTCAGCCGTTTACTGCCATTAAACGGCCTGTGTTAGACCGTTCAGCTCCCAGAGTCCTAAGCCGGTCGATTTTTCAGATAATTATCTATTTATCCTATTTTTATGGATTTATCACCGACACGTTTTGCACGATCTAGCATTAGACTGTGCCACTATTGAGTCGTCTAGCATTAGACAGTTTTATCCCAAAGAGTCCAGCGTCGGGTCAGCCGGTCAGTTTGGTTGATAATTGGATAATTTGTTATTTTATTTATTTATCACCGACAGCATTAAGCGGTCTAGCATTGTGCCGTTTACTGTGTTGGGCGGCCTATCGAACGGCTGCGTACAGGCCCGATATCATGAGTTTTATTGAATTTTCTCTCTCCATCCGTGGTTAAATCCCCAACTTCTCCCACCCATTTCTCCGCAGTTTCTCAACCAAATGGGGTGCCATTTGATCCTGGTGGGGGATAGAAGTATTATCTACGATTTATCTTTTATTATCACGCTCTAATTTTCAGTAGAAAATCCAATTTCGGGGCTGGACTTTCAGGGGTCTATAAATAGCACCCCTAGTCCAGGCTTGAAAAGGAGGAGATCCAACGTCGACGTCGAAGTTCTGCCGAACTCTTGAGCAAGCTGTAGCCAGGGAGGGAGGTTCTCTATGTCCTTTTGAGCCTCCGGTCAAGGGAGTAGTTATTTCTAGTTGTGTTCGGTCTAGGCTATTAATGGCCTTTTCATCCTTTGCATGCTCATCTCCATAGCTTTTCATCCACGTTTTTGCACTTGCCATCTTCATTTTACATCACTCCTATCATTTTCACGCCTTATAGGGGTTTAAAAACCACCCCAGGTATCACCCATTCCATGCCGTTATGTTGATTTTCAGTTCTATTTTATAGTTGCTACACATTCCAGGGCTAATTTAGGTTGCATTTTCCTGTTGTCTACGTTCTTTTGCAGGTCAACATCAGCACAGCACGAGGCCCATCCCCTCTGGACGGTCGGAAGGGGTGGAGGATCAAGTCCTACATCTTGCAGTTTGGCAGCAACACACAGTCTTCATCCGTCCGTCTACAAGGATACACGGCCTAGATCGGACTGTGCAACCCCTTCCTGCGGCCTTCCTTGGACCGTGCTGTCGCCAGACTAGTCTTCATCCCGCTTCTCTTTCCAGCATTGGAGCGACCTATCGAGCGGCCATGCCATCCATTGAGCGGTTCATCCTGGACCGTGTACAATTGCCAGCGCTGCACTTTGAGCGAGTGTCTTCTCCCTTTCCAAGGTACGTAGTACTCGTCAGTACCCCGTGTCTTGGTAACGATCACGATCACACACACACACCTCTCCACCTTTCTTTCCTTCATTTCGATTGCCTTTACATCTTGATATAGAAAGGTAAGGGAAGAAAAGAGAGGGAAAAACATGTCAACAACGACGATATGCAAGTTGGAGAAGATATTTCCCCATGCGTTCCTCGATTCCATGGAGTACTTGATTATCAATTTGCCATACAAGGCCCAAGTTGGAGGACCGGTATAATTTCGATGGATGTATACATTTGAGAGGTAATCAATATGTATTTACTGCTTATTTGACAGTAGTTACATGTGTCTGTCATTGTCACTGTATGTCATTGTCATATGAATTATTGTCATAGGTGTATGCATGACCTAAAAATGGATGTTTGCAACAAGGCTAAAGTAGAGGGTTCGATTATCGGGGCGTATATCATTGAAGAAATTTTGAACTTCTGTTCGATGTACTTCGAACCTAAAATTCAAACTCACCGTAATCGACCTCCACGTAATGATGATGGAGGAGAGGTGGGTCCGTCCGACCAGTTGTCCATATTTAAGTATCTAGGACGTGCATTCGGACGTTGTTCGAATCGCATATTAGAGGACAAAGAGTTGTTGGCCGCAGAGATATATGTTCTCCTGAACTGTGCTGAGATTGAACCTTATGTTGAGTGAGTCATCAACTCCGCAGCTCCCGAAAATTTATAAGCATCTTGACGTTCTTCCTCCCATTTACGGTGATGTTGCATTCATCATTGCAAGCAATTTGATTCAGAATTAATTACTCAATGTCCACACCTCAATGACATGGAGGTTCAAAATGAACGAGAGAGATCTTTTGTCAAATGGCTTAAAGGTCAAGTAAGTGTCAATCTACAAATTCCACAAAGCTTGAGGTGTATGCAAGTATCAAAAGAAATGTAACGTGGTTTATATTCATAGGTTGAAGAAGGTTATGTTACTAATGAAAGAGTCTGAGTGATAAGTTATGGACCTTCGAAGGTCGCGCATGCCTATCCAGGATTTTTTATGAATGGTTATAGATTTCACACCAGAGATTATGGATGAAATAAGTCTACGATGAATAGCGGCGTATGCGTAAAAGGTAGTACATACAATGAAAATGATCTTGATTACTATGGTATTCTTGAGGAGGTCATAGAATTACAGTATCTTGAACAAGACAAGCAAATATTCTTTTTTAAGTGTCATTGGTTTGATCCTCATTCAGTTCGAAACGATGCAATATATGGGATTGTGGATGTCAAACATAGATCAAAATTGAATACCTATGAGCCGTTCATTTTGGCCGCACAAGCCCAGCAAGTGTATTATTCAAGTTATTCATCGTCCAAGAATAAAGATTGGTGGGCAGTTTGTAGGGTAAAATCAAGGCTTGTGCCTAATGATGAGTTAGATCTGATTGAAGCTGTCTCAGAGGATTCTAGTACCGAATTTTTTCAATCAAATGAGGGTGACATCGCAGAGTTGGTTGCTTATAATCTTCATCTGATCGAATCTGACGATCCACTTCGGTTGTCTATAGAGGACGAAGTGGAAGAAGTTGATTCAACTAAGCTAAATGAAGTAATTGTTGGGCAGGAGGAGTCCTCTAAGGAGGAAGTGTATGAATCTAGTGAGAATGGGGAAGGTGATGAAGATGACAATGAGTTTGATATATCTTCAGCGTTTAAAGATGAAATAGATACTGATTGAATATTTTGTAAGAAATTTAACATATATACACTTTATATCATTATTACTTACCACCTCTCCTCGTAATTAGTTGTGGACTAATATGCACTACCTTAATTGTTGTCAATAATTAGATAGTTCGAGGTAGTACCTGATCTTCGAGGAGAGGTGGTTCCGAGAGGGGTTCTACCGGTATGTTTATTTAAATTCTTAGATAAATGAGTAGTGAATATATGCACTTTGTTTTGGTAATGATATTTTATGTCTCTGAACCTGGTACACAGAGTACACAGCCCCCACCGCGTGCTGCGGGTCTATTTATTTAAATTCTTAGATAAAGGAGTAGTGAATATGCACTTTTTTTTGGTAATGATAGTTTGTGTCTCTGCACCAGGTATATAGACACCGCCCCCACCACTTGCTGCGGGTCTGTTTATTTAAATTCATAGATAAATGAGTAGTTAATATACACATTATTTTGGTAATGATAGTTTATGTCTCTGCACCAGGTACATAGAGTACACCGCCCCCACCACGTGCTGCGGGTCTGTTTATTTAAATTCTTAGATAAATGAGTAGTGAATATGCACTTTATTTTGGTAATAATAGTTTGTGTCTCTGCACCATGTACACAGATTACACCGCCCCCACCACCTGTTGCGGGTCTGTTTATTTAAAGTCTGAGATAAATGAGTAGTAAATATGCACATTATTTTGGTAATCGATGGTTTATGTCTCTGCACCAGGTACACATATTACACCGCCCCCACCGCCTGCTACTGGTATGTTTATTTAAATTCTTAGATAAATGAGTAGTGAATATGCACTTCGTTTTGATAATGATAGTTTATGTCTCTACACCAGGTACACAGAGTACACCAACCCCACCACGTGCTATGGGTATGATTATTTAAGATCGTTCATGAATGAGTAGTGACTTACCACTTTATTTTGCTCACGATATTTTACGTCTCTGCACTAGGTACATAGAGTGCACCACCCCCACCAACTGCTGCGGGTATGTTTATTGAAATCCTTAGTGTTTCGGCTCCATGTTTTGATGCTGTCAAAATTTAGATTCATGTATACTCTTCATGTGGATAGTCAATGTGTTTTGTTGATGTAGAATCATCCATGGAGCTATAATGATTTTGTGTGTGTAGTTTACTTCTAAATTGCACAAAGAACAGGTTGACAGTTGCACATAGAACAGGCTGAAAGCCAGTTATTTTCTCAAGAAACGAAGAAAAGTCAACGTGGTAACGTAGTCAACGCACATTCAATGGAGCTAAGACAGTGGTCAACCCAAGTCTGTGTAGTCAATGTCTTAATTTTTTAGAAATGATGAACAAATCTATTAAGATTCATACAAGGGAAGGTAGGAAGATAAGGCAGACAAATGACTAATTAGTGGTGACAAATAGGGAGGTAAGGCTGACAAATAGCTCTCTACAGGTGAAAAATAGGTTATAGCACTGAATATGTGTGAAGTGCTGAAGCTGCATGAAGGGGAAGTCCACTTGTGTTTACCCGCCAGCAGAAGAAGCTAAGGACGACAAATGCACACATAAGGTTGACAAATAGACTGCTATGGGTGACATATACCCTCTTAAGGGTGAAAAATAGGTATCAACGGAGACATTAGCTTAAGTGCTTAAGTGTTCAACGTATGTTTTATGCAAACTCTTGTTAACATATTGTTCATTCTGTTTTAAAATTGGGTAGTGCCAGATTTTTTGTTTTAATGTGGGCATATTTTTTAATTGGGGGATATATTCACCATTTTATCTATATCCTATCCTTTCACACATCACTTAAATAAATAAGTAGTGAATATGCACTTTATTTTACTCATGATATTTTATGTCTCCGCACCAGGTACACAGATTGCACTGCCCATGCCAACAACTGCGGGTATGTTTATTTAAATTCTTAGATAAATGAGTAGTGAATATGCACTTTGTTTTGCTCATGATATTTTATGTTTACAGGTTTGAGTGCCTCTACATCAGGTCTACAGAGTACACTGCTTCCATCACATTCTACTTCTATGTTTATTTAAATTCTTAGTTAAATGATAAGAATTCTATATGTTTACTTGTTGAAATTTTTTTTAATAATGAGTTAAATTCTGATTAACTACTTCTATTTTACTTGTAACAGGTACGTCGGGCACACCACCTGCGATAGTTGGCTCATCCGCCCACCCGGGCACACAACAGGCCGATGATGTTGTTAGCCATCACGAGGGCGAGCAAGTGGTGTTGCAAGAGGGACGCAAGCCATGTTGGGTCTCTGGGTAAATATTTAAACTCATGAATTATGTTCGTTATCTATCCATCAACTATATATATAATTTTTGGCTATCATTTTAACATTTGTAATTGCAGGGATAAAGTAGAGCCCAGTGAGGCTTCTCGTTTTATTACCTGCCTTATTGAGCGACATATGACCGGCCCATATAAGTCATTTCGAAAGTTTCCTCAAGATATCCGCGATCGATTGTATGACGAGTTCCTGGTATACGATTTAATCCTTTAAATTACATATTTCCCAACTTCGCAATTTCAATCGACTAACATATAAAATTTGAATTCTTGATAGCAAGGATATCAGTTTGTGAGGCGAGCTGACGCCAGATGAGCTCGACGTGCATGGGAGGCCACAGGAACTGTAAATTATAAGCATCAATTACACAGCTGTCGGGACCGTGCCAAGGCTCTAGCCGGGGGGAGCGAGGACCATGGCCTTTGAAAGGCACACGGCCCCGCATGGATGAGGAGGGAGCACTGGGAGGACCTCTGCGATAGATGGGCCGAGCCTAATTGGATGGCCAAATCCGTAAAAGCCAAAGCCGCACGTGCGTTACATCCAGACGTGCATCTCCATACTTCTGGATATGTTTCCTTCGTGACCAAGAAGGAGAGATTGGTAAGTAATCATCTTAATTTTATTATATTTTATTTCTTATATGTCCCCATGTATTCTCTATAACATGTATAACAGGAAAAGAAGAGGGGTGGTATGGTCTCGTACCGCGATTTATTTGCTACAGTTCACCAAAAGAAGGGGACGGATCAGTATGTGAGTGAGAGAGCTCGCTCGGTAGTGGTAAGATTATATACATACACATTTCTTTTCTATTTCTATTTTTAAATATGATTGATTAATATGACATTTACAATATTTTTTATTCAATTTGCAGGAGTCATATGACAGGCATATGACTGAAAAGTATGGGGACGAGGAGACGTAGCGGCCGCAACTAGATCCTGAGACATGGGTAGCAGCAGCCGGGCAATCGAAGAAAGGACGAGTATACGGTTTTGGGCAGAGCTTGGACACCAGCCCGATTCTAGCATCTTCTCCGAGCTCAGCTTCGTCCTACCCCGGTAGTAGTTCCTTCTCTACTCCCTCCATCGGCACTTCTACGAGCCAGATTACATCCATCGTCGAATATGCGGTAGAGCGCATCGAGGAACGCATGGAGGCACGCTTTACTCGGGTGGTTACTACCCTCCTGGCCCAGGCGGGGATTTTGTCTGAGGGAGCACCCTCGAGCACACCACAGCCCTCTCATGTGAGTATTTAATTTAATTTTTAATTTCATAGACTTTAGAGTTATAATAGAGGAGTATCTATGATACCAATGTTTTGTGCTCTATAGGTAAAGCCGGAAGCAAGTATATGAATATGTGTGTGTAGCAGGATCTAGAGGGGGGGTGAATAGATCCTATAAAAATTTTAACCTCAATTTTTAAGCCTAAGATAATTTAACACTCAGCTATCAAACCACGAGCTTAGATGCTATCTGTGAGAACAATATAAATGAAAGTGACAAGAATGCACTAACTAAGAGAATTCTATCTCACAGAATCCACTCAGATCAGACAGATCTAACAGACTGCAATACAATCACTTAGCGTATAGGGAATATGTGTTCATACGCAAACCTGTGAATGGAGGAAGATGATAAGGGCCAATCACACCAATGCAAATCACGGCACACAGAATTTTTAGGTGATTCGATCTGCCATGCAGATCTACATCCACCCTACACTCAAACTTGAGTGTGGCTTCCCCTTGCAATAGTAATAACCACAGACTCAGTATGCAAACAAACGTTGACTTACAGCATGACCTAGAAGAACACTCTCCTCTCTTCTTCTGATCAAATTAGAAGGAACCGTGAGTAACACCCAATTTCCCACAACCAGAGGACCAGTCCTCTCTTCCTCTGAAGCACAGAGGGAACCCCATGAGCAACACAAAGTTACCCACAACCTGGAGATCAAGATCTCCCTTCCTCCTTCCTCTGATACCATAGAGGGGACGATGAAGGAAACACCTCCACTACACTCTGGTTACCCAGATCATCAGGGTCATTTGATGCTCAATGATTCTCCAAAATCATCATGGGGAAGCTGGGAACCTCATGGACAATCATTCTCTTCAACCAGTTTGATCATTCTTCAAATATCATAGCCATGAGCCACTTTACACCACTGAACAACCATTTGACATTGCTATACAGCCATTTATCTGCTTTGTCCACCCATTTTCACCCTTAATCCGCAACTAAAAAGTCTTCTTTCATTCTATGAATTCTTCTGTCAGAAGTCGACTTGTAAGCCATTCCGAGTCAGCTTGAGGTTCTTGGTTTTTAGATGTTTCACACCTGCTACCTATTATTCACCTTTACACTGCTATTTGTCACCATTGTTGCCTATTATTCACCTAGTCCATCTATTTGTTACCCTTAAGGTAGTATCTGTCACCCGTAATGCACATTTGTCAGCCTTAAGGGATATTTTTCACCCTTATTCTTCAGCCGGTACAAAGTCTATCTTAAGGTGATATATCATCTTGTTTCTTTAGCGATTGGAGGCTTCTTCTGCAGAGTTGCTTCTAGGGCTGCTGTGACACTGCCATGCTTATGCTTACTTGAATTCTTCAGATCTTATAGTTCTTTAAACATACATTCTTCAAGCATACAGACATAACAGTTCAAGCATTCATAGCATTGACATTACAACTCTTCAAGCCTTCATATGAAAATGTTGTTCAAGGCATTAGAAACATATGGACATTAGCCAGCACACATCAAATTCATGATATAAAAAACCATGATCATAATATGATTCATAGTGTTAGACATCATCAAAACCACAGGGCACAACAATAACATTACTACTTAGTTCAAAGAATTCAACTTTGAGAGTGAAAGAAATCATCTTCATGTTATCTACTTTCGAATTTAGAAAATCAAAAAGATATTTAACTAGATTTATTAATACTTATATTTATTTAAATCTATTTATTATTAAAAAAATTTGTGATGTAGGATCCTCCTGCAACCGGTAATGGTGGAGATGCTACGAATGACGAATGAGGATGATGCAGTATATATCTCTTGATTTTTTTAATGATATTATGAAAAAATGATACATTTCAATTAATGTAACTGTAACTTTTTTTATTCAAAGATTTATGTGTTGTGGACGTTCTTTATTGTAATTTACAATAGGATTTTATCCTGTTGTGTGTTGTATATGTTGTTTATTGCGTGTTTTATGTTGAGTTGTGTCGATTGTGGTGTATAATTATAGCTTTAAACAGGTTCTTAAATTTCTAAAATATATTTAAAAATGTGGAGAAAATTTTTGACGAAATTTTGACAAGCTAACAATTCGTCGGAACCAATTTCACGCACTTATTTCCTGACGTATTTATTTTCCAGCATAAATAGGTCGAAAGGTTCAGACGTATTTTTGACCAAGTAAATGTTCGTCGGATCTAATTTGAGCCACATGAGTTCCGACGTATTAATTATCCGTCTCAAATACGTCGAACATTAACGACGTATTTTTGACCCAAGGTAGGTTCGTCGGAACTAATTTGATCCGCATTAGTTCCGACATATTAATTATCCGTCTCAAATACGTCCAAATTTAACGACGTATTTTCGACACAATAACGGTTCGTCAAAACTAATTTCATCCACATTAGTTCCAATGTATTAATTATCCGTCTCAAATACGTCCAAATTTAACGACGTATTTTCGACACAATAACCGTTCGTCGGAACTAATTTGACCCATAGGTTTCCAGCATATTACTTACCTGATTGAAATACGTCGAACATTAATGACGTATTTCTGACCAAAATAACTTTCGTCGGAACTAAGTTAACCCAAAGGTTTGCGACGACATAATGTTTCTATCGCAAATTCGTCGGTAATTTTCGGCTCGTCGGAAATATTATGGCCCATTATTTTTCGACAGAATAAGTGTTAGTCGGAAATACGTCAAAAATTTTAGACGTATTTTCAACTAAATTATGTTCCATCGCAATGATTAATTAATTTTTGTATTATTAATTACCGACATAAATAGCCACTATAACTTCGACGATATCGTTTCATCGGTAATTTCGAACGAATTGGCGACGCTATTGTAATACGTCAAAAATTTGCGACGTAAGCTTTCCGACGTCCATATTCCATCGTAAATACGTCAAAAATTCACTTTGCGACGTATTTCTGACATATTTACGACGGCAAATGGACGTCGGAATAACCTATTTTCCTTGTAGTGTGATGTTAGGAACAAAAGCCCTTTTTTTTTGCTTGGTTTCATGCTTCATGCACGTCATATTTCAAGTTTTACCATGATTGCGCAATAGGGTTTCTAGTTCATGTTGTCCATGTAACATTAATGAAAAAGATAATAACTTTGGTCAAATTCATGCCCTTTCATGAGTTATTTACATGCTAGCATGACTTCTCTTTGCTATTTCGTACTAGTTGCATTTTAATTAGCCATAGAAAGGGGTCCTGCAAGGCCGGTGTTGTCTCTATTTGATGGCATAATAATAGCGGTCGACCCAGGAGCAGCGACTTGAAGTCGCGGATGCCCGACCAACCGCGACCTCCAGAAGGCGATCGAGCCAAAACCGCGATTTATACTATTCACGCCAAACAATGATCAGATCAAACCTTATGATTCCCTGTTATATATAGTAGTTTCTACACTATATATTGTTTTGTTTATGTTTCATGCCATATCATGTTTTAAAGGGTTTATATTTGTTGCCATATCATGTTTTAAAAGCTTATTTTCATCATAGGCTAATTTCACATAAAAACCTTATAGTTTTGTACAAAAGGGATTTTCACTTTTGATGGAACTTCTTATACATCGATCTTTGTTTTGATACATTCACTCTCGTTTCTTTCCGTCATAGTTACTTGCACATAGCCGTACTCCGGTACGTTCGCTATTAGTCACTTGCACATGATAGGAACACCCTCTTGGACATTGAATGCCTCTTCGTCGGATATTCCTTCTATCGAACTAGGAATTCATGTTTCAAGGCATTCGTAAGTCTCTGCGAGCCTGCGATTCCCACTAGGACACCGAGCAGGTTGTACCTTAAAAACCCAAAAGCTAGATGAGCACTTGTGATTTTATGTACTCTATCCTGATCACGACTAGTCAATCAACCGAGACCTGTACATTGCGGCTGTCCAATGACCGCGTTCATCTAGCAGGGTGGCTGTGTTTCAGTCAACCAATCCTTGCTTTTCAATCGACAAATTTCCATTTCAGTCGACTGAGTTTTCTTGGGTCGACAGACTTCTGATAGCGGACCGCTACCTTACCGTGTTCTCAAGATCGCGATCTTCTTCAAACCGGCTGTCCAACGACCGCGTTCATCTAGCAGGGTGGCTGTGTTTCAGTCAATCGATCATTGCTTTTCAGTCGACAGATTTCCATTTTAGTCGACTGAGTTTTCTTGGGTCGACAGACTTCTGATAGCGGACCGCTACCTGACCGCGTCTTCATCAAACCGCATTCTATTAAAATTTCCCTAACCCGAAGGCCTTACCAAAGGGTTAAATATGTTCTGTTTGCAATCTCAGATGATCTTTTGATTGTCTGGAACTTAAAATAGTACTTACCAAGTCATTAATTAATTATGAAAGTAAGGAATATGTTGTTATGCTGCCAGAATCCTTCCGTGACACAACATCTTTTTAATTCATTCTTGATCTCTTTTTTTTTCAAAGTTTCAATACGTTCTTATCTTGCTTACTATCACTTCAATGCATTATTGAATATGACATTCTTGGCCGAACTTATTGACATTTCTCATGGAAGTAACTAGATTTATAAATTGAAAATGTAAGTGCATACACGAACGATGTCCAAGGGCTCCAGTCTAGCCCCCTCGACAGATGGCCGGATATATACTGTAAACCATGGGGTATAATGATTACCGGCGTCACATTGTGCTAGGAGTATTTTTTTTATAAACTAGCGAAATCTATGAGACAATTCATGAAATTACATGCTTGCTCGAAAAGTACATTGATGCGGGACGCGAACCTGGGACTCTAGCTCGCGGACGTCCCTAAGCGAGGGAAACGCATGGATCTGCGCAGTTGAGGAACCGGCAATAAGTATCTGGTATCGGCTTTTTCGCGTGCTCGGATCGAGTCACGGGACGGGTTCCACTCACTCACTCTCGCAGCGGTGATAAAAATTTGACCAGCTAGTTATCATATCACTCTAGCAGCGGCATATAGAGATATATACGAGTAAAGTAAATGCCAAGTGGGGAGCGGACACGATATCTCCACGCTCCGGGCATGGGGAAGACGACCCCGGCCAAGACCGTAACTCCCGATACAGTAAATGTAATTAATTACAAAAGTGAATTTCTATGCCCACTCCACGCACGTAGGTAAAGGGCTACAATGGGGCCCGGGAGTAGCGCTCTTAGGTTGACGGGCAGCAAGCCAGAAGGGCTCTCGGACAGGAGGCGGGCTGCTGGTCCGACTCGGTACTGTTCCGACTCGCTGGACATCAACCGAACTCGGCTTGTGGGACAGCAGTTTTCGGTCACCTTCTGATCACGACAGCTGGTTCGGACGTCGGTGGAAGACTCCTCTTCGTTCCCCGAGATCAGCGGTCGCTGAATCGACGCTGAAGTAATTTTGCAAGAATTAACTTGATGTTGCCTTTACTGGCCTGTTCATGGAACAGGTTTGCGCGACTCGGCGAAAAGAATTGTTCCGCCCAGATCCGGTGTCGGATAGAGGCGAGATCGGCACCGTTGGATAGAGCACTCCAAGGGCTACAACATATAATTATTTCACATCCATCCAGTAAACGGATTGGAAATGAAACACTATGTGGGTTGTAGTTATTTCTGGCTCAAAATTATAGACTGTCAGGACAGAACAGGACCTGCCTGAAAATGGATTTTCACCGACAGGGAAGGGGTGGATCTGGATTGTGAGGATTTTATGGTGGATAGGAGGGAATGTGTAGGACGTGCTAAAATATTTTGGGATTTTTTGGAGATGGTTAAGGGGGCGGGAAAAATATAATAACAAGACACTATCCCGCAGATCTGTTGATTGGCAGACTGTCAAGGGTGGAACTAAAAAAATAGAAAAAATAGCAAACGGTGGCGGACTGGCACGAAATTTAAACTGGGGATGGCTAACAAGGAGGGGAATGATCTCTCAAAATTTCAAGATCATAAGATACACGGATGGGTGAAACTACGACTTGTGGGTTGGTCGAAGCCTGGGGCCAACATGTATGTCAACTTCACCTGCTAGTCTAATCCCTTAAGAAGGTCATCCAATGTTTCAACATGGTGACAAGACCGGAATGTGGTATAGAATGAGTTGACTGGCACTAATGGTAGTGTAGGGTCCATGGATGGGTAGCAAGGTGGTCTAGGGACCAAGCCTATCTTGAGCCAACAAAGTAGTGGCTCGGCGATGAATAACTTTCCCGTTAGAAACACGGGTGGCTCCAAATGAGGTGGCTCCGAATAAAGACCGGAAGGTGAGGGTGGTGGCAATGGAGCTCTCATGGGTGGGGAAGGAATGTCCTCCCTGAGGGGAGGAGGTTCTTGGGGTGGCACCAGGTTGAGGCTACCGGCTACGACCTCCCTATACTCGGGCAGGAGTCCGTCAATCTGGATACACATCCTATCCACCTTATCTGACATGATTTTGAAAAGTTTGGCAATGGTGGGGTTTGGAGTAGGGGTATCGTGATGGACTCGCCCATAAGCACTCGGCCTAGTATTGGGCTTAGGCTTGTCTACATGTGGGGCTCTTTACCTCCGACTATGACCCACTTGGTTGGAGGTGATTGGGTGGGGTCGGTTGGAAGTGACTGGGCCAGGTAGGTAGTGCCTTCTAAGCTTGCCCTTCATCTCGTGCCATGACTCTATAGGCCATTGCCTCCTAATTTCCCACAAGCATTCTATGTCCCTCCATATTTCGGCGGCTTCGTAAAAAAGTCACCTTGTGGCAAAGTCGACTTGCATGGCATCGGACATAATGTAACACTCAAAGTATTTATCCATAGCAGCTTCCCACTCTAGGTAGTCCCTCGGGACCTTGGAGCCATAGAAGTCTGGGACTTCAGGCCTACGGAGGTGGTAGGATTGGGTTCCCCATCCTTGGGTGTGTCGCCACCATTCATATGACGTGGGCTTTTGGGGATCCATGGGACACGGAGAGCAATAGGATGGCCATGCCGACACATGGTGCAAGACAAACCGACTAGACACGACCCTAAAATGACAATGCCAAGTTGGAATGCATACTCGACTACGAACCTAGACTCAACCAGTATCTGGTATGTGGCGTAGGTATGATCCGAAGACCGAACTCACGCAAGTGTGCAACCTTCCCAATAGGCGTAACCTACCATTCCGGGAACACCTTTTGATATACCGGGTATCGGAATGCAATGCAACCTAAGACAAGACTACCCTAGACTCAACTTATGCACTGATACCAATTTGATGCGGGACGGGACGCGAACCTGGGACTATAGCTCGTGGACATCCCTAAGTGAGGGAAACGCGTGGATCTGTGCGGTTGAGGAATCGGCAATGAGTCTCGGGTATCGACTTTTTCGCGTGCTCAGATCGAGTCACGGGACGGGTTCCACTGACTCACTCTCGCAGCGGTGATAAAAATTTGACGAGCTAGTTATCCTATCACTCTAATAGCGGCATATAGAGATATATACGAGTAAAGCAAATGCCAAGTGGGGAGCGGACACGATACCTCCATGCACTACAAGAAAAAGCGGGATTTGGGACGGAAATTTGGGACGGAATTTCCGTCCCAAATTTGGGACGGAATATTTTCCATCTGAAATTTCGTCCCAAATATGGAACTACACACGGAATTTGGGACAGAAAATATTCCGTCCCAAATTTGGGATAGAATTTGTGACGGATTTTTAGAACTGTCTGAAATTTATGACCAAGAAAATGTGACGGACCGACTATGTCGGAAATCCGTCTCAAAATCCGTCACAAAACACCTTTGCGACGGATTTCACAATGGCGGCCCTTGTGAAATCCGTCGCAAGGTGTTTTGCGACGGATTTTGAGACGGATTTCCGACGGAGTCGGTCCGTCACATTTTCTTGGTCATAAATTTCAGACAGTTCTAAAAATCCGTCACAAATTCTATCCCAAATTTGGGACGGAATATTTTCTGTCCCAAATTCCGTGTGTAGTTCCATATTTGGGACGAAATTTCAGATGGAAAATATTCCGTCCCAAATTTGGGACGGAAATTCCGTCCCAAATTTCTGTCCCAAATCCCGCTTTTTCTTGTAGTGACGCTCCGGGCGTGGGGAAGACGACCCCAGCCAAGACCGTAACTCTCGGTACAGTAAATGTAATTATTTACAGAAGTGAATTTCTATGCCCACTCCAGACAGGGAGGTAAAGGGCTACAATGGGACCCAGGAGTAGCGCTCTTGGGTTGACGGGCAGCAAGCCGGAAGGGCTCTCGGACCAGAGGCGGGCTGCTAGTCCGACTCGGTACTGTTCCGACTCGCTGGATAGCAACCGAACTCGACTTGTGGAATAGCGGTTTCCGGTCACTTTCTGATCACGGCGGTTGGCTGGGACGTCGGTGGAAGACTCCTCTTCGTTCACCAAGATCGGCGACTGCAGAATCGACGCTGAAGTAATTTTGCAAGAATTAACTTGCTGCTACTTTTGCTAGCATGTTCACGGAACAGGTTTGCGCGACCCGATGAAAAGAATTGTTCTGCCCAGATCCAGTGTCGGATCGAGGCGAGATCGGTGCCGTTGGATAGAGGACTCCAAGGGTACAACATATAATTATTTCATATCCATCCAGTAAAGAGATTGGAAATGAAAAACTCTGTGGGTTGTAGTTATTTCTGGCTCGAAATTATAGATTGTCAGGATAGAACATGACCTGCCTGAAAATGGATTTTGACCGACAAGGAAGGGGTGGATCTGGATTGTGAGGATTTTATGGTGCATAGAGGGGAATGTGTGGGACGTGCTAAAAATTTTTGGGATTTTTTGGAGATGGTTAAGGGGGCGGGAAAAATATTATAACAAGACACTATCCCGTAGATCTGCTGATTGGCAGACTGTCAAGGGTGGAACTAAAAAATTAGAGAAAATAGCAAACGGTGGCGGACTGGCACGAAATTTAAACTGGGAGGAGGTAACAACAAGGGGGATGATCTATCAAAATTTCAAGATCATCAGATACACGGATTGGGAGGACCAACCAGATCTTCAGGTTGCTATTCTAGATTTCGTGGTTCAGGACAGCAGCTCGGAGATGTTGTTGTGGCGGCTCGACGGTGGCACGAACGGAGGCGGCGGTGGCTGGAAGTCGCATCCAACGGAGGTGGTAGAGGTGGGAATCACTCCGATAATATGGCTTCACACCATGGATTTCTGCTGCATTCTCTGCTGCAAGAAGGGGAGAGGGAGGGGGCGCCCTTGGGCTCTTGGGAATTTTCCAACTTTTCTTCTCATTAATGCTATGGAATTCACAAAATACATGGGTTATATAGAAATAGAAAAAAGACATAAACTACCCTCAGATCTAGGGTTAGGGAGGGGCAAATAAGGTATGGGATAATTAATCTCCCATATGGTCAAAATGACCAAATTAAAATAATATATAGGGGGCGCCCCTTGGACCAAGGGAGAGGTAAATTTTGAATTTTCTTCTTTTGTCTCCTTGGTCCAAGTCCAATCTTGGACTTTGAACTAGCCCCACATGGGCCCTAGAACCTAGGTGGACCAATGGGAAAGAGGGTGGGGGACCCTGCTGGACCTACTGACATTTTACATAGAAACCCAAAGGCCTTTTTGCAAAGAAACCCAAAGATTCCTAAAGACTAACAAATTGACTTATAATGCCTTATAATTGCAAACCAATTAACCCAAGGATATAAATGCAAATAAAAGGACACAAATATAAAAATAAAATGTTAGTGCCCGGTGTTGATTCCGAGCATACATTCTCGTTACATGCTTGTGCATAGCCTTCTTAAGGTTATGAAATGGTACATTCTTGTGATTCATAGTACATTCTTGATTGAAAGGCCAATTTATATTCTTGCTAGATCTTGCTCGTATATTCTTGAAACATTCATATCTTGCTACTTGTTACTATTGTTTTACCGCATGATTTATCGCACTCCCTTTTCATTATTTTACCTTCTAGAGATAAAGCATTAATTATGTAAGCTATGCCAACATGATGACACGAAGATACCTAGTGGGCGAGTACGCTTATTCCCTACTTTCTCCAACTTTTCAAGAAGCTCTAGTGGATCGGAGTCAGATCATTCCAATGGTGATTCCGAGAGTGATTGAAGATCGAGAGAAGCCTTAGATATTCTTGAGTTTGTTATGTCAATTTAGAATCATTCACTATAATTAGACGGTGAAGTTGATCATGTTATGTAATTTTCTATTTTTTTGAGTCTAGTGAGTCTTGTGGTCAAGAGAGTCGATGTCAATTGTAAACTTTGATTATTATTCAATAAAGTTGAAGATTTTTATCTTATGATGTTGCATACATTATTTGTACTTATGTTTGAATGGATGTGGCGCTATAATTGTCTTGCTAGCTAGAGGCTTGCTTTACCGGTTGTCCATGTTCCCGACTTGTTTCCACTATATATCTCGGGGCGTGACAGTCAAGATGGTATCAGAGCCTAGGCTTATTAAGTTCCTAGGAAAATGTCAAGGTATAGGATTTAAGTCTAAGGTTCTAAGGATTCCCAATCTATGAACTAGTCTATGAGAAATTCCCAACCCATGTTGTAGATATATTTCTCCTCCCGTCCGTTTCTTCCAATGCCTTCCCAATGTCTATCCTACCACATCCAACATGGGAAACGAATGAAGACAGAAGAAAAGGGAGGTGTAAAAACATGTGATCGCCACCAAGGTGCCGAACGTGATGAACACGCCGTACCTTGGAAAGAGGGAGAGGTACTCGCCTGACCTGCAGCGCTGGGAAGATGGACGGTTCAGGAAGAACCGCCTGTAATTAAGATGCACGGTCTTACGATAGACTGTTTAAGAACGCTGCAGAAGATGCGGGAGGAAGCACTCCTGGCAGTTGAACGGCTCTATCACGACCGCAGGAAGAAGAAGGACGGTCCAGCCTACGCCACACGTCTTCTTGAACGGACTGTAGAGAACCGCGCAAGACCACCAAGCCAGAAGTCACAAAAGGTCCAACCTCCACCCTCTCCGGCCGGCCAGAGGGGATGGGCCTCGTGCTAGGGATTGCTGACCTGTAAAACGACGTGAAAACACAAAGAGAAAACCTAGATTAGAATTGAAAAGTGTAGTAGATGCCCAAAATAATAAGAAATGAACTTGAATAAGTGGAAAGGGGGATACCTGGGGGATTTTAAACCCATAGGGTGTCACAAACGTGGGTGGGTGTGTGCATGGCAATGAAGATGAAGAAAAACGTGGGGAGAAAGTGAGAAAAGTGATGCATGCACTGAAAAAGAGGACAAAATGTATCAAACACACAAGACTTAAAAAACTAGACTACTCCCTTAACCGGAGGCTTATATGGACGTGGAAAGCCTCCCTCCTTGGTGCTAGGTCGCTCAAGAATGCGGCAGGGCTTCGCCGTCGACCAAAAATCTCCCCCCTTTCAAACTCGGCCTTTAGGGTCTATTTATAGAGCACCTAAAGTCCTAGCTCGAAATTAGGGTTTAGAAGCATTTTCAGGTCGAGATAATCAAAGGAAAATCATAGATAATCAAATTATCTCTCATCCAGTCGAAACGGCACTCAAAATGGTTCATTATCCGCGGAGAAAATGATGGGAGAAGTTGGGGATAAAACCACGGATAAAGAGATAAAATCTGTTGAAATTCAGGAATCGAACGGATGAACGGTCTTACGATAGACTGTTCAACTGGATGTGTGGTCATGTCCTGGCCGTCCAACCCCGTCGGTAGAAATTCAAAATAAATCATAAATAATCCAAATTATCTATCGAACTGACCGAAACCTTCGCCGTTGGACTCTCATAGATGAACGGCTCAGATGAGACCGTTCAAAGGTAAAGCGGCCAAAGACAAACCTTTCTAGCCTTGTCGGTGATAAATAGATTAAATGGATAATTATCTGAGAACACCACCAAGCGCAGGACTCTGAGAGATGAGCGGCTACCATCTGTCTGTTCATCAAGTTGAACGGCCAGAGGAGGGCTGCATAAATGCTTGTCGGTGGAAATTCAGAAATTAACCAAAATATTCCAAAACATATGGACGGTCCACAGGCAACCGCACATTGATTGGGCGGCCAGGGATGAACCGTACATGTACATGGGTGTTGAAACTCATAGAAAAGCCCAATCAACCAAAACCAAGGCCCGTTAATCCCTGAATTGAAACAAACCTAGCGAGGGAGGGAGGCTAGCCATAAAATTGGCCCAAGATATGCCTGAAAATAGCCCCAATGAGTGATGGATAACTCGAGGTATCAACAAATGGGAGTAAGAGGAACGACTCAACTTATCGGTAAAAAACGGGTGTCAACAGATGCCCCTCCTTAACGTCCTCTTTGCAGGGGAGCAAGCGGAGGTGAAGCGAAAGTGACATGGAACATGGAGATGGAGCGGATATGCAGCGGAGTGGACCGAAAAAGCGGGCGTTAAGGTAAAAAGACACCCATTTTTACCAACAAGCGACAGGAATCTTCCGGAAAACTCTGAACCAAACGCAAGGAATGATAAAATCAAAAGTGATGCCAGTCTGGAGGAACTAAACCAAATGAAACAAATCGACAAGACCAACCTCATGGGGGACACAATCCCGCGGTCCAATGAGGAGGCCAAAAGTAGGCAGCAAAAGTAAAGAAACAGGCTAAAGCTCCAGACGGGGACCTTTTAATCAACCAAACCAAGCGAATTGACCAAAGAGAACCTTCCAACTCAGAGTGGAATTAGTTCCTCTTACTCAAACATTGAACGCACAGTTAACCATTACTGATGGGACATTCTTTAAGCAAACCATGGGTCATGAAAGCTCAAAAGGATGCGTATGATGCATGCTGTGCTAAAATAAATGAAATCGTTAAAACAAATGCAAAGAAAGATTAAAATATAAAATACTCGAGAATAATATTGCTAATCTGGGAAAATCAGAGTCAAGATACCATCCGCAACCACAGCGTGCAGGATAGGACCATCCTCCCCAGGCCTTCCCAACCTAACGGCCTATCCAAAGGTTAAACACGTGAACCTGGATCGTCATCATTTTTGTTAAAGGGGAACATCAGATCCTGGAACATGTAAATAACCAACTGATTCTGGAGATAATATATTATAGTATCATATAATAATGCAATAAGGGTGATAAAGTTAAAAGGCCATACCTGACTTACCTGAGCAGGTGAAACGGCAAGTTTTTGGATTTTCTTTTTTGGATTTTTATGGATTTTTATGAATAAGACAAACAAGATAAACATAGCGATTAACATAATGACAAACAACATGACATAACATGACGAATGGAAACAACACAACAAGACGAACAAGCACCTAGGCAAAGGCATAAACAGACAATACGTATGCATGAACATGGTGTGACGAGATAACAATCGGCAGGACAACACATGGTTGGGATAAGAACATGACGGATCACACGGTTGGGACAACACCTGGAACATAGAGGGACGAATATCAACATATGCAAGACAACTATGTGGTGAGGAACAAAACAACAAGCGTGGGACAACACGGTGGGACATAGACACGACACAAGGACACGGCGGGACAACACATGAATAAACACGTACTTCAATCAAAACCCAAGATCAAAATGAAGCAGAACCGCCAAGTTCATAATCGTGAGGTAAAGCCCTCTCATAAAGATATGATCATTGCAAACAAAAGTTGGGAGGACATGAGCTTCAGAACAGATCGAGAGATATGTAGAAGGAAACAGATCAGAAGATGTGAACATGAGGCAGAGCAAAAAGATATAGCAAGGAATGCCTGAGTACTTGCAACCTGCACACTTAGCAAACGGATTACGTATCTGTCCTTAAAACAAATGTAAATGCATGAAAAAGACACATTTTTTTTGGATTTTTGTGATCTTTTTTTTTATTTTTTTAGATTTTCAATAGTATTTCATTTTTCTGGATTTTTTGAAGTATTTGATTTTTTAGGTTTTTGAAATATTTGATTTTTTTTTAATTTCTTTAAATTTTGAAGTACTTGATTTTTTTAGATTTTTGACAATTTTTGATTTTTTTTAGAAATTTTGATTTTGACATAGCAATCCGCAGCACCTAAAGACGGGCTCAAACTACTGGCCAGGGATCGTCGTTTCTACCCCTTTCATTAAAGGCTTCCCTTAAGTAGGGCGTGCATGTGAGGGTGGCTTACCACAACCAACCGCTTCTAAAGAACGGTGCCCCTACTAAGGCCATACCCACGATACAACCCAGCCTAAGAGGGAGAAGCAGAAGAAAAATTGGAGACAAGGTTCGTGCAGGATGGGAGATATCAAGCCTCGAATTCCTTCTAGGGCACTACCCCTCAGAGAGATAGTCTGTTGCGCTGGGGCTTTGTGTCTTTGATTTTGAGACCCATATTTATCAGGCACGCATGCGACCGGGCCCATGACGTCCCGCGGGGAACTGTACTGCCACTCTTGCCATGCCTTCCAATCATAATTTTATATTGAATTATTTTCTCATTTTGGTAGCCCTTATTGGCCAGATATAGTATGAAAGCTCACTTTTGAGGGTCAAGACTGCCCCTATTTGAGACCTCTCCCGTATTAGGGAGCGCCTTGGTTGGTCATCTCATCCATCCATCTCTTGTCCCTGCGCTTGGCCGAGCAGAGAAAAGAAAAGACCTTTGTGCATACCCAAAGTATGGCCAAAGCAGCAATGGTGTGCCTCAGAGAGATCGACTATGGCTTACCGTGTAGTGTGTGAAAAATCCATACTCATAGGTCACCCTCAACAATCGAGGAAAGAAACTAGACTCCCAGCGCGGAGCTATCACCAGCCTAAGGATGCTGCAGAAGCTAACTTTTTTATTTGACTAAGCAAACTAACTAAAGCCTAAGGCCACTCAACCATGTTTTAAGGAACCAACATTATAAGCGCGTGTAGAAATAATAGAGTAATAGCAATGATAACCTGTTTCGGCACAAAATCAAAGATACCTTCGCAAATCCATGGTGTGGAAACCGACCTCCTGAAGCGATTTTGATCATCGGGCTTTGAGGAGCGCGAGTAGCTTTGTATTCCTTGCTTGTCAAGATAAAGGATGAAAGGAGAGCAAGGATTGGATTCCCGACACAGAGGAGTGGTAGACATCATACTGGACGAAGAAGGGATAAAAAGGAAGAGAGACGAGGGCTAGAACTCCCTCGTTAAGGCACTGAGGCCCTGATAACAAGGAACCAGATACAGAATAAACAAGGATTAACTGAGATCAAGGCGGGCTAAAGCCTCGAAAATAGCAAGAAAAAGGGTGGTGACCCCGAAAGGGTGAGGAGGAAAGAACAGAAAGATGACGAAAAGATAACTATGAAGATAAGGTAGAAAGAGAAAGATCATCCGACGTGGTCAGAGGAAAGGAATAGCGATCACCCGACAGTGGCGGGGAAGAAAATGCATGAACACCCGACAAGGTCAGGGAAAAGAAATGGAAACCACCCGACAAAGTCGGGGAAGGATCAGAAAAACCATCCGACAAGGTCGGGGAACGAGCACAAGGAATCCCCAACAGGGTCGGGGGAAAGAGACGAGAAGTGAAATCTGGGCGTACCCGGGGAGAAAAATTAGAAGATGCCCCTAGATCAGAGGAAGAGGGGGACATAGGCCGATGCCTAGAATGGTGAGAATAGGAGAAGATGGTGGAAATATGGTCAGGTGGTGAAAGGTACACCACCAAGGATAAGAATCGAGCAGAAGAAAAGATGAATGGACGGAAGAAGGAGAGGAGGAAGTGGACCCCCAAGTACACAACTGACGGCCCTTGAACTTATGTCGTCGCCTCTTCTTAGCAGAAATCTTCTCGAAACAACGCCGCCTGGCGCGGACTCGAACCTTCGGGCTTCTTATCTTGCAATACCTTCTCAAATAACGGGCCCACCTGGCAGATGGCCTAGCCCGGCTGTGAACATGTAACTTCATCGGGGCGGCTGCCCCTAGCTGTGCAGTGCTAACCTCAAAAGGACATTCCAGAACAATTAACTCCTTGGGATGAGCATCAGGAAGCAATAGAGTTTTGTCATTCAGCACTAGAAGCATAAGATTCGGCAACTCCACTCGGCAATCGGGCATGAAGCACAACTCCCTTGCTAGAAAGGTAGGACGGAACTGAGGGAGGGTGATGTGCGGCGTTGACGTGATCGATTCACCAATAAATCGAGGAAGATTACATAAGACGTGCAGAATGTCCTTGGAAAATGTAGAAGACACGGCCAATTGCCCCTTGAATGTTGAATTCATTAAACCTTCGGCGGCCGTGTGGGTTAGCACCATCCGGGCGGAAAACTCTTCTGGGCTAGTGAACTGAATAGTAATCAAGCGAGGGATGATAACAACATCAATCGTGGATTCTCCTGCGAGCAAAGAGACTGCCACCGGCCTCACTTTAGAAGGAACTGGAACCAGTGCTAAGTAACTCTTCTCAGCAACCGCCTTCATAGCAAATGCAGGCTCCTTGTCCCCAAAATAGCCAAGGGCTAGGACTCAAATCTGCATGCGGGAAATAACATCCTGGATCTTGAAACGCACGATTGACTCTTTATCTCCCTGGGGACTAGACCCGAGGGGCACCAAAGGTAGCGCGTACCTGCTCTGCGAAGTGGGAAGTGGTAGGGGAAGGTTAGAAGGAGGAGGTTTGAAGGGTGCGGGTGGCGTTAGCGCAAGTGATGGAGAAATACTGATGATGATGGGCATGAGTGGAGGTAAAGGTAAAAGTGGAGGTATGGGTTTAGGGTCGGCCTGCTCGGGCTCAGAGGACGATGGCGAAAGAAGTGGCATCGGTCGCGGGGATGGTTGTGAAGGCGACGGAACAGGGATTATTACGAGGGGAGGTGATGAAGACGGTGGTGAGGGTAATGGGGATAATGGAGAAGGTGATGATGGAGATGTGGCCAATGGAGGCGGCGAAGATGGGGGTGGAGAAGGTGGTGGCAAAGGGGGTGACGTGGTTGATGGAGATGGTGAAGGTGAAGAGGAAGGAGGTGAACGTAGGGATGGGGAAGAAGGTGGAGAGGAAGGTAGTGGCATAGTGAAGGAAGTGGCGGGTGGTGGCGCTCTTCGGCATATCTTTACAACACGTCGAGAGGCGTTGGGGACAAGAGTGGTGGTGGAAACGGAGGGTGAAGGAGAAGTTGCCCGAGCAGAGGCTGAAGTGGGCAAAGGTGGTGGAGGAGATGGGATAGAGGAAGAAGTGGGTAACAGAGCAGGTACCTTATCAACTGAAGAAACACCAGGGTGCCCCTGGTCTTGACGTGGAGACGGTTGCCTAGGCGGCACGGCTTGCTGCAGTTGCTGCTTGCTGCTGAGATCAGAAATAACTTGGCATATGATAGCCCAATCAATCATCTTCTTGTCTTCCAAGTTGTGAACAAGTTCCCGAAACTCGGGGCAGTCCTCAATCAAATGCCCCTGTTGACGATGGAATTCACAGAACTGGAGCAAATTCCCAACCGTGGGTCAGCAAGGCATACCCAGAGGGAGCTACAACGCATGGGTGGCCATCAAAGCCCTGAAAACATCTGTAAGAGATTCCGACAACGAAGAGTGAGAAGCCCGCTTCGGGCAAGGTGGATGTCGAGGGGTATGAAAAGGTAATGGAGATGGTAACAGGGGTTGCGTAGGTGAAGGCGGAGGGATAAAATGATGTGGAGGTGTGGAAGGCGTGGGAATGTAATGGATGGCATCTACCCGCTCTGGGTGTAGTGTTTTTTTGACCGGAAGTGGAGGGGTGTGGGGAGATAAAATAGCGAAGGGCTGACTCGTGGAGGGTTGGTATGCGGTGGAGCACATGGAGGTATAGGGGTGTGGGGAAGCGGAAGGCCGACTCGTGGAGGGATATGTAGTGGAGGGTTGGCCCATGGCGGATGGGGAAGAGAAGGGGTATGTGGAAGGCGAAGGTGGAGGGGACTCGTGGTCAAAGGACACTAGGAGTTGTTGGCTAATGAAGCGGGCTCAACTATAAAGCTGTTGCCATGATGTAATATCATTCAGGACTAAGATACATCTGAGCTCGGGCTTTGCATTAGAAATAACCATCTTGATCTGCTCGCCCTCCGGAATATGCCACGGGACTTGCGCAACTAGGCGACGCCAGCGGTCGGCGAACGTGGAGAATTCCTCACCAGGCGTCATCTTCTCTTGGGCCAGATCAACTATAGAATATCTGGGCCCAACCTGGTCCTAGTACTGCTGAATAAATCTTGCTTGAACAGCTTGAAAATTCATCATCTGCTCCTGCGGCAATGTGAAGAACCAATCCTTGGCCGAGCCCTCTAAAGATAGGCCAAACAAATATGCCATCAAGCGTTGATCATGCTGACACTGGGCCGACTCATATAAGAACTCCTTCAAATGCACGTAGGGGTCACCGACTCCACCATAGCGACGATAAGCTGGAATCTGTGAACGTGGTGGGAGTTGAAGACCTTGGAATGCAAATGGGATGTCCAAAGAAGTTTGGGGATTGATTCGTCGTTGCAATTCATCAAGCTGGCATTGGGCCCGAGCGAACATCTCCTCGGTAGGAAGAGTCCGAGAAGGATATGAGCCAGCATGAGCAAGAGATGATGAATTTAGACCAGGATAATGTTGACGGGCCGGATAAGGAGATCCGGCCTGAGAAGAAGGAAAGCCTATTCCAGGAATGGAGGAATGCATGGGCCTGGAAGAATCATGTATATGGGAATGAGGATTGATTGGGCTAGCAGCAGCACGGGCGGGATAAGAAGGCTCGTTTAAAGAATAGGGTCCAACAGGGGAATAAGGAGATGGGCCCGCATGGGAAGAGGAATCCACACGGGAGTAAGAAGATGGAGAGGTGCAGGAATAAGGTACAGGGGAGAAGTGCTCCATGGGGAGAATGGAGACTTTATACAGTGAATTTCAAATGAATACAAGGAGGGAAATGAACGCAGGACAAATGCAACTAAAGGGAGACACACAAAGATGAACTAGACCTAATGAGCCTAATCTGACAAAAAGATGCAAATGATGACACTGTGCAACATACAATGGAGGAGAGAGATGAGAAAAGAATCAACCAATTACCCAAACAAATTCCAAATGATGCGCGAAGATTTCTTATAAGTTCTCTTTTAGGACCTTAGTGGATTGATTAAAAATGTGAATTCGCTCAACCACAAGGTACCTAAATATGGTGAGAATGGAGAACTGGCAGACTCTAAAGGACTCTCTCTCGCACGAATGCAGACCCTAGACTAGGAGGTGGTATGGTACAACCTGCCCGGCGTCCGCGTGGGAATCCACGGCTCACGGGGGGTTTACGGAGGTCCTCGGCAAGGTCCCTTGGTCGACTCCAAGAAGTATGGAGACGAAAGGAAATCCTACCTTGAAAGGAATGCAACTAGATGTGAATGAAATGCATGAGTCCTATATGCACCGAAGTGCGTGCAAGATCTAGCCTAGTGAACTAGCAACTAATGACTAAAATAAACATGCGAGGAGGAAAGCAAATAGGCAGCAACAACATATAACCACGGGAAGATCAATAAATGGCACCAAGGAGAACAAAGACAATATAGATATGGCAATCAAAGCAACCTCGGGTGCACTGTGGCATCATAAGGACGGTCTGTGGGGGACCGCACAACAAGATAGACGGTCTGGGGTGGACCGTTCCAACCACGGCGCAGTATCAGAATAAAATAGATGATCAGAAACTGCTGGAATGAAACCTGGATGTACGGTCGACAGTAATCTCGCACAACCTATACAATGGACCTGTAGAAACCGTATAACAGCAGCCAGAATAGGCAGGAAGGAGACAGAGACGCACCTGTGCCAAGAGGATAGACGGCCAAAGGCTGGCCACACAAAACCTGAACGGTCTAAGACAGACCGTCTATAGCAGTAGAGTCGCAGGAGTCAAGACCCTGTCGAAGAGAAGGACGGTGCCTTGATAGCCGCCCAAGACCTTGAACGGCTCTATACTAACCGCTCAACATCCAGGAGCAGAGGCCAGCAGAAAATCTGAAACCACTCCCAAAACACAGAACTAACAAAGCAAGGGAGAGTCAGCAAGCCACTAACACAATGGGCACTAGGTGTCCCACCGTGATCGCCACAAAAGAAGGGTGTACATATATTTCTCCTTCCACCAGTTTCTTCCAATGCCTTCCCAATGTCTATCCTACCACATCCAACATGGGAAACGAATGAAGACAGAAGAAAAGGGAGGTGTAAAAACCTGTGATCACCACCAAGGTGCCGAACGTGATGGACACGCCATACCATGGAAAGAGGGAGAGGTACTCGCCTGACCTGCAGCGCTGGGAAGATGGACGGTTCAGGAAGAACCGCCTGTAAGATGCACGGTCTTACAATAGATCGTTTAAGAACGCTGCAGAAGATGCGGGAGGAAGCACTCCTGGCAGTTGAACGGCTCTATCACGACCACAGGAAGAAGAAGGACGGTCCAGGCTGCGCCACACGTCTTCTTGAACGGACTATAGAGAACCGCGTAAGACCACCAAGCCAGAAGTCACAAAGGGTCCAACCTCCACCCTCTCCGGCCAGCCAGAGGGGATGGGCCTCGTGCTACGGATTGCTGACCTGCAAAACGACGTGAAAACACAAAGAGAAAACCTAGATTAGAACTGAAAAGTGTAGTAGATGCCCAAAATAATAAGAAATGAACTTGAATAAGTGAAAAGGAGGATACCTGGGGGATTATAAACCCATAGGGTGTCACAAACGTGGGTGGGTGTGTGCATGGCAATGAAGATGAAGAAAAACGTGGGGAGAAAGTGAGAAAAGTGATGCATGCAATGAAAAAGAGGACAAAACGTATCAAACACACAAGACTTAAAAAACTAGACTACTCCCTTAACCGGAGGCTTATATGGACGTGGAAAGCCTCCCTCCTTGGTGCTAGGTCGCTCAAGAATGCGGCAGGGCTTCGCCGTCGACCAAAAATCTCCCCTCTTTCAAACCTGACCTTTAGGGTCTATTTATAGAGCACCTAAAGTCCTAGCTCGAAATTAGGGTTTAGAAGCATTTTCAGGTCAAGATAATCAAAGGAAAATCATAGATAATCAAATTATCTCTCATCCAGTCGAAACGGCACTCAAAATGGTTCATTATCCGCGGAGAAAATGATGGGAGAAGTTGGGGATAAAACCACGGATAAAGAGATAAAATCTGTTGAAATTCAGGAATCGAACGGATGAACGGTCTTACGATAGACTGTTCAACTGGATGTGTGGTCATGTCCTGGCCGTCCAACTCCGTCGGTGGAAATTCAAAATAAATCATAAATAATCCAAATTATCCATCGAACTGACCGAAACCTTCGCCGTTGGGCTCTCATAGATGAACGGCTCAGATGAGACCGTTCAAAGGTAAAGCGGCCAAAGACAAACCGTTCTATTTTCTCAGGAACCTTATTCCCCAATGGCTGGACACATAGCTAACTGGAACACTATGCTGACATTCATTATCGCCATAGGAGAATCTCTTTCTACAAACCTGACCTTCCAAAATTTTCTTTTCTTGGCATCAAGTACAGGAAGCATCCTGTTCTTATTTCATCTCTTCACACCTGCAACCTCATCTCGCAAGGTTGTGAAGCTTTTCTTGCTTCTGTAGTTATCACCGAAAATAAAGAACTCATTCTTGAGGAAATTCCCATTGTAAAAGAATTTCTCGATGTCTTTCCTTCTGAACTACCTGGTTTACCACCTGCGGGGGAAGTAAACTTTTCTATTGAATTAATTCTGGGAGCAGCACCTATTTCCAAAGCTCCTTATAGGATGTCCCCCACGGAACTCAAGGAATTGAAGAAACAACTGCAAGAATTATTGGAAGAGGGTTTTATCAGGCCAAGCACATCCCCTTGGGGTGCGCCGGTTCTCTTTGTAAGAAATAAGGATGGATCCCTTAGGTTATGCATCAATTGTCGGCAATTGAATCAATTAACAATCAAGAACAAGTATCAATTGCCGTATATTGATGAGTTGTTCGACCAGATCTCTGGAGCAGAGTATTTCTTAAAATAGACCTAAGGTCTGGTTATCATCAACTGAGGATCAAAGATGAAGACATCCACAAGATTGCATTTCGAAGTAGATATGGGCATTATGAATTCGTAGTCATGCCATTTGGGTTAACTAATGCCTCTGCAGCTTTCATGCAATTAACGACCAACGTCTTCAGGCCATATTTTGACCAATTTGTGGTCATCTTTATCGATGACATTCTCATATACTCTAAGACACAAGAGGAACATGAAGAACATCTAAGAATAGCTGTGCAAGTATTAAGAGAACACCAACTCTATGCGAAGCTTAATAAATGTGAATTCTGGCTAAAGGAAGTTTCATTCCTTGGTCAAATTATTTCCAAAGAAGGTATCGATGTGGATCCTTCTAAGGTTGAAGCGGTCAAGAACTGGAGCAGACCAACAACTGTGACTGAAGTCAGAAGTTTTCTCGGTCTGGCTGGTTACTATAACCGATTCATAAAAGACTTCTCAAAAATCACAGTTCCTCTGACCAGGCTAACAAGAAAGGAGAATCCTTTTGTATGGTCAGCAGACTGTGAGGAGAGGTTCTTGATTCTCAAGGAACATCTCACTACAGCACCTGTGCTAGCACTGTCAGTTAAAGGTGGTGGTTTCGAGGTCTACACTGATGCATCAGGCTTAGGCCTTGGTTGTGTTCTAATACAGCATGGAAGGGTAATATGTTATGCTCCGAGACAGTTGAAGCGACATGAAGAGAGTTACCCGGTACATGATCTAGAACTTGCCGCAGTTATCTTCGCCCTGAAGATATGGAGACATTACCTCTACAGAGAAAAATTCATAATATTTTAAGACCACAAAAGTCTGAAATATCATTTCTCCAAGAAGGAACTAAATATGAGGCAAAGAAGATGACAGGAGTATCTTAAAGATTTTGACTTCTCAATTCAATACCAACCAGGAAAGGCTAATGCTGTAGCAGATGCACTCAGCGGAAAACCCATGGCAATAAACAATTCCTTCTTCTTCGCATGCACACACTTTGTCATTCAATAAATAATTCACTGATTTAAAGTTTTCATTTTCCTCCTTGACTTCCTTGCTTTCAACATTTAGAGAGTGCAATTTTTTAGTTAACTTTTCAAGGACTTTCTCTGTTTCAACAAACTTTGAAACATTTACCATGAGTTGTTCATTTTCAGTCTTCAGCCATGAATTTTCTTTTCGAAGTTTGTCAAGGCTTTTCAAACTGCTTTCTAGTAGAGATATTTGAATTAATATGGCACTATTTTTCTTCTTAAGTTCTTCATTTTCAACCATGATGCTCTTACTCTCAATTTCAGTATCAAGTAGTTTTTCAAACATCTTATCATCATTAGATAGGAAAGCTAGCTTGTTCTTAAGGCATTCTTCATTTTTCTCAAGCATAGAAATTTTAGACAACAAGAGTTTATTTCATTCATGCAATTCATGACATCTATTTTCATAATCCAAAGATCTATCGGATTTTTCTATCAAAGTATGTTCTTTGCGCATGTCAGAAATATCTTATTTAAGAAAATCTATTTTAGATTCCATAAATTCATTTTAGCTTTCTAAACATTCATTTTCTGACTTCAGAACTTCAATTTTTGATTCTAGCAATTTGCATTTTTCACAAGAGGAATTAGCATGCACATTTTCACATGGAGCAGAAGTATGCATAATATCTTCAAGTTTCTTTTTCAGCTTCTTATTTTCAGATTTGAATTTCTTACATCTATCATGTAATTCTGCATATGCTAATTGCCATTCTTCAATTGAGAGTTCTTCAGAGTCAGAATTTACCTCATTTGAGCTTTCCTCACCATGAGCCATTAATGTTGATCTATCTTGCAATGTCTTTTCATTTGCTTCATACATCGCCAGCTGATCCCATAAATCTCTGGCTGACCTGCAAGAAGAAATTCGGGAAAGAACATCAGACTCTATGCTATTCCTCATAATATTCAAAGCCTTAAGATTAACGTCATTTTTCTTTTTGTGCTTATCATTCCACTTTGTTTCATTTGCTGGACCTTCACATATAACTTCCCATATTTTAGGTTCATTAAAACCAAGATAGGCACACATCTTATTTCTCCAAGAAATGTATTTATTACCATTATAACGAGGAGGAAGAGTAAACAAACAACTACCAGACATGTTGCTCAAGAAACTTGCCGACGGGGATCTCTCTATAGGTCGTTAGACCTCAAGAAAATAGAGTCGTGGCTCTGATACCAATTGTCGGCCCAGTTGGCGAGCGGACAAGAAGGGGGGTTGAATTGTCCGGCAAGCGATATGATAAATTTAAAATTTTCTTTGCAAAATTAGCAGGTTTAATGAGATTGAAGAAAGTAAACTAAACAGAGTAAACTTAAGTTCTCTCAATCTCACCGAGCTTACTCGATCATGTAAACGGATTAATCAATGAAACACATCACACAGCGGAATCTAGACAAGGACATACAATCTGAAGATAAATGAACTGATTAACAGTAAGCCTTTCATGGAATCTGATTAGGCATAAGCTCAACTAGCAAGTAAACAGGCTAAGCCTCACAGTGTGTGGGTGAATGATTAGTGTGTGAAGCAGTATGGTGCATAGCAGTCAAACAAACAATGTGTGTGTGAACAAGATATAATCTGAAAACAATTTATTGTGAATGGGGTAAAAGATAAGGAATCATGATGTGAGATAGCCAAGGGGGCTGCGGAGATGCAATGAAGTCCCTCAGACCTAGACGCACAAGCACACTAGCGACGGCACGAACTCGATGTTGGCGGACTAGCTCGCATGGCGCACTTCCCTTTCCCGGGGTGACTCGGGGATGGTAGGTCGAGTCTGGGGGACCAGACCCTTGCTGGTTAGGGTTAGGGGCAATGTTGAGTGGGGATTCGACCCTTAGGTTCGGAGGCTCCCGTGGCAACGGGGCAGACCACGCGCTTTGGAGGGCACGGGTACGCTCACACTCTCTCTCCGCGATGGCTACTCAACGTAGTTGGTCGGCAGGGGCCGGGCGCTCTCTCCCTCACCGGCGGAGCTCAGAAACGATAATGAATGAAAGGAATTAACCAGGATGAGGGATACAGGCTCACCTAGCCAGCTTGAAGAAGATGACTCCGACCGGAGACGAAGGGCGAGCGGGGAACGTGCGCGGCCCCGCACGTGCGTTGTTGTGGCTTGATCGACGACCTACTATTACAGAACTACGCCTCTCGCAGGAGGGGGTTCGTGGGGTGGGGATGAACATAATTACGACCAAAATATACCTCCTCGCAGGGAGGGGCACTCATCCGGCCAGGCGGGGGAGGGGAGAATGATCACGGAGAAGGTTCCGCCCGGACTGAACTTGCAGGACAGAAAGCTAGTGTCGGGGATGCTACGGACTCTTCGGAGTGCTACAGAATGCAGGGTTGGTGTCGATTTGTCCGGGAATGAGGTAGGAGCTCACTGTAAGAGTTGCAGGCCGTCCGGGGTCCGGTCAGGGCCGCTGCAGATCGGAGATCACGAACCGGTCCTGCTCTGTCCTGTCTGGTCCAGGCTGATAGCAGGTCGATGCCGAGGTTGTCACGGACTCCTCCGAACTCCGTCGAGGTGAGACCAGTGCAGAAACGTCCCTGGGTGGCCAAGGAGCACGTCGGAGAAATTTAGGGGTGACCCGGGACCGACTTGGACTGCGAAAGCTCAGAGACCGGGGCTGCTCCCGATCGCCTCTGTCTGGTCCAGAAAGATACCCGTTTGATGTAGAAGGCGCCACAGACTGTCTCAAACTCCGATGCAGATAGGGTTGGCGTTGACGCGACCGTGGGTAAGTTGGCTTCGTATTGGAATTAACGGGGACCCCAACCGAGGCTAGATCTGGATGTGGTGAATAAAGGAGCAGGGGATGGTCTGACCTAAGTCTGGCAGAGTAGTCTGCGCGCTCTGGGAAAAATGGCTGGAACGGGGTCTTCCGGTGGGCAAATGACCTCCTTATTGTGGGGACGTGAAGAAGACTCGCTTCCATCTACCTCAGTCGAAGATCGCACCAGGAATCACACCAGGGTGGTCGTGAGGGCTTCTGCACTATGCCTCAGGTTGTCTATCAGAGCTGACTTGCGCAGGTCGGCGAGAATGACTCCTCTGAGCAGCTCCAATGTCATCTGAGGGCGAGTGAGCACTTGCTGTAAAGCTGACTTGGAGACGAAGTCGTCGGTGTCGGGTGGTCCGCCTGGAACCTCGTGGGTAAGTCGTGGTCAGTGCTGCAACAGGGAAGATGGATCTGCAGCTACTGTTTTCTAGGTAGCAGTGGGAGATAGGGAAGGATAAGGGGGAGGTGAGAGGGAGGATGGGGTAGGAAGGGGTTAGGGGATTTCCCTAGTTGGGAGGGGAGGTGGGGAGGGTTGCCACAACGTTGGGGAAGGGAGGAGAGAGATGGAGGTGGCGGAGGTAGTAGAAGGGAGAGAAGGGGGCGAAATTCTACCATGGCTAGAGAGAGAGGAGAGGGGTGGCCTTGGGGTGAGGTGGCTGGGTTCTCCCCTTGATCAGTGGGCTAGGGAGTTAATAGGGGGTCTTGGGGAGGGGAAGAGGTGCTTGGGGAAGTGAAGGGGTGCTTGGGGAAGGGGGAGAGGTGGTTTGGAAGTGGGGTTTATCTTGGGAGAGGGGGGATTCTCTCTTGGGTTGTGGGGGGAATTGAATGAGGGGGTAAATGAGGGTGGGGGAAGTTGAGGGGTCAAGCTGAGGTGGAGGGTGAGGTGGCAGGTGGGGCTGAGGTGGCTGATGATGTAGAGGAGAGAGAGAGGGGACCTAGAGAGAGGAGAGAGGTAGAGAGAGAAAGGGGACCCCCTTTAGAAAGAGGGAGAGAGAGAGAGAGAGAGTGTCACTCCACAAGGGGGGGAGAGAAAATTCTCAAAGGGGTTTTCTTTCTATTCAAATATTCAAAAGTTGTACAAATGAGATGGGACGGGTCCTGTTTATAGGCTCCTCACTTTTTTGTATGACCACTTTACCCTTGACAAATTGATAAAAGACCAAGCCTATGCTATAGAGTAGACTATGGGCCCAACTAATGGACTAAGGCCCAATTAACATGGAACCTAGATAAATGACTCTCTATCCTAGGTACTTGACTCAATAAAAGCAAAATTACATAGATATGACTCCAAATTAAAAAGAAAAGATACATAATGTGATCAGAAAAAGTTGATGAGCTCAAATTCTTAATGCTGATAATCATCTGAACCTCGAGCGAGAGGGCTTCTGGCGAAAAAGAAGATATACTCTTTTTGTTTTCTCTCTTTTGTTTCTCTCTTCCTTTTTTGACTCTCTTTTTTCTGACTCTCTTTTGACTCTCTTATTATTATTATTATTATTTCTTTTCTTCTTCTTCCTTTTTTTTGACTGTTGGGTTGACCGCCACCGGATGAGCCACTGGTTTAACGGCTTGGAAGCCCAACCGGTGGAACGGCCAGGGCCTATAAGAGGGGGGTGGATGGCGTTTAGTTTCCCCCCCATCCCATTTCAAACATTGAGCTCGCCAGAAGCCCTAACGCCCACTCTCTTCTTCCTTTCCCCCCCTCCTGCTTGCCCCGTCGCCGGTTGCCGTCGCTGCCATTGTTCTGAGGGTGAGGAGGCCAAGCCTCTGTCGTCTCTCCACCTTCCCTCTTCTTCCCTTTCTCTTCTTTTCTTTCCTCCTCCGTTTCTCTCTTCTCCTCGTACCATTTCGCACGGTGGGACAAAGCCCTAAACCCTAACGTCTTTCCCCTTCCCCTTCTATCTTCTCCTTTCTCTCTTCTTATTCTTCTTCCCTTCTTCTCTTCTCCTTCCTCTCTTCTTGTTCTTCTTCCCTTCTTCTCTTCTCCATCCTCTCTTGTTCGTGCGAGGGTTGCAGAGATGGCTGCCGGTGCCATCGGTTCAATGGCTTCGCGGGGCCCGACGCGAGCCACTGGATCACAGCCCACAGGGGGAGCACCGGATGAGAGGGGGGACTTCGGCTGCCGCCACCAGATGATAGTCCATGGAGGGCCACCAAATCATTGGGTTCAAGGCGCCACCGGATCAGCGGCCTGTGGGTGCCACCGGATCGAGGCATGAGGACGCCATCGGATCAGGAGCCCTAGGGGGGTGCCACCGGATCAAGTGCCCACGATGGTCACCGGATCAGGGCGTTAGTGGGGATATCCACCGCATCAGTGGCCTGCGGGTGCCACCGAATCATAGGGCAGAGGGTGCCACTGGATCAAGTGCCTGCGAGGTCACCAGATCAACGCAGGCAGGGGGGAAATGGCAGCGACTAAGGCCTCAAGGCCAGTGGGTAGCCCGAAAGGGCAAGAAATTATTCGGTGTTGCCGCTTCCGTGGGCACCATGACTTTTGGGGCCGTCACTCCTTGTGGGCGCGCACCCGCTTCTCCCTTTATGCTCTTGGCATAGGGGAGACTCTGCCAAAATTTCATCAGAAATATTCATCTTCCATTCACTTTAATTTCAGTAGTAGTCCTCTCATCTTCTATTCCACATGTAGTCTTTTATTCTAACCATTCAGTCATTGGTGCCTTGCAAGAGATGGCTTCTCCAAGTGCTTCCTCTTCTCAGGGCGCTGCGAGCACCAGACCTACTCCCTTAGTCGCTCCCCCTAAGGTTACATGGCTTAATGTGGATGACCTAGACAGAGAGCACGCTGAAATAGCCACACTGGCAGAGTCCTTAGACTCTGAGATAGACACAATGGAATTCGGGTGGCTCGCGCTAACCAATGGGGGCTACACATTCAATCGGGAAGGGAGCTACTGGCGGGACTACCCGAAGGACAAGCATTTGGTTTATTTCCAGAAACATTTAGTTCCCGGGGAAAGCGGGATATCATGGCCGTGCAGGATGTGGAGCATGCTATCTTGAAGTCCAGGGATAGCCTTGCTTACATGGTCTCGAGGAGGGTACCCGTGTATCTGCTGGGAGAACCCAGGGAATGGAAGCCCGTGCTGGGGCTAGAGGAGCTCTCACCATCTGAATAGAAGCTAGTGCGGGCTCCTGAATTCACACCAGCCCATTGGGATAATGCTGTCAGGCGGGTATACAAGGAGCAGCTTCACTTCGGGTTATTCTTGGCCCCGCTGAAATGGGGGTATAGGGAGGAGCCTTATATCTTAAACTACCAGGCTATCCGCTTCAAGCACGAATTGGCCGTGGGCTGGTTTGCAGATTTCCAAGTCTACGACGCCCATAGCTTCCGGGAGGGGGCAATAGAATTCACAGATTAGGTGGTGTACAACTACGCCCCGTTGCTTATCAAGGCTGGGGTGTATCACAGTGTATATGCCTCCCGGTTCAAGTACCCCCTGTCCAAAGGGTTATGTTGTGGGATGATGAAGGTATTCAATGCAGAGTTCAACACTTTATACATCGTTGAAGGGAAAACCTCCATCGACCTCTGGAGTCTTCATCAGCTAACCGGCTTACCCATTGATGGGGAGCCGTATGAAGAGGTGTGCTTCTCAGAACTGATCAAGGATGAAACTGATGGGGAGGGCATGCACACACTTGGCTTCTCCTACCAGTACTTGATAAAAGTGTACCGAGAACTTTACTTGTCATATCATGGAGACAAGCAGCCATCGCGTAGTGACAAATGCAGAGTGCGCATGGGGATGTGGTTGCGCTATTTCTTTCACGGGGAAAAGAAGTATGATGATTTTCCCTCCGTTGGTGCCACGGCAGTTTCGAAGAAGCGCAGCAGAAGCAAGTTAGACTTGGGCACTTCCGTCTTCAAAGGGTTCAAGGATGGCCCCAATCCAGTGGGTGTTGATGCTATGACACATTGCATAGCCTTTCTGGCCTATTGGCTCTGCACCTTTGCTTTGCCGTACGACGATGAAAGCGTCATTCGGCCAGAAGCCATCTACCCCGCTTGTCAGATGGCCTAGGGGATCGAGCTATAACTTGCACGGCTACGTTATGCCTGATTTACAAGACATTGGGAGAAGTAAGCAAGAGTCAACTCCCTCAGCAAGTGCGGACGGTGGGGCCGATGCACTTCTTCAATGCATGGGTTTGCACCCTATTTCTAGAGTATGCGCCCCGCGCCCTCCAGTCCTAGACACTATTCCCGTGGATGCTGGAGTTTGCAAGTGCGAAGCCTAGCTTGGCGTCGACACAATAATATCTTCTAAGGGGTAGGCTTACAACTATCCCTCGTGACGCCCCAGCTAGCATTCATTTCTGGGCGTTGGCAGCCCATTCCAATCCACTGGTGAGTAGCAAAAGGGAGTGCCGAGATGACCAGGTGGAGCGGTACATTCACCCTATCAGCCAGTGGACGGTCAGCCGCCCGTTGTTAGAGTCCAAGCTCTGTGACTGGGTGCTATCTATTCGCCCCAGTGTTCTAATTTTCCAGAAGGGGAATACTCTACTGCTAGAGCCAAATTACCCTTTCCGCTTCAGGCACAACTTTGGGTATGATCAGCATATCCCCTTGCACAGTGCCCAATTCCCCTTGCCTATCAGAATGCTCCAAGGGCGCCCTACCACTGAGCACGCCCAAACCTGGTGGGACCTCTTTCACCGTTCAGATACTTCATCCTTCAGGGTACTAGCCCTTGGGTGATTTCCACGAGTGACAGCAGATTACACCAAATGGTGGAATGCCCGGACAGGGTTTTATCAGCTATGCAAGACGGATTGCTGGGACGACGTTGAGAGGAAATTCCTGAACAAGTAGAAGGCGGCCGTTCTTGATATAGACCCGGTGCACCTGCTTTAGCTCTAATCCAACAGATCGAAGGAGGTGGCAGACTATTTGTCCACACGTAAGGAAGCTTGGCAGCACAAGCCACTGCCACCCATTGACCTTCTGAAGATTTTCATGGATGATTTCAAGCGGTCTCTCCAGGATTCATGCCGGATAGGGATAACCCGCCTGGACCTGATCAACTATCCCTTCCCGATGGAGGATAAAATCACCCCATCTCAGAGCTAGCACCCTGAGATAGATTCAACATGCCCCTACCAGGCGTTCATGAAAAAGGAAGACTGGAGGCCTGAATGCTATCAGCAAACCACGTGGCTGTTTGTTCTGCTTCGAGTGCACGGGCGGACAATTGAGGATCCGACAACAATCATATTGGCCAAGGACCTCAATTTGTCTTATCATTATGCTGACGGGTGGGGAATAGACCACCTAAACTTGTATTGTTGCCTTGCATCCTAGAACCATTCAGACCTGGCCAACCTTGCTGACCGCTGTACCAAGGTTGGGGATGTGTGCTGACTAGTTAAGGAAGCGGCCTGCAGAGACAAGGAGTTGTCTCTGGCCTACTAGCCTTTGTCTCATCTTTACACCGGCCCTGCAGGTATGACACCCCTCTACCTTTACCCATCTATGCATGTGCATGTTTGAACTTGCTGCCCAAGAATAGTAATATTCTTCCCCATTTTTTTATACTTATAGTGCCGATTTTTGTGCAGAGCATCCCTCTGGGTACATGATGAACTGCTACATGCAACTTCTTTGCATCTACCGAAACTGCCGTAGTTCGTCGCGTTGGAGCCAGCTCCGACGACTACGCCATTACCTCGGGCCGACAAACATGCACGAGTGAAGTCACCGGTAAAGGAGGAATTGGCCGCAATGAAGGCGGGTGAGAAGCAGTGGTCTAAGAGAAAGCGGGTCAAGGTTGAAGCACCCACTGCCATTCCTCCTTCAACTCCCAAGGTCCCCTCTTTTGAAGAGTTTGCTGCTTCTATGGCTGCGCCGAGTCCACTCGACGGTACATCTTATTCATTTTTTTATACATTTTCATATCCAGACCGCATATTAAGAATGCATCCTTATGACTTCATCAATTCTTGGCACTTCAGGGGGTGTATAAGAGCCTGCCCCGATTATCATCACTAGAGTAGGGGCGGCGGAGGTTCCCGTGGCTAAACCCGGCGAGAAAATCGTCGCGCATTCTCCCGTGAGGGAGGCTGAGAAAGGTAACTCCTGCAGCGGTACTGACTGGCTTTCTTTCTGTTCCCTTCGAGCAGTCCACCCCTTGATGACGTGAATGCGTCTTTATTTGACAGATACTGGGTCAATAGCGGAGGAGCAAGAGGTTGCTCCGACAACCTTGCCGGCTCCATTGATATACTCGAGGAGGGGTCCGAGGTCAGGGAAATCCAAGACACCCAGCCCCACTTCGGTGGCCATAACTACGGAGGCCTGGAAGGATAGCACTTGTAACACCGCAGTTATTTAATTAAGGATAAAATTAAAATATAAAATATATACTGAAATGAAAATGCGGGAAAAGAAATATATGAAAAACGTGCTATGAATTAAGTTATAAAATTATTTTAAAAAATTTAATCTCATGTGAATAATTAAAAGTGAACAAAAGAAAAGAAAAAAACAAAATTTTAAAAATGGAATGAAAAACTGAAATGCGACCTGGCGCAAAAGTGAGGTCGATCTACTAAAAAGGTTAAAATAGTTGTTTTCTTAATTAACTTGTCTTTAATGATTTTCCTTACTTAAATGACACCATAATAATTAATTATTTTGAAAAGTGACCAAACTATATAAATAAGAAGGAACAATTATTTTTCTACAAGGACCATAAAAAAATTTAATACTTTGAGGCTCAATCATAATTTTCCACGGTAACCCGAATTTAACATAATAAATTAGAGTAATTGAATTTCAACCTTAGGATAAATTTTGACCAATTTATAAAAATATGAAAAATTTATATTCTTGTAGAGAATAGAATGCTTAACAACATTGATCACTGGGCCGACCCCGAAAGAAAATTTTAATATGTCTAAATTAATGGTTTTTGGGTAAAACTAGGAGTTTTGGTAGATCAACTTAATTCGATCCATTTCGAGCTCAATTCGAAACCAATTAATCCCAATCTAGACCCAATCGATAGGCCAATGCTAGAAGCTCATTTCCCCTCTATTTCCCCACAAAAACTCTAACCCTAGTCGCCGAATTTTGAAGATAAGCTCGTTGATTCCTCTTGATCGCGCGGAGGACTGTTCCCGTCGATCCTCTAGCCCACACACGACTCCTCCTTCGACCCTAGCTCTATAAATCGGTGCCTAATAGTCCCAAGAACTCCATTTTGGCTGTAGCAGCCGCCGGCGTACGCGATTGAGAACGTGGGACGGCGAGGAAAGCGTGGGTTTCGCACTAGGGTTTCGACGGGCCTTCTTCCTTTCTCACATTAAAAGGTAGGTTTCTCTCAGGCTGAACCGATAATGGAATGTGTTATCTTGTTCGTCTTTCTGTTCTCTTTCATTTGATACTAGTTTGCCCAATTTTAGTATACCATGTCGATCAAATTTGTTGTTTTACTCAGAGGTATATCTGAGAGGTTGCCTTCACTTTAAGTCTATCTTGTGTTGGTTTATCTTAGACTAAACCCTAATTAAAGCATGTTATCTTATTTGTCTTTGAATGATCCTTCCAGCGATACCAATTTGCCTAAATTTCGTTCACTATATTAGTCGCAATCGACGTTTTAGTCAAGGTCTATCGGAGTTCGCCATGGACGGATCTCAGTTTTAAAAACGGTCATACCAGTGACCGCTTTATGAAGAAACGGTCACACGATAGACCGTCTTATCACCCTAGTTTTGAAAAAATATATTATTTTTATGAAGACGTCTCTTCTCTTGGACGCGTCCTTGCATTTTTATTATTATTATTATTACTAGCCAATATTCCCGAGAAATTATGGCCGCGTCTTATTGTCCTTACGCTTTAATTTGGATGCATCCAGTTACTTGGATGCCTTCATTGAGTATTTCAAAAAATAGATTTATTCTGATGGAAACGGTCCTGTCATGACCATCTCTTCCATAAGGCGGCCTCCCTCCTGACAGCCTTCTGGCCTCCTACAGCAAGAACGTGTGCTTATTTTTCTGGGTTTTTCGACTGATTGTTCGCCAATGCCCAGCATGTTTCTCTGATCATTAATGTTGCAGAACGCATTGTTAACTAGGGTAATGAAACTGTAATCAATTTTTATTATTCCCATGATTAATCCTTCTTGATTATCATCGTGATATAACCATGTGAAAATTTGTAGAATAACATATTTATTAAATGCTGGGTTAATTCATTTAATTTTGCTATTTATAGCTTGCTGAATATTGTTCATAATGTCATTGTTTGAGGGTCATGCCACTCCGATGATATTGTCTTACCGCTTATTCCATTTTTTGTGGTTTTAAGCCCTAAATTCTTGGACATTGAATGCCTCTCCATCGAATATTCCTTCCGCCGAACTAAGTGTTCATGTTTCAAGGCCTCCGTAAGTCTCCGCGAGCCTGGGATTCCCACTAGAATGATGAGAAGGTTGTACCACAAAATCCTAAACCCACTGGAATCTACGAAAGGGTGGAACTAGGCCATGCCCGAGTTCTGACATGTTTCTATCAGTTTTCTTGATTGTGGCCCTATCTTGACCGCCTCCTGATGGTAGCGGCCGTGTCTGGACCGCATTCTCCCGAACTAGTGTGACCATCTTTAGAGGCGTCCTATGTCACAGACGCCTTCTTTTAAACACGTCATTCGTGGCTGACGCGTTCTTTCATCAACCTGCCTCGACTCGACCGGGTTTGGTCTAACCCATTTGATTGCAGTCCCCTCGTGACCGTCACCTTAGGATAGCGGTCCAGGGCTGACCGTATCTTCGTTCAGCAACCTAAAATTTTTCATTTTTCGTGGTTATTTGTGTGATAAACCAATCTAGCCTCTTTAGGCTATCATATCTTGAAATTTTGGATCCTTATTTGGCCTTATTTTGGAATTATATTCCAATCATTTACCTCCTTTCTTAAAAGTCATTTTTATGACTTATTCTTTTGGTTAGCTTGTTGTTTGGAAATCTCTCAAAAATGTATATTTCTATGCATCCTACCTTGGCTACATAGTTTGACCTTAGAACTCTTGGCTATTAAATATTATAGATGTCTAGATGTCGTGGGGTCTCTGATCCAACCTTTAATGCCAACGCACCAAAAGGGCCCGGTCTGGTCCTAGGGAGAGCGCCCGAAAAGTTCTAGTGCCTATGGGAGTTTTAATGACATGGGGAGACATTGCCCCGAAGTACTAGCTAGCGTGTGAGTCTATGACATTCCACGTTCTCCTGAAATTTTGATATACATGCTTGCATGCATGAAGTACTTGCTTGACGTGACTTGACTTGACTTGACTTGACTTGACTTGCTAAATGGCCAACTTGATGAACGATATTCACTTGTGTGTGATCAGTTACAGTTTCACTTGATACTAGTTCATTACACCCTGATTAAACTTCTATACATGATTCTTTCAATTCAAAACTCTACAATTCTTGCTCATTATGAATCTACTTTATTTATCATCTCTCGATTTTACTTGTTTATATCATGCATGCTTATAGTTCTTTCCCCACTATTAAATTGTTAATTATTTAAATTCTACCTGGCGATAGAGATATAAAATCTTACTGAGCTTCTTGCTCACTCCCTACTTTAACATTTTTCTGGTATTTGGTAGATGGAGCGCGTGCAATTGGGAATGGGCCAGAGTGACCGAGTGGACCTGGAGCTTGGAGACCTGAGTTCTTTTTCCTTATTTTCTTAAGTCTAGTTAGTGTCGTGAGTCATTTTCTTTCCTTTCTTTTCCTTTGTTTTCTTTTATTGAGTCCTTTGTTATACGTCGAGTCAAATTTGTAAATTTTAAATTCTTGATATCAATAAAATTATATTTTTGTTAAATTATGGCCTCTTTATGCCGGTAGTGTTGCTTTTATGTGTTGATTTTGCTGCTCTGATTAACATGACTATTTTGTTGCCACGTTCCGAGCATGTCTTCCGCTGTTATCGGTTCGGGACGTGACAGAAGTGGTATCAGAGCCTCAGTTGTTTAAGTCCTAAGTTCTTGTCCATAAGTATATGTTACCCTAAGTAATATGTCGTATAATCTGTGTCATCCCATATGTCACCTGGTGAGAATGGGTAAGTGATAAAATATGTACAAGACTACGGTAGTGCGACACGTAAGGGTAATAAGATTATTAACTTTATCATTATTTTGCAGGAATCTAAGCCTCTTTTGAAATGAAAACGAAAGGGTCTATGAGTAAGTGGCGAGCCTGTCGTAAAGAATTTCGAAGTAATAAGAAGAGAAGGAATAACCTATCGTGAAAGACGTGTTTCTATTGTCATAAATTAGGTCAGTTGGCCGAGGAGTGCTGGAGGAAGCATAGAGCGTGTCTTCGATGCGGGAGTAAGGACTATAGGATGGTTAGTTGCCCTAAGCTACCCCGGCAAGCTAAAATTAAGGGGGGAGCGGAATCGGTATCGAAGGAGCCCCCACCTCTTATCGAAGGAATTATAGGATGTATCATTCTTAACGATACTTTGTTCTTTTCATTCCGCTAGATTTATGATTAACATGTTATTTTGAATAATTAATAGATGAGAACAATCTTAGCTAAATTATTTGAAAAAAAAAATGATCGGTGAATTTGGGGACCAAAAAGTGGGGGAGGGTGTAACACCCCAGTTAATTAATAAAGGATAAAATTAAAATATAAAATGTATACTGAAATGAAAATGCGGGAAAAGAAATATATGAAAAATGTGCTATGAATTAAGTTATAAAATTATTTTAAAAAATTTAATCTCATGTGAATAATTAAAAGTGAACAAAAGAAAAGAAAAAAACAAAAATTTCGAAATAAAGTGAAATTTTGAAATGCGACCTGGCGTAAAAGTGAATCTACTAAAAGGGTTAAAATAGTTGTTTTATTAATTAACTTGTCTTCAATGATTTTTCTTAGTTAAATGGCACCATAATAATTAATTATTTTAAAAAGTGACCAAACTATATAAATAAGAAAGAATAATTATTTTTCTACAAGGACCATAAAAGAAATTTAATATTTTGAGACTCAATCATATTTTTCCACGGCAACTCGAATTGAACATACTAAATTAGAGTAATTGAATTTCAACCATAGGTCACATTTCGACCAATTTATAAAAAAATAAGAGAATTATATTCTTGTAGAGAACAGAATGCTTAGCAACATTGATAACTGGACCGACCCCGAAAGAAAATTTTAATATGTCCGAATTAATGGTTTTTGGGTAAAACTCAGAGTTTTGGTAGATCAACCTAATTCGATCCAATTCGAGCTCAATTCAAAATCAATTAAGCCCAATCCAGACCCATTCGATAAGCCCATGCTAGAAGCTCATTTCCCCTCTATTTTCCCACAAAAACCCTAACCCAAGCCGCCGAATTTTGATGATAAGCTCGTTGATTCAGCCAACCACGAATATCGCGCGGAGGACTATTCCCGTCGATCCTCTAGCCAACACACGACTCCTCCTTTGACCCTTGCCCTATAAATCGATGCCTAATACTCCCAAGAGCTCCATTTTGGCCATAGCAACAGCCGGCGTGCGCGATCAAGAGCGTGGGACGGCGAGGAAAACGTGGGTTTCGCACTAGGATTCCAGCCGGCCTTCTTCTTTTCTCGCATTAAAAGGTAGGTTTCTCTCAGGCTGAACTGATAAGGAAATATGTTATCTTGTTTGTCTTTCTGTTCTCTTTCATTTGATACTAGTTTGCCCAATTTTAGTATACCATGTCGATCGAATTTGTTATTTTACTCAGAGGTATATCCGAGAGGTTGCCTTCACTCTAAGTCTGTCTTATGTTCGTTTATCTTAGCGTAAACCCTATTTAAAGTATGTTATCTAATTTTTCTATGAATGCTCCTTCTAGCGATACCAATTTGCCTGAATTTCATTCACTATATTGGTCGCAATAGTCGTTTTAGTCAAGGTCTGTCGGAGTTCGCCACGGGCGGATCTCAGTTTTAAAAACGGTCGTACTAGTAACCGCTTTATGAAGAAATGGTGACACGATAGGACGTCTTATCACCCTAGTTTTTTTAAAAAAATATTATTTTTATGAAGGGGTCTCTTCTCTTGGACGTGTCCTTGCATTTTTATTATTATTGTTACTAGCCAATATTCTCGAGAAATTATGGCCGCATCTTATCGTCCTCATGCTTTAATTTGAACGCGTCCAGTTACCTGGACGCCTTCATTGAGTATTTCAAAAAAAATATTTATTCTTATGGAAACGGTCTTGTCATGACCGTCTCTTCCATAAGGCGGCCTCCCTCCTGATCGCCTTCTGGCCTCTCACAGCAAGAACATGTGCTTTTTTTCTGCATTTTTCGACTGATTGTTCGCCAATGTCCAGCATGTTTCTCTGATCATTAATGTTGCAGAACGTATTGTTAACTAGGGTAATGAAACTATAATCAATTTTTATTATTCCCATGATTATTCCTCCTTGATTATCATCATGACGTAACCATGTGAAAATTTGTAGAATAACATGTTTATTAAATGCTGGGTTAATTCATTTAATTTTGCTATTTATAGCTTGCTGAATATTGTTCATAATGTCATTGTTTGAGGGTCATGCCACTCTGGTGGTATTGTCTTAGCGCTTATTCCATTTTCTGTGGTTTTAACCCCTAAATTCTTGGACATTGAATGCCTCTCCGTCGGATATTCCTTCTGTCGGACTAGGTGTTCATGTTTCAAGACCTCCGTAAGTCTCCGATTCCCACTAGGACACCGAACAGGTTGTACCACAAAATCATGAACCCATTGGAATCTACGAAAGGGTGGAACTAGGCCATGCCCGAGTTCTGCCAGGTTTCTGTCAGTTTTCTTGATTGTGGCCCTATCTTGACCGCCTCCTGATGGTAGCGGCTGTGTCTGGACCGCATTCTCCCGAACTGGTGTGACCATCTTTAGAGGCGTCCTATGTCACAGACGCCTTCTTTTAAACACGTCACCCATGGCTGACGCGTTCTTTCAACAACCCGACTCGACTCGACCGGGTTTCGTCTAACCCATTTGATTGCAGTCCCCTCGTGACCGTCACCTTAGGGTAGCAGTCCAGCGCTGACCGTTTCTTCGTTCAGCAACTTGAAATTTTCCATTTTTTGTGGTTATTTGTGTGATAAACCAATCTAGCCTCTTTAGGCTACCATATCTCGAAACTTTGGATCCTTATTTGGCCTTATTTTAGAATTATTTTCCAATCATTCACCTCCTTTCTTAAAAGTTATTTTTATCTTATTCCTTTGGTTAGCTTGTTGTTTGGAAATCTCTCAGGAAATGTATATTTCTATGCATCCTACCTTGGCTATATAGCTTGACCTTGGAACTCTTGGCCATTAAATATTATAGATGTCTAGATTTCGTGGCATCTTTGATCCAACCTTCAATGCCAACGCACCAAAAGGGCCTGATCTAGTCTTGGGGAGAGCGCCCAAAACGTTCTAGTGCCCATGGGAGTTTTAATGACATGGGGAGGCATTGCCCCGAAGTACTAGCTAGCGTGTGAGTCTATATGTAACGCCCGAGAATTTTCTAGGAATTTTTTGGAATTAAATAAGATTTTTAAGCAATTAAATAGGCTCAATGGGCTAATAAAATGAATTACGGGTTAATTCAAATTAATTTACAAGCCCTATATTTACCAAAGAGTTAGGCCCAACTCAAATAAGCCCAAAGACCAAATCCCATGGCCTTTTAGCCCAAGCCCAATTATAGAAACGTAATTGGGGTTATTTTTGGATTTAAAATGAGGATAAATAGGCCTTAAGAAGATAATTAGTTGATAAATATTATTTTTTCAAAAAATTCGAAAATACCACCAATCGCACGACCGCATCTTCACCAAAGCGGCCTCCAGCCGACCGTTTCTTCCTTCCGAGAATGAACGCTACAGAAACGTGAAAAGACTTGGATCTTTGGCATCCCAATCCCCATGCATCGAAGTGTGTAGACGTATAAACATGTCTAGGACTCTGTAGGGATTGATCTTACTCCTAATTAGGACTCCTAGATCGATCTAATTCCCAAACCCTAGGTAAAACCTATAAATAGAACCCAGATTCGACCTGCGCGAATCCATTTTTTGGCTCGCGTTATTCGACGGTAAGGAGATCTTATCTCAAGTTGGTTCTTTAGAACTTTATGTTCTCCTTAATTTTATCTAACTCACCTCTAATTTTAGTGCTAGAAGACCCAGCCGTTGGAGAGCTAGAGTGTCTGCAAGTCTCTGGTTCGCTGCAAGCTGCACAGAAAATAGTGCGCCGGTCCAGTGAAGATCAAGAGATTAGAAGCCCTAAATGAGGTTAGTTCAAGTCAAGCCTTTAGAACTTTGTGTTCTCCTTGGTATCGTCTACCTATCCTCCAATTTTTTTGGATTTAGGTCAAGTGGTTAAGAAGAACGAGAGACGGAAAGTTGCTGATTTAGCACAAGACGTGTAGAAACTAGGGCCGACTTCTAGTCAGAAATTTTAAGTATAGGGATCGAATCAAAGGTAGGTTATCTCACGAAAATACTAAATTAACAAGTTAGGAATAAAAGCCCTCTAGTTTCATGTGATTTTATGCACTGTACGTAGAGAATTTGATGTTTTGTTTTGACTGCACATCTAGGTTCTCACTGCATGCATGAACCATGCCTTTAATAAGAAAAGTAAATATTCTTGGCTTAATTCGTGATAACCACGCATCTCCATGCATTTCTTATGATCTAGCCTATCCTATATCACTGTTTAGCATGTTTTTCCATGTTCTTATTGCCTGGATTAGGCCTATACCTTGGTTTTTTGTTTCTGACAAGAAACGGTCTCTATCAGACCGCCATACTCATTTAGCGGCCCTACGATAGACCGCTACCATCATGATGCGGTCCTCTTATGACCGTTATTTGTTTTCTGTTCTCTGCTCTTGATTAACTCTAAAGAGATTGCATATTGACCCTATTAACTATATGATAAACCAAGTTAAATAGGTTTTATCCCTAGTTTTAACCTCATATTCGTGATATTGGTTATGTTGGGCATCCTACTTGATAGATTGCATGTAGTACATGTTTTAAATGCTTATTTTAAACATACATTATTTTCATGCCAAAACTCATATAGTTTGTATTAAAGTTATTTCTACATGGATCATGGACTTGTCTTATAAATGTTTTGATCGCTGTTTTGTCATAATCCCACTCTCAACTACAGTCTTTTCTTAAGTACATGGCACATATTCCGGTACGATGTCATTAGATACACTTTGCACTATAGGCACATGATCTTGGACTTGTGATCCTCTCTGTTGGATATTCCTTCCACCGGACTAGGTGATCTTATTGCAAGGCCTCCGTAAGTCTCCGCGAGCCTGGGATTCTCAATAGGACGTCGAGCTGGTTGTACCCTCAAAGCCCAATTGTCTAGATAGCACTTATCTTACCAGTGTTTTTCTGCCTTCTGGATAGTAGCGGTCATCAGGCGACCGCAACTGGACAGTAGCAGCCTTCCCGTGATCGATATCTCAATAAAACGACCCAGACATGACCGTTTTATGTCTCATTGTTTTTAACCCGGGGTTTGACCCAAAGGTTGATTTTCCTATGATCCTAGACAATCTATTGATTATCTAGAACATAACACCGTGTTCAATAAGGCCCACTTTGAAAATAGGTTAGGATAACTCATATGAAATGGGTTAGGATTAGTTATTCTTTGGTTTTTCTCTTTTTCAGTTTGATAACTTGTTCTTACCCTATGAATAACTCATTCCTAAGAAATGGTAGAATGAGTTATTCCTAGAATAAGGGCTTTTATCCTAACCGACCCCTGGTAACTTAACCCTGCTATCAAACTCGAACAATGGTGAAAAGGTGGAATAACTCATTCTACCCGGGGCTTATTCCGTTAACAAAGCGGCCCTAAATTATTAATGAATTATGAAAGGTAAGGAATATGCCGTTATGCTGCTGATTTTTTTCCGTGGCATAACCTTGTCATTAAATCTTCCTTGAAATCTCATAAATTTCATTTGGTACATTCTTGCCTTGGTTATTGTTATCATTTGTTGGAACTTGTTACATTATTGGCCATAATTATATTTCTCGTGGAAGTAGCTTGATTTATAACTTAAAGATGCAAGTGTGGGCATGGACAGTGTCCAAGGGCTCAACTCCAGTCCCCTCGGTAGATAGTCAAAAACATACTATAAACCATGGGGTATGATGAACACTGGAGTCGCATTGTGCTATGAGTACTTATTTTATAAACGGGTGAAGATCCACGAAGCAAACAAGGTAATCTTGTGAAATTACATGCTTGCTAGTACATTCTCGTTACATGACTTTCTAGTGCATAGCCTTTATGGTTATGAAAAGTACATTCTTGTTCATGAAAGGCCAAGTTACATTCATGTTATATTCTTGCTTGATCATATTCCTGATCTATATAAACTCTCATATCTCATCTTAATCATATCTTGTTACTTGTGTTACTTCGGTATTGATATCGTGGGATTTATCGCATTTACTTATCTTACATTCTAGCACAAAAATGCTAATTACTTAAACATTACCTTCATGTTGATACGAAGACACCTACTAGGCATATGTGCTCATTCCCTACTTTGCCAATCTTTTCAGGACATTCTAACAGGTCAGATTCAGACTATTCAAGTGATGGAGCCAAGAGCGAATAAAGAAGAGCGAAACCTTAGATTGTCATTAGTCGATAGTCAGGAGTCGCTATATAATTTTCCTTTTTATTGAGTCTAGTTAGTCAAAGAGTCAAGAGCCAACATTATGTACTTTTGATTATTATTCAATAAAAGCTAAGGTTTTGTTCAAAACATGTGCATTCATTTCTTACGTGTGAATGTATTAGCGCTCTGATTATATTGCTCACTGGAGGCGTACTAGCCGGTTGTTCACGTTCCCGATTAGTTTCCGCTGCATAATCTCAGGGCGTGACAATTAAAGTGGTATCAGAGCCTAGGACTCAGAACTTACTTATTCCTAGAAAAATATTTTGTCATAGGCTAAGTCCAAGGTTTAAGGACCCACACTTATGAAACAAGGAAGAAATTTCCAACCCATGTGAGAATTGGGTAGAGATCGGGATGGGATAGTAATTAGAAATTATCTCTAGGATTAACCCCATCAATTCCATTGGAATTGATGAATTTATTACTCTTCTCAGGTATCTTATTCTTACAATGGCTCACTGTGTCGATTGGGGTGGAATGCAACAAACTGTTGCGGGTCTCACTCAGGCCTTGCAAAATATGGCCCAAGTCGGCGCGAGGGCTGGTGCTGGTGATCTGCACTGCAACTTCCGAAGTCTAAACCGTCCGTGATTTTCTAGCTCTTCCAACCTAGACGAAGCTGAAAACTAGATAGACGAAATGAACCGTATATTCGAGGTCATGCAATGCGCCGATCAAGAGAAGGTTCATCTCGCCACGTTCCAACTCAACAAGGATGCGCGTACTTGGTGGAAATCTATTCTGGCACCGCCTCAAAACGCACCACATACTTGGGAGGGATTTCTCGCACTCTTCCGAGCAAAATACTTCTCCGAACATGTTAAGGAGAGGAAGGCTATGGAAGTCACTTCTTTACGTCAAGGCATGATGTCGGTAGTGGAATATGAGTTACAATTCTCTCGCCTAGCACCTTATGCTCAACATTTAGTGAGCACGGATCTTCTAAAAGTGAATCGTTTCATGGACGGGCTGCGGCCCATCTTCATCCAGCAGCTTGGCCCACAAAATATTCGGACCTATGCAAAGATGGTCCAACGGGCACACTTGTGCGAACGGACCTTTGAGAAGGTCGATAAACTCAAAGGTAAAGGAGAGGAGCCTAGTCGAAAGTATGATCGGTGAGGAAGAAGAGACAAAAAATTCAGCATCACTTACAACTCTCGGGATAACAAGAAGAGATCTCATAATGGGAGTAACAAGGATGAACGCAAGAACAAGAAGGCTAAAGAAGAAGGCATGCAAGTCATGGCGGCTTGCTCCTTCTGCGAGAAGTTCGGTCACTCGGCTGAAGAATGCTAGAAATGCCTAGGGGTGTGTTTGCGATGTGGCAGCAGGGAGCACCGCATGTCGGATTGCCCCCTCATGAAGGATCAATCTTCCAGCGGTGGACGCAAGCGACAGGCTCATCTTAACGCTATTCTAGATGATGATGATGAAGCGCCCAAGGATGATGGGCTAATGGAAGGTACCGTTCAAATTTATTCTCATCATGCATTCATGTTATTTGATACTGGTGCTTCTCATTCTTTTATATCTACTACTTTTGCCAAAACTTTGCCAGTTTCATCTGTTCCTCTATCTTCGGACCTAGCTATCACTACACCCTTAGGTCCTGGAACTAAACTTACAACCCACTACCCCGATATTTAGGTAATTGTAGAAGGTCATAATCTTCCTGTAAATCTCGTATGCCTTGACATGGAAGGCTACGATGCTATCCTAGGTGTAGATTGGTTCGTTGACCATGACGCTTATATAAATTGTCACAATAGGAGAATCTTCTTTTGGAAACCAGGTCTCCCGCGATTCTCTTTCCTTGGCATTAAGTATAGGAAGCATCCTACCATTATTTAATCTCTTCACGCTTGCAAACTCATTTCGCAAGGATGTGAAGCTTTTCTTGCTTCCGTAATCATTACCGAGTCCAAGGAAATCACCCTAGAGGAAATTTCTATTGTGAATGAATTCCCCGATGTGTTTCCATCTGATTTACCTAGTTTACTGCCCGAAAGGGAAGTAAACTTCTCCATTGAACTCATTCCTGGAGCAGCACCTGTTTCAATAGCTCCCTACAGGATGTCCCCTACAGAACTCAAAGAATTGAAGAAACAACTTCAGGAACTATTAGACAAGGGCTTCATTAGACCTAGCACATCCCCTTGGGATGCGCCAGTTTTATTTGTCAAGAAGAAGGATGGATCTCTCAGGCTATGCATCGATTACCGGCGACTGAACCAACTCACTATCAAGAACAAATATTTGTTGCCGCGTATCGATGAGCTCTTTAATCAAATCTCGAGAGCAGAATATTTCTCCAAGATAGATCTCAGGTCGGGTTGTCATCAGCTCAAGATCAAAGATGAAGATATAAACAAGACTACTTTCCGGAGCAGATATGGGCACTACGAATTCGTGGTGATGCCGTTCGGATTAACAAATGCCCCAGCAACATTTATGTAATTTATGAATAATGTCTTCAGGCCTTATCTCGACCTATTTATGGTCGTCTTCATTGATGATATTCTTATATACTCCAAGACTAAGGAGGAACATGAAGAACACTTAAGAACAACTTTGCAAATCTTAAGAGAGCATCAACTCTACACGAAGCTTAGCAAGTGCGAGTTTTGGCTAAAGGAGGTCTCTTTCCTCGGCCATATTATTTCAAAGGAAGGTATCGTTGTCGATCCTTCTAAGGTAGAAGCTGTTAAGAACTGGAGCCGGCCGATGATCGTGTCCGAAGTTAGAAGTTTTCTTGGTCTGGCTAGTTATTATAGGCGATTCATTAAGCATTTATCTAAGATCGTCGTCCCTTTGACTAGACTTACAAGAAAGGAGAACCCTTTTTGATGTGACACCACCTTGGGGGTAATAGTCATGAGACCAAAAATCCCGTGGACCTAGCAAGCAAGCAATGCACGGACCGGTGACTTTACTCGAGCGGACTCGCCCGCTAAGCGCACTCTCGTGCCCGTAGGCAATCCGGTGATAGTGGTGAGGGTCCAGGACGGGACCTCCCTGCTCCGGGGGTTGGCTAGCCTATGGTTGAACCCCTAAGGGGCCTGGGATGCCCACCTTTGGGGGTGGCCAGCACGCCAAGGGCGTGGGATGTAATGGCTCACTCACAACTTGCCGACGGTAGTCACTCACACATAAGTAATTCGGGATCGGGCACTCCTTACCATCCGACGGCACTAGCAGCAATACTAAACCAGCAAAGGAATAAAACCAGCAAGGGGTAACTAAAGCTCACCTGACCGGTGTGAAGACACCGATCCCGGTCGGAGACGAGGGTGAGCGAGGAAGCGTGGGCTCACCCGCACGCCGCGCCGATGAAGCTTCAACCTGAAAATTCAAGTTACATGCACTACTCCCCTTGCAAGGGGGGTTGGTGTGGCGACCCGGATTCCGGATACCAGATATACCCGATAGGACTATCGAATACACCTGATACCACTTGGAACCCGCGAGGCCTCCCAAGAGCGGTAAAGCTCCGAAGGGAAAAAGGATTGTCGTGTAGTACATTAAACTGACAGATATAACAGCAAGAATTAAATTTCATTAGATCGGGTTGCTAAAGTAGCAGAAATAAAATTACATTTTAATTAATAGATTTTAAACAATTATATACCAGAGTCAAGTCCAAAGCTAAAGACAACAGTCTAGCAGTACAGTCGATAGAAAGAAAAGACGTACCGAGAAGTCGGGGGAAGCCCAACGAAGGTACCAGCTGACAGCTACGACTCGAACTCCAGGACCCGCGGAAGCAGAACGAACACGTCACCCCACCTGAAAAGCAGGGGTGAGCCTCGTGTCACTGGCTCAGTAGGGGTCACGCGGATCCCCACTGAAAAATGCGTAGTAACACGGAACAACAGGAACAGCAGCAAGAAACAGCACTAGAAAGCTGTAAAAGAAAGGGAAGCAGGAGTAGGGAACAGGTAAGGACGAGGGGAATAACCCGTACAAGCAAGCAGGTCTAGAAAGGGAAAGAGGAGTAGGGAGCAGCAAGGAAAAGGGAAAAAGCCAAACGAAACACCCCAACCTACACCTACAACAGGCATGCAAAAGAAGGCCTAGAAAAGACCTAGACAGACGCAGACAACACTACCGAAATGTCGTGCACCGGACAAGACACGGACCTTGAGTACAGCCACGGAAAGGCCAACCTGGACAGGTCACAACAAACCCCACAAGTGTCTCAACTAACCGCTGTGTACCACCGACGCGAACATGGCCGAGTCGCAGACCCACGCGGAACCACAAGAGTCTCAAGCAACTCGCAAGGCTGGGAAGAGACAAGCGTGAGGCGAAACAGGAACAAACCAAGTACTAGCCAGGGTCACGCCCGTCGGCGTCAGTCCTCTGCCCCTGACCACGTGTGCACACACTGGCTCCTGCCTAGAGCCAGGCCTCTAGCTAGTTTTTCTCCCCCCGTAGGACGCTACGGTAACCGCAGGAGCCGACGGAAACTAGCTTACAAAACCGTATATCGGGGTCACCCCTCGACTACTGGACGTCTAGGGCGACGAGGAAGGGAAGCTCGAAACGCGGCGCTGAAGTACAGACAGTCGAACATGCACTATCACCCGTACCTCAAACACCGAAGGCGGCACAAGAACCTGCCGACTGACTCGGAAACGTAGTCTTAGCCTTCATAGGAACATCGACCGACGTCCACGGGGAAAACAACCAGACCACGGGAGCAACAAACATCACCCTAACATAGACAGACACGCACACACAGACCTACCCCAAAACAGCCCCTAACATCACCTAGAACGAACCCACAACACACGGCCGCACACCGAAAAGCCCAATGGCCATCACGGCCACAACCGGACTGTGACGGCCTAGCACAGGCGCGTTACACGAGCCTGACGCACCAGGGTGGGCGCGTCAGAGCCAACACGCTCCAAACCAAAATGCGAACAATGTAACGCGTCAGGGTAGGCGCGTTACAGCGGCCTAACGCACGACAACATGCGCGTTACGCCAACCTAACGCACAGGCACAGACGCGTTACGCCAACAGACCCAACTTTGAAACTCGGACAAACAGCACGTAACGGTCCACGGCGGACGCATTACGACACTGTGACGCATGGGGGCAGGGCCGTTAGAGACAACCGGCAGAGCCACCCAACCCAGCTAAAACAGAGTGTAACGGCCTGGGGCAGGCGCGTTACACAACCTGACGCACCAGGGGCGGGCGCGTCAGAGGAACCGACTCAAACAGAACACATAAGGCACAATGGCTGTGACGCACCAGCCGGGACGCGTCAGGGGAGTGTAACGGTCATGGGCATGACCGTTACGCTCACTCAGCCATAAAAAAATTAAAACTAACAGACGCTGTGACGGTCTGTCGTAGGGCCGTCAGGGACTGTGACGGTCCCTGGAATGACCGCTACACCGGTCACGGCGGGAAAACATTGGAAACGCCAAATCGGGCCGTTCCACACCCCATTCACGCCGAAGCGTAAAGGAAACAAAACTAGATGATGAAAAATAACTCTAGGAGGCTAAAAAGCCCACATGCACATGCTAAAATGCAAGATCCGGGTGATTCTAACGAATCGACTCAAAACGAGTCACCGAGGTTCCCGGACTCCTACCGGCCTCGAATGACAACCGATCAACACGAAACTTACGTGAATGGGATCCAGACATCCCAACAATCAGTTTGACACTAACCACATCATAAATGGTTGCCGTTCTCCGGAGAACCCTAAAAACCCCAAAAACTACGGTTTTCACTAAACCGGCCCGATCTCCCCCGATCGAGCACCAAACAGCGCATAGAAGCAGGGAAAACGTGCAGAAGGAAGTGGCGGTCCATCTCCCTACCTCCACCGAAGAAATCGTGCCCCGAAAGGACAAAACCGCACCGAAAACTATGCCGTGAGCTCAAACGCCGGCTTTGAATCCACCGTTCGGGATCGCGCCAAAACCACTCCATCCTTGCCCTGTCGCGCACCCAACCAGCTCCACAACATCCCCAGCACTCGCCCCTAGGTCCTCCGTCTGCAGCCGGAGCCGAGAAGGTGAAAACGGGAGAGAAACGGAAGAGAGAGACGGTGGCGGCGTGAATGAGAAGGAGGAGAGAGGAAGGAAAAGAAAAAGGAAAGAAATTAGGAATTTTCCTAATTTCCGAAAAATCTGATTTTTGGCCCTATCTCAGAAAAATACGCAAAAATAGCCAAAACGACCGGCTCGGAGAGTACGTCGTCGCTGTATCATCCACGAGTCGATGAACTGACAAATAAACTCACTGTAGGGTTCCGTAACTAGTACGAGAGAAAAATCCACACGGATCGTAAACTCAACTCGGAAGCCACAAAAGCGAACCGAAACTCACCGAAAAGGATCCGAAAGACCCAATAAGGATCCAACAAAGATCCGGGACATTATAGTTGGACTAGGGGTGGGGAATTGGATTACAACCAAAGTGTACCTCCACGCAGGGAGGGGTGCTCAGCCGGCCAAGTGGGGAGGGGGAAAAATGAACTAGGAGCTAAATGATATAAAGTTATCGATTCAGCCCGCCCTCTGGAACAGAGGATAGACGGTTGATGTTCCTGTCGCAGCGGCCACTCCGGACCTCCGATGTCGACGAAACCAACTGGAAAATTTTTGTAGGTGACCCGGGAAATCGTCCAAATTTTTCCGATTTATCAAGTTGCCAGTTCTGGTCGGAGCAGAGGCACGAACAGGGAAGCAGGGTTCTGTCTCTGTCTGCTTCTGGACCACAACAGCAGGAAGACGAAGTCACTCCGGGTGCTCCCGAGCTCTGAATCACGCTTGGCCAGAGTCGACGGCTTCGTTGTCGAGTCCTCTTCAAGAGGAGACTGACGGGGGCACCAGATGATGTCAGAGTAGATAGGGACAGTCCGAACAACGCTTGGGTGTCAGTTCAATCCCAGAGTGGACAGAACAGCGTACTCGAGGGAGAAAATTGAGAAATCTTAGCTCCGGATGCCGAACGAGATGCCGCTTCTTGGAGATGGAAGGCGACTTGTTGTAGAAGCTCTCGGACAAGTGGCGCCTCAATAAGAAGAGGGATGTGGCCGTGGGAACTTTTGGAAGTTTCCTCAGGTTGCTGATCGGATCTGTCTTGCGAAGTTGGAGAAGAACGGCTCCCTCGGGCGACCACGAGCTCAGAAAGGGATGGGACTACCACCGTTGCGAAGAGGACGGAGAGACTCTTCCAAGGGTACCTCTTGGGCCTCCATGGACAATGGGATGAAGTCAGGGCCGGATCTGCAAGCTGCTGGTACTCTGCTGCATGCGACCTGAGAATTACAGGTGGTGAAAGGTGGTGGGGGAATGGGGTAGAAGGGATGGGAAATGGGGTGGATAGGTGTGGGGGCAACCCCTGGCTGTGAGGGGGTCTGGGAGGGGGTGTTCCAAGGTGTGGGAGGGGGAGAATGGGGTCTGGAAGGTGGTGTTTGCAGTGGGTGAGAGAGGAGTTGCGAATTTGGTTGGAAGTGAGAGAGGGAAAGGGTATTTGAAAATGGGTTTAAGGGTGGGATTAATTTATGGTCTTGGGGATGGGAAGGGGTATGTGGGGAAGGTAAAGGGGGGGCTTGGGGAGTGGAAATTCTCTCTTGGGAGATGAGAGGGTGCTTGGGGAAGGGGAGTGGGTGGTTGGTGGTTGGAGGGTGGAGTGGGGAGTGGTGGAATCTCCCTTGGGGCTGGGGTGGAGTTAAGGTGGGGTGGTGGGGAGTTGGGGATGAGTTATTGGAGGGGGGGAAGAGAGAGAAAGGTAGTTGGGAGGGGAGGAGAGAGAAAGGGGCACAGGTTTTAGAGAGAGAAAGTGGAGGAGAGAGAAAATGACTTCTTAGAGAGAGATAGAGAGAGGGGGGGATAGGGGCTTCTCACCCACTCAATTGGCTTCTCACCAAAAGAAGAAGATTTAAGTTGGACACTAGAAAATTCAAATATTCATTCATTCTTTCATTCATTCATTAACTTAAAATGGAGAGAGTGGGGTCCTATTTATAGGGATCCCACAATTTACAATAAGTCCCTAGATTTTGGGACAATGACAATAAACCAAGGGAAGGGGGGGTGCCCTTGGGCCTAGCCCAATGAATTGGGCCCAATATGCAACTTAATCAACCTAATGACACTTAACCTAGGTAGATGACTCATTAACCTAGCTACATGACTCAAATAAAATATCAAAATTACATGACTCGACTCAGAAAAATATGACGGACACAATGGAGCTATGCTAGTGAGCAATCGAAGCTGTGGAAAAATGTGAAGGGCAAGAGATGCCCCCATCATACCCCCAGGGTGCGAAGAACTCGACTCCGTCGAGTATGGGTCCGCGAGGGGAGTGGTCCTCCAATGCAGCTTCGGGCGAGCCACAACCTCCAAACTCAACCTCGCATCCTTAGCCGGGCGACGGCTCTTCATCCTCTCAAGGTGGCTCGGGCACACCCTCTTGATGGCGATGGTACCCTGCTTGCCTAGTATTGCCTCCGTGTGCACACGTCGGACTCTCAAGCTGATATGTGGAGGCTCTCCGAGGGTGTCACTCACAAAGGTGGGGGTAGGCTCAAGATGCTCACTGGGTTCCACCGCGGTGCCCTTAGAGGGTGCTAGATCCGCCATGTGAAAAATGGGATATATCCCAAAACCCATTAGAAAGCCCAACCTATAAGCTGGGTTGCCAAGGCCACTCAGAACTAGGCAAGGTCCAAGTCCACGTGCCCTCAAGTTGGAGGTGACCCTAGGGTAGAGCCACTCCAGAGTCACAATCGCCAAGTTGCCATCATGGAATTCAAAGTGGCGTTTGCGTGGTTTTGCCCGCTTCTTGTAATTCTCACCGCTCGTTGTTTGTTGCTTGCTTAAATGCTCATGCCAAGTACTATGATGCGGTGTGAGTGGGAGATGAATGATATGCAAAGGGGGGCCAGGACAACCATACTTAGACCAATCATGCAGTGATGCCATGGAGACTTTGAAGGGTGTGAGAGGGCCGGGGCATCCATAGGTGTCCCTCTCATGCGTGGGTGTGATGAGTGCCGGAGGACCCGGACATCCATGAATGCTCCTAACATGCTTAAGACTCATGATGAATGAAGGTGGACCATTACATCCGAATATGGATCACTCATGTTTCCGACTTGACATGTGGGTGATATGAATGAATGTACCCGACTTATGAATCATGCCAAGTGGTTCAAGGTGCCAAGTCACATATTTTCCTAACCCGAAAATGACTTTGATGTGTTGGGGTATGGTTTGGCATTGGAGTTTCCATTCAAAAGGGTCGAAGGGGTCAAGGAAGGTGGACATCATGGGGAGAGGCACCTCCTTGTTCCTTAGGTGTAGATCTTCCTTGGTCATAGCTACCCTTGTGTCGCCCGAGACTTGGGAGAGGTGGGCTTGGCCCAACATGGTGGGTGAGGGTAGGAAGGAGTGGGTGATAAGTGATGTGGGTGGATCACATGGGTTCCCGGGTTCCCATTGGGAGGGGTCAAAAGGATCAACATAAATGTACCCGGGGGAAAGGAGCTCTAAGTTCATCTCAACATCCTCAAGGTCCTCACAATATGGTGTTGGATCATCCTCCTCTAATGAAATGATTGGGCCGAAGTTCTTAGTGGGTGGGTTAGCCATGAGAGGAGGGTTTGGCTTTCTGCCCGATATGAGGGACTCCAATTTGAGGATAATGTTGGGCTCATCGGGTGTGGAGAGGAATAGAAGGAGATCGCTAGTGTAGCGACTAATGGTGCACATTGAGGTGATAGACCTGACACAAAGGTGTAGGAGGTCAAGGCTCCTAGGTTGTTCAGCCATAGGGGTCAACATGTTAGTGAACTCGATTTGCCATGCTAGGCCCTTAAGAAGATCCCCTAAAGTTTTCACTTGGTAGGATGATTAGATGGTGGTGTGATAGGTGGAGAAGGGTACTATGGGGAGGTTTAGCTCCCTGAGAGGGTAGACATAGGACGTGATGTGGTGAATTGGTTTCTCCTTTAGCCATCTAGCTAGGGGCCCATCTATGATTATGGTGCCATTTGTGAAGGTTTGTGGCTCTTGAAGACCCGGATAATTTGAAGTGGTAAAGGGTTGAAGCTCTTCCTCACCATTGGTGTGAACTTGGGTTTCCTCATGGGTGGGGAGAGGGTCCGGACTAGCAACTACTCCTATGTGAGTGGGCGTGACCTCCATTCTCAAGGGAATGGGAAGGTCTTTTGGGGATGGGGTGATGATGGTTGGGGCATGGTGCACCCGGGATGGGGAGCAAGGTCGAACTTGGGTTGGGTTTGGGAGTGGAAGTAGAGGAGGCCTAGGTTAGGGTAGGATTGGGGTTGGGAGTGGAAGGTGGGTTGGGTGATGAGCCTTGGGTTGATTGGTTTTGGGGGGGCATCCCTTTTAGGGGACGATGGAGGGGTAGTGGTGGGGACCAAGGGGGCTTGTAGGGTATGGGTTTGGTGAGGAATTGTGGAAGGGGGTTTTGGTTGGGGTGTGGGGATCCTCATGGGGTTAGGTGGGAAGGTGGATGCTGGGATTAGTTGGGTCTTAAGGGATAGGATTTGGTGGCGAAGTGTAGTGGTGATGGTTGAGATGGAATTTGTTGGGAGTGGTGGGGGAGGAGGCCTAAAGGTGGTCTCAAGTTGGCCGGGTGGGGATGGAGGAGTGGTAGTGCTCCACGGGATAGGGGTGTTTGAGTAGGAGGGGTGTGAATATTTGGAGATGTAGATCTTCCTAAGTTCCTCCTTCATATCATCCCATGAAGAAATGGGCTCTTGCCTCCTAACCCTTCTTAATCCCTCTATGTGTTCCCACTTACTCTTGGCTTGACCCCGAAATCGTCCCTTAGCCTTGCGGACTCTCGCGGGTCCATATACCCAAGTCTTTTCAAAGTACCTTTCCATGGTAGCCTCCCACCTAACATAATCACTAGAACGTGATCCGTCAAAGGTAATATCGTAATCTAGAATGTAGTCCATGGGTGGCGAGTAGGTTAAGTAGGAAGTGGCCATGATGATCGTGGGGATAAATGCAATGGCCCTAGGACAAGACTTAGTAGAGACAAGTCTAGAACTTGCTCTTATATCAATTGATATGACACCACCTTGGGGGTGATAGCCACGAGACCAAAAATCCCTTGGACCTAGCAAGCAAGCAATGCACGGACCGGTGACTTTACTCGAGCGGACTCGCCCGCTAAGCGCACTCTCGTGCCCGTAGGCAATCCGGTGATGGTGGTGAGGGTCCAGGATGGGACCTCGCTGCTCCGGGGTTTGGATAGCCTATGGTTGAATCCCTAAGGGCCCTGGGATGCCCACCTTTGGGGGCGACCAGCACGCCAAGGGCGTGGAATGTAATGGCTCACTCACAACTTGCCGGCGGTAGTCACTCACACATAAGTAATTTGGGATCGGGCACTCCTTACCATCCGACGGCACTAGCAGCAATACTAAACCAACAAAGGAATAAAACCAGCAAGGGGTAACTGAAGCTCACCTGACCGGTGCGAAGACACCGATCCCGATCGGAGACGAGGGCGAGCGAGGAAGCGTGGGCTCACCCGCACACCGCGCCGATGAAGCTTCAACCTGAAAATTCAAGTTACATGCACTACGCCCCTTGCAAGGGGGGTTGGACTAGGGGTGGGGAATTGGATTACAACCAAAGTATATCTCCACGCAGGGAGGGGTGCTCAGTCGGCCAAGCGGGGAGGGGGAAAAATGAACTAGGAGCTAAATGATAGAAAGTTGTCGATTCAGCCCGCCCTCTGGAACAGAGGATAGACGGTTGATGTTGCTGTCGCAGCAGCCACTCCGGACCTCCGATGTCGACGAAACCAACTGGAAAATCTTCGTAGGTGACCCGGGAAATCGTCCAAATTTTTTTGATTTATCAAGTTTCCGGTGCTGGTCGGAGCAGAGGCACGAACAGGGAAGCAGGGTTCTGGCTCTGTCTGCTTCTGGACCACAACAGCAGGAAGACGAAGTCACTCCGGGCTCTCCCGAGCTCTGAATCGGGCTTGGCCAGAGTCGACGGCTTTGTTGTCGAGTCCTCTTCGAGCGAAGACCTACGGGGGCACCAGATGATGTCGGAGTAGATAGGAATAGTCTGAACAGCGCTTGGGTGTCAGTTCAGTCCTAGAGTGGACAGAACAGCGCACTCGAGGGAGAAAATTGAGAAATCTTAGCTCCGGATGCCGAACGGGATGCCACTTCTTGGAGATGGAAGGCAACTCGTTGTAGAAGATCTCGGACAAGTGGCGTATCAAGAAAAATAGGGATGTGGCCGTGGGAACTTCTGGAAGTTGCCTCAGGTTGCTGATCGGATCTGTCTTGCGCAGTCGGAGAAGAACGGCTCCCCCGGGCGACCACAAGCTCAGAAAGGGATGGGACCACCACCGTTGCGAAGAGGATGGAGAGACGCTTCCAATGGTACCTCTTGGGCCTCCATGGATAATGAGATGAAGTCGGGGCCAGCTCTGCAAGCTGCTGGTACTCTGCTGCATGCGACCTGAGAATTGCAGGTGGTGAAAGGTGGTGGGGGAATGGGGTAGAAGGGATGGGAAATGGGGTGGATGGGTGTGAGGGCAACCCCTGGCTGTGAGGGGGTCTGGGAGGGGGTGTTCCAAGGTGTGGGAGGGGGAGAATGGTGTCTGGAAGGTGGTGTTTGCAGTGGGTGAGAGAGGAGCTGCGAATTTGGTTGGAATCGAGAGAGGGAAAGGGTATTTGAAAATGGGTTTAAGGGTGGGATTAATTTCTTGTCTTGGGGATGGGAAGGGGTATGTGGGAAAGGTAAAGGGGGGGCTTGGGAAGTGGGAATTCTCCCTTGGGAGATGAGAGGGTGCTTGGGGAAGGGGAGTGGGTGGTTGGTGGTTGGAGGGTGGAGTGAGGAGTGGTGGAATCTCCCTTGGGACTGGGGTGGAGTTAAGGTAGGGTGGTGGGGAGTTGGGGATGAGTTATTGGAGGGGGGAAGAGAGAGAAAGGTAGTTGGGAGGGGAGGAGAGAGAAAGGGGCGTAGGTTTTAGAGAGAGAAAGTGGAGGAGAGAGAAAATAACTTCCTAGAGAGAGAGATAGAGAAAGAGGGGGGGATAGGGGCTTCTCACCAAAAGAAGAAGATTTAAGTTGGACACTAGAAAATTCAAATATTCATTCATTCTTTCATTCATTCATTAACTTAAAATGGAGAGAGTGGGGTATTATTTATAGGGATCCCATAATTTACAATAAGTCCCTAGATTTTGGGACAATGACAATAAACCAAGGGAAGGGGGGTGCCCTTGGGCCTAACCCAATGAATTGGGCCCAATATGCAACTTAATCAATCTAATGACACTTAACCTAGGTAGATGACTCATTAACCTAGGTACATGACTCAAATAAAAGGAAAATTATAATGACATGACTCAAATAAAATATGAAAATTACATGACTCGACTCAGAAAAATATGACGGACACAATGGAGCTATGCTTGCGAGCAATCAAAGCTGTGGAAAAATGTGAAGGGCGAGAGATGCCCCCATCACTTTTGTATGGTCAAAGGATTGCGAAGAGAGTTTCCTAACTCTTAAAGATCATCTCACTACGGCCCCTATATTGGCACTACCCGTTGAGGGTGGTGGCATTGAAGTCTATACCGATGAATCAGGCATTGGCCTCGAATGTGTTCTTATGCAAGATGGCAAGATGATTTGATATTCTTTGAGGCAGTTAAAGCGTCATGAAGAAAACTATCATGTACATGATCTGGAACTGGCTGTTGTTATCTTCGCCTTAAAAATCTGGTGACATTACCTTTATAGGGAGAAGTTCACTATATTTTCATATCACAAAAGTCCGAAATACCTCTTCACCCAAAAGTAATTGAACATGAGGCAACGCAGATGGTTGGAGTACCTCAAAGACTTTGACTTTACTATCCAATATCATCCATGCAAAGTAAATGTTGTAGCTGACGCTCTCAGCAGAAGGCCACTAGCAACTCTAGCAAGCCTCAGGAAAGGTACGACTTATCTTATCGAGGATTTTGCTCGTTTGAATCTCGATGTTGACAAAGAAGAGAAATGGTGTATGATTGCTAATATAAGATCCCAACCTACATGGATTGAAGATTTAGTTAAATTACAAGAAAATGACCCCACATTGATGGAGATCAAGGCTAATATTGATGAAAGGTCAAAATTCTCCATTTCAACTAATGGAAGACTATTGTTCAAGGATCGAATCTGTGTGTCGGATCATGCTGACACTAAGAAATTGCTCATGGAAGAAGCTCATAAATCAAGGTATGATATTCACCCTGGTGCTACCAAGATGTACCAAGACCTAAAAAGGAATTTCTGGTGGCCCAACATGAAGAGAGAAGTAGCGGAGTTTGTATCTCGCTGCCTCACTTGTCAGCAAGTAAAGGCGGAACATTTAAAGCCCGCCGGGAAGCTACGTCCCTTGAATATTCCCGAGTGGAAGTGGGAAAGTGGTGAGGACACCAGAGCCGGAGTACGGCTCGACTCAGCGAGCCGCCGGTACCGGACACGCAGCATGACTCAGTCGACACCGACCTCTTTGTGGCTGGGGGAGAGTCTGGAGTCGCCACCGGAGCCTTGATACTTTAGTACATATTTTTATACGTATTGGTATTTTATACGTATTTGGTGTGTATTTGACATGTATTTAGATTGTATTTTAGTTTGTATTATTTTGGGTTTTAATATTGGGTCAATGGGAGAATAATTGACCATGTATTTGTATTTTTGATTTATTTTGGTCCAAGGGGAATTAATATGGTCCAAGGGATTAAAATAAGCCAAGCCCCTTAGTTTGACTTGGAGAGAGGGACGCCCCCTCTTTTGTCTCCACATGGGAATTTTTTTTATGCATTGTTTATCCCATTTCCCCATTATACCCCCTTGACCAAGGGTATCCTAGGTCATTTGGCTAGGTCTAGGGTTTGAGTATTCAATGTCTCTTGTTTCATTTGAACAAAATTAATGAAGAATTATATTGAAAAGGAGCCATGGGCGCACCCCCCCTCTCGCTCTCTCTTGTTCTTGAGTGTTCTTCCCCTTCTTCCTCCCTCTTCTTCAGATCTAAGGCTGAATCGTCCAAATTTTTGAGTTTTCTTCCTCTCCCTCTACCTGCTGTGATCGACCGCCGCCGCCGCCGTTCGTGCCGCCATTAAGCCGTCACAACATCAACTCCGGCCTGCTGCCCCGAAATTCGGAGTTCCTAGACAGCAGCTCGGTAAAAGGGTTGGTACGGGAGATCCAACCGTCGGATCGTGATGAGATTTTGAGGTTGGTTCCCCTCATCATCCACCATTCCCAGTTTAATATTCACGCAGATCAGAGCCTGTTTAGGCTCTTCCCAGCCGTTTTTTGTTCCTTCTCACAGTCTGCCTGTGTGCAGATCTACGGGATAGCCTGTGGTAGCCGATTTTTCCCACCCATCAAACGTTGTTAGAAAAATACAAACAAATTATCTCCGTGACCACCACCCTCCCCCCTATCCACCATAAAAATCTCAATTCCTAAATCCTTCATTTGAGTTACGGTCAAACCCCTTGAACAGGCAGATCTCGTTCTGCCCTGTCTATCCTGTGTTCTGGGACAGGGAACTCAGTAAGTTTGCAGTAGTTTTCATTTCCAGTCCAGCCGTTGGATGGATCTAAAATTTCAGTATGTCATATATTTTTGAATCCTCTTTCCAACGGTACCCATCGTATCTCGATCCGACATCAGATATAGGTGTACTGGCCAATCTCGTGGAGGCACGCATTCTTGCTCCGAGCCAGGCCTGCAGAAGGAGGTCACAAATTAAATCCATGAAAAATACGTAGGAGCAGAACCAGCAACCGCCGCTCCCAGGGGTCGACCAGGGACCCTCTGCCAGTGTCCTGGTGAACCACCACCGTCAGAAGATTTCCGGACACTGACGTCCCTTTGGACGCCCGTGCTTGTTGTCCTGTTGGATAGAATTTACAGCTTCGGAGTCGCGGCCCGCAACCGGCCAACACGCCTCCAACACGCTGCCCGTCAACCCCGGAACGGCGCTCCCAGACCGCTGTTGTGACCTTTTACCTCCCTGCGTGGAGTGGGCCGTAATTGTCTTGCTGCAATTAATTTTCCTTTTGTACCGAGAGTGACGGTTCTCGGTCGGGAAGTCTTCCCCACGCCCCGAGCGTGAAGGTACACTCGCCACCCACTTTGTCTTACTTGCTTAGCTAGTATAAATTCTTACTCCCGCTGCATGTGAGTAGTTTAATTCTAGCTAGTTAAATTAATCACCGCTGTGAGTTGTGAGAGCGAAACATGTCCCGTGACTCATTCCGAGCATGAGAGTGAGCTGACCACCCGAGACTCAAAGCCAGTCTCTCAACCGTGCAGATCATCGCGTTTCCCTCGCCGGGGACGATTGTGAGTTAGCGCTTCTTGTTTGGGGCATGTTCGCCTCTTCTGTATCTCATTGGGTGCCGCGTTGTAGTGTTGTTGCTGGTCGCGTCGTATCTTTAGTCACGTCGTCCTATAGAGTCCCAGTTCACAACAAGTCCGAGTCGAGTCTCGTAGTCGTCCCGCATCAGAAAGTATAGGGATGGATTTTATCATGGGTTTACCTAAGACAAGAGGTGGACACGATGGAATATGGGTGATCATAGACAGATTGACTAAATCGGCACATTTTCTACCAATCAAAAGTCGATGGTCTGTGGATGTATTAGCAACACTATACATGAAGGAAATTGTCAAACTACATGGTGTCCCTTTCACCATTATATCTGACTTTTTACCGTCGGTTCACATCATAATTCTGGAAGGGTCTACAGCATTCATTAGGGACCCGACTCAACTTTAAAACTGCATTCCATCCACAAATTTGATGGTCAAACTGAAAGGACAAATCAGGTGGTGGAAGATATCCTTAGGGCATGGGCTATTGATTTTGGAGGGAGTTGGTACGACCACTTGCCTCTAGTAGAATTCACCTACAACAATAGCAATCAAGCTAGCATACAAATGGCACCGTTTGAGGCACTATATGGAAGAAGTTGCCGCTCACCTATAGGTTGGAATGAAGTGGGAGAAAAGTAATTTCTCGGCCCTGACATCATCAGGGATACTACCGAGAAGATAAAGCTTATTTGGGAGAGACTCTATATGGCTCAAGACAGGCAAAAATCATATGCTGATAATAGAAGGCGCGACCTGGAATTCTAACTAGGAGACCACGTATTCCTTAAGATTTTTTCGGGTCGAGGTATTCGAAGATTCGGCATCAAAGGCAAGCTCACTCCGAGATTCATTGGCCCCTTTGAAATTCTCGAAAGGGTTGTTGAGGTCGCATATCGAATAGCTTTGCCCCCTCAATTAGCTGGAGTCTATGATATATTTCATGTCTCAATGCTCAAAAGGTATGTCCCCGATCCATTCCATGTCATAACTTATGACAACTTAGAGATTCAACAAGATTTGACGTACGAGCAAAAGCTAATAAAAATAATTGAACGAGAAGTACGTCAACTTCGGAATATAACTATTCCCATGATCAAAGTCCAATGGAGCAAATCTTGGCCACACGAGGCGACATGGGAAATAGAAGAAGCTATGCGCAAGAGATTTCTAGATTTATTTGAATGTAAGTACACTCTACTTAAAAAGACCACATGCATTGAATTTGGGGACCAAATTCTTTTTAAGTAGGGGAGGGTGTAATGCCCGAGAATTTTCTAAGAATTTTCTAGAATTAAATAGGATTGTTAAGTAATTAAATAGGCTCAATGGGCTAATAAAATGAATTATGGGTTAATTCAAATTAATTTAAAAGCCCTATATTTACCAAAGGGTTAGGCCCCAAAGACCCAATCCCATGGCCTTTTAGCCCAAGCCCAAGTATAGAAACGTAATTGGGGTTATTTTTGGATTTAAAATGAGGATAAATAAGCCTTAACGAGATAATTAGTTGATAAATATTATTTTACAAAAAATTCAGAAAGACCACCAAATAGCAGTCTATCGCATGACCGCATCTTCACTAAAGCAGCCCCCAGCTGACCGTTTCTTCCTTCCGAGAATGAACTCTAGAGAAACGTGAAAAGACTTGGATCTTTGGCATCCCAATCCCCATGGATCGAAGTGTGTAGACGTATAAACATGTCTAGGATTCTATAGGGATCGATCTTACTCCTAATTAGGACTCCTAGATCGATCTTGGAGAGGGGGATTTCCGCAGCCCACCACAAAGGCAGCCCAACAAGACCCACAAGGTCCAACTGGGCGAGCCCACCCGAGTGATAGCCCACAGGGCTCACTTAGGGAGAAAAGCCCAATAAATAAGACTCGAGAAACTAACTCTCCCCGGCGGCCTTCTAGGCTCGGAGGGCCCGAGACAACGGTCAGGTCCCAAGGAAGGTCCGGCCTAAAGCCCTCTCCCCGTCCGAGAGAGATAGGCTCCAGCCGACCTATCTGACCCCACCCTCGCCGGGCCATGCCTATCGCTCGGACATGAGCTAGCATCCCCGAGGCTCGGTAAGGCCGGTTGATTATCTGCAGGTGCAGCCGTACAGAGTCCTCCGCCAGCGGGAGAGTCAGGGGAGCAGCCGGACTCCAAGGGGATAACGTTCCCACGATCAGGCCATGAAAGCCCCCGTTAAAGACGTAACTCCCGCCGGGAACCCCTCAGCTTACAGGACTCCTGAAGGCAGCGCACTATTTAAGCAAGGGATACCCTCCGGAAGATGGTAAGTTGAACTAAGCATTCACACACCCTAAGCTCCTGAGCACGATTCGCTTCATTCTTTGGTGGAGAGGATTCTCGCGCATCAGCTCTCTCCTCCCCCCATTATTGCTTCCCCCATAGCTCTACTGACTTAGCCATCGGAGGGTTTTGCCCTAGGGAGATCCCCTGGGCCCTCTGATACGTTTCCCTATCTTGCAGATTCATCTTCTGGTGATCCATAGCCCGCTCAGGATCCTGCGCGAGATCTCGCCTCTTCATCTGGCGCCGTCTGTGGGAAACGCACGAAGAGCCAAGATGGTGAGAAAAAGCTCAGGGAGGAGATCCGCCGACGGGACGGGTAAGGCTGTGGCGGCGGCGGGAGGCGCCCCCTCTAGGGTCTCGCAGAGCCCCCCCTCCAACGCCAGCATCCCCACCAACAGGCCACCCCCCCCCCGGCGGAGACAGGGGCACCCCTCGACGGTGGCGCCAACGCCTTCCAGGCCCTCAACGAAAAGATGGACGTCCTCGTGGAGCTCATGAGGGCCCAGGCGGCCAGGGACGCAAGGTCCCGCGCCCCGTCAGGAAGTCCCCCTCGAAGGAGTGCGACGCAGCACACCGCCGGAGGCCGCTTCACCCTCCGCGGCCGACAGCTCCTCCGCAACAACGTCGGAGGACCCTCGCATGCTCCGCCTGCGGAGCAAGAGGCTTCCTCCACGCCGAGGAGAGGGAAGCAGGGGGCGAGGCCGCCGCGCCCGGGCACTAGTGCCCCGGGAGATCGCCAAGACGCCCCCCCCAGCCCCACGGTGCGACTGCAGCCAGAGCTGTCCCTCCGACTGCGTGATTTTGAGAGACGGTTCGTAGAGCAAGAGCGCGCCCTCCGCGCCCTGCAGAAGACCTCTCTCCCGGAGGACGAGGAGAAATCCCCTTTCTCCGAGTACATCTTGAAGGCAGAGGTCTCTCCCAGAGCCTCCATTCCAACCTTCAAGCTCTACGACGGCCAGGGCGACCCAGCCGACCACTACGATAGCTTCGACGCCCTGGTGACCCTTCATGGAACGCCGGATCCCATCAAATGTCGAGCCTTCGCGGCCACCCTGGTCCGAGGTGATCAGGCATGGTTCCGGGCCCTCGCCCCTTGGTCCATTCGAGACTTCAGGCAATTCGGGCAAATTTTCAAGGAGAGTTTCGCCGGTAGCGCCCCCCCAAGGTCAGTAGCGGGGCTCCTGGCCCTCAAACAGGCGCAAGGGGAGAGGCTCCGGACTTACGTCCACCGATTTAAATCGGAAGCCCTCAGGATCCCCCGCCTGGATGTGGCCTCAGCCACAACCGCACTGACCGGGGGCACCCGGGACGAGAATCTCCGCCGCGAGCTTGTCCTCCACCCTCCCTCGACCCTTGCCGAGCTAGTGACTCTGGCACTGCGCCACGCCGAGTGCGAAGAAGTACTCAGCGCCTACCGAGACGCAACCGGCTCGGGTCGGGAGGGGGACAAGAAGCGGACCTCCGAGCCAAACCCTGGCTCGGGTAAGAAGCGCGATCGAGAAGGAGAGCGCAAAAGAAAGTACGAGCGGTACACCCCCTTGACCGTGCCAGTCTACGAGATCTATGAAGACATCAAAGACTCGAGACTTCTCCGCCAGCCCAAGCCAATGAGGTCGAAGAACCGCAAGCGGGACAAGCATTGCCTATTCCACGGCGACCACGGGCACCACACCGGGGATTGCCATCAGCTCCAGGACGAGATCGAGCGCCTCGTCCGTCTGGGGCATCTAGCCCGGTTCACGACAGGGCACAAAGAAGACCGAGACGCCGCAGAGGAGATCGACAACGCCCCCCGAGGGGTCCACATCAACGTCATCTCCGGAGGAGCGGCATCGGGCGGCGACACCAGCCGAGGAAGGAAATGTCATGCCGAGCGGGCCAGCCAAGCCTTAGAGCCCCCCAGAGGCCCGCCGATGGAGCCCCAGGTCATAGTCTTCTCCGACCAAGACCTGGAAGGGCTGAGCACCCCGCATGACGATGCCCTCGTTATCTCGGCCATGATAAATCACTGTAATGTAGATAGGATTTTGGTTGATAATGGGAGCGCCCCCGATGTGTTATCTTATGACTGTTTTCTCAAGATGGGGGAAGACCCATCCAAGCTCCGCTCGATCCGAACGCCCCTTTGCGGGTTTAATGGCCTGGCCACCTACCCCGAGGGAGCCCTAAGCCTGCCGGTCACTATCGGCACCCCACCCAAAACCGTTACGGTCATAGTGGACTTCATAGTGATTAAAGGTATGATAGCGTACAATGCCATTTTCGGCCCAAAAATTCTCAGCCGAATAAAGGCCGTACCATCTACCTATCACCAAAAAATGAAGTTTCCCACCAAAAATGGGTTGGGGGAAGTCCGAGGTAACCAGGCCACGGCTAGAAGGTGCTACAACATCTCGGTGGAAGCCTCAAGGCCGGACGGGAAGGATAAGGGACCCAGGGGAGTCGAAGGAAAAGCCGTGACCACCGAACCCGGTGGCGAATTATTAACGGTATTCCTGAACGACGACCCGGCCCTAGGAGTAAGGATCGGCGCCGACCTACCACCAAAGGAACAGCAGCAATACAAGGAGTTTCTTTCTGAGTACGTTCGGGTCTTTGCTTGGTCCGATGATCAACTCCCTGGTATACCAGAGGAGACTGTGACGCACAAGCTCAACCTCGACACCACCGTGAGACCCGTACAGCAGCGGAGAAGGAAGCATGCGCCCGAGAAACAGGCGATCATCAAGGCGCAGGTCACCAAGGGACAAGAAACTGGTCTTTTCAGACCGGTCCTGTATCCAACGTGGCTAGCCAACGTCGTCCTGGTGCCGAAGACTACAGGCAAGTGGCGAATGTGCGTAGACTTCACCGATCTGAACAAGGCCACCCCCAAGGACTGCTATCCGCTACCGAACATCGACCAATTGGTTGACTCAACCTCGGGCAACGAGATACTCAGTTTCCTGGATGCCTATTCGAGTTATCATCAAATCTGAATGAACCCTGAAGATGTCGAGAGGACCGCCTTCATCACCGACTACGGCGTGTACGGCTACACCCGGATGCCCTTCGGATTGAAGAATGCTGGAGCCACATACCAGCGACTGGTCAACCATATGTTCGAGGGACAGTTAGGTCGGAACGTCGAGGCCTACATCGACGACATGCTCGTCAAGACCCCGAGGGCCCAAGACCACTTCACCGACCTCGCCGAGACTTTCGGCACCCTCCTGAAGTACTGCATGAAGCTCAACCCCGCCAAGTGCGCCTTTGGAGTAAGATCCGGGAAGTTCCTGGGTTTCCTGGTCACTCAGCGAGGGATCGAAGCCAACCCCGACAAGGTCCAGGCCATCCTAGACATGCGCCCGCCCACGTGCATTAAAGACGTCCAGCGTCTGACGGGGCGTGTCGCTGCTCTCAGTCGTTTCCTATCCCGTGCGGCGGAACGATGCCTGCCCTTCTTCAAGCTGATGAGGGGGCCCAAGATAGCATCTGCTACGTTCGCATGGGATGGGGAATGCCAGACAGCGTTCGTCGAGCTCAAAGAGTTCCTGGCTTCGCCCCCGGTGCATTATAAGCCCGTCCCGGGCGAGGTCTTGTTGCTCTATCTCTCGGCGACGCCATCAACGGTCAGCTCGGTCCTATCCAGGAATGACTCGGGAGTCGAGAGGCCGGTCTACTACACCAGCAAGGTGCTCGGCGAGGCAGAGCGGAGGTACCCCGCAATCGAGAAACTCGTGCTAGCATTGGTTACCTCCGCAAAGCGCCTCCGACCCTACTTCCAGGGGCATCCCATCACCGTGCTAACCGGCGAGCCACTGAAGAAGATTCTGGCCCATCCCGAAGCCTCGGGGCGACTCGTCAAATGGGCCATCATGCTCGGGGCCTACGACATCTCGTATCGGCCGCGATCAGCTATCAAAGGACAAGCACTCACCGACTTCATCGCCGAGAGCATCGTTCCGGTCGAGGACAGGCCTCCGACAGTAACCGGGCTATCCTGGGAGCTGTTCGTCGATGGATCGTCCAACTCGGTCGGTAGCGGCGCAGGGATCCTCCTAAGGTCCCCCGAAGGAATAGAGTTGCAATACGCCCTAAAGTTCAACTTTCTGGCGTCCAACAATGCTTTCGAGTACGAGGCCCTTATCTCGGGAGCCCGCATGGCCCGATGGTTGGGGGCCGAGTGAGTCAGGATCCACACCGACTCCCAGCTAGTTGCAAGCCAGGACAACGGTGAGTACGAAGCTCGAGAGGTACCTATGATCAAATACCTCCAGTTGGTCCGGAGCCTAGCCCAGCAGTTCAAGGAGTTCGAGGTAGTCCGAATAGCTCGGGAGCAAAACTCTCGGGCGGACGCCCTCTCCCGACTGGCCTCCTCCCTAGACCCGGAAGATACACGATCGGTCCTCCTAGAAGAGCTAGAGCACCCGAGCATAGACTCGGAGCTCCTCGCCATTGACTCGGCCACTCCCGGCGACTGGCGCTCCCCCTACCTGTCCTGGCTACGGGACTCCCGGGAGCCCTCCGACCCTCAGGAAGCCCGCCGAAAGAAGTACCAAGCTCGGCGCTTCGTCATCCTGGACAACGCTCTCTACCGAAGATCATTCTCCGGGCCCCTTCTGAAGTGTCTCGGTCCCGACGAAGCAAGCCAAGCTGTTGAAGAGATTCATCAAGGCCTGTGCGGAGCACATTCAGGAGGTCGGTCGCTGGCCAGAATCCTGCTAAGGCAAGGGTACTGGTGGCCGACCCTGCAGCGCGACTGCACGGCTTACGTACAACATTGCGACCGTTGCCAACGGTTCGACCATTTGGTCCATCAGCCGGCCACGGAACTTGTCACCCTTACCGAGCCCTACCCTTTCGCTCGGTGGGGGATCGACATCCTTGGGCCATTCCCAACGGCTCAATCCCAGAAGAAGTTCATCATCGTCGCCATCGACTACTTCACCAAGTGGATCGAAGCTGAAGCAACAGCAAGGATCAGCGAGACAGTCGTCTGGGGCTTCGTTTGGAAATCGATCATCTGTCGCTTTGGCATCCCCCGAGTGATAGTGAGCGATAACGGGCGGCAATTCGACTCTCGGTACTTTCGAGACAGATGCGCCGACCTAAATATTCGCAACCACCTCACTTCGGTCGCCCACCCTCAGGCCAACGGGCTGGTTGAAAATGCCAACAAGACCATCTTGAAGGGCATAAAAACCAGACTCGGCAAGGCTAAGGGTAGCTGGCTCGAGGAACTGCCTAGCGTACTATGGTCGCATCGAACGACCCCCAGGACGGCAACCGGTGAGACCCCTTTTCAGCTGGTATATGGCACCGAAGCCATCGTTCCGTTAGAGATCGCCAATCCGTCTCTCCGAGTGATCAGCTTCTCGCCCGAGGCAAACGAGCAGAAGTTACTCGAGAACCTCGACCTGGCAGACGAACTCCGAGAGATCGCGAACGTCCGAGCTACGGAATACCAGCGCCGCCTCACTCGGTACTACAACACCAAGGTCCGAGGCAGACAATTCCGACCAGGGGACTTCGTCCTCAGGAAGACCGAAGCGTCTCGACCACTGGAGGCGGCGGGCAAGCTATCCCCCAACTGGGAAGGCCCCTACTGAGTGATCGAGACACTCGGAAAAGGTGCGTATAGGTTAGCCACAATGGAAGGGGAACCCATTCCCCGGACATGGAACGCAACCACACTACGCAGATTTTATTTCTGAAAATTGTATCAACAAATCAGGTAAAATAAACCCCCTTTTTTTGCATTCATCCAAGATAACTGTTGGTACATCAGAAAGACAACTGTCAATACATTACATAGTGAAAAGCAAAAATCCATCTAGCACCGCGGCGAACGGCCATCGCCCGGCCGACCCGGTCTTGACCTTCTCGCATCCAGCCACTGACTCTACCTCGCGTAGAAACTGGCTCGGACAAGAGATGGTCGACCCAGTTGGCTCGGGTGGACCATGCCAAAGGTGACAGAGGGACAGCAAGGAGAAGGCCACCTTTCACGCGAGGAAGGCTACCTTCCAAGTTGGCAACAACCTGGAAAAAGGAGCGCCGTTAAGGTCTCCTCTCTGCCAAACTACCAACTCTTTGGAGGCGAATAGAAAGCAAGCAGCCCCCGAAGAGTGAAAGAAATGAAGAACAAAAGAGAGAGAAAGAGGCTGCAGACAGAGGTGAGGAAGGAACTGGAGCCGCCTCCTCCCCTCCCACGGAGGGGAATGGCGGCCGGCATCCCTAACTCCCCCGTCCGCCCTCCATCTCGGCGTCCGCCCGGAAGCCTCGCCAGAGCCAAGAGGAGGCAAACGGCGTGCCCCCGCACGTCGAAGCCCTCTCCAGATCCGCGCGGCGACCGTCGGACCCGTCTCATGCACGCGCGACGACCGTGGGATCCGACCGACATTCCAGGATAGCTGGAACCGGCCGCTCCCCGTCATCTGCGGCGTCATCTTTGAAGGGTCCTCCATGCTCCGATCGCGGCGGCGCAACGCAGAGCGAAGACGAGGGAATAAGAGCAAATTGCCGGCGAGAGTCCTAAGTGTTAAGAGGGAAGGAGCACCCTTCGGTCCTTTTTATAGGCCAAGGGAGGCCACGCGCCTTAAATGACTCCCCCCTCGAAAACACGCTACAGGACCTCCCCAGGAAGGTCACCTCCAAATTCCTCGACCCCCGCCCTAGCGGGATTCGCGAAGCGCCTCGACTTTCAAAGCATGGTGGAATGAAAGGACGCCCCGCCAGAAGTCCCCCGAATCGGCATGCGAGAACGGTGCAGAAAATATCGGCACCTTCCAACTGCCCCCGATACGCCAGCCAAATCACGGCAAAGATAACGATCAAACGAAGTAAGTCCTTTATTGCCTCCCATAAAGAAATCCTCTTACAAAAGGAAAAATAGACAAAAAGGGGAAGGGGCAAAATAAAGCATAATACATCAGGCCTCGGGCCCACTTTGAAGCTCGGGAACAGCAGTAGGGGACGCGTCACCCCCGGTGCCTTCGGTGACGGCCGGCCCGGACACTGACCTCGCCTGTGCGAGAACTGTCCCGGTCGTGAGCCCTCCTGGAGCCTCCGGAGTTGGTGACCCCGCTGGAGATGACTCCTCCAGTTCTTCCCCGGCTGAGGATGAGGAGCTGGAAGCTGACTCATCCGAGTCATAACTCTGGCCGTAAGGAAAATCACCCCCGGCAAGGTGACCATTGGCATAGCTCATCGCTCGGCGATAGCCCTGCCTGAATCCCTTTCGGGCACCCCGGCGGAGCGCTACCTCGTAGTAGGGTAGGGCAGCTTCAATCAGGTCGGCCGAGTAAGCTTCCGAGCCTTTGTAGCTCTCGATCGCCTCCGCCTCGACCTGCCCGTCCCGAGCCCGCTCCGCCTCGGCCGCACGCTCTTCCGCCCTCGCCAGACGCTCCTCTAGCTCGGTCATCCTCCGCTCGGCTTCGATCATCCGACACTCCGCCCGGGCTCGGTCCGCCTCGGCCTCAGCGCGAAGGCGCTACGCGTCCTCCGCCCGATCCTGCAGGTCGCCGCGCTCAAGCTCCCAGAGGCCGTCCAGCTCGATCTGACGTTGACGCTCGTCTTCTAGACGTTTGCTCTTCCTCTCGAGTGATTCTCGGGCCCTTGCTAGCTGCTCGGCCAGCGCCTCGGCTTCCCGTCGGCTCGACCGCGCCAACTCCCTGAATGTGAGGAACTCCCGCCGGAGCCCCTCATGCTACCCCTCGAGCCGGGCTAGTTTCCCCTCGCATCCACCAAGGGTCCAGGCGAGCCTCGACTGCTCCGCCTCCGTCCGGGCGTGCGCCTCCGCCATCACGGCCGCTGTCCGAGCTATGACCAGGCCGCCCTCCATCAGGACATCAAGGACCCCGCCGGGAGTGCTGCGCCTTTCTCCCCCCCTCTCGGCGATCGACCGGCAGAACCGGTACAAGTCACCCGAGATACCGAGCCTGACCAGAGGTTCCAACAAAGGGGACTGCTCCACCCTGGGCACCCCGCCAGAAGACCCTGTTCGAGCAGCGAAGCTGACCGCCCCGCATGCCACGGTCGGTTGGGGTTGCAACGCCTCCCCGGGCGAACCCCCACCCTCGACCGGCACCGCGGGATCAACCGCACCAGCAACTGCCAGCACTTGGGGTTGCGACGCCCTCGCGGGCGAACCCCCATCCGCTCCGACCAATCCCTCGGTCCCAGCGCCGGCCACACCGGCACCGGCCCCCTCTGCCCCCACAGAGGGGAGAGCCGACCCATCACCTCCCTCTGCGGGGCCCCTGGTCTCCTCGGCCCCCTCTCTCCCGGCGGATGGGAGAGCCAGCCCGGAGGGGTCGGCCCCATCCTGCCCCCGAGGGGGGAGGGCCGCCGAGCCAGAATCGCCCCCAACGGCGGTAGGAAAACTGGCTTTCTTGGCCCTTTTCCTGGCCTTCGCGGCCTCCCGCAACTTCCCCGCCAGGGGATCCTTGCGCTTCAAGCCGGTCGATCGAGAAATCCCCTCGGGGGCCGCCCCCTTGCCCTTATCTCGGGCATGGACGCGACCCACCGGGGCATCAGGCTCATCGGCTGCCGAGTCATCTCCCAGATCGATGACCTCGGCCGCCTCCTCCAGAGGCTCCCGCCTCACATCTGCAACAAGAAGAAGCCCCGGTTAGGAGGAGGAAAAGAGCTACCACCCCCGAAAAAGAGCCTCAAGAGCTGTACCTGTCGACGTCAACCGCAAGAGAAGACACCGTTCGATGTTCTCCGGCGTCACCAGCTCCTCGGTTGATTGACGGTTCTCCAGCAGACGGGCAGCCTGCTGCTCCACGTGGGGGGGGAACTCCTCCTGGCGAGGGGGCAGATTCGGGTGAAAGTTGGGTGAGGTCCGGCATCTCCAGATCTCGTCCGTCGCCACCGTCTTCACCCAGAAGAATTGGCTCTTCCACCCCTTGTGCGAGGAGTCCTTCGTCGCAAGCGAGATGCAGCTCCTATTCCGCCGCGCCTGGATGAAGTAGAAGCCTTTCCCCGCCGACTGGTGCGCTTTCAACTCAAAAAAGAAGTGGAAGAGGTCCAAAGAAGGAAAAATGTCGCGCTGACGACAAAGAATCCGGAAGGCCAAGAGCAGCAGATATGAATTGGCCACCAACTGGATAGGCGCCAACCGGAAAAAATTAAGAAGCTGCAGCATGAAAGGATCGAAAGGGAGCCGAAATCCACTCTTCCAAGCCAGAAGGAAGGTGCAAATGAGCTCATCACTATCATCCAGACTCGTCTCGTACGGAGTGGCGGCGACAAAGCTGTATCTGAGAGGCAGGCGGAAATGATGCTCCAGCCTCCGCACCTCCGCTTCCCCCAACTCACTACAGTTGGGGACGGGTTCTCACCTCACCGGCACAAGCTCCGGACTCTGATCCGCCATCGAGTCGGGAAGAGATCCCTCGTACGAGCTCGAAGACTCCGGGGGAGAAGGAAGTTGCCGGACCGCCTCTGTGATTATCCTCGCCAACTCCTCGAACGCCGCCGCAAGGCTCCGCGTCTCCGCTGTGCTCTCACGGCGCATCAAGAAGCAAGGAAAGCCTAAAACCCTGGAAGCCTAGAACGATGAACAGCGCCCCCTATAAACCCCTGAGGGTGGCGGCTTGCCGTTCCGTGCTCCGAGAAAAAGGGGGGACCCCTTCGTTTCGAATCCGTCAGGATCATCATTACGGGCCTCGGCGACCGCTATAAGCGGCTCCATAACGCCAACGGAATTCCACCCACCTGAGCCACGCCGGTCCAAAGCCTCGAAAAAATACTCATCCGAGCCTCCTTGGCTCGGGAGTAGGAGGGGGACAAGTGGAGAGGGGGATTTCCGCAGTCCACCACAAAGGCAGCCCAACAAGACCCACAAGGTCCAACCGGGCGAGCCCACCCGAGTGATAGCCCACAGGGCTCACTTAGGGAGAAAATCCCAATAAATAAGACTCGAGGAACTAACTCTCCCCGGCAGACTTCTAGGCTCGGAGGGCCCGAGACAACGGTCAGGTCCCAAGGAAGGTCCGGCCTAAAGCCCTCTCCCCGTCCGAGAGAGATAGGCTCTAGCCGACCTATCCGACCCCACCCTCGCCGGGCCATGCCTATCGCTCGGACATGAGCTAGCATCCCCGAGGCTCGGTAAGGCCGGTTGATTATCTGCAGGTGCAGCCGTTCAGAGTCCTCTGCCAGCGGGAGAGTCAGGGGAGCCTCCGGACTCCAAGGGGATAACGTTCCCACGATCAGGCCATGAAAGCCCCCGTTAAAGACGTAACTCCCGCCGGGAACCCCTCAGCTTACAGGACTCCTGAAGGCGGCGCACTATTTAAGCAAGGGATACCCTCCGGAAGATGGTAAGATGAACTAAGCATTCACACACCCTAAGCGCCTGAGCACGATTCGCTTCACCCTTTGGTGGAGAGGATTCTCGCGCATCAGCTCTCTCCTCCCCCCATTATTGCTTCCACCATAGCTCTACTGACTTAGCCATCGGAGGGTTTTGCCCCAGGGAGATCCCCTGGGCCCTCTGATACGTTTCCCTATCTTGCAGATTCATCTTCTGGTGATCCATAGCCCGCTCAAGATCCTGCGCGAGATCTCGCCTCTTCAGATCTAATCCCCAAAACCTAACTAAAACCTATAAATAGAACCCAGATTCGACCTGCGTGAACCCTTATTTTGGCTCGCATTGTTTGACGATAAGGAGATCTTATCTCAGGTTGGTTCTTTAGAACTTTATATTCTCCTTAGTTTTATCTAACTCACCTCCAATTTTTGTGCTAGAAGACCCAGCCGTTGGAGAGTTAGAGTGTCTGCAAGTCTCTGGTTCGTTGCAAGCTACATAGGAAATAGTGCGCCGGTCCAGTGAAGATCAAGAGATTAGAAATCCTAAACGAGGTTAGTTCAAGTCAAGCCTTTAGAACTTTTTGTTCTCCTTGGTATCTTCTACCTATCCTCCAATTTTTATGGATTTAGGTCAAGTGGTTAAGAAGAACGAGAGACGGGAAGTTGCTGATTTAGCACAGGACGTGTAGAAACTAGGGCCGACTTCTAGTCAGAAATTTGAAGTCTAGGGATCGAATCAAAGGTAGTTTATCTCATGAAAATACTAAATTAACAAGTTAGGAATAAAAACCATCTAGTTTCATGTGATTTCATGCACTGTACTTAGAGAATTTGATGTTTTATTTTGATTGGGCATCTAGGTTCTCACTACATGCATGAACCATGCCTTTAATAAGAAAAGTAAATATTCTTGGCTTAATTCATGACAACCACACATCTCCATGCGTTTCTTATGATCTAGCCTATCCTATATCACTGTTTAGCATATTTTTCCATATTTTTATTGCCTAGATTAGGCCTGTACCTCGGTTTTTAGTTTCTGACAAGAAACGGTCTCTATCAGACCGCCATACTCATTTAGCGGCCCTACGATAGACCGCTACCATCATGATGTAGTCCTCTTATGACCGTTATTTGTTTTCAGTTCTCTGCTCCTGATTAACTCTAAATAGATTGCAGATTGACCCTATTAACTGTATGATAAACCTAGGTAAATAGGCTTTATCCCTAGTTTTAACCTCATATTCGTGATATTGGTTATGTTGGGCATTCTACTTGATAGATTGCATGTAGTACATGTTTTAAATGATTATTTTAAACTTACGCTATTTTCATGCCAAAACTCATATAGTTTGTATTAAAGTTATTTCTACATGGATCATGGACTTGTCTTATAAATGTTTTGGTCGTTGTTTTGTCACGATCTCACTCTCATCTATAGTCCTTTCTTAAGTACATGGCACGTATTCCGGTATGATGTCATTAGATACACTTTGCACTATAGGCACACAATCTTGGGCTTGTGATCCTCTCTGTTGGATATTCCTTCCACTGGACTAGGTGATCTTGTTGCAAGGCCTCCATAAGTCTCCGCGAGCCTGGGATTCTCACTAAGACGTTGAGCTGGTTGTACCCGCAAAGCCCAATTGTCTAGAAAGCACTTATCTTATCGGTGGTTTTCTGCCTTCTGGATAGTAGCGGCCATCAGGCGACCGCAACTGGACAGTAGCGGCCTTCCCGTGACCACTATCTCAATAAAACGGCCCAGACATGACCGTTTTATGTCTCATTGTTCTTAACCTGGGGTTTGACCCAAGGGTTGATTTTCCTATGATCCTAGACGATCTATTGATTATCTCGAACCTAACATCGTGTTCAATAAGTTATTAATGAATTATGAAAGTTAAGGAATATGCCGTTATGCTGTCGATTTTTTTTCCATGGCATAACCTTGTCATTAAATCTTCCTTGAAATCTCATAAATTCCATTTGGTACGTTCTTGCCTTGGTTATTGTTATCATTTGTTGGAACTTGTTACATTATTGGCCATAATTATATTTCTCGTGGAAGTAGCTTGATTTATAAGTTGAAGATGCAAGTGCGGGCACAGACAGTTGTAGATATATATTTCTCCTCTCCTCAAAACTTGGCGGACAATATGTTATGAATAAAGCAATAATATCACGAGCAAAACAAACGAAACGCAGTGAGAGGAGGGAGAAGAACAGAGAGTGACCGTGATCGCCACCAAAGCGCAGCACGTGACTAGCGTACCGTACTTTGGAAAGGAAGGGGAGACACTCGCCTTGATGCAGCACTGGGAGGAGGTGGGGTCGATGCGGAACCGCCTTAAAGACACACGGTCCTACGATAGGCCGTCTAAGAGTGCTGCCGAACGCGTGGGAAGAAGAACTCCTGGCGGATGGACGGCTTTAAGTGAACCGCAGAAGGAAGAAGGGTGGTGCAGAGGATGCCGCTCGTCTCCTTGAACGGGCCTAAAGGAACCGCGCAAGACCACCACGCCAAGAGTTGCAAAAAGGGTTCACCTCCACCCTCTCCAGCCGGCCAAAGGGGATGGGCCTCGTGCTGATGAAGCGCTGACCTGCAAAACAGTGTGAAGACAAAGAAGAAGTACCCAGATTAGAACTAAATGACGTAGTACGTGTCCATGTAAGAAGAATCAAGCATAAATAAATGGAAAGGGGAATACCTGGGGGGTTTTAAACCCCTAGGGTGACAAAAACGTGGGTGGGTGTGTGCATGATGATGAAAACGAAGGAGGACGTGGAGAGGAAACAATGCATGCAATGAACAATAACGAAAGCTATCAAAAAAGACACAGACGACTCAAACATCAACTACTCCCTGGGCCGGAGGCTCGTATGGACGTAGAGAGCCTCCCTCCTTGGCGCTAGATTGCTCAAGAATACGGCAGGGCTTCGCCGTCGAAAAAAAATCTCCCCCCCTTTGACGTCCGGCCACTAGGGTCTATTTATAGAGCCTAGAAAGCCAGCCTCGAAATTAGGGTTTAGAGGCATTTTCGGGTCGAATTTACAAAAGATAATTCGTAGATAATATCCTTATCTTCCATCCAGATGAAACGGCATCAAAAATGGCTGATTATCCACGGAGAAATCGTTAAAACAAGTCAGGGATAAAACCATGCATAAAAGGATGGAAATCTGTTAAAAAAAACCTCCATCGAAGGGATGAACAGTCTAACGATAGACCGCTCACACCTTGAACGGTTATATTCAGACCGTTCAACCTGTCGGTGGAAATTGAATTAATCAGATAATGAGCCCAATTATCGCTCGAACAGACCGAAACGGCCGGCGTTGGACCCTGAATGATGAACGGTCCAAAATAAGCCGTTTTAACCTTGTCGGTGATAATTCAAATATTTGGATAATTATCTGAGAAAATTGCACGCGTAGGACTCTGAGATATGGGCGGTTGGAATTCGCCCGTCCATTGGTTTGAACGGGCATAATAGGGCCGCACAAAAGCCTGTCGGTGAATATTAAGAAAATCCTCAGAAATTAGCCAAAATGTATGAACGGTCTGGGATCAACCGCCCCAATCCGGAACGGCTGATGTGGGACCGTTCATTCTCTTGGACACTTGACTTTCATAAAATATGTTCACTTAATCAAAGCCAAGGTCCAATAAGCCCTGAATTGATACGGACTTTACCAAGGAGGGAGGCTACCCATAAAATGGGCCCAGGACGTGCCACAAAAAAAAGGCCCAATGAATGATGGACAACTTAGGGCATCAACTAATGGGAGTAAGAGAAACGACTCAGCTTATCGGCATAAAACGGGTGTCAACAGATGCCCCTCCTTAACGTCCTCTTTGTAGGGGAGCGAGCGGAGGTGAAGCGGAGGTGACATGGAACATGGAGACGTAGCAGAAATGCAGCGGAGTGGACCAAAAAAAGCGGGCGTTAAGGTAAAACGACACCTGTTTCTACCAACAAGTGTTGAGAATCTTCCGGAAAACTCTGAACCGAATGTAAGGAGCGATTAGAACAAAAGTGACGCCAATCTAGAGGAACTAAACTAAAAAAATGAAACAAATCGACAAAGCCAACCTCATGGGGGACACAACCCCGCGGTCCAATGAGGGGGCCACAAAAGAAACTAGGCTAAAGCTCCAGACGGGGACCCTTCAATCAACCAAACCAAACGAATCGACCAAAGAAAACCTTCCAATTCAGAGTGGAATTAGTCCTTCTTACTCAAGCATTCGAACATACAGCTGACCATCATTGATGGGACATTCTTCAAGCAAACCATGGGGCATGAAAGCTCAAAAGATGCGTCTGATGCATGCTGGGCTAAAATAAAAGAAATCGTTAAAACAAATGCGAAGAAAGATTAAAATATAGAATACTCGAGAGTACTATTGCCAAGCTGGAAATATCAGAGTCAAGATACCATCCGCAACCACAGCATGCAAGATAGAACCATCCTCCCCATGACATCCCAACTTGACGGCCTATCCGTAGGTTAGACACATGAGCCTGGATCATCATTATTTTTATTGAAGGGGAACATCAGATCCTAGGACACGTAGAAAACCTGCCGGCTCTCGAAATAATAATATAATATCATATAATTAATGCAATAAGGGATTTAGGGACAGAAGGCCATACCTGACTTACCTGTGCAGGTGAAACGGCGAGACTGGCTGAAATGATGCTGCATAAGATGGTTAAGAAATAATTTTCCAAAGAAGATATCAACATTCATGATATAAATACAACACCCAGATAAACGGCCGTATTGTAACCGTGCAACATCCAAAAGGGTTTAACATTAACCGCGCGTACCTGACCTTTGGACCATTCTCACCGGGCCGGTTGCCGAGGATGAACGGTCAGGACCATTCTGTTTAGATAAGAACGGCTCCCTCAGAACCGCGCAGGCCTGGAATTCCAACCGACTTAAAATCAACGGTCAAGAGAGACACACGGTTATAGAGGGACCGTTCACACGATAAACAGTCTAACGATAGACCGTTCTTCTCTGCAACCTCGAAAAAAGGAAACCCCCTCGTCTCCCTCCACCGTAACCGACGGTGGAAGGGACAATGGGGCCAAAAGCCCTCATTCACCCATCCCCTCACTCTCTCTTCTCAACCTCCCTCCCTCTCTCAATCTCTCTCAAGCTCCCTCGATGACCCGGACGAAGCATCAGGCGGCCAGGCCGTCGGCTGTCGGTGAGGGCTCGCCGCCGCCGGAGCAACCGCCACCACCACCGGAGGAGGGAGAGACGCTCGGGGTGACGATGGAAGAGCTCGCCATCGTTGCCGCCGACGAAGAGGCCCCTGTCGGTGAGGAGGAGGTCGCCGGAGGACCATCGCCCACGGGGGCGGCCAAGAAGCCCCGTGATCCCGAGGTAGGCCCCTCCACCTTTCCTCTCATTTCTTTTAATTTCGTTCAATGCATGCTAGTTTAGGGGCTTAGAGATGCTTAGGGGTCAGTTTTAGGGGCCATGGAGGTCTCCCAGCCGGCTGGGGGGGGCGTTCCCCGTCGTCGGGGGCGTTCCCCGTAGAACGGTTCAACAGAAATCGCACGGAATAACAATGCGGTCCGCATAGGACCGTCCAAATCCACACGGCTTGGGGAACGCCGTTCAAACTCACACAGCAAACCAACCATCACAAACAGATACGGTGAGGTCATCACTGTTCACATAGTAAACGGACCGTATTGGTCCGTTCAAACTAGCGACCGAGGTGAAACAATACGGCCCTCACAGGACCGTCCACCATTCATACGGCCAAAGGTGGGCCGCGTTTCCTTAGGAAGACAGGCAGACAGATAGTTCATGGTGGTCCATCCAAGATGGGAATGGTTAGGGATAGGCCGTTTAAGACGGAGAACTTAAGAAGCATAACGGTTTGAAAGGTGCCGCTCCACGGCCGAGCGGTCCGTGGATGGCCGTTCTTTACATCAAGAATTGGACTTTGAGAATTTTATTTAAATGAAACAAAATATGAGAGCTAAATGACTAATATGAATGGAATGGATGAATGCAGGGGAAGCGTAGGACCCGTACCTCCTGGCTGCAGGTCCGTGTAGTGTATCTGGCACTGCCGGACTTTCAGAGGGAGAAGTTGACTGCCATGGGGTTCGCCCCTTTCCTGAGTATTGAGGTGTGTCGCTTCGACGCAGCTCTGCTCTACGCCCTGCACGACCGCTGGGACCCAGTGAGTCGGACGTTCCTTTTCCCGTAGGGGCATATGGTCCCTACGTTGGAGGACGTGGCCAGGCTCACTGGCCTACGTGTGCACGGGTCACCGGTCAGCGGGACTACTTTTCCCGACTACCGAGGGATGGCTCGGGAGTTGCTGGGCTTACAGCTGCGGCGCCCCGAGAGGCAGTCGACCCTCCTTCCCCGGGCTGCTCTCCAGGACAGCCTTGGTCTACGACGAGCCGGCGTTGTAGTGGGCGAGCGGCCGGAGGAGCACTTGGAGCGGCTGGTGGGGCTGGCGAGACCGCGGGTTGCTGCAGGACCGGGACCTGAGGTGGACAGGGTGTTGAGACAGTTCCTGATGCTGATGTTCGGGCGGCTTCTCTTCTCCACGCGGGCGGATGTGATGAGCTGTCGCTTCCTCCCCTTCCTCCAGGAGCTTGATCACGTGGGTGACTACGCTTGGGGAGTGGCGGTCCTCGCCTTCCTCTTCGACACTCTCAGTTCGATGGCACGTCGGACGATGCTTGGGGGCTTCTCCCCCTTACTCCAGGTACGACTTTTATACCCTAGACTCGGTTATGCTATACTACATGCTTGCTAAAATGCTAACACGACCTTGTGATGCAGGTGTGGGCATACGTACGCCTACGCGGGCTAGGTAGGGGCGAGGAGACCCATCCTGGGATCCTACCGATTGCGCGGAGGTGGACAGCACCTCGGGAGATAACAGCCCTGAGACGATAGGTTCGGGAGTTGCAGGATGATCTGGACACCCTACCGTACACCTCGGTATGCTTCTAAACTCAGACTCCTTAATTAAATGCAATTCTTTCATGATTATGATGCTGATGCAGTTTCCTATGCTTGCAGGTACGGTGGACTCCTTATACGGAGGAGAGCCCGGAGGGCCAGCCGTGGGTGGCCGAGGCCCTGGCCTTTTCTGGCCGGGACGTGTGGCTTCACTGCATGAATGTGGTGGAGCCACTGCACTTCAGGTTGGTGATGAGGACCATCGGGGTCCATCAGCCGGCTGTTGAGTTCCCTACGCCTGAGAAGGCGGGGGAACGGGTGACGCGGACGACCCGGGGACTCGGCGAGGCGTACGACTGGACCGCAAGGAACGCCGGGCAGGTCACCGACTGGGCTGTGAGGGGGCGAGTGGTGACCGCCCGGGCAGAGAGCGACAGCGCGTACTACACCGCGTACGCACGGCACTACCAGGACCAGGTGTTCCGGGGTGCTCACCGACCGGTACGACTTCTAAACTTGAATTCCTTCTATTATGCTTATGATTCCTATATGATGATGCACTGACACATGGGCTTCTAAATGCAGTTGGACCCTGCGGGACGAGTGGCAGAGTTGCAGGGACTTCTGCATTCTACCATCAGGGAGCGGGATGAGGCCCGACAGGCCCTGGCCTTACTGGTGAGTCCTCTACACCTTACACTCTTTAAATTATTCAATTCTATATGATTATGATTATGCATGTGACTGACCTGGAGTATTTGGATGCAGCGTGCCGAGGGTGCTCAAAGGGTGAGACCAGATGCCCCTTCCTCTTCTATGACCCAGACTCCGGCCGACCGGGCTGCGAGAGATGCGGAGTTCACTCGGATGGTAGCGCGGGCCAAGGCGGCCGAGGTGGCGCTCACTGAGAGGGTACGCAATTCTAAACTTCCCCTTGCTTATTGTGTTTATGAATGAAATGCTTATGCAACTGCCTAATAATAATATGCAGACAGCCGAGCTGACCCGCCTCCAGACAGAGCTGGAGCAGAGCCGGGTAGTGGCTAGGGAGGAGGTGGCCCGGGTGCGCTAGGAGGCCGCGCGGAGTCGACCGGCAGACGCAGTGGAGACGGCCCTCCTCCGGGCCGAGCTAGAGCGACTACGAGCTGGTGCTACCGAGGCGGACCGCCACCGGGCAGAGGCAGAGCGCTACCGGAGTAAGGCAGAGCAGGCCCGTCTACAGGTTGCCAGGTTGGAGGGCAAGGTGGAGGGTCTGAAGGAGGCGAGCCGGGAGCGCAGCAGGGTGACTGCGAGTGGCAGCCACGGCACCCACGGCTCCATGAGGAGTTACTTTACTGGTTCCTCCGGCCATCGGAGGAACGAGGAGGAGGAGCGGCGACGGCGACGGCGTGATGAGGCGACCTCAGCGATGCCTCCCCCAAAGAGGCATGAGGGCGGTGGAGACAGCGACGGGGGCCAAGGAGAGGGACAGGCTTGACTGTGTACTGGGTCCGTCTTTTGTACATGATGTGATATGATATGATAGTGGTATGCATGTTTTTGTTTTGATTTTTGTTTGTGGGTGACTGTATGTATGCATTAATGAACGTGACTTAGCTTCTAGAGGGGGGTGAAGCAAACGTGCGAGATTGAAAGGTGCGCTCGACCTGAGAGGGGGACGCACTCGCCGACTTGAGTGAAATGAGTGACGTATACGCTAACTGAGTGAGACGAGAGACGCACACGCCGACTGAGTGAGACGAGAGACGTACACGCCGACTGAGTGAGACGAGAGACGCACACGCCGACTGAGTGAGACGAGAGACGCACACGCCGACTGAGTGAGACGAGAGACGCACACGCCGACTGAGTGAGACGAGAGACGCACACGCCGACTGAGTGAGACGAGAGTGCAGGAGTTTGATTGGGGGGCTGAGCATATGGGCGGTTCTTATAGAGCCGTTCATGGAGAAGAGCGGTTCTCCAGAGACCGCTCCAATTTCGTTGGAACGGTTCAATATCAACCGCAAGAATATGTGAACGGCGGATTTTAGACCGTACAAGTCACTGGACTCGGGCTTTCTGAAAGAGATGAATGGTCGATGATGGGCCGTACATTAAGGTGGACGGTCTATCGTAAGACCGTCCAATAGGACATCCTATCTGCTCGGACGGGGACCCCCTGGAGAGTCCCCAGCCCGAGGGTAAGACGCTTTGAACTCATCGCAACCCTATCTTAACCCGTCCTAAACTTATCCGGGCCTAATCCCAAGAGGGTTTGGTTTCCTAACAAGCCCTATAAATGACACAGGGGCCTAAACTCGTAGCTCACACCTCCCCTTACTTCCAAAGCTTGAAATCTCTGATTCTCACCACCAAAACATCATGAAGAGGGCCCTAAAGGTGGGTTCGACGGAGGGAGCACTTTTTGAAGGGCCGAAGCCAGCCAGAAAAGAGCGGGAAGTGCTCCAACGGCTGACCGCAATCCCACGACATCTGAGCTCAAGTCCCATGAGAGAGGTAAGCTTATTATGGTACATTCATTGCAATTCATCTCCTTCCACTTATATTTCCTCCTTTCCCTCTCTTTTGGCATCCAGCTTCTTCCTGGCGTGAGGCGGTACTCTATCTTGAAGTGGCTGGCTCCCATGGTCCGTGCTTTGCCCCTAGGTGTGACGGCCATCCTTCGATCCTGGCATTTGCAACCTCTCCTAGTGCTTGGTCAAAACTACCCAAAACTTTCCCTTGACTGGCACAGCATCTCAGCTATAGTTGAAATATGGCACCCTCAGACCCATACTTTCTTCTTTCCATCATTTGAGGCCACTATTCTACTGGAGGAGGTAGAGACCTATTTTGGGTTCCCTAGGTCCAAGGTGGGGGAGGAAGACTCGATATGCCATACGGTTGCCCCTATAGACCCGAGACTCATTCTAGGGGGATTATCCCAAACAGTAGAGAGGTTCACACTTTCGTAGGCCCGCGCCAGATCCACCTTCTCCCCCTCAGCCAGTGGGTAGTGGAGCATTGTAAGAACCGGAGTGAGCGGGACGATGCTATAGCCAAAGCCACCTCCATTTGTTTATGCGGGGCCCTCTTGTTTCCCTCAGTCGACCACATCTTAGAGATGCCCCTTCTTAGTACCATCAGCGGACTGTGGCAGGGACTTTCCATCTCCCAGGCCATCCTTACTTACTTGTATGAGGGTCTTACTTCAGCAGCTTTGGGAGGCCCCCTCTTTGGTTCCATGATCCTACTGGAATGTTGGTTGGGAGTTAGGATGAAATTCATTCAAAGGGAGGAGGTCACTACAGCGAGCAGGATCTTTGGGAGCCATCCCCTCTTCTTCATAGGTGGCGCGTTCAGATTCTCCCCACAGGTTGAGTGCAGGACAGCTGAAATGAAGACCAGGGACGAGTGGCGCTTGTACATCAATCGGCTGCCCCTGGACAGGTTCGTGATGCGCCCGGGCTTCCTTCATGACACCACCGTCAAAGTTCACAGGAGGACCGGCTTGGACTTGAGGCTCGTGAGCGACACTGCACTGGCGATGTACAGCCCACACCGGTGCTACCTGCAGGTCGGGCTACCCCGGACGGTTCTACCGGCACTACCCCACCTTCCCGCATTGCAAGCGTGGAGGATCGGCGCGGAGGAGGACGAGCAGGCAGTCAGGAGTGCCCTGATTATGTGGGAGGTGAGCAGGGTACTTACTCTACCGGCAGAGGTGGGGGAGATCTCGGTGACACGCCAGGCCTATCTTAGCGAGTTGAGAAAGATACGTCCCCGCGGGGATGCCCAGCGGAGGATTGAGTGATTTCCCTTTTCTTGTTTGATGATGATTGTTGGATGAGACTTATGTTTAGACAGGTTGATATATGAAATGAATAAAGTGGATATGTTTGATTGAACATTCATGAGGTCATGAACCAACTGTCCTTCCAACCTGCCCCTGTACACATGCAAACATGAAAAAGATTAAATCTATCTTAGGCTTAGCCCCTTGCCTATAGCAAGTTAGGAGGTGACCGTTTTCTTGATTTTTGGTCAAGGGGTTAAGCCTTATCAAACAGGTAAATATCAAAAAATGTGAAAAATGCCAATGAATACTATGAATGCAAGCGGGACACACATGATTTGTGAGTTTTGGAATATCTGATTTTTTTTTTGGAATATTGAAATATTCGATTTTTTGGGTTTTGAAATATTCGATTTTTTTGGGTTTTGAAATATTCGATTTTTTTGGGTTTTGAAATATTCGATTTTTTGGGGTTTTGGAATATTCGATCTTTTTTCTTTTTTTTCTTTTTTTTTTTTGAACCAGCTCGGGTTTTAATAGCAGGGACCTTCTCATCTTGCTATGGACTTCCCAGGCCCAGCGCGTGCAGGAGGGGGACTGCCTGTGGTTGGAGTCAACTTTGCTCAACGGTGTTTCTACCAAGGCCATATCCGGGGTGGGGTTCATTCCTTAGGAAAGTAAAAAAAAGATCGAGTGGGAAAGCTGACGACAGTTATAGAGGTTTTTAGGGCTTGAGTTCTTTCCCAGGACACCCCCTTTTCAAAGAATCCGGTCTGTTGCGCCGGGGCTTTGTATCCGTTATCGAACCTTCGTCCGCTCTAGGCACGCATGCGACCAGGCTCATAACGTCCCGCGGGGAAACTATACTACCACTCTTGCCATGCCTAGTTGTATTCTTTCGGGGGGTTTGAGAGCTTCGAGCCTTATGTGCTTTCGGCCTTATCTTTTGATTTTGCCCCTTCTCTTTCTTTTTTTCTTCTTGCTTTCCTTTTCTTTCTTTGCGGAGTGAGGTCTTAACGGACTGCCCCTATTTGAGACCTCTTTTTAATGGGGGGTCTAGGTCAGTTCTCACCCCCTTATTCACCACTTGCCCCTATCTTCAGTCGAGAGAGAGGAAATACAAGGATTTCCACCTTTCCCCGAGCATGGCCAAAGGAGAAACGGTGTCTGGTAGCCTGAGAAAATACCGAACCACAGGCAATCGTGTAGTGTGTGAGATGCTGGACCTGGGTCCTCCTTTCGCAATCTAGTGAGGTATACCATGCCACTGAACCGTTACTGATTCCCCCTTTTATGGATAGAAACGTTTTAAATACAACCCATTCCACGGGTTCGGCAATTCTTCACCCTCCGTGTTGATCAGATGATACGCGTTACCTGGATAAGCTTCTTTGATTACGAAGGGCCCTTCCCAGTTGGGTTGTAGCTTAGACCTGGGACCTGCTGACCTAATGAATTTACGTTTCAAAACCATATTACCTACTTGGAACTTTCTTTCGATGACCTTCTTTTGAAAATATCGCGAGACACGCTTTTGATATACTGAAACATGATTGGCCGCATTCAACCTTTTCTCGTCTAAGAGTTCCAGCTGGACTAGCAGCGCCTCTCGACGTTCGTCAAGATTAAGTTCCTTATCCAGCTGCACTCTTAGGGAAGGGATCAGAATCTCATACGGGAGTACCGCCTCCATCCCATATGTGAGAGCAAAGGGAGTCTGCCCTGTGGGAGTGCGGACGGAGGTGCGATAAGCCCATAGAGCTTCTATCAGTTTGTCGGCCCAATCAGCAAATTTATGTGATTCGCATGTTTTCTTGATAATCTTAAGAAGGGTTTTATTCGTGGCCTTAGCCTGGCCATTACCTTGTGGGTAGTATGGTGATGAATGATGCAGAGCTATGTTGAATTTCTTACAGAGGTCCTGGAGTTCTTGCGAGACGAATTGAGGCCCGTTGTCTGTGACGATGTCGCTTGGCACCCCAAACCCCGAGATAATGTTCTTCATAATGAAGCGGCATACCGTGGTGGCTTTGATTTCTGCATAAGCTTCAGCTTCCGCCCACTTGGTGAAGTACTCTGTAGCCGTCAAAATGAAGGACTTATGTTTAACTGCGGAATTCGGATCACCGAGGGGTCCGATGATATCAAACGCCCACATGGAGAATGGCCAAGGAGCAGACAGGGGATGAAGAGAAGAGGCAGGAGCATGGATCTTGTCGGCGTGGATCTGGCACTGAAGACACCTACGGACATAGGTGGAACAATCTTCTTCTAGGGTTGGCCAGTAGTAGCCCTACCTAAGAATCTTTTTCGCCAACGCCTGTCCATTTACATGCCCTCCACACTCGCTGGAGTGGGCTGCTTCCACGACCTTCCAAGCTTCTTCGTCATCTAGGCACCTCATTAGAACTCCATTCAGAGCCCGCCTATATAATTCACCAGCAATGATAGTGTACCTCGCGGCAACTCTTCTAATAGCTTTTCGCTGCCCAGCGTTTGCCTCTTCCGAAAATGTACCGTCCTTGCAGTACTGCTCAATTTCATAAAACCACGGCAATTCCTCTTCTTCGATGATCTCCTCGAGCTCAGCTAACGATACTTCTTTCACTTCTTCCCTTTCTACCTTCTTCTCCACAGACTTCCTAAGGTCGTCAAACCAGGGATCCTGAAGAGAGGGAACATCTAGCCGTTGGACCACAATGGTCTCAGTGGCACGACTTAGGGGAAATGATAGGGAAGAAGCGAGCGACGCAAGGGCATCAGCCAAGATGTTCTGAGAACGAGGAGTATGAATGTAGACGAGTTTCCTGAGTTGCCTAGCCAAGAGCGTGACTAGATCTTGATAGGGTTTAAGCTTAGGGTCACGGGTGCGGTAAGTTGACAAAACTTGGCGCAGCACCAATTGAGAGTCTCCTATGATGTTAAGATATCGCGCACCCAAGACGTAGGCGTGCTTCAGACCGGCAAGGAGAGCCTCTTACTCGGCTATATTGTTAGTGGCAGGAAATAAGAGTTGATACGCCACGGGGATAGTTACTCCTTCCGGAGTGAGAAGAACGGCGCCAATTCCGCTGCCCTGGGAATTGAGGGCACCATTAAAATGAAGAGACCAGAAAGGAAGGTGAGTAATCACTACCAGGTGTTCATCGGGGAATTCATCCTGGATGGAATCAGTACGAGGGATAGGAGAATGAGCCAGGTGTTCGGCAATAGCATATCCCTTGATTGCTTTCTGCACTATGAAGGTGATGTCGAACTAAGAAAGAAAGCTCTGCCAGCGAGCTAGTCGACTAGAAAGGATGGGCTTTTCCAACAGATAACGAATGGGGTCCATTCTAGAGATGAGCCTAACCTCGTGAGCGAGGAAATAGTGTTTAAGCTTCTGCGCTACCCACACCAGTTCTGCACAGGTCTTCTCCATGGCAGTGTACTTGGATTCAGCGGGATTAAATAACCTTGAGAGATAGTATGCTGCCCTTTCCCTTCCTTCATCGTCTACCTGTGCTAGGACAGCTCCTAGAGAGTCCTCAATCACATAAATGTATAGGATCAGGGGTTTCCCAGGGACGGGTGGTTGTAGAACCGGGGGATTGGAGAGATAGACCTTGAGTTCCTCATAGGCCTTCTGACATTGTTCATTCCATTCAAATTTCGCGCATGCCTTTAGTAATTCGTAAAATGGGCGGCATCTTTGCGAATGCTGAGATATAAATCTCTTGATAAATTGCAAACGCCCGATCAGACCTCGAAGTTCAGTGATGTTCTTTGGCGGCGGCATTTCCATAACGGCCTTTGCTTTGTTCAGATCGATCTGAATCCCCCGTTTGCTAACTATAAACCCGAGCAATTTCCCTGATGCAACTCCGAACACACATTTTTTTGGATTCATCTTTAACTTGTATTCCCTAGCCCTTTGCAACACCTTGGCTAGAATGGCGGGGTGTTCTTCTTGTGACCTCGATTTGACTAAAATATCATCCACGTAAGCTTCCAAGTAGACGTGCATCATATCGTGGAAGATGGCCATCATCGCCCTTTGATAGGTGGCACCTGCATTCTTTAATCCGAATGGCATAACGACGTAGCAGTACGTGCCCCAAGGCGTGGTGAACGAGGTCTTTTCTTGATCTTCCGGAGCCAGAAGGATTTGGTTATACCCAGAATAACCATCCATGAAGGAGAGTGCTTCGTACCCAGCTGTATTATCGACCAAGACATCGATGTGAGGAAGTGGAAAATCATCCTTCGGACATGCTTTGTTCAAGTCCCTGAAGTCAATAAAAATTCGAATTTTACCATCCTTCTTCATTACTGGGACTATGTTTGCCACCCATTGTGGATACAGCACAACTCTAATGAACCTGGCCTTATGCAATTTATCAACTTCTTCCTTAATTCTTAAGGCCATCTGCGGGTGGAATCTCCTTGCTTTCTGTTTAACAGGTGTTGCCCCTGGTTTGAGAATCAATCTATGTTCAACCAGCGCGGGGTCAAGACCGGGCATGTCCTCGTAGGACCAGGCAAAAGAATCGATGTACTCCCTCAAAACTTTGACAAGCTCCTCTTCAACTTGAGGAGGGAGGTTAGCAGAGATAAGTATGGGCCTGGGATCCTCTTCTGTTCCGAGATTGATCTCCTTAGTGGGCTCATCCACTGCCGCGGAAGGTTCGTCAAATTTCTTCAAACCTTGTGCGTATAAATCGGCAGTGTCATCCACTTCATCTTCCTCATCATCCGCTGGGTCCTTCTCATTCATAATTTCATATACTCCTAATCCATCATTGCTCCATACCCCTTCGATTTCCTCATCATCTTCCAAGATAATCGCAGTCTCTACGAATTCAGGACATTTCAACAGGGCATGACATCTTCCAGCCAAATCTTGCAAAAACCTATCGGGAATGGTTTTGGGAGGACGCGTTACGGGAGGCGCCGCAGATGTGGGTGGGCTGACTAGACACGAACTAGATTATATTCTGACCGACTCGACTATCCTAGGAGACTCTGCGCGCTGTACATCTAATCTAGGGGAGAAGAAGTCTACCGGAAAAGAAACAGGGGTCTCGTGCCCCTGGGAATCTGGGTAGAACATAGCGTAATCTTCCAAGGAGACCTCCGTTTTGAAGTTGGCATTTTTTTTTGGAGGCTGGAGGTGATCACACAGCAGGAGGAGGAAGAGGATGGAGGGGGAGGTAACTGCATAGGAAACAACTCAGGGAAAATGCAGTCAAAGAAGGGGTCGGAAGAGGAGAACCACATTTCATGGAGCTGAGCTCCCGGGGGAGGAGGAGTGAACAGGGTTGATAGATCAATGGGCGGGCAGCGCCCGCAAGCACACGGAACAAATAAAATCTCGGGTCTCTCCGTGAAGTACGGGTCGACCACAATTGGAGGGGAACGGGGAACGAAATCCAACTGTTGAAACCAGGAAGTAAGACGGGATGGGGATATAGAATATGTAGTGACAGAGCTCCCCATTTCCCGTGGCTCCTGACGGACCAGTGGCATCGGAGGACGCTTCACCAGCTGCGTCTCCTTCTTCTTCGGCTTTGCTTCTTTTTCATGAAACATCTTCATAAAGCAATCAGAAAGATCTTCCAAGTCGCCGACCAATCCTTGTAGTGACGGTGGTGGATCAGCAAAGGCATAGGCTTCGTTGGTCTTCTCTTCAGGGCTGGACGGCAAGGTCTTCAAGGTGCCGGGCTGCAACGGACCTTTCACAAAATGTTGCCGGTAATCCCAGGTCAATGGCCCAGAATCGCCGAGCATCGACATGGAGGATTCACGGTAGCCGAGGCCCCGACGGCCCATCTTCCTTCCTTTGGGGACGGGGTTGGTCCGGCCCTGTAACTGCGCGCCGAGACCTAAACCGGGCTGATAGCCCAATTTTAGAATCATGTGCCAACCTTTGGAATCTCTCATTTTGGGCTTGACTTTCATGTTGACTGGTGCAGTGGTGGGCTTGCGTGACGCATATGCCCACGAATAGTTCAAGTCCATGACGGAGAGAACAGGCTTGTTGCTTGGCCACAATGTAGGCAGGATCTTGGCGGCTATGGCGTCAACATTTTGAACCGTGGAAATACTCTTTACTTTGACCACTCGTCCTTGGAACGGGAATTTTAAACATTGATGGGCTGTCGAGGGGACGGCATTCAAACTATTCAACCATGGACGACCCAGAATGGCTTTGAACATCGGGTCTATGTCCAACACATAAAATTCCACATCCATAACTAAGGGCCCTAGCTCGGCCTGCACAGTCACCAACCCGTGACAAGCACGTCTGGAGTTATCATAGGCTGCTATTGTAGTCGGTGTCGGCTTGAGCATGTCCTCCGATATATTGCAAGCACGAAGGGTACTCAATGGACACACATTTATTGACGCGCCCGTGTCTACAAGTGCAGACTCTACGGCCATTTTGTTCAGAGAAATGGTAATGCATAATGGCATCTGTCGTGCTTCAGGGGATGCTAACTCTGACTCGGAGAATGAAATAGAAGGCCCCTTAGTAATCGTGGCCAAGACCGAGGGCAGACTATCCACTGCCAGATCTTCACTCACCATCACTTTCTGCAGGAAGGTCTTCAAGGCATCTTGGTGGAGTGGCGACCTCTTGATCAATTCCAACACTGAGATTTTAGCCGGCATCCGGTCTAAATGCTGCAATAAGTCATATCTTGTGCCCGGCATGGGGTCTTCTTCCTCTGTTTCAGCTGTGGGGGGATGAACTTGGATGTTAGGTGCAGATGCACCGGAAGGGGGGAAAATTCTCTGGAAAGGACGCCCACTCCGAAGGGCGCAGTTTGGTGCCGGCATGGGCTGAGATGGACCCCCACTTGGCTCGGTTGGGTAGGTAAGTGGCGTAGCAATGGGGGTGAGGATGGCGGAAGTGGGTTTAATAGGCCCTGGTGGAGGGAGAAGGGGTGAAGTTTTAAGCGGAGGGGAAATAACAGAGGATACGGTGGGCGGCGACGGAAGGACGGGAGGAGTGGAGGGGAGTGGAATGGGCCTAAGGGGCGATGTGGAGGGAGCGACCAATGGTGTGGTGGGTAAAATAGCGGGTCTGAGACTGGAGGGGATAGTAGGTGCGGGAGAGTGGTGGTGGAAGGCCAAGAGGTGTGCGGGGGTTTCATCATCAAACGTCCACCCAGCGCTGGGGGCCGGGCGCTGGACCATATTTACTTGTGCCGGGGCCGGTGCTGGCGGCTGGTGTTGCTGCTGAGGAGCGGGTTGATGTACTGGCATGGGGTTCTGATGGATCCCGAGGTCTTGTTGCTATTGCTGGGGTTGTTGTTGCTGCTGGGGTTGTTGCTGCTGCTGCTGTTGGGGTGCCGCCTGCTGCGGCCTGGCCTGTCTCTGCCTCTGCTTGATATCCTCAATTAACTGGTGCATCTGGGCCCAATCAATTCTCTGCCCCTCATGCAAGTCATACACCAGGTCTCTGAACTGATAACATCGTTCTATCGTGTGCCCGGGTTGCCGATGGAATATGCAATATCGGGATTGATCGGCAGCCGGGTTCCAGTTCGGACACTCAGGAGGCAACTGAAGATCACCAGTATACATTAGAGCAGAGAAAATATCTGGCAAAGTCTCCGGAAGAGGAGGGTAATGAGCCCTTTTCGGAGCTGGTCGAGCAGAGCCATAGGCGGCGGGTGGAGGAACATTATTGTACTGTGGGGGGCGCTGAGGCTGTTGGGGTGGCGAAGGTGCCTGTTGAGGGTATTGCGGGACTTGGAAGGTGGGCTGGGGGATTGGCGGAGTGGCAAACTGGGGGTTGCGCTGAGGATGCGGGAAGCGAGGTGGAGCGGCTTGATGGGGGAATTGAACAGCCTGGACCTGCTCATTAATTTGTACTCCCTTAGTGACGGGGCCATGGGTTTTCTTGGTGGCTTTGGGTTTCTGTGCCTCGAATAAAGAATGGATGGGGGAGTCTTTGAACTGGGTTTGTATGAATCGAGCTCTGCTGTATAGCTGGTGCATGTTTGAGATATCATTCATTGCCAAAATGTTCCTGAAAGTCGGCGTAGCATTGGAAATTAATAACTTTACTTTTTCTTCTTCTGAGATCTGCCCGGGCACACGTGAGGCCATCTGCCTCCAACGATCTGCATAGGTTGCAAAATCTTCCTCCGGCTTCATCTTCTCTACCACTAAATCAGTGAAGGAGTATTCGGGTCCAACCCAGTCTTGAAATCTTTGTATAAACCTTTCCTTGACTGTCTTGAAATTCTCGGCTTCCTCCATAGGCAAGGTGTAGAACCATTCCAGAGCGACCCCTTCCAACGACCGTCGGAACAAATAGGCCATCAGGCGCTCGTCCTGCTGGAACTGCGCTGACTCGTACAAGAACTCCCGAATATGGATGAACGGGTTGCCATTCCCATCGTATTTGCGGTACACGGGGAGCTCGGACTGTGCTGGAAAATGAATGTCCCTGAAGTTAGGGATAGGGACGTCAGCAAGGGATTACGGACCAACTCGCCTCTGGAGGAGATCAATCTGTTGCTTCATAGCAGCCCACTTGTCAAGGATCTCCCGCTCCCGGGAAGGAGGAGAAGGAGCAGGAAGAGCAACATTTGGATAGGAAGCCGGAGGGTGAGCCGTCTGAAGGGGCGGCGCATAGGAGGGACATTGGGCTGAGGAGGGGCCCATATCCGCGCGAGCTAGATGAGCAGCCCCTGGCTGCAGCCTAACAAAATCCATCGGGGCCACGAGGGCCTGCGGCGATGGAGAAGCTGTGGTGTACGGATCAAGATAAGGCATGGAGGGGATCTGAGACTTCCCCTTATCAAACTGTTGATGGACCGAGGTGGAAGCCTGGCCCATTTCCATGTTAGAGGAGCAAAGGATCTGAGGACGGAGAGGCGTGAGATCAATGGGAGCCACAGAGGTGGTCCCGACAACGGGGGAAGTGGTGGCAACAACAGCCGTGCCACGAGGAAGAACTGGGGTCGGGGCATCGCCCCCTTGTAAAGCCTACCGGATGAGATGGAGCTGGGTCGGATCCAGTTGAGCCATCATGTTGAGGAATTGACTGGCGGGATTCTGAATGGAGGGATTTGAAAGAGAGGGTGGAGAACCCTCACCAAGAATGGTCGGGAGTGGAGGGGCATTGCCCTCCCCTCCTTGCACATGGGCGACCCGAGGTGGGTCTTCGAGGAGACCACGAGAGAGAGAGTCCTCGTGAGACTGAGAGTAGTCGTAGGACGCCATCGGGTAAGCTGAATCAAACAAGGGGTTGAAATAAGAATGGAAATGAGAACGGACCCTAGGAGATGATCCTGAGGGACAGAAGCAATCCCACATACACCAAGACACCTAGGACTAGCACCAGTAAAACTAATCAACTAGATCTACCAAGCATACAATGGAGAGAGATGAGAGCAGAATCACTCGGCAATGCAATCAAGTTCTTAAAATGATGCTCGTCAGTTCCTTATATCTTCTTCTTTGAGCTTTAGTGGATTAATGAAGATATAAATCCTCTCAACCACTAGGCGCCTAGCTGGGATAAGAAATGACGAACTGTGTGACTCTATCAGGATCTCTCACTCGCGGATGCAACCCTATACTGGGGGTGGATACGGTAGAACCCGCCCGGCGTCCGTGTGGGAATCCACGGCTCACGGGGGCTTACGGAGGTCCTCGGCAAGGTCCCTAGTCGGCTCCAAGGAATATGGAGACGATAGGAAACCCTACCTCGGTAGGAATGCAACTAATATGAGAAAAGATCGCTGCTCCTATGCGCACCGGAGTGCATGCACAAACTAGTCTAGGAGCTATCAATCAATGAGCAAGTATGCACATGAACAATAAAGAGCATGGTGATGCAATGATGATAAGAGAGCAGGGGGGAAATCAATGAATAGCACCAGGCATGGCAAACCACATGAAATATGACAATCAAATTATAACATAAATACCCTGTGGCACCATATGAACGGCCCCTCTGCGACCGCTCCAACAGTCGAACGGTATGTATGGGACCGCCTAATCCAGGGAGAAAACACAACTACAGAGCAACCACAGGACCTAAAAACACGAGGGAGCAAAACACGAGGGAGCAATGGCAGAAAATACCAAAAGGACGGTCACTGGACAACCGTGTAACCTCACAAACGGTCCTCTATCAGCCGCGTACCTACAATAAGAACAGAGCAAATCGTACCTGTGCTGGAGAACTGAACGGCCGGATCCAGGCCGCTCTGGAGTATAGACGATCTATATCGCACCGTCTGTAACAGGAAAGATCGGCGAAGCTGGGTTGACTGCAGGAGTAGAACGGTGGAATCGCAACCGTGCCTGTTGTTGGGCGGCTCTGTGGGAACCGCTCAGGTCCCAGGGGAAGGCAACGCACCCCAACCTGCAAATCAATCTTGGGAAGAAGAAAAAACTTGGAAGCAAAGAAGGAGGGTCAGCAATCTCAACAGCACGATGGGCATTAGGGGTCCCACCGTGATCGCCACAAAAGGGGTGTAGATATATATTTCTCCTCTCCTCAAAACTTGGCGGACAATATGTTATGAATAAAGCAATAATATCACGAGCAAAACAAACGAAACGCAGTGAGAGGAGGGAGAAGAATAGAGAGTGACCGTGATCGCCACCAAAGCGCAGCACGTGACTAGCGTACCGTACTTTGGAAAGGAAGGGGAGACACTCGCCTTGATGCAGCACTGGGAGGAGGCGCGGTCGATGCGGAACCGCCTTAAAGACACACGGTCCTACGATAGGCCGTCTAAGAGTGCTACCGAACGCGCGGGAAGAAGAACTCCTGGCGGATGGACGGCTTTAAGTGAACCACAGAAGGAAGAAGGGCGGTGCAGAGGATGCCGCTCGTCTCCTTGAACGGGCCTAAAGGAACCGCGCAAGACCACCACGCCAAGAGTTGCAAAAAGGGTTCACCTCCACCCTCTCCAGCCGGCCAAAGGAAATGGGCCTCATGCTGATGAAGCGCTGACCTGCAAAACAGTGTGAAGACAAAGAAGAAGTACCCAGATTAGAACTAAATGACGTAGTACGTGTCCATGTAAGAAGAATCAAGCATAAATAAATGGAAAGGGGAATACCTGGGGGGTTTTAAACCCCTAGGGTGACAAAAACGTGGGTGGGTGTGTGCATGATGATGAAAACGAAGGAGGACGTAAAGAGGAAACAATGCATGCAATGAACAATAACGAAAGCTATCAAAAAAGACACAGACGACTTAAACATCAACTACTCCCTGGACCGGAGGCTCGTATGGACGTAGAGAGCCTCCCTCCTTGGTGCTAGATCGCTCAAGAATACGGCAGGGCTTCGCCGTCGAAAAAAAATCTCCCCCCCTTTGACGTCCGGCCACTAGGGTCTATTTATAGAGCCTAGAAAGCCAGCCTCGAAATTAGGGTTTAGAGGCATTTTCGGGTCGAATTTACAAAAGATAATTCATAGATAATATCCTTATCTTCCATCCAGATGAAACGGCATCAAAAATGGCTGATTATCCACGGAGAAATCGTTAAAACAAATCAGGGATAAAACCATGCATAAAAGGATGGAAATCTGTTAAAAAAAACCTCCATCGAAGGGATGAACGGTCTAACAATAGACCGCTCACGCCTTGAACGGTTATATTCAGACCGTTCAACCTGTCGGTGGAAATTGAATTAATCAGATAATGAGCCCAATTATCGCTCGAATAGACCGAAACGGCCGGCGTTGGACCCTGAACGATGAACGGTCCAAAATAAGCCGTTTTAACCTTGTCGGTGATAATTCAAATATTTGGATAATTATCTGAGAAAATTGCACGCGTAGGACTCTGAGATATGGGCGGTTGGAATTCGCACGTCCATTGGTTTGAATGGGCATAATAGGGCCGCACAAAAGCCTGTCGGTGAATATTAAGAAAATCCTCAGAAATTAGCCAAAATGTATGAACGGTCTAGGATCAACTGCCCCAATCCGGAACGGCTGATGTGGGACCGTTCATTCTCTTGGACACTTGACTTTCATAAAATACGTTCACTTAATCAAAGCCAAGGTCCAATAAGCCTTGAATTGATACGGACTTTACCAAGGAGGGAGGCTACCCATAAAATGGGCCCAGGACGTGCCACAAAAAAAAGGCTCAATGAATGATGGACAACTTAGGGCATCAACTAATGGGAGTAAGAGAAACGACTCAGCTTATCGGCATAAAACGGGTGTCAACAACAGTGTCCTAGGGCTCAACTCTAGTCCCCAAGGTAGATAGCTAGAAACATACTATAAACCATGGGGTATGATGAACACTGGCGTTGCATTATGCTGGGAGTAATTTTTTTATAAACGGGTGAAGATTCACGAAGCAAACGAGGCAATCTTGTGAAATTACATGCTTCCTAGTACATTCTCGTTACATGACTTTCTAGTGCATAGCCTTTATGGTTATGAAAAGTACATTCTTGTTCACGAAAAGCCAAGTTACATTCATGTTATATTCTTGCTTGATCATATTCCCAATCTTTATGAACTCTCATATCTCATCTTAATCATATCTTGTTACTTGTGTTACCTTGGTATTGATATCGTGGGATTTATCGCATTTACTTATCTTACATTCTAGAGCAAAAATGCTAATTATTTAAATATTACCTTAATATTGATACGAAGACACCTACTGGACATGTGTGCTCATTCCCTACTTTGCCAATCTTTTCAAGACATTCTAGCATGTCGGATTCAGACTATTCAAGTGATGGATCCGAGAGTGAATAAAGAAGGAGCGAAGCCTTAGATTGTCATTAGTTGATAGTCAGGAGTCGCTATGTAATTTTCCTTTTTATTGAGTCTAGTTAGTCAAAGAGTCAAGAGCCAACATTATGTAATTTTGATTATTATTCAATAAAAGCTAAGATTTTGTTCAAAACATGTGCATTCATTTCTTACGTGTGAATGTGTTAGCGCTCTGATTATATTGCTTGTTGGAGGTGTACTAGCCGGCTGTTCACGTTCCTGATTAGTTTCCGCTGCATAATCTCGGGACGTGACACTATGGCATTCCACGTTCTCCTGGAATTTTGATATGCATGCTTGAATGCGTGAAATACTTGCTCGACGTGACTTGACTTGACTTGCTAAATGGCCAACTTGTTGAACGATATTCACTTGTGCGTGATCAGTTATAGTTTCACTTGATACTAGTTCATTACGCCTTGATTAAACTTCTATACATGATTCTTTCAATTCAAAACTCTACAATTCCTGCTGATTATGAATCTGCTTTATTTATCATCTCTCGATTTTACTTGTTTTATATCATGCATACTTATAGTTCTTTCCCCACGATTAAATTGTTAATTACTTAAATTCTGTCTGGCGATAGAGATATAAAATCCTACTGAGCTTCTTGCTCACTCCCTACTTTAACATTTTTCAGGTATTCGGTAGATGGAGCGCGTGCAATTGGGAATGGGCCAGAGTGACCTAGTGGACCTAGTGCTTAGAGACCTGAGTTCTTTTTCCTTATTTTCTTAAGTCTAGTTAGTGTCGTGAGTCGTGTTCTTTCCTTTCTTTTCCTTTGTTTTCTTTTATTGAGTCATTTGTTGTAAGTCAAGTCAAATTTGTAAAACTTAAATTCTTGATATCAATAAAATTATAGTTTTGTTAAATTATGGCCTCTTTGTGCCGATCTTGTTATTTTTATGTGTTGATTTTTCTGCTCTGATTGACATGACTATTTCGCTGCCACGTTCTGAGCATGCCTTCTGCTAGTATCGGTTCGGGGCATGACAGCACTCCCCAGGCCAAAGAAGTGCCCGCCACGATTGAATCTACGTCGGGCGAACGGGTAGACTACGACTATTCTTCGGACGAGGTATTTTCGACCGAGGATGCATCTAGGGAGCCCATGGAGTTTGCACCCATTCTGCTACCTTCTATCCTACCGACCTCCTTGAGCTTGGTCGAGGCAGATGTAAGTATAACTTCGCATTCTGCGCACTGGCTCGAGGGTTTCTTCCTAGCTCTCATTGATTCCGGGTCTTGCATGTACAGGTTCCTTAGAAATCAATAGAAGTCCCTACTCCTGAAGCCCCCTTAGTCGAGCCCGAGATGTCAGTATCGGCCGACGCAACACCCGAGCTTGGCATAGTGCCAGCAGTTGAGATAAGTGTAGCTAGTTGTCCTTTGATATTGTGCGAATTCAACTAGCCGCACCTTGCCACGAGTAGTCAGCTCTGCTTTCTTTAGGCAGGCGTCTTTGCTATCAAGGGAATCACCATCCTCTCAATTTTGTGGACCAATATTCAGACTTCTGGTGTTCTTTGGGCCCATGACTGTGCATGGTTCGCTGCCGGTAGCGAGCGTCGACATGGGGAGCCCGTTCTTTGTGCCAAGGTCTATAATGTATAGGCTACCTTTTATGGCATACCCGCTACCTCGGTGTTTTGATACGTCGTTGGACGCGCAGCTATTCGGGCGCTTCATGAAGCGTTTCGTGACAGGATTGCTCGCAACTCGAGCCCACGGGGATGCAAGTTCCCCGGGCATGGTTTAGAGCCTAGCCTTAGTGGTCGTTTCCCCTCCGCAAGCATATTTTGCGCCAGCCTTGCCGCCACAAGAGGCCGTGCCGAGCCCAAGCCGCCCGACTGTGGTGGAGCAAGAAGGAGACTATCCTATAGCTGAGATGACGAATGGCTCCATCGAGGTTGAACTCCCGTCCCCGACGATAGCGTTGCAGGATTCTGCCTTTGAAGGCGAGGCTGCCACTTCCGTCCCGGTAGAGGGCGAAGCGGTAGCCGGCTCATCTTCAATGGATATAGTCATGCGGGACCCCTCCTCAGAGGTGGGGGTCCCGAGTAGCTCGGCTCTGGCCCTTCCGTCTTCCTCGGCCATGGTTGATGTTGAGCTTTGGGCGGGGGTGGACAGTAATGTGGAACTCAGTCTTCCTATAGTGCCCCAGTAGGCCACATCACTTTGGATTTTTCGGTGAGGCAGAACCTGGCTGTGTTGCGGTCTATGGTGCTTGCCGACCCAAAATTCACATGCCAAGGCCTGAAGGCTATTGCGGAGAAATTGACGGAGGCACTACAAATGATGGGCTGTCCACTGGAAGAGTGGTCGCGACGGGTGATATTATTGTTGAAATATTTAAACCACCGTGAGTTCCTCGAGACGCAAGTCCCCAATCAATTTGCCGTGCTCCGCCTGTAGAAGGATGAGTATTTGCAAGCTTTGGAGGTACGGGAAGGCCACAAGGAGCGACACCGGAGGGCCGTGAAAGAGTGTCGCGGCCGCGCCCAGGCCTTGGCGAGCAGGATAGAGCGGCTCAAAGACTGGCTTGCCTCGGCCGATTCTGAACTTCAGAAAGTGGAGGCGACTGAGGACAATGAGGCTGAGCACTTGGTCGTAGCCGAGGTCGAAGCAGCCTCCGTGAAGACCGAGCTGGAGCATCTCCAAGGGCAAGAGGATCGACTAAATGAAATGGTGAACTTCCCTTGTGTCGGGATCCTTCCTCTTGAGGAGATCTTCCGGGGGGTAGACTAAGTGTCGGGCTCTTCTCTTTTATTCTTCTTTTTTGAAATTGTAATCCGGGTGTATGCCCCGAAGTACATGTTGTCACGCCCCGAGCCTTTAATACAGTGGAAGGAATATCGGGAACGTGAACAGCCAACATGGTAAGCCTCTTGTAAGCAAGAAAATCAGAGCGCAAGATAATCACATAAAAGTAATTGCACAAATAATTAGTCCAAAAATCCACTTTATTCATAATAATGATCCAAATGTACATAAGATCATGACTATCAACATCCTTACATTCTTTGACTCAAGAAAATAGAAAATTACAATGTGATTTGACTAGACACTAGATAACTATAGCTTCTCTCGTTCAAATAGATCATCAATCACTCTCGGACCCGCTACTAACATAATCCGAATCCGATCCACTAGTATTTCCTGAAAAGATGAGAAAATAGGTATGAGCACACTTGCCCAGTAGGTATCTTCATATCAACATGAAGGTAATATTTAAGTGATTAATGTTTTAGCTCTAGAGTTAAGATAAAAAAATGAGAATGTGGTAAATCATACGGCATAAATCAAAACATCCAAGAATATAGAATCATGATATATCTGAGCAAGTAGACATGATTGAGTATATGAACAAGTAAGATTTAATCATGTAGATGTAAGTTGGCCTTTCACGAATAAGAATGTACGAGCACGTAACTAGAAAGTACTTACACAATCTCATAAAGGCTATGTACTAGATTGTCATTTAACAAGCATGTAATTTCCATAAGGAGCCTCGTGGATTTCACTCATTTATAAGAGAAAGAACTCCCAGCGTAATAGGACGCCAGTATCATCGTACCCCATGGTTTATAGCACGTTTCTGACCATCGACCGTGGGGGCTAGTATGGAGCCCTTGGACACAATCTGTGCCCGATCTTGCATCTTCAAGTTATAAATCCAGTTACTTCCACGAGATATAACAATAAAGTACGGCCAATAATGTAACAAGTTCAATGATAGCTTCATGATACAATATCAAGGTAAGAATGCACCAAATAAGAATATGGGAGTCCAAAAATGACTTAAAGCAAGGTCATGCCACCGCAGTAATTCGGTAGCGTAATGGCACATTCTTTACTTTCCATTGTTATTAATATATTATTTGACAAGTGTTAAGTTCCAAGCAATCATCAGACCATCTAGGAACTTGTAAAAACCCAACCCAAATGTCAAACCTCGAGTTAGACAGGATCAGGGACCTTGCGGTTGTTTACTGGACCGTTTTTACACGAAAGCGGTCAGATCCAGACCGTTTCATGGAGACATGTGGTCGAGTCAGGACCGTGTAGTAACAGAGTTAATGAAATGAATGAACCAGAACCATGCAGTCTAGGCAGGGCCGCTAGGCATCCTCAGCGGTCTCCGCTAGGTTCCTCTGGCGGTCGTCCAGAAGGCCGCTAGGGTCCAGAACTCACAAAATACCGATAAAGTGCTTTCTAGATAATTGGGTTTGAGGGTATAACCAGCTCGGCGTCCTAGTGGGAATCCTAGGCTCGCGGAGTCTTACAGAGGCCTTGAAACATAATCCCCTAGTCCGACAGAAGGAATATTCGACGGAGAGGTTCATAAGTCCAAGCGAGTGTGCCTATAAGTGCAAAGTGTATCTAATGGTCGCATACCAGAATGTACTTATGAAAATGACTCGTAGATAAGAAGAGATAGTGATAAAACAGCGATCAAAATTAGTCAAGTCTATGGAAATTATATTTATTAATACAAGAGTATAAGTTTTGACATGAAATTAACATAACTTAAAATAATTTCCATGCATATGTGAAACCTGCAATCTACTAGAATAACCCACCAATAACACCAAATTTACAAATGTAGCACTTAAAACAGGAATAAAACCTAATTATCTAGGCTTATCGTAAGATAAATAAGGCTACTCTGCATTATGTTTCGGGTTAACATAATTACAGAACTCAGAAATAAAAGCGGTTGCTCAAGGACCGTTTTATAAGACCTAGCGGTCTATCGTAGGGCCGCAAGGGGACTCCGGCGGTCTTACGGAGACCGTTTTATCTCTTTAGCAAACAGACATTAAAATCGAAGTTCGGGCTTATTCTAGGGCAAAATAATACATGGAAACAAACTAAAAAGGGATATAAAATATGCTACAAAGGAATTAACGTCATGGAGATGCAGGGTTGCATTAATTAAGCTAAGATTGTTATCTTTGAAATTAAGGTTAGGGACTATGCATGCTACATAACCTAAATGCATAGTGATAACAAATCGTCGAATACAGCGTGTACAATGCATGAAATCTTATGAAACAAGAGGGCTTTTGCTCCTATCATTCAATTTTAGCCTTTTCATGAGATAACCTACCTCTGATTTGGGCTTTAGACTTCGAATTTAGGGCTAGAAGTCAACCTTAGTTTCTGCTTGTTCAGAACTGAACCAGCAACTTCGTGGCCTTCTAACTTCTGATTCTCTTCACCTATGACCATGAGTTTTAGAGGGTAAGTAGAGGGTAATAAAAGGAACAAATAACTTTAAAGAACCCCTATCTAATTACCTCATTTAGGACTTCTAATCTGTTGATCTTCCTGGGCCCTTCGCACAAGTTCCTGAGTCACTTGCACTAAACCATCATCTTTGCAAGCCTCTAACTCCTTGTGGACTTGATCTCCTAGAACAAAATTTGGAGGGCAGTTAGACCTTAGGATTATGAACAAAATATTCTAAAGAACCTACCTCAAATAATACTTCCTTACCTTAGTTCCACGCAAGCCAAACGTAAGGGTCGCTCAGGTTGAACTTAAGGTCTATTTATAGGGTTTGCTAGGGTTTTGGAGATTTGAACGAACCTAGAGTCCTAATTAGGGTTTCAATTCGATCCTCTAGCATTCTAGACTCTTCTAACTAAGGGATAGCATCGATCCTGGGTGATTAGGATGCCAAAGTTCCCATCTTTTCATGCCTTCTTCCATTCACGGAATCTAAAGAGCTTTGCGGTCTTGCAGAGACCGTTTCTTGCCTTAAGCGGTCTCTCGATCGACCGTTACTATCCTTTAGCGTCGAATTTGATTTATTTCAAACTCTTTTGATATTTATCCCTATTATTAGCCTATTTATCCTTTAAAAATATGAAAATGATGCTTCTAGAATATGGGCTAGGCCTTTTTAGGTCATGTGGGCCTATTTAAATGGGCCCGGTCCATTAATTAGCGTAAGGCCTTTTTAATTTAATTATCAATTTCTTAATTATTTTAATACCCATTTAGCCTTTATTAAATCTATTTAATCTTTTAGAAAATTCAAAAAAATCCAAATAATTCTAGAAAATTCAAAAAAATCCAAATAATTCTAGAAAATTCTAACATACTTTATAGGAAAATTTGGGACATTACACCCTCCCCCACTTAAGAGAATTTGGTCTCCAAATTCAATGCATGAATTTTATGGAGATTGTACTTACAGTTGAATAGCTCGGGAAATCTCCTGCGCATGGCTTCTTTCGTCTCCCATGTTGCTTCATGTGGTCAAGATTTGCTCCATTGGACCTTGACCATGGGAATAGTTTTATTCCGAAGTTGATGTACTTCTTGTTCAATTATTTTGATTGGTTTTAGCTCGTACGATAAATCTTTTTGAATCTCCAGATTATCATAAGAGATAACGTTGTTGACACATGTTTTTAGCCCGCAAGTTACGTCATTTCTCTTATTCATCAATTTTGATGTCCCGAAGCTTATCTTATCACCTTCCGGCCTTCCAAGTCGACTTACGGCCCATTTAGGTCGACTTCCCTCAAGCATTCGGCCACTTTCTCTACGTTGTCTTGAAAAATGGTCCTTTTTCATCCCCTTTTGTTCCCCTATTCATTAAGTGTCCTTCACCAAAGTTGTTCCATTTTTAAAGCCCTACATTTTATTCTTCTACGTTGTTGGCCATTTCTCCACCGATTTCAAGTTATTTGCATTTTTTGAGCGTGATGCGATGTTCACCTACGTCCCGACATATTTCCTCTATGTTCTCGTCCCATTTTCTCTTTCTTTTGATCGTCTTTTCATCTTACTCTCTTCATGAAAATTGTTCATTTTTTCATTATCTACAATTTCTTTTTCTACCACTTTCACTAGTTATGCATTGTTTTCGAGATATGCTCCTATTTTCAAAGTCACACGAGCTTGGTGGAGGGGACACCACCGGGTCCACTACCGGGCCCACTACTCAGAGCGGACGCCGCACCGCCCCGACTGCACCGAGCTTATGGCTCGGAGATCCTTCCTGAAGACTCGGCTTACGGCTACGGTAGTATATTGCGTATTGAGTATATGTATTTGTGTGTATGTATACATGTATTCCTATATGTATTTTTACTTTCATTTTATTAGGCTAGTCATAGTCAAATATCATGTGTGTAATTATTGTTTTTTTTTATTAAAACCCACAAGTCAAAGTGAGGTGGGTGGGTTTTATTTTATTAGGCTAGGATAGATATGCAAATAAGGGAAATAAGGAAGGTATGTGTGTAATGGGCCTTTCCTATAAATAGGAGGCCAAGGGTGTGTTACGAGACATGAATGAACCATATGAATGAATGAAAACTTTGAAACCCAAGGTGCTTTGCCTTTGTGTTTTTCCTCCTTCCCTCTTTCTCATTTTGTGAGTCTGAGTGTCGCCCGGTGTGAGACCGTCCGGTGTGAGGCCGAGCTGTGTGAGATAGCAATCTATCCGTTCCTGTCCGTGCCGTCAAGAGTTGCCGTCGATCTATTTCCACGTCGCCACCGCGTCAGATTTGGTATCAAAGCCTAACACGGCGCCTCCCTCGACCCCGGCATTCCCGTCGTCGATCTTTCTTTCTCTAGATTGTTAGAAGTGAAAAAAAAAAAGAAACAACAAAAAAAAGAGAAAAGAAGAGTAGCAGAAAGAACTTGGTTGAGAGGAATTTTGAGAAAAAAAATAGAAAAAAAATATCAGAAGAGGCTTACGGTTGAGAGGAAGAAAGGTAAAGAAGAAAAAAAATTTCTCTCTCTCCGTCTCCCTCTCTCTCTCACTCTCTCCGTCTCCCTCTCTCTCTCAATCTTGGTTTCTCTCTCTCTCTCGCGCGCTTCTGTCTCTCGCTCTTTCTCTCTCACGCTAATCTCTCTCTCTCTCTCTCGCGATACTCTCTCTCCCTCGTTCTCTCTCTTAATCTCTCTCTATTTCCCTCTCTCTCTCTCTCCTTCTCTCTCTCTCGGTTGAAGGAAAACAGAAGAAAAAAAAGTCTCAGTTCGCGGCACAGGGCCTCGTCGCCCATGCCAAGTTCAAAAGGGGGGAACGGTCGCAACGGCCAGCTCCTCCCCCTCCCTGCCGCCGCTCCTGGCGCCCGGTGCCCGGCCCCGCGCGCACCGCGCCCGCCGGCGAGCACCGCGCCCCGCGCCCGCCCGGCCGTCGCCCGCACAGCGCGTCAGCGCCCCGTGCGGCCGTGCAGCCGCCTGCGCGCCCCTGCGCCCACGCCTGCACGCCCCTGCGCCCGCGCCAGCAGCGGCCTTCGCGCCCCTGCGCTCACGCCCGCATCCGGCCCCAGCCCGCCTTCGCATGTTGACCGCGCCCGCCCCTGCTTTGGCCTCGTGCCGCGCCCGCCGTGTTGACCACCGCCTCTCCCTCCGTGAATTACGCAGGAAAGAGTGTGAAAGTTTAAAGAATAGTGGTTGAAAAGAAAAAAAGAAAAGTTTGAAAAGTCAAAAAAAGAAAGAGGGTTGAAAAAAAATTGAAAAAAAAAATATGTGCTAAATATATATAATATATATAGGATATATATAATGTTATATATATATATCTATATATATATTTATATATATTATTTGATTAAAAAAAGAGAGGTTTTTAAAAATAAGTTAAATATATATAATATATATATTTGAGATATATATATTCTTATATATATCTATATGTATATATATTATTATATATCTGTTTAACTTATTATTTCTTGTGGCACCCGAGTCCACTATTACGGCTCGGCCCGTGTCTGAGTCGCCCAGATACCGACAGAAGATCCGTAGATTACGGAACGTGCATACTCGAGAGTCTCCCTGCGCGGAGAAAATTTGTGATTGATTTGTTCCCCTGCACGGGAAATTTTGAGTGGTCTATAATAATTCAATCCTCCCTGCGTAGAGTGAATTCTTTGTACCCGGTCAAGCTTCATCGACGCCGTGTGGGCACGCACGTCCCCGCTCACCCTCGTCTCCGGTCGGAGTCAGACTTTTCAGTCTAGCTAGGTACGTGCTCCCCTCGCTTTCTTATTTAGTATCTTTTCAATTGTCGCGCGACGAAGTGAGAGAGAGCCCGATCCATGAAGCCAGTCCCCTGAGTGCATCGCTGTGGACGGAAAGTGAGAGCTTGCTTGTACCCATCCTTAGGCCCTAGACTGTCGCATTAGGGCCCCTTAATTGTCAGGAGGTAGTTCCACAACTACTTCGCCTGCGGGCAAGCAACTTTCCCTGACCAGTCCCTTCAAATTGACCCTTTGCATATCAGCCAGGTCCACACCTTGCTAATTATCGGTCCCAGGACTGCATCATTTAGGTCCGAGGTCGTGCATGCCACGTTGGTCTAGGAATTCATCCGGCCGCCTAGAGCGCCCCTCAACGCTACTCATGGATCAAGAGAGCGTGACTGCTATGCTAGTCCATCTCGAGCACAATCTCGTGGCCCACTTTGAAGAGTCCATAGGCCAACTACGGATGGAACTCGATAAGAGGATCCGAACCTTAGAGGATCGACTGAAGGGAGAGGAAGGAAGAGTGAATGGCCACGGCAATCCCGTAGCCAATCCTAGGGAGGAATAAGACCAAGCCCACCAAAATCAGACTCCCCAAGGTAGAGAGCAAGAGGCCCGTGTGCCTCGAGAGAGAGACCATGACGATGAAGATATCATCCTACGGAACGTCAAGATTGACGCTCCAAGTTTTGATGGGTCCCTTAACCCCGCTACATACCTTGACTGGGAGACCGGGATGGACCAATATTTTGATTGGCATCGCCGCATGACCCCTGCCACAAGGGTGAGGTTTGGCAAAATGAAACTCCTAGGTCAAGCCAAAACTTACTGGTGTAACGTTGAAAATCTCCCAGTCGGGAGACGGGAGGAACCTATAGGCACGTGGGAAGAAATGAAGGATAAATTAAGGGAGAAGTATCTGCCACCCTCCTACCATCAGCGTCTTTTAGACCAATGGCAGAAACTCACCCAAGATGGAAAGTTCGTGGACGAGTACATCGTCAAATTTGATGACTTCTTCCTTCGGAGTCGAGTCATGGAGGATGCCTCCGTCACCCTCTCACGGTTTAGGGCTGGCCTACATGAGAGTATTCAGCTGGAATTATTCTTGCGGAAGGTTAACACCCTCGAACACGCCTACCAGGTTGCACGAGATGTTGAGATGTTTCAAAGGGTGGTCCCACCTCAGGTTCCCATCTACTGCCAACCTGAACCCCGAAACCCCATAGTCCGCTATACTGAGAGAGCTGGCCCCTCCACCTCCTACGTCCCTACTGCTACCCCACTTAGGGCCGTTGCCCCTACTGCTCCTTTCCCAAGGAACCCTTTGTCTGCACCCGCTGCTGTGCCTAGGCTGGAGTATACTCCACCAGTTGAGAGGAGACATGACAAGGGAAAGGGGGTCATCCCTAGCACCTCCCAACCAGCCCCTATCTCGGGAGTCCACTGCTTCAGGTGTCATAACATAGGGCATATTGCCACCAATTATCCCACCCGAGCCTTGGTCATCACTGACCCCCAGTCTACGGAGCTTCCACCTCAGGAAGGAGAGCCCCTTGAGAGATATGAGCCTGACCCTGATCTCATTGCCCAGTTTGAGGAATTAGATGCAGGGTATGATGGAACGCATGTCGAGTACATGCAAGTGGGAGAAATTGTCGAAAGTTCAAACCAGGGAAGACTAGGTGTAGTTCGATGCATCCTCGCACACCCACAGGAGGACGACTGGCGTCAAACCTCCATCTTCCAAACCTACATCATGGTCAAATCTCAACCCTGCAAGGTGATCTTTAACAACGGGAGCTGTATCAATGCAGTCTCTTCAGACTTTGTCTCCCATCTAGGTCTACCTACCCATCCTCATCCGAGGCCATACAACGTGGCTTGGGTTGACGACACGTCTATCCCAGTCACCACTACATGTGTCATTCCCATCCAGTTCCAGTCCTACCAAGGATAAATCCTATGCGATGTAGTGCCTATGAAGGTCGGGAGCATCATCCTAGGACGGCCATGGATCTACGATGTAGACCTTACTACATTCGGTTGGTCCAATCAGTGTTCCTTCTCCCACAATGGAAAGAGGATTCAGTTGTGCTCGACACCCCCAAAGGTGGCCACGGGAAAGAGTCCTACCTCCACACCCGCTGCATCCCCCAAAATTTAGGAAAATGTCCCAACCCCCACCAAAGGGAAGCTTCTCATTCCCTCCTCTCCTACACCTGTCATATCCATCCCTAAGGCCCCTAAGGTTGACCATGACCTGACTAGGTGCCTTAACTTCATAGGTGTTCATGAGATGAATAGAGAGGTTACCGAAGGTGCCCCTGTTTGGGCTGTTGTCGTCACCATTACCCCTGAGGAGTCCCAGGTCTCCATCCCACCTGAAGTCCAGGCAATCCTGCAGGACTTCCAAGACATCTTCCCGGAAGACTTGCCTTCAACACTCCCTCCCATACATGATGTTCAACACGCCATTGATCTTGTCCCTGGGTCCACCCTATCCAACCTTCCTCACTACAGATTAAACCCCAAAGAGCATGCTGAGCTCCAACGAATTGTTGAGAACCTTATCCAAAAGGGCTTCCTCAGGGTGGGCCCATGTGCTGTTCCTGCCTTACTCACACCAAAGAAAGATGGCACCTGGCGGATGTGTGTTGACAGCCGCGCCATCAACAAAATCATTATCAAGTACAGATTTCCCATTCCCCGTCTTGATGACATGCTTGACATGATGAGTGGAGCCACCATCTTTTCCAAGATTGACTTGAAAAGTGGCTACCACCAGGTCCGGATTCGACCAGGGGATGAGCGGAAGACAGCCTTCAAAACAAAAGAAGGTCTGTATGAGTGGCTTGTCATGCCGTTTGGGCTATCCAACGCCCCCAGCACTTTCATGAGGCTTATGACAGAAGCCCTTCGTCCTCTCATTGGTCGCTTTGTTGTTGTCTACTTTAACGACATTCTCATCTATAGCCACAACCCTCAGGATCACATCCACCATTTGAGGGAAGTTTGCGAGACTTTGAGGAGAGAAACCCTGTATGTCAACCTTGCTAAATGTGAATTCATGACAGACCGGGTCACTTTTCTCGGATTTGTGGTTTCAAGTCATGGAGTGTCTGTGGACCAATCCAAGGTCCGAGCCATAGTAGACTGGCCAGAGCCCCAGAATGTCCATGACGTTCGAAGTTTTCATGGGCTAGCCACTTTCTACAGACGCTTCATTCAGGGTTTTAGCACCATTATGGCACCCATTACGGATTGTATCTGTAAGGGGAGTTTTGAGTGGACCAAGGCCACCTCCCAGGCTTTTCGTGCCATAAAGGAGCTCATGACCAAAGCCACTGTCCTCCGCCTACCAGACTTTTCCAAAGTCTTCGAGATATCATGTGACGCATCCGGCGTAGGGATAGGAGGAGTGCTTAGCCAGAAGAGCCACCCTATGGCCTATTTTAGTGAGAAGCTTTCTGATGCGAAGCTTCGCTATTCCACCTACGATAAGGAATTCTACGCTGTGGACCAAGCCCTCAAACACTGGAGACACTATCTCTTACCTCAAGAGTTTGTCTTATATTCGGATCACGAGGCTCTGAAATTCCTTAACTCTCAGAAGGGCTTAAACCCTAGGCATGGTCGGTGGGTAGAATTCCTCCAGTCTTTCACATTTATCCTAAAACATAAGGCTGGAAAGGAAAATAAGGTGGCCGACGCCTTGAGTCGAAGGGTCTCCCTTCTTTACACTGTTCGGGTAGAGGTCATGGGATTTGACCACATGAAGGAACTCTATGGAGAGTGTCCTGATTTTGGCCCTGCCTACTCTGCTCTGTCCGCTGGACCCTCGACAGCCTTTTCTGACTATCTACTCCAGAATGGTTTTCTATTTCGAGGGCAGCAACTCTGTGTCCCGAGGACTTCTGTTCGGGACTTCCTGATTTCGGAAATGCATGCTGGAGGTCTTGCTGGTCACTTTGGCCGTAACAAGACCATCCATTCTGTGGAGGAGCACTTCTATTGGCCTGGCCTAAAGAAAGATGTCGCCAAGATTGTAGCCTAGTGTAGGACATGCACAATGGCCAAACAGGTCAAACAGAACACGGGTCTCTACACTCCTCTCCCCGTTCCTGATCGACCATGGGTTGATGTGAGCATGGATTTTATCCTTGGGTTACCACGCACTACTCACAAGCATGATTCCATCTTTGTTGTTGTTGATAGGTTCTCTAAGATGGCCCACTTCATTGCATGTTCCAAAACATCTGATGCATCTAGAGTAGCCATTTATTCTTCGATGAAGTCGTGCGTCTGCATGGTCTCCCCCAAACTATCGTGTCTGACCGAGATGTTCGGTTCACTAGCTATTTTTGGAAGACACTTTGGCACCTAGTTGGCACCAAACTGAAATTTTCCACTGCCTATCATCCCCAAACTGATGGGCAAACCGAGGTCGTCAATAGGAGTTTAGGAAATCTATTGAGATGTCTTGTAGGGGAACATTCCGGCACTTGGGATCTTCTTTTGCCCAGAGCCGAATTTGCATACAACAGCTCCATCAATAGGTCCATAGGTATGAGTCCATTTGAGGTCGTGCATGGTTACAAACCTAGGAAACCTGTGGATCTCATTCCCCTTCCCCTCGAGTCTAGAACATCCAAGTCAGCTAAGGAATTTGCACAACATGTCAAAAGTCTGCATGAGTCAATTAGCAAGTAAATAAACCTAAGTAATGAGACTTATAAAAAATTGGGTGATTCGCATAGGCGTCACCATGACTTCCAAGAAGGTGACTTGGTTATGGTACGGGTCCGACCGGAACGACTCCCTTCGGGAGCCGTTAAAAAGTTGCAAGCCCGTAGTGATGGACCCTTCCCAATTCTGCGAAAGATTGGCTCCAATGCTTATGTTATGGACTTACCTCCCGAATATGGGATTAGCTCGACTTTTAATGTGGCAGACCTAGTGGCCTACAAGGAACCCACAGCGATTCCTAGTGACCCTTTCGAGCCTTCTCCTCCCATTGAGAGTGAGCCCACCCCTGTGCGTCCTACAGTCTCGAGAGCACCGCGCGAGCACATTGAGAGGATACTGGATGAGCAGGTGACCACTACACAGAGCAGGGTGTACCAGCGCTACCTTGTCCGCTGGTGGGACCGTCCACCTTCTGATGATTCCTGGATCAGCCGGGAAGATCTCTAGCGCCTCGATCCAGATCTGCTGGAGCACTACCACAGCAGTGTCCCCCCTTACTCGACGGAGTCGAGTTCCAGCCGCCCCGGGAGGGTTGGTGGGGACACCACCGGGTCCACTACCGGGCCCACTACTCGGAGCCGACGCCGCACCGCCCCGACTGGACCGAGCTTATGGCTCGGAGATCCTTCCTGAAGACTCGGCTTATGGCTACGGTAGTATATTACGTATTGAGTATATGTATTTATGTGTATGTATACATGTATTCCTACATGTATTTTTACTTTTGTTTTATTAGGCTAGTCATAGTCAAATAACATGTGTGTAATTATTATTTTTTATTTGATTAAAACCCACAAGTCAAAGTGAGGTGGGTGGGTTTTGTTTTATTAGGCTAGGATAGATATGCAAATAAGGGAAATAAGGAAGGTATGTGTGTAATGGGCCTTTCCTATAAATAGGAGGCCAAGGGTGTGTTACGAGACATGAATGAACCATATGAATGAATGAAAACTTTGAAACCCAAGGTGCTTTGCCTTTGTGTTTTTCCTCCTTCCCTCTTTCTCATTTTGTGAGTCTGAGTGTCACACGGTGTGAGACCGTCCGGCGTGAGGCCGAGCTGTGTGAGATAGCAATCTATCCGTTCCCGTCCGTGCCGTCAGGAGTTGTCGTCGATCTATTTCCACGTCGCCGCCGCGTCACTTGGCAGCCACCCAAAGATAGCGGTCAACTGTTGATCGCTACCTAGAACGTGGCAGTCAACCTTTGACCACTTCATGAAGAAAATGGTCAATAGTTGACCGCCATGAACAGTAACTTTTTTATTTTTTATTATTATTTTTAAAATGTCAAATGACGGTCTTCTTGAGACCGCTACTATCAAAAAATGGTCTCAAGAAGACCATTTCTTCTGTTTTTGTGCCATTTTCGCACTGTCTCGCCTCTGTCGTCTGACGGTCGCCTCCTAGACTATTTTTCTTGACCATGCGGTCCTCCTATGACCGTTTTCTTCATGAAGCGGCCGCGCGATAGACCGTTTCTCCAACAGAGAGTCCAGACGATCCTGAACTCCGATTTCTTCGCCACAGGACTCTCTGGTCGTTTTATGCATGCCGGGGTCTCCTTGTGAGGGCTCTATCTTCCCGAATATTCCACCAAATCAACTCCCATTTGTTTCTATCTCTTCTCCTTAATATTATCTCGAGTTTAAGTCATAGAACTCTAATTTTTGTGGAGTATATCTATGGGAATCGTGGACGCAAGTCTTGGGTTTACGCATTTTCGTGTAACAAATTCTTCCAAATTAGGCTCCGGGCCCTTTTTGCGACGCGAATATCTTGCAGATCCTTCCACCAAATAGAGTCTCGTTTGTTCCTAGCTCTTATCCTAACTATTATCTCGAGATTGATCCATAGATCTCGAGATTTGGTGGTCTCTATCCTCAGAAATCGTGAGAGAAAGTTAGGGTTTTCAGTAACTTCTATAAATTCTGCCCATTTCGCAGTTCGTGGGGGGGGGGCTCTTCTTGGACCTAGGGTGAAGCCATGCCGGATCGTCGTCTCTCTTCTTTGACCCCAGGATGTTGAGGGAAGTATAAGCTTCGTTTTGGTTCTTTATTTGCTCGATTTCATCATCGTTTGCTCTCTTAACTTTGCCCCTACCTCTTGCAAATCATCACAGTTTCTGGTTTTCTTGCTACAACTCCGCCACGGGGGCCTGTTCTTCAAGTCGGGGCGGAGTCATGCTTCATCCTCTTCGTCCACCTTCAACTCCATCTTGAAGAGGGGAGTATTAGCTTTGTTTTGATTATATATGTGACTTATTTCTCTCATCTTTTCCCCCTCTTTCAAGCCCCTACTTTTCAGGTTTCACCACTTTGATCTGTCAATCTGAAACCCAGATTTCTTACGACGGGGGCACGTTTGCGTCGCCGGGGCGAAGCCATGGTGCACTTCTGATCCTTCCCTTTGACTTCAGGCTCTTAAGGGAAGTACACTCTTCGTTTTCCTCCATTATGGGCTCATTATCGCGTCTTATTCATGCATATTTTTCTCCATCATTTTGCACTTTCATTCTGTTTTGACACTTAGTCATTTTCTGTCATGTTTTGCACCCTTTTATTTTCTTGTGTTTTTTTCCCCATTTTTCACTATTGTCTTCCCCGTTTTTAACCCTTCTTTTTGCCCTAGTTTCACCACAATACACCCACCTTTCCATAGCATCTTTTCTTTCCCTTTTTGGTGTCTTATTCTGTGAGATATTCAGCGTTCTTTGAGTCCATTTTATGCACTATTCTGCATCTTTCTGCACTGTCTGCATTTTTCACCAAGTCTCCGGCATCATAACTTTCTGTCCAGACCTCCTTTTGGAGTGATTCTTATTTCTGCTTCTTCACAACACTCAAGTCTTCTGTCATCCCAATTTTCACACTGTTTTCATCAGTCTTTGCACCGAGTTTGCATTGTTTCCATAGTTTCTCCTGAATCGTATTTTTGCACATTATTTATCTATGGTCATCATGGCATATTAAATCTATTTATTCATGTTAATCTCATCTCAATATACACACCTATTGTTTGCACCCATTTACAGGGGTTAAAAACCCTCCCCCAGTAAGTTTGCCCTCAATCTTTCATGCTACTTCATGCACTTGGACAGATTTCTACACTTAGCATTTTCTAATGGGTTTTGCTTCTTGTTTTATCTTTGTTTCGTAGGAAAGCATGGAAAGTGAGGCCCTTACCTTCTAGTCGGCTGGAAGGCGAGGAGAGGTAATCCACATAGTCCCCGCATTCTTGATATTGAGCGCGATCATCTTCTTTTTCCAAGGTACACAATGCGCACATAGTCTTCTTTCACATTCTTCGGCGTTGTCATTCCTCAGTGGCGATCATGGTATTCTTCTACATCTTTTGTCACCTTTTTCTTGCTATATGATCATACTACCATGTTCACATAGTCACATATTCATGCTATTCACTTGATTGGCATATTATGTTATCACTCATGCACATATGCTCGTTCATGTGACTTGTGACGCCACGCTCCACATTTCTACACTCACAGCTTTTTTGGCGATGACGGTGGGACATCTAGTGCCCATCACTTTATCCATGCTTTTATGTGATTTTGGTGTGTATATCCATGTTTAGATAGCATTTCATGTTCATATTGTTCATATTGTTTGCATCCATATTGTTATGTTTGCATATGTTCATTATATCTTGATTTGCTAGATTTAGCCTAGAATTTGCGTGCACTCCGGTGCACGTAGGGCCATGCATTCTCATATTGTAGTTGCATTCCTACCTTGGTACGTGATCCTCTCGCTCCCATATTCCTTGGGGTCGACTAGGTGATCTTATCTGGGACCTCCGTAAGTCCCCGTGAGCCGTAGATTCCCACACGGACGTCGGGCCGATTGTACCTTTCCACCTCGTGTCTAGGTTGCATATGTGTGAGGAAGTTAACCTTAGATCAACCCAAGTATGGACCCTTTTCCCTTTAGGATTCCTATCTTCTGAGAGAATTGTGCTTAATTTAAACCATTAAAAGGTCCATTAAAACCATTAAAATTTTTCGCATCATATCAACTTGTTTGATCTTTGGTGGAAACCTCTCACATTCATATTGTTTGTTGGACTCCCCAAGCCCATTTGTGGTGTTGTTTGCTGCATTTTCCCTTCATATAGTCATTTGTGGTCCATCGTTCCGAGCCGCATTTTGCATAAGTCCATTTGTCTCCCGTCTCCTTCCCTCTCGTCATCCCTCTCCTTATTCTTCGAGCCCTTACTTCCCTAATTGTATTCCCTTGATTTTTCTTGTATTATGTCTCCATTTGCCCTCATGGAGCACCACCTTAATCCCTTGTATTCTCCTTCACCTTCCTATTCCCACGTGGATTCCATTTCCCACGCGGGTCCATCTCCTCGTGGCCTCTCCGACCCGTCGGATGAACAAGCCAATCTCATGGCCCACTTATCATCTCTTGTTTGCCAAATGGACCCGGCCCAGGCCCAAAAACTCATTGCTAATCATCTTAAGGGGCCTCATTCTCATAATGGGCCTCATTCCTTTAAGGGGCCATCTTCTGTGAGTGGCCCGCCTTCCTTTAATGGGTCACATTCTCTTAATGGGCCTTATTCCTCCAATGGGCCCCCATCCTTTAACAAGCTGCCTTCTTCCTTCAATGGGCCTACATCCTTTAGTGGGCCTTCTTCCTTTAATGGGTCTCCTTATCTTATTGGGCCTCATTCTCCTAATGGGCCCCATTCCCTTCATGGTCCTTCTATTCCTAATGGGCCTTCCCACCTTAATGGGCCCACTTCCCCTACCCATGTTGCTGCTGGCCCAATGGGTCCCCATGTTCATGATCCTTCCAGGCCCACATATCCTTCCACTCCTACAATGGGCTTCCCTTCTTCTCAGCCCGGATCCTCTCATCCGGCCCATTATTATCATTCTGGTCCAAATTCACGCTCTCTTGCTCAGGTTGGCCTGCATTCCTCTCGATCTCTCCCCATCCAAGAGATGATTGCTCAAACCCAACCCCGACTTGATGAACTACAACATCGAATTGATCCCAAATCCTCCTTAAGTGTTCCATTCGCGTTCCAAGGTCTTCGGCGTCCGCCTCATTCATAAATTCCCACATATCGCCGTTATGGTGGAGTCAGTGACCCGTATGTGCACTTAAAGGAGTTCATTTATGAGTCGGCCCAATTTCGACATGACCAACGTTTGATGGCATATTTGTTCGGTCTGTCATTGGAGGGCCCAACTCGGGATTGGTTCTTTTCGTTGTCGCAAGAGAAGATTATGAATTTTCAAGCTGTTCAAGAGAGATTTATCCAGTAATATCAGGACCAGATTGGGCCCAAGTATTCTGTTGTTGATCTGGCCCACGAGAAGATGAAGTCCGACGAGGAGTTCTCCGCCTTTGCTGACCGCTGGCATCGCCTTGCCGCGCAAGTCCCGGGAAACATTCTGGAGCAGGAGCAAATCAAAATGTTGATTTCCAATGCAACGGCCGAGTACCGCTTCATCTTAGCCCTTAATGATATTCCCTCCTGGCAACAGCTTTATAGCCGAGCCCGCTTCATCCGTCAACAACTCCATGATTCCCTGGACCCCGAGTCTCTTTCACCTTCTACGCCCGCATATACCCCTGTTGCACCCCCCACGAGTCAGCCCTACGCTTCCACATACCAATCTCCCGTGAGTCCACCCTCCGCATACCAATCTTCCACCACCCACTCACCCTCCATGAGTCAGCCTTCCGCCATTTACTCACCTACCACGAGTCAGCCCTCCGCCTCCACATATCCACATGTCTCTCCACCTCCCGTCAAGGGAATATCATACCCCGAGCATGTGGATGCCGTCCACTACATACCTCCCCTCTCCACTCCACATACGCCATTGCCTACGGAACCTCCATTTCCATCACCACAACCTTCTCCCTCACCTTCCCATATCCCTCAGCATCCACCTTGCCCGAAGCGGGGTCCTCGTCCTCCGTTGTCGGAGTGTTTCACTGACATTTTCAGGGCTTTGATGGCCACTCATGCGTTGCAGCTCCCTCTAGTTGTGCCCTGCCGACCCGCGGTTGGGAATATGCTTCAGTATTGTGATTATCATCGCCAGCAGGGGCATTTCGTTGAGGATTGCCCCGAGTTTCGGGAGTATGTTTATGGCTTGGAAGATTAGAAGAGGATTGATTGGGCCGCCATTCACGAAGCTGTTCTATATCTTTGCAGCAAGCAGCAACAGCAGTAGTCGTCGCCCAGGCAGCCGTCTCCATCACAACAAGGCCAGGGGCACCCCTACGAGTCTTCATCTAGCATTGCACCCGCTCTGTCATCTACTTTATCACCCGTTCCCTCACCTATTCCATCACCTACCCCATTACCTTCACCATCTCCTACCCCATCTCCATCTCCTCCACCTACCCAAGCTTCTGCTCAGGCGAGTACCTCTACTTGTTCTATTCCCATTCCTTCTACCCCCACTTCTACTCCCAATGTCGCTCGGCACATTGTGTCGATACGTTAACGGTGGGCACCGTGACCCTCCTCTTCACCCTCTCCATCTCAACCACCTCCACAACCCTCATTGCCTGCATCACCATCTCCTCCATCCTCACCATTGCCTAACCCTCCATCATTTTTGCCAGCTCCTCTCCCCAAATCGCCTAACTCATTGCTTCCGCCTTCATCGTCTCCACCATCTCCACCGCTTTTGTCAGCACCATCTCCACCGCCGTTTCCTTCTCCACCATTACCCTTCTCGCCCGAACCTGAGCAAGCTACCCCGACACCTACACCTTTACCCCCTCCTACACCTCCACCTTTGCCTTTGCCTCCACCTGAGCCTGTCATTGCCGCTATCCCTCCACTACTCACATTACCTTTACCCCCACTGACGCTTTCTAAACCTTCGCCTCCGCCTTCCAAACCTATTACCCCCATTTCCTCTCCATTTATTTCCACCCCACGGAGCGGGTGTGCGCTACCTACGGTGCCCCTTGGGTCTGGTCCCCATAGAGACGATGAGCCTAGTCAGGACAGTTTGGTGCCGGCCGTGCATTTCAAGATTCAAGATTTCATTTGCCGGATGATGATCCGCGTCCTGGTCCTAGGCTATTTTGGGGATGATGAGCCTACACTTTTGAGGACGGTTACCAAGAAAAGCTCCCTTGCACTAGTGCCAGTTTCTTCTCGAGTGAGGCCGGTGGCAATCTCATTACTCGTCGATGGGTTCACTATTGATGTTGTTATCGCATCTCACTCGATTGCTGTTCAGTTCACTGGCCAAGAAGGGTTCTCTACCCAAGTTGTGCTAACTCATACGGCCGCCAAAGGATTGATGGATTCCATGTTCAAGGGGAAATTGGCCGTATTCTCAAGATTTTCCAAGGATATTCTGCACTTGTTATGCAATCTTCCTTGGTTCATTGGTGAGTCGACCACGTCAACGCCGCGCATTACTCTCCCTCAGTTTCGTCCTGCCCTTCTGGTAAGGGAGTTATGCTTCATGCCCGATTGCCGAGTGGAGTTGCCGAATCTCATGCTACTAGTGCCAAGTGACAGAAGTCCGTGGTTTTCTGATATTCATTAATTTGAGGAGTTATTTATTCAAGAATGTCCACCTATTGTTAGCACCATGTGTCTAGGGGCAACCGCCCTAATGAGGCTTCATGTTCATGACCGGGCCAGGCTATCTACCAGATGGGCCCGTTATTTGAGAAGACATTGTAGATCAAGAAGGCCGAAGGTCCAAGTCCGCGCCAGGCGGGTTCATTTCAAGGAAATTTCTGCTAAGAAGAGGCGGCGGTGCAAGTACAAGGGCCGCCGGTTGTGTACTCAGAGGTCCACTTCTTCCCCTCATTATTCCTTTCATTCATCAATTCTATTGCTAAGCTCCCACCCTTGGGTGGTGTACTTGCCCTTTTTTAATCCTATTTCTATCATCTTCTCCTCTCATCCCGAGTCCGCGAACCCTCACTTCTCTTCTTCTCGTTCGGGGCCTCCGGGTTTTTCCCATTATCATGATTTTAGGCCCCGGCCTATGTCCTCCTCTCTTCTCGATCCTGGGACTTCTTCTGATTCTTCTCCTCCGATATCTCCGGGTTCTGTCTCTCATTCTCTATCCCCGACCCTGTCGGGTGTCTCTCACTCTCCTTCCCCGACCTTGTCGGGTGTTTATGATTCTCCTTCCCCGACCCTGTCGGGTGTTTATTCTTCTTCTTCCCCGACCATGTCGGGTGATTCCCATTCCCCTTCTCCGACCACATCGGATGATTTTCCTTCTCATCTTTCTATTCATTCTTCTTCACCCTTTCGGGGTCATTGCCCTTTTTCTTGCTATTTTCGAGGCTTTATTCCACCTTGATCTCATTTGATATTTGTTTATTCTGTATCTAGTTCCTTGTTATCGGGGTCTTTGTGCCTTAACAAGGGAGTTCTAGCCCACGTCTCTCTTCCATTTATCCTTCTTCGTCTAGTGTGGTGTATGCCGCTCCTTCATGCTGAAGAATCTCAATCTTTGTTATCCTCTCCATTTTTTCCTGTCAAGCAAGGCATACAAAAGCTCATGCCACGCGAAGCTCACTGGTCAAGATTTCTTCGGGATGTTACTTTCACGCTATGGATTTGCAAGGTACCTTTATTTTGTGCACGAAACATGCTATCATCGCTATTATTTCTATTTTTCCTGCGCATTGTCATAATTTTGATTTCCTTAACATGCCCAAGTGGCTTTTAGGAAGCTGGGTTATTTAGAGTCAAAAAATGAATAAAAAATAAAAACAAAAAAAAGAGTTCGCTTCTGCAGCATCTCAGGCTGGTGATAGCTCTGTGCTGGGAGTCTAGTTTCTTTCCCCGATCATTGAAGGTGACCTTTGAGCATGAGTTTTCACACACTTCACGGCAAGCCACAGCTGATCTCTTTGAGGCACACCGTTGCTGCTTTGGCCATACCATGGGTATACACAAAGGTCCTTTTCTTTTCTCTGCTCGGCCGAGTGCATGGACAAGAGATTGATGGATGAAATAACCAACCTAGGCGCTCCCCAATACGAGAGAGGTTTCAAATAGGGGCAGTCTTAGAAGGAAAAATCACGAAGGAAAAACTCCATGAAAAATGCCCCTGATCCTAGTAACCGGGCCTGCTTCTCCTAAGGCAAGAGATGAGGTTCACGTAAAACGGTGAAGGGTAGTCCAGCATCATATGTGTATCAAAATCAAAAGTGAGCTTTATTTCAATATCTGGCCAATAAGGGCTATGTCAAAATCATATATGAAAATCAATGCAAAATTATGAAATCAAAGACACAAAGCCCCTGCGCAACAGACTGTATCTTTGAGGGGTAGTTCCCCGGAAAGAAGTCGAATCCTGATGTCTCCCATCCTGCATAAAGCTTATCTCCATTTTTTATTTTCTTCTGCTTCTCCCTCTTAGGCTGGGTTGTATCTGTTGTGCCCATGCATGTGGTTTTGGTTTTGATGATGGTTTTAATGATGGCTTTGATGATTGGTTGTTGATGTGAGTTAATCAAAGGTTCAGTCATCTTGCTGCTCAGTTTAGATTAACATATTTGATGTTCAGTCTTGTTACATGTTAAACTGATGCATAAAGCATTCATTGCTGTGGTTTTGATGATTGATATTGTATTTTGATGATAGCAATGATATAGTGTTTTCATGACATTGTGCCTTGATGATTGCATCATGACTGTGACTGGTACAACTGATATATTGTTTATGTTAGACTTATGTTATGTGCATAGTCTATACAGGGCATCGTGGGGTTTATGCCCTAAGTCTATTCACTGCACATGCATCATTCGTCCAAGTCCATACATTGGACTGTAGTGTGCATTTGGCGAACACATCGCAAGTCTAGACATTGCACTGTAGCATGCATTTCCTTAAAGTCTATACATCGGACTGGTTTGCATTGGCTAAGTATATACAACGTCAGCTCATGCCTTGTCTTAGACAAAGTCTACACAATGGCTTTGGGTCTCCAAGTCTATACAGCCTTTTGCTTCGCCAAAGTCTGTACATTGGTCTGCATAGGCTAAGTGTTTACATTGTCAAGTACAATCATGCACTGGTCATATAGTCTGTACAGCGTGAAGTCTATACTTTGGCACTGTAGCTTACTCGTGCAAGTCTATACCTTGGACTGTCTCGTGTTGTATGAGCATACAACACTTCGTGTTGATTTCCATGCGTGACAGGAAAGCTTGTATGAGGTTAGACTTCGTGTCGTTTCCCTTGTCTTCATCTTCGTGTTGTTTTAGTGTCTACGTCTCCGTGTTGTTTTTATGTTTCTATCTGAGTGTTGGTCTTTCGTTTTTGACTTAGTGTCTTTCTCGCTTTAACCACACTTCGTGTCGATTCTTTGTTTTCCACACCACGTGTCATTGTCGCTTTAGTAACCTTACCTCGTGTCGGTTACTGTTGTCTCCAAGTCTACGTGTCGTTTTCGTGTCATGTTTCCACACTTCGTGCCGTTCATGTTTCGTAACCACACTTCGTGTTGGTTACTGTCGTTCTTGTGACTTTGTGTCGTGTCTCCCAGACTTCGTGTCGTTTTCACTCCGTGTCAACTTCGTCTTAAGTGTTGTTTTTGTCTTTGTGTCAACTTCACTCCGTGTCGAAACCTGTGTTTCGTCTTCGTGTTGTCTTCACCCCGTGTCATTTTTTCAGACTTCGTCTCCGTGTTGTTTTCATAACTTCGTGTCGTGTTTGTTACACCTCGTGTCGTTTTCCGTTTTGTGTCTTCGTGTCATTTTTGTTCTTCCTAGACCTTGTGTCTTTCTTGTGTTGAAACCACACTTCGTGTTGGTTTCTGTTTTGTCTCCATGTATCTCGTGTCGTTCTTCTTTTTACCTCGTGTTGTTTTATAACTTCACTTCGTGTCGTTCTCGCTTTAACCACACTTCGTGTTGCTTTACGTAGACCTTGTGTCTTACTTTGTTTGCAAACACTTTGTGTCGGTTTCTGCTGTCACCCCGTGTTGTTCTCGTGTTATCGTTTATGTCTGTGTGGTCTTACTTCGTGTTACTTACTATTGTACATCGAGTCCTTACTGACTTCGTGTCGTTTTCCCTATTGTGTCCTCGCGTTGTCTCCGTGTCGTTGCTATTTGTCACTTCGTGTTGTTTCGTTTTAACCTCGTTCAAGTTTCTTCTAAAGTACTGTTCTTCTGATAATCTATACAGAGGTGTTCCTTAAATTGATTACTTATCCGATACTCTGTTTTACAGGTGCTCTAACCGTGAAGCAGTACGTGATACAAGGCTGCATCTGGCACGTGATCCAAGATGCAGAGGAGCCTCCACGTGGTCCAAAATATTAGGGCAGGAAACGTGGGAGGCACACGCGTTTTGTGCCCTATCCACCTACTGCTGCTGCTATATATAGGAGCCTTCGTCCACAGATGGAGCGTGATCGAGTTGGCGAGAAGAAAACTTAATACAGAGAGCCACGATCCAGACAGAAAAGAAGAAAAAGAAAAGAAGAAGGGAAAGAGAGTGAGAAAGAGAAAGAAAGAGAGATTGAGTAAGAGATCGAGATAGCAGAGTGTGAAGAAAGGAAGAGGAAGAAGAATAGAGAAGAAGAGAGAGCTAGAGTGATAGAAGCTTCAACAGAAGATCTGTTCCTGCTGTACCGTGGATCAAATCCAGGCCAGCCAGCTCCTGCGAGAGCCACATTTGTTTTTATCTTTTCAGCCTTCTGTTGCTGGTTTCGTTTTTGTTTTTATCCATTTACTGTATTTCCGATCCTCTGTAGAGAGGTCGGGGTTCCTCCTGTGGGTTCAGGAGAAGGGAGACTTTGTGTCTTCGGTTTGCAAGTAGCTGGGTGCTACTTGTGGTTGGTACCCTCCCGTGTGGAGGAAGAGAGACTTGCGTCTCTGGTTGCCTTTGACAGGGTGTCATCGGTTGTTTCCCTCCGGGTTGGAGGAAGGGAGATTTATCTCCGGTTGTGCTTCCCTCTGGGGTTCAGAGGAAGAGAGACTTGGGTCTCTAGGTTCCCCTCCGGGTTGGAGGAAGGGAGGCTTGTTCCTCCGGCTCTGGGCTTGTGAGTAGCAAGTCCGGTGGTTCCCTCCGTGTGTGGAGGAAGAGAGACCGTGTGTCTCTGGTTTCCAAGTGGCTGGAGTCACTTGTGGGTTCCTCCTGTTTGTTCAGGAGAAGGGAGATTGCTATCTCCGGTTGCAAGTAGCTGGGTGCTACTTGTTGTTTCCCTCCGGTTTGGAGGAAGGGAGACTTGTCTCCGGTTCTGGGCTTGTGGATTCAAGTCCAGGGGTTCCCTCCAGGTCTGGAGGAAGAGAGACCTTGTGTCTCTGGTTTGCTAGTGACTGGTCTCACTAGTGGTTCCCTCCGGTTGGGAGGAAGAGGGGAGGTTGTTCCCCTGGTCAAGCTGTTTGGCAGCGTTTGTTGCAGACTGAGTCTGCTGTTTCTAGCGTGAGCTAGTGGAAGCCACACTCGGTTTGAGTGTGGGGTGGATGTAGGTCTGAAGGACCGAACCACCTAAAAACCCCTTGTGCATTGTGGTTTGATTTGTTCATTTGTGCTTCCGCTAGATGAATGCATAGGGGTACTCCATGTGTTTGCTAACTGGTAGAACTGAATAGTTGATTAGCTTTCAGGTTTGGTAAATCTGTCTAGTTAGCATCATAGTTCTAGTTTGGGCGAAATTTTATATTGAGCGAAAGTCTTGTTAGTATTCTAGTTTTAAATTGGGTGAAAGTTTTTAAAGGGCTATATTCATTCACCCCCCCTCTGAATACTGCATCGAACTCAACAGTATCCCGGGTATGGCCTTAATAGGGGCATCGTTCTTTAGAGGCAGTTGGTTGTGGCGAGCCACCCTCACAGGCACGCCCTGCTTAAGGGAAGCTTTAATTAGAGGGGTAGGAACGATGGCCCCTAGCCGGTAATTTGAGCCCGTCTTTGAGTGCTGCAAGTAGCTTTATTTTAAAATCTAAAAAATCAAATATTACCAAAATAAAAAATCAGATATTATTAAAAATTCAAAAAACAAATATTATAAAATTTCAAAAAAATCAGATATGTCAAAAAAAATCCAAAAAATCAAATTTTGTCAAATTTTCAAAAAAAAACAGATAGTCAAAAGCCCCAAAAAATTAGAAATTTCATAATCTAAAAATATGCGTCTTTTATTTTCACATATCTTTGTTTTGAGGACAAGTATGATCTATTTGCTAAGTGTGCATGTTGCAGGTTGCAAGTATTCAAGTCCTTTGCTCCATGTCATTTGTGTTGTCTCATGTCCATATCTTTGATCTGTTCTCTCTTCTTCAATCTTATCTCTTGATCTATTCTGAAGCATTTATCCTTCTCAGCTTTCGCTTCATATATAATCATATCTTCATGAGAGGGCTTTGCCTCACGATTATGAACTTGGCGCTTCTGCTTCTTCTGATCTTGGGCTTTGATTGAAGAGCGTATTTGTCATGTCTTTTGTCCCGACGTGTCCTTGTCACACGTGTCTATGTCCCTCCGTGTCGTCTCGTGTTGTTTTGTCCTTCTGTGTCTGTCATGTTTTCGTCCCACTGTGTTATCGTCGCGCGTGTGTCTTATCCTACCATGCTATGCGTTGTTGTTGTCCCCCGTGGTGTTGTCATCCCACATGCCTTTGTCTAACCATATCTTGTCCCACCGTGTGTGCTGTCCCACCGTGTTGTGGTGTTGTCTTGCCCCACCATACTCCTTAGTCCCGCTCATGCTTGTCATTTGTTCTTGTGGTGCTTGTTATGTTTGTTATGTTATGTTTGGTTTATTTTCACTATGTTTCGTCCATATTTGTCTTTGTTATGTTTAATTCATCATTGATATTTTGTGGTTGTCTTATATCAAAAATCTAAAAAAAATGTCATTTCGCTTGACAGGTAAGTCAGGTATGGCTCTCTATCTCTTCTCATTGTTGCATTACTATATGGTATCTACATTATTATAGCCTCTCAAGGATCGGCTGGTTGCCCGTGTATTCTGGGATCTGATGTTCCCCTTTAACAAAAATGATGATGATCTAGGAGCATACGGTTAATCGTTGGATAGGCCACTCGGTTGAGTCGGGTGGGGGACGATAGACTCTGTCTCGCACGCCGTGGTTGCAAGAAGACTCTTGACCCCGTCTGGCTCAGTCTAACAATAATATCCTTGAGTACTTTCTATTTTATGCTTTCTTTGCATTCGTTTTGATGATTTCTTTATTTTAGCCCAACATGCATCATGTCATTTTTTGAGCACTCACGCCTCGTAATCCGTTCAAGGTTTCTCCTCAACAATGGTTAATTGCACTTCATGTCTCTTAGATAAGAGATTCTCATTCCACTCTAAATTTGAAAATTTTCTCTGATCTTTCCGCTCGGTCTGGTTGGCCAGCGTGATTCCTGTCTGGATTTTATCTCAATTTTACTTTCTCCTTTTCCAGCTTTTCAGTTGTGTTCTTTTCGATCCCCTCATTGTCCGTGAATTGTCTCCCCGATGAGGTTGGTCGTGTTTTCCCTTCCCTCCTTAATTTACTTCTCCATACATGTCTCACCCTTGTCATCATTCCAGGTGATTTGTTCGGCATTTTCAGGAGAATTCCTGTCGCTTGTTGGTTGTGACGGGTGTCTTTTGCCTTGATGCCCGCTTTTCAGTTCTCTCTGCTTCATCTCCATTTCCTATCATTGTCACCTTCGCTCCATCTCCTTTCCATTTCACCTCCGCATCGCTTTCGCTTGTTCCCTTGCAAAGTGAACATCTAGGAGGGGCATCTATTGACACCCGCTTTTAGCCCGCAAGTTGCGTCATTTCTCTTATTCATCAATTTTGATGTCCCGAATTGTCCATTATTTTGGAGCCTTCCTTGGATGGATTTCGATCCCATTTCATTGTTCCCTAGTCTTTAGATTTCGGAGATCATGATTTCTTAGAGCTCTGGGGCTTATCTTATCACCTTCCGGCCTTCCAAGTCGACTTACGGCCCATTAAGGTCGACTTCCCTCAAGCATTCGGCCCCTTTCGCTACGTGTCTTGAAAAATGGTCCTTTTTCATCCCCTTTCGTCCCTCTATTTATTAAGTGTCCTTCACCAAAGTTGTTCCATTTTTAAATTCTTACATTTTCTTCTTCTACGATGTTGGCTAGTTCTCCACTGATTTCAAGTTATTCGTATTTTTCGGGCATGCTGTGTTGTTCACCTACGTACTGACATTTTTCACCTATGTTCTCGCCCCATTTTCTCTCTCTTCTGATCATTTTTTCATCTTACTCTCTTCATAAAAGTTGTTCATTTTTCTGTTATCTACAATTTCTTCTTCTATCATTTTCACTAGTTCTACACCGTTTTTGAGATATGATCCAATTTCTAAAGTCACGCGAGCCTGGCAGCCACCCCAAGATAGCGGTCAACTGTTGATCGCTACCTAGAAGGTGGCGGTCGACTGTTGACCGCTTCATGAAGAAAACGGGCAACAGTTCATCGCCATGAACAGTAACTTTTTTATTTTTTATTATTATTTTTAAAATGTCAAATGACGGTCTTCTTGAGACCGCTACTATCAAAAAACGGTCTCAAGAAGATAGTTTCTTCAGTTTTTGTAACATTTTCGTACCGTCTCGCCTCTATCGCCTGGCAATCGCCTCCTAGACCATTTTTCTTGACCATGCGGTCCTCCTATGACCATTTTCTTCAGGAAGCGGCCGCGCAATAGATCGTTTCCCCAACAGAGAGTCCAGATGATCTTGAACTCCGATTTCTTCGCCTCAGGACTCTCTGGTCGTTTTATGCACGTCGGGGTCTCCTTGTCAGGGCTCTATCTTCCCGAATATTCCACCAAATCAACTCCCATTTGTTTCTATCTCTTCTCCTTAATATTATCTCGACTTTAAGCCATAGAACTCAAATTTTATTGGAGTATATCCGTGGGAATCGTGGACGCAAGTTCTGGGTTTACGCATTTTCGTGCAACAAATTCTTCCAAATTAGGCTCCGGACCCTTCTTGCGGCGTGAATATCTTCCAGTTCCTTCCACCAAATAGAGTCTCATTTTTTCCTAGCTCTTATCCTAACTATTATCTCAAGATTGATCCATAGATCTCGAGATTTGGTGGTCTCTATCCTTGAAAATCATGGGAGAAAGTTAGGGTTTTCAGCAACTTCTATAAATTCTCCCCATTTCGCAGTTCGGGGGGGGGCTCTTCTTGGACCTGGGGCGAAGCCATGCCGAATCGTTGTCTCTCTTATTCGACCCCAGGATGTTGAGGGAAGTATAAGCTTCATTTTGGTTTTTTATTTGCTCGATTTCATCATCATTTGCTCTCTTAACTTTGCTCATACTTCTTGCAAATCATCACAGTTTCTGGTTTTCCTGCTACAACTCCGCGACGGGGGCCTGTTCTTCAAGCCGGGGTGGAGTCATGCTTCATCCTCTTCGTCCACCTTTGACTCCATCTTGAAGAGGGGAGTATTAGCTTTATTTTGATTATTTATGTGACTTATTTCTCTCATCTTTTCCCCCTCTTTCAAGCCCCTACTTTTCAGGTTTCACCACTTTGATCTGTCAATCTGAAACCCAGATTTCTTGCGACGGGGGCACGTTTGCGTCGCCGGGGCGAAGCCATAGTGCACTTCTGATCCTTTCCTTCGACTCCAGGCTCTTAAGAGAAGTACACTCTTCATTTTCCTCCATTATAGGCTCATTATCTCATCCTATTCATGCATATTTTTCTCCATCATTTTGCACTTTCATTCTGTTTTGACACTGTCATTTTTCTGTCATGTTTTGCACCCTTTTATTTTCTTGTGTTTTCTTCCCCATTTTTCACTGTTGTCTTCCCCATTTTTAACCCTTCTTTTTGCCCTAGTTTCGTCACAATACTCACACCTTTCCATAGCATCTTTTCTTTCCCTTTTTGGTGTTTTATTCTGTGAGATATTCAGCGTTCTTTGAGTCCATTTTGTGCATTGTTTTGCATCTTTCTGCACTATCTGCATTTTTCACCAAATCTCCGGCGTCATAACTTTATGTCCAGACCTCCTTTTGGAGTGATTCTTGTTCCTGCGTCTTCACAACACTCAAGTCTTCTGTCATCCCAATTTTCACATTGTTTGGACGTCGTTTGCCATACTATTTTCATCAGTCTTTGCACCCAGTTTGCACTGTTTCCATAGTTTCTCATGAACCACATTTTTGCACATTGTTTATCTATGGTCATCATGGCATATTAAATCTGTTTATTCATGTTAATCTCATCTCAATATACACACCTATTGTTTGCACCCATTTACAGGGGTTAAAAACCCTCCCCCTATAAGTTTACCCTCAATCTTTCATGCTACTTTATGCACTTGGACAGATTTCTACACTTAGCATTTTCTAATAGGTTTTGCTTCTTGTTTTATCTTTGTTTCGCAGGAAAGCATGGAAAGTGAGGCCCTTACCTTCTAGCCGGCTGGAAGGCGAGGAGAGGTAATCCACATAGTCCCCGCATCCTTGATATTGAGCGCGATCATCTTCTTTTTCCAAGGTACACAATGCGCACATAGACTTCTTTCACATTCTTCGGTGTTGTCATTCCTTGGTGGCAATCACGATATTCTTCTACATCTTTTGTCACCTTTTTGTTGCTATATGATCATGCTACCATGTTCACATAGTCACATATTCACGCTATTCACTTGATTGGCATATTATGTTATCACTCATGCACATATGCTCGTTCATGTGACTTGTGACGCCACGCTCCACATTTCTACACTCACAAACATGGAACGGATCATAGACATATTTCTTTAACATAGAGACATGGCATACATCATGAACTCCTGCCAATTGTGGAGGTAATGCTAGAAGATACACCACTTCTCCCTCTCTTTCAAGAATTTCAAAAGGGCCAATGAATCTTGGCCTAAGTTTGTCTTTAATACCAAACCTACGAATACTATGACCAGGGGAAATCTTGAGAAATACATGATCTCCCGCCTGAAATTCCAAATCTCGCCTTCGGTTATCAGCATAGGACTTTTGCCTATCTTGAGCCATCTTGAGTCTTTCTCTTATCACTTTCACCTTGTCAGTTGTATCTCGAACAAGATCAGGGCCTAGAATTTGTCTTTCACCGACCTCGTCCCAGCATATTGGTGTTCGGCAACTTCTTCCATATAATGCCTCAAACGGTGCCATTTGAATGCTAGCTTGGTAGCTATTGTTGTAGGCAAATTCCACTAAAGGTAAATAATCGTGCCAGCTTCCACCGAAATCTATAACACATGCTCTTAGCATATCTTCCACCACTTGATTGGCCCTTTCGGTTTGTCCATCAGTTTGTGGATGAAACGCAGTGCTAAAATTCAATCGGGTCCCTAAGGAGTATTGTAGCCCCTTCCAAAATTATGAAGTAAATCGAGAGTCTCGATCACAAATAATGGTGATAGGGACACCATATAATTTAACAATCTCCTTTATATATAAAGCAGCCAAGATATCCACAGACCATCGGCTTTTAATATGTAGAAATGAACCGATTTTGTTAGATGGTCTATGATCACCCATATCCCATCATGTCCACCTCTTGATTTAGGCAGTCCCATGATAAAATCTATTCCTATACTTTCACATTTCCATTCTAGAATTTCCAAGGGATGTAGTTTTTCAGCAGGTTTTTGATGTTCTGCCTTAATTTGCTAACAAGTAAGACAATGTGATACGTAGTCTGCTATCTCTCTCTTCATATTGGGCCACCAATAATTCCTTTTAAGATCATGATACATCTTGGTAGCACCAGGATGAACAGTATACTTAGATTTATGAGCTTCTTCTAAGATCATCTTCTTAGTATCATCATGATCCGGAATACAAATACAACTGTGAAACAATAACCTCCCGTCATTTGCAATAGAGAAATCCGGTCGTTGTTCCATATCAGCCTTAATCTTCACTAGTATAGGATCATTCTCTTGTAACTTGATTAGATCTTTAATCAATGTAGGTTGAGTCCGGATATTGGCTATAAAGCAATCTTCTTTCTTCATATCAACGTATAAATTCAACTGAGCAAATTTAGAAATAAGATTGGTCATACCTTTCATAAGACTTGATAGCTTTCCCATTGGTTTTCTACTGAGCACATCAGCTACAGCATTTGCCTTGCCTGGATGATATTGAATATCGAAGTCAAAGTCCTTGAGATACTCCAGCCATTGCCTTTGCCTCATATTCAATTCCTTTTGAGAAATGAGGTATTTCAGGCTCTTATGATCTGAATATACAGTAAATTTCTCCCCATAAAGATAATGACGCCAAATTTTTAAGGCAAATATGACAGCAGCCAACTCCATATCATGAACAGGGTAATTCTCCTCATGTCGCTTTAATTGTCTTGAAGCATAGCAAATTACCTTGCCATTTTGCATGAGTACGCACCCTAGGCCAATGCCGGATGCATTTGTATAAACTACAAATCTGCCACCTTCAACAGACAAAGCCAGTACAGGTGCCGTGGTGAGATTCTCCTTAAGGGCCAAGAAATTTTCTTCACATTCCTTTGTCCATTCGAAAGGATTTTCCTTTCTAGTGAGTCTTGTCAAAGGAGCAGCGATTTTGGAGAAATCTTTGATAAATCGCCTATAGTAACCAGCCAGGCCAATGAAACCTTGAACTTCAGATACGGTGTTCGGTCGGCTCCAGTTCTTTAACAGCTTCAACCTTAGAAGGATCTATTGCAATGCCTTCTTTAGAAATAATGTGGCCAAGGAAAGAAACCTCCTTAAGCCAAAATTCACATTTGTTCAACTTAGCATAGAGTTGGTGTTCCTGTAGGGTTCACAACACAACCATTAGATGTTCCTCGTGTTCCTCCTTTGTTTTAGAATAAACGAGGATATCATCAATGAACACGACCACGAATTGATTAAGATATGGTTGGAACACATTGTTCATTAGTTGAATGAATGCAACCGGGGCATTAGTTAACCCGAACGGCATTACCACAAATTCATAGTGTCCGTATCTGCTTTGGAAAGCAGTCTTGTAAATGTCTTCCTCCTTGATCTTCAGTTGATGATAGCCCGACCTGAGGTCAATCTTGGAGAAGTACTCCACGCCAGAAAGTTGGTCAAATAGTTCATTAATACGTGACAGTGGATATTTATTTTTGATGGTAAGTTGATTCAACTGCCGGTAGTGGATGCATAACCTGAGGGAACCATCCTTCTTCTTGACAAATAAGACCGGTGCACCCCAAAGGGATGTGCTAGGTCGAATGAAACCTTTTTCCAGCAGCTCTTGAAGTTGCTTCTTCAATTCCTTCAACTCCGTGGGGGACATCCTGTAAGGAGCTATTGACACAGGTGCTGCTCCAGGCATGAGTTCAATGGTGAAGTTAACCTCCCTTTCGGGCGGCAAACCAGGCAGCTCAGAAGGAAAAATGTCAGAAAACTCCCTGACTACGGGGACTGTGTCTATCTGAATTTCCTTAGACTCGGTAACTACTACGGAGGTAAGGAAAGCTTCACATCCCTGCAAGATGAGTTTGCAAGCGAGAAGGGATGAAATAACGGTAAGATATTTTTGGTATTTGATACCAAGAAAGGAAAATCGCGGAAGACCTGGTTTCCTAAAAGAGATTATCCTATTTGAACAATTGATATAGGCGTCATGGTCTACAAGCCAGTCAACCCCTAATATGACATCATAGCCTTCCATATCAAGACATACGAGATCAGCAGGAAGATTATGCCCTTCTACAGTGACTTCGCTATTAGGGAAATAGGTTTTCAATTCCGTTCTCGACCCTAAAGGGGTAACTATGGTTAAATCCGATGGTAAGAGAACAGGTGAAATAGGCAATATTTTGTAAAGGAATTAGCAATAAAGGAGTGAGTAGCACCAGTATCAAATAGTACGAAAGCAGGATGCGAATGAATGTGAATGGTACCTTCAATGAGTTCTCCTTCTTTAGTTGGTTCATCCTCATCCAGAACGGCATTCAATCTAGCTTGCCGCTTTCGTCCACTGTTGTTCCTTGTAGACTGTTGCTCCTTCATAAGAGGACAGTCAGGCATGCGGTGCTCCCGACTACCACATCTTAGGCATGCGCCAAGACGCTTCCAACACTCTTCGGTCGAATGGCCGAATTTTTCACAGAAAGAGCAAGCAGTTGTGAGAACATTTTCTTCTTCTTTAACCTTCTTGTTCTTGCCATTGCCACTCCCGTTACTATTACGGAATCTCTTCTTGTTATCTCGGGAGTTGTAGGTGATGCTGAATTTTTCTTCTTTTCTTCCTCGCCGATCAGATTTTCGGCTCGGCTCCTCCCCTTTGCCTTTGTGTTTATTGACCTTCTCCAAGGTCCGTTCACACAAGTGTTCCCGTTGGACCATTTTGGCGTAGGTCCGAACATTTTGTGGGCCAAGTTGCTGAATGAAGATGGGTCGTAGCCCGTCCATGAAGTGATTTGCCTTTATAAGATCAGTGCTCACTAAAAGTTGAGCATATGGTGATAAGCGAGAAAATTGTAGTTCATATTCTGCTACCGTCATCATGCCTTGACGTAGTGATGCAAATTCTGCCGCCTTCCTCTCCTTGACATGTTCGGAGAAGTATTTGGCTCAGAAGAGAGTGAAGAATCCCTCCCAAGTGTGCGGAGCATTCGTAGGCGGTGCCAGAACAGACTTCCACCAAGTACAGGCGTCTTTGTTAAGCTGGAATGTGGCAAGATGAACCTTTTCTTGACTGGTGCATTGCATGACATCAAATATCTGGTTCATCTCATCGATCCAATTTTCTGCTTCATCTGGGTTAGAAGATCCAGAGAACCGTGGAGGATTTAAACTCCAGAAATTACTGTGCAAGCTACCCGCGCCAGCCCTTGCACCAACTTGGGCCACGGTCTGCAGGGCTTGGGTAAGACCTGCAACAGTTTGTTGCATCTCGTCCCAGTTCACACGATGAGCCATCGAGAATTCAAGGTACCTGAAAAAGTGGACCTTTAGTTATTTTCCTTAGAATTGGGAAGATTTATCCTAAGATAATTTCTATATAACTATCTCACCCCAGGTTCTACCCAGTTCTCACATGGGTTCGGAATTCTTTCCTAGTTCATAGGTACGGGTCCTTAACCTTGGACTTAACCTATAACATGACATCTTTCCTAGAACATACTTATGCCTAGGCTCTGATACCACTTTAATAGTCACGCCCCGAGCCATTAATACAGCGGAAGGAATATAGGGAACGTGAACAGCCGGCAAGGTAAGCCTCTTGCAAGCAAGAAAATCAGAGCGGAAGACAATCACATAAAAGTAATTGCACAAATAATTAGTCCAAAAATCCACTTTATTCATAATAATGATCCAAATGTACATAAGATCATGACTATCAACATCCTTACATCCTTTGACACAAGAAAATAAAAAATTACAATGTGATTCGACTAGACACTAGATAACTATGGCTTCTCTCATTCAAATAGATCATCAATCGCTCTCGGACCCGCTACTAGCATAATCCGAATTCGATCCACTAGTATTTCCTGAAAAGATGAGAAAATAGGTATGAGCACACTTGCCTAGTAGGTATCTTCGTATCAACATGAAGACAATGTTTTAGTGATTAATGTTTTAGCTCTAGAGTTAAGATAAAAAATTGAGAATGCGGTAAATCATATGGCATAAACTAAAATAGCCAAGAATATAGAATCATGATATATCTGAGCAAGTAGAAATGATCGAGTATATGAACAAGTAAGATTTAATCATGTAGATGTAAGTTGGCCTTTCACGAACAAGAATGTACGAGCACGTAACTAGAAAGTACTTACACAACCTCATAAAGGCTATGTACTAGATTGTCATTTAACAAGCATGTAATTTCCATAAGGAGCCTCGTGGATTTCACTCATTTATAAGAGAAAGTACTCCCAGTGTAATGCGACGCCAGTATCATCGTACCCCATGGTTTATAGCACGTTTCCGACCATCGGCCGTGGGGGCTGCTAGCCCAGAATAGATGGCGGACAAGAAGGGGGTTGAATTGTCCCCCAGTCGAGATGGCATATTTTAAAAACTTTCAAGACTAAATACAGCGGAAATAAAATTAACTACGTTGATAAGCCTAAACTGAAGTGAGATTTAGGTTCACTCGATCTTTTCGATCTCACACGGATTATCAATGCCAAGAACAATTAAATCTAAGGCTAACACAGATAGCGGATGAAGCGATGTGTAGAGGTGCAGTGAATAAAAACCTATCGAATGACCTGTGAAAGGAGGTAGATGAAATGGACAATCACACAGGCAAGCCACATGCAACACGGAGATTTTTAGGTGGTTCGGGACCACGACGGGCTCCCTACGTCCATCCCTCACCGAACCCCGGTGAGGCTTCACTACACACTACAAAATGTAGCAACACAGGGATGAGCCCCAACACCACACACGCTACTTCCGCATCAATGCATACACACGGGCCCTTGCCCCAAGCCGCTGCCACCGCAGCACACACACACGCAGTTGGGGAACACACCCCGGACACAAAAACCACACGAAGACGCAGCTCCGTCTACACTTACAAACTCGGGGAAACTTGCCCCGCAATAGATCCACACACTCGGAGACACAGCTCCGCCACACACAATAATATTCCAAGTTTGACGAAATAAAAGGATATACAATGACCTCCCAAAATATTAATCTATGCTCAAGTAAAAGGATGGAAATGAAAGAAGAAGAAATCCCCCTCAATCCGTAGTGAAACCCGTAGATGAGATGGATGGGTGCGTTTGAAGTATTTGTCCGCAGAGTGGAAGCCAGTCGAAACTATAGGAGCTGCCCAGGTGGAATGTTCAGCAATGGCATTCAGGAATGGGATCAGATTGACAGGGAAAAGCTCGCTGATGGCGTCCTCCTGATCTTCCTCTTCCTTCTCGAAGTAGTTGTGTCGCCCTCCTCTTCTTTCCTGCAAAGAATAGAAAACATTCAGCCCAAGGGATGTCTCCTTCGATGTAGATCGCAGGGTATATATACACAAGGAAAAGAGATGACAAAAGACATTAAATCCCACGCAAAAATCACTTAGAACCACACCCAAACAAGGGTACAAACCCTAGTGGTAAGAGGATAAAAGAGCAATCCAATCGGACCAAGAGATGGGAGGTTCGAAACCAAAATCAGAAACATGATCCGGACGCACCAGAAGAAGTGTCGACTCAAGGAGTCGACACTTTTTCCGATGTATTATGTTCCGTTAATAACTGTGGACATCAAAAAATGACGGTGTCGATCATACGTCATGCACGTCTCGACACTCGAGAGCAAGCCAAAGACGAAAATGCCGAATAAACCTCACGCCTCGCCCGATCAGGATGAGAACCCGCTTGGTGGTCTGCTACCCGTTAAGGGAGCCCCAGGCGGAAGATACGGCTACAACTCTCCGACCGGCCATGTCGAGAGCTGAATCAAAGAAAAGTCGGCAACTCCGGCACAGTCTCGGGATGCACCGAAAGTCATGCAAAGTCTGGGACCAAACCCCAAAGGCTGCAAAGGGAATATTATAGAGGCCATGCATTGCAACTAGAACATTCTAGGAGCGCCAACACTCGAATAAATGGCTGCGACTTCGAAAAGAATCCATTCGAGGCTTAAAACGGCGCGGAAGGGCCTTAAACCGGCGCGCTCTAAACCGGAGCGCTCTAAACCGGCACGCTCTAAACTAGCGCGCCCCTTCAACATCTTAATCCGGCGTGCCCCTCCTTCCCTTGTTAAACTGGCGCGCTCCTCTTTTGGTCCTAAACCGGCGCGCTCACCCCCCGCGTCGTTTTAACCAAACTGTCGTCCCATCTTCAGTCCGATCCCCTGTTTTGGGGTGCGAACAAAGAGAACTTACCTGAAATGGCCGAACAACCTGCACCTGACCGGCGTGCAATTGCCTGAGCCCTTCTTGCTCCCAGGAATGGAAGGCTTCGAGCTCCGCACCGAACGTCGCTTCTTCGTTGGTCACCGTCGGCCAATCTCGTGGAGGCAGCTTGCCTACTCTATCAACCCCTCCACCTGCAGGCCACTCGAGAGCTTGATACACTGAGAGGATGAGAAGAATGGAATGAAAGAGAAGGGGGATTCAGAGATTTCTTCCCCCACCTCCATATATATGACAAACCCGTCAGAAGAAAAAGAAGCTAGCTGCTGGATGGTTGGGCGGTTTTTCAGAGGTGAGAGCTGCCGAGAAGAGGAGCCTAGCCGAAGAGAAGAAAGGCTTCATCCCCGTTCCGGAGAGGTGAGGTGAAGAGAGGAGAGTGAGAGTGAGAGGTGAGTCGGAGGGGAAAGAGCCTGTGCTCTCTTCCCCTCCTTTGTCGATGTATTCTTGCCCCCCCCCCCCTGCAATGTATTTCTTTTTTTATCTCAAGATGAACCTTCTCTATGTTAAAAACCTTCCCCCGTTTATGTGGATGAATAAAAAGAAGTGTCCTTTTGCGAGCTTCCTGTTCTTTGTTTAGCCTCTGCCTCCCTTCTTCACTTTCTATTCATCCAGAGTCTTTGAGGCCTACCTCTCCATGGTATGGCCTTCAAAGGAATCCACGTGATGGATGAACATTCATAGCCCTCTTGTGGCATACATTTGTCCCGTTCACGAAATCACCACTTGTAAGCTGCGGGAGCTCTTGAAGGCTAGTCCTCGAGCCTCCACAAGCGCTTACGGGTTAACGGAGGCCTCACTCTGAGTTTTGAGGTTCACCCCGGAGCAATCCGTTTGGTGTTCCCCATTTTTCTCTGGCAAAACCTTAGTCCGGGGGAGATGCTGCCCAAATTTTGCCAGACGAAGAACACATAAGAACAGACGAACAAGCTAAGCTCTCTGGGAGTAAGCGCAGCGTATGTCTGAAACCGTTGAATCAACCTGAACCTCTGAGTTCCTGCATAAACCCTCCTAATAAAACATTCCATCTTCATGCTCGTTCATCTTAATAAACGATTAAAAGGCTTTAACCTCCTTCTCTATCAACTTAATCCATCAATTAAATGAATAAACCAATCAAAACGTCAATCTACAGGTTAAAGAAACAAGAACAGAAGCGAAAAGAATCAAACAGAATGAAATCAAACCCACAGAGATTAACCCGACGCGCCCTAATCCGGCGTGGGTTAATCCGGCGCGCTACCCCCCCCCCCCACGCCGGATTAGCTTCACACTCAAAACCATCCTCAAACTCCTGAAATGAATAGTGTGCCCCCTTTAGCCTCAATCCGGCGCCCCCCCCCCCTTGTGCTCCCTTATCCGACGCCCTCCTTTGAAGTCCTTACCCGGCACGCCTCTTTTATATAAAGAGGGGGAGGTAAATAATAATAATAATAATGAGAGAAAGGTTCAAACAAAAAAAAAAGAATGCAAAGATCAATGCCAAAAAAAAATTGAAAGGAACTCTATTACCCGTGCTTCAATTAAAAATTTGTTACGGGGGCGCTGCCCCCGGAAACCCCCGTAAGCGGCGCTGCCCCCTTGACCCCTGGGACCTGACCGGGCAGGTCGATCCCCGCGACCTGACCGCGCAGGTCGATCCGCGTGTGAGGGCACACGTTAGTGAGCTCGGGCTACGCACTTAATAATTCACTCCCTCGGACTGGGTGCAAAGAGAAAATCAACGACGCCTTATGGTATCAGACGTGGTTTACGGAATTTCCGACATGGCCATAGTCCGAAATCATCTCCCGCCAACAGTCTATCAACTTGACCCATCCTTACCGAGATCCAATCCGCATTCTCATTAAACTTGCCTTGTTCGTGGCAGACATTTGCGCGGTTTTGTTACCATCTTTTATGCTACAAACACGGACCTTCGTCCGAACATGAAGTGGCCCATGAGTGGCCGACATAGTCCGAACGTTCACGTCCCGATACCAGTTTCTAGCATAGTCCGTCTTTCACTATCCTCCTGCATTATTAGCATTCTCTTTAGGCCGTAGGGCCCTTATTCCCGACAATCAATCAAGGGTGTTCCCCCGTATGGGGGATGTAAATAACGTCGTGGCCTTTACGGCACGGCGGGTTTCGGTCCCGACACGAACTACACAATTGTCTGATTAGTCAGATCGCGCGCAATCGTCACCTAGGTGACTGGCACGCCCTCGCACTTAATAAACCCCAATAAACGAACAACCAACGATTTTTAATAAAAAGTGCGTCCACAATAACAAACATGACCCTAGGTGAAAGTGTCAACTTTTGGAGTCGAAACTTTTTATCACGGGTTCTATCTGCTTCAAAAGAACGTCCTCAGCCTACAGGTGTCGACTCTCAGAGTCAACACTTGCAGCCTGCTGCCTCAAACAGCAGGCTGGGCTACAAGTGTCGACTCTGGGGGTCGACTCTTGTAGCTCCAGAACAGAGAATTGCATAATGCAGTGATATTAAGCCCAAAAACCATATAAATGCATCAAGGCCAAGTTAACCCCATTTGAGAAAATGATTTTTCCAATAGAATACCATGCAAGGAGAGTCATAGAACCAACACCCAAACTTGGGTTCATTTTGAAGAAAACGAAACAAGATATGCAAACCACTATCACTAGATGATCATGAAAAACAAGCATATAGTCATATGCAATAAAGCCAATCTAGCCACATTGAATTGCAGTCAGTATAAGTCTAAAACCTTGAAAGGGCCTTAACCCCAATCAAGACACAACGAATCAAATTCATAAGAAGGTCTTACCATGACTTCAAGGTTTGTGGACCTTAAAGAACCTGCAAAACTTTGAACCACAAAAACAAGTTATTTCACATTAAAGATTCAAGTCTATGCATATAAGGAATCAAGGTCAATGCATATGCTTTAAGCATTATAGGAAAGTTGATGCAAATGACCCAAGGTTGATGCATATAAGTGCTAAGGTCTTAGCATATCAAGCAATCCATTTCCAAATGGAATTTAACCAAACTACTTATGAACTGCAGTTTCAGTCCAGATATTCAAAGTTTAGTCCAAAACTTCCAAAGTTAATTCAGTCAAACCATTCATGAATTTGAAATCAGTCCATAACAAGTTGAACTCTTTCTCCTCACTCAGATATTGAAAGTCCATTGAAAGACCATTCAACAATAGTAAATATCATGTAAGGCTCATTGAAAAACCAACCCTGAGTACAAGTTCAGTCCAATGCAATCTGAAAAACCTTCAACCCCATTTGAAAACTTGATTTAGCCAAGTGAAAAACATGCATTTGAGAGTTTTAAAACCACCATTCAAACATGGTCTTGAAAGGGAATCTAGAAATCAAACTAAGCATGATGCTTCTTGAACTTTTTAGAAAAATATGAATCCTTTACAAAGTAAGCTCAGAATTTCACAACCCACCATACAAAAGTAATACTTCAGAATTTTCCAAGAGCGAAATGAACACTTGAAGATTCATTCACCAAAAGCAAACATGTTCTAACCTCAAAAACCTCATTTACTTCAAACACTCAATCATGGCTTTCATATATCCAGAATTCATCATGTTTAAACATGAACATATGGAGTTCATCAAACCTGCGAAAGTGTAGAAATTATATGATCAAGAGAGCTTTACTAATTCAACAAAAGCTGAAATGGCAATGCATTTACACAATGCCTTGCAACCAAATTCTCACACAATGTATAAACCAGAAAAGCCATCCAAATGAGATATATACAAGGAGAACAAAGAAGGCCATGTCAACCCATGAACTATCTACATGAAGCACATTCATTTATTCAAGTTATGAACATCATGCAACCAAGTGCAATACATGAATCTCATTCAACTTAAATAGGTCAATGCCCAAGTGAAGCAAATCAAGACTCAAGGCACGTCAAATGTCCCATGATAAATATGCAAGAGTCACATTCATGATACGCAGGAACCAAAGGACATTTTCCATGAACTTACACACAATATTTTGTTATCATCAAAACCATCACCAAAGATAACGAGGGAGCACAGCGAACCCAATATGGGCTAGTATGGAGCTCTTGGACACAATTCGTTCCCGGTCTTGCATCTTCAGGTTATAAATCCAGCTACTTCCACGAGATATAACAATAAAGTACGGCCAATAATGTAACAAGTTCAATGATAGCTTCATGATACAATATCAAGGTAAGAATGCATCAAATAAGAATATGGGAGTCCAAAAATGACTTAAAGCACGGTCATGCCACGACAGTAATTCGGTAGCATAACGGCACATTCTTTACTTTCCATCGTTATTAATATCTTATTTGACAAGTGTTAAGTTCCAAGCAATCATCAGACCATCTAGGAACTTGCAAAAAACCAACCCAAAGGTCAAACCTCGGGTTAGATAGGATCAGGGACCTTGCGGTAGTTTACTGGACCATTTTTTACACGAAAGCGGTCAGATCCAGACCGTTTCATGGAGACATGCGGTCGTGTCATGACCATTTAGTAACAGAGTTAATGAAATGAATGAACCAGAACCATGCGGTCTAGGCAGGGCCGCTAGGCGTCCTTAGCAGTCAGGTAAATGGCCGCTAGGCGTCCTTAGCAGTCAGGTAAATGGCCGCTAGGCGTCCTTAGCAGTCAAGTAAATGGCCGCTAGGTTCCTCTGGCGGTCGTCCAGAAAGCCGCTAGGGTCCAAAACTCACAAAACACAAGTAAAGTGCTTTCTAGACAATTGGGTTTGAGGGTACAACTAGCTCGGCGTCCTAGTGGGAATCCCAGGCTCGTGGAGTCTTACGGAGGCCTTGAAACATAATCCCCTAGTCCGATAGAAGGAATATTCGATGGAGAGGTTCATAAGTCCAAGAGAGTGTGCCTATAAGTGCAAAGTGTATCTAATGGTCGTATGCCGAAATGTACTTATGAAAATGACTCGTAGATAAGAAGAGATCGTGATAAAACAACGATCAAAACTAGTCAAGTCCATGAAAATTATATTCATTAACACAAGAGTATAAGTTTTGACATGAAATTAACATAACTTAAAATAATTTCCATGCATATGTGAAACCTACAATCTACTAGAATAATCCACCAATACAACCAAATTTACAAATGTAGCACTTAAAACATGAATAAAACCTAATTATCTAGGCTTATCATAAGATAAATAAGGCTACTCTGCATTATGTTTCGAGTTAACATAATTACAGAACTCGAAAAAAAAAAGCGGTCGCTTAAGGACCATTTTATCATACCTAGCGGTCTATCGAAGGGCCGCAAGGGGACTCTGGCGGTCTTACGGAGACTGTTTTGTCTCTGTAGCAGACAGACATTAAAACTGAAGTTCAAGCTTATTCTAGGGCAAAATAATGCATGGAAACAAACTAGAAAGGGATATAAAACATGATGCAAAGGAATTAACGCCATGGAGATGCAGGGTTGCATAAATTAAGCTAAGATCGTTATCTTTGAAATTAAGGTTAGGGACTATGCATGCTACATAACCTAAATGCGCAATGATAACAAATCGTCGAATACAACGTGTATAATGCATGGAATCTTATGAAACAAGAGGACTTTTGCTCCTATAATTCAGTTTTAGCCTTTTCATGAGATAACCTACCTCTGATCTAGGCTTTAGACTTCGAATCTAGGGCTATAAATCAACCCTAATTTCTACTCGTTCAGAACCGAACCACCAACTTCGTGGCCTTTTAACTTCTGATTCTCTTCACCTATGACCACGAATTTTAGAGGGTAAGTATAGGATACTAAAAGGAACAAATAACTCTAAAGAACCCCTATATAATTACCTCATTTAGGACTTCTAATCTGGTGATCTTCCTAGGCCCTTCGCACAAGTTCCTGAGTCACTTGCACTGAACCAGCGTCTTTGCAGGCCTCTAACTCCTTGTGGGCTTGATCTCCTAGAATGAAATTTTGAGGGCAGTTAGATCTTAACATTATGAACAAAATATTCTAAAGAACCTACCTCAAATAATCATTCCTTACCTTAGTTCCACGCGATCCAAACGTAAGGGTCACTTAGGTTGAACTTAAGGTCTATTTATAGGGTTAGCTAGGGTTTTGGAGATTTGAACGAACCTAGAGTCCTAATTAGGGTTTCAATTAGATCCTCTAGCATTCTAGACTCTTCTAACTAAGGGATAACATCGATCCTGGGTGATTAGGATGCCAAAGTTCCCATTTTTTCATACCTTCTTCCATTCACGGAATCTGAAGAGCTTTACGGTCTCGTAGAGACCATTTCTTGCCTTAAGCGGTCTCTCGATAGACCGTTTCTATCCTTTAGCACCGAATTTGATTTATTTCAAACTCTTTTGATATTTATCTCTATTATTAGCCTATTTATCTTTTAAAAATCTGAAAATTGTTCTTCTAGAATATGGGCTAGGCCTTTTTAGGTCATGTGGGCCTATTTGAAGGGGCCTGGTCCATTAATTAGCGTAAGGCATTTTTAATTTAATTAACAATTTCTTAATTCTTTTAATACCCATTTAGCCTTTATTAAATATACTTAATGTTTTAGAAAATTCAAAAAAATTCCAAATAATTCTAAAAAATTCTAACATACTTTATAGGAAACTTTGGGGCATTACACATGTAGCTTGCCCTTTTGCAGGAAATGAAATATTACAACTTCACACATGTCTTATGCATGCATGCATGCATGTCCGCGGTAATTCTTTCCTTCTCTTTGCATAGTCTTGGAGTGTGTTGGCGAGGAGTGGACCCCGTTAGGCATTTCGCTCGAGAGAAGTCCGGTAAAGACCCATGTGGATGCACAGGAGAGAGCTCACCCTTTCAGGGAAAGGATGAGGAAATCACTCCACCGTACGAGCCGTGTGGGTTGCCACCTAGCACTGATAGATCGCCCGAGCTGCGTGGTTTGATTCGGCCGTCAAGGGATGGAGAGAAGAGTTTATTCATTCATTGATCTGAATAGAAGGTCCAAATCAAATGGGTTATTCGTCACCCTGAAGGGACGGAGAGAAGAGTTTGTTCATTCAACAACCTGGATGGAGGGTCCAAATCAAAAGGGCTGTCCATCACCCCGAAGAGACGGAGAGAATAGTTTGTTCATTCAATGACCTGGATGGAGGGTCCAAATCAAAAGGGTTAAGGGACGAAAAGAAGAGTTTGTTCATTCAATGACCAGATGGTCCAAATCAAAAGGGTTGTTCGTCACCCCGAAGGGACGACGTGGTCGATTCGTTGACACAGGACTAGTGTCAGCGCAAGGGAAAGTTGTCTTTTTATTCCTTAACCCAAACGGAAGGTTTAGGCCAGGTGCCTCTTCATCAATACCGATAGGATATCGGAAACTGACGTGGTCTATTTGTCTCTTTGTCTCTTTGTCCCTTCATTGACATGGGTAGGTGTCAAAACAAGGGAATGGTCTTTTCTTTATTCCTGATCTCGGACGAAAGGCCTAGGACAGGTGTCTCCTCATCAGTACCGACGGGACATCGAAAACTGATGTGGTTTGTTTGTCTCTTTGTCTCTTCATTGGCATGGGGTTAGTACCAACGCAAGGAAATGTCTCTTTCTGTTCCCAACCCAGACGAAAGGTTCGGGTAAAATGTTTCTTCGTCAGTGGCGATAGGGTGTCGATGACTGACGTGGTCTGTTCGTCTCTTTGTCTCTTCATTGACACGGGGTTAGTGTCAAAGCAAGGAAAGATTTCATTCTCAACTCGAACAGAAGGTTTAGGTCCAGTGTTCTTTTGTCAGTGGCGACAGGGTGTTGGTGACTGACGTGGTCTATTCGTCTCTTTGTATCTTCATCATCACAGGGTTAGTACCAACGCAAGGAAAGGTCTCTTTTCCCTTTGACCCTAAATGGGCATCCCGGGCAGAAACTTTGCTTTAGCAAGCATTAAAAATCCCTTTTTTTCATTTTTTTCTTTTTGCTACTATCTTCTTTTCTTTCTTCCTTCTTTGCTTCTGTTCCTTCTCTCTCATTTTGGAAAGATGTCGGCAAACCATAGGGAAGTAGTGATGCAAACTCACCCATGGCAGGGCGGAGAGTTGAATTATTCATTGAATAGAGGAATCGAAGCATGATATAACCTCAAATGTCTACCATTAAGGGGTGGGAATTGAACTTCCCCCCGGTGGTTGACAATTACATATGCTCCTCCTTCATACACTTTTTGGACCACGTAGGGTCCGAGCAAGTTTCATTCAGCTTGCCCTTGGGATTGGCAGCCATAACCTCTCTTCTCTTGACCGTAACAAGGTCACCCTTCTTGAATTCATGCTCCTTGACGAGCATGTCAAAGGCGCGTGCTATCCGGGCCTGATAAACCTGGATATTTTGTTGGGCTTGGAGCCGCTTTCCCTCCAGGTTGGAGAGTTCTTCGAGTCTTCGCTCAACATTTGTTTGTCCTTCCCCGACCAGTCCCTGCTGGATTGCGACCCTTAAGGAGGGTATCTCCAATTCTATGGGGACAATCGCTTCTTAGCCGTATACCAAGGAGAAAGGTGAGTAGCCCGTTGGAGTTTTATAGACGGTACAGTACGCCCATAGAGCCTCGTACATTTTCTCTTCCCAGTCTTTCTTGTTGGAGTTGAAAATCTTGGCCAGGAGAGTACAAAGAGTTTTATTAAAAGCTTCAGCCAGACCATTGGCCTGCGGGTTGTAAGGAGTAGACATCCTCCAGTCAATCTTGTACTTTTCGGCCAGCCTGTAGACCTTCTGATTGCAGAAGTGGCTTCCGTTGTCCGAAATGATCCGATTGGGGGTGTCGAACTGGAATATTATATTTCGTTGGACGAACCTGACCACAATTTCACCTGTTACTTCTCTTAGAGCCACAGCTTCTGCCCAGCGCGAGAAATAGTCCATCGCTGCAAGGATATACTTGCACCCTATGGAGGATGTAGGTAGTGGACCTACGGTGTCCGTTCCCCACTGGGCGAATGGCCAGCTGGGTACTGTTTATTGTTCAATGCAGTGGCACGGGAGGTATTCTGGGCACCGTCGCATGCTCCTGGCACTTCCGACGCGACTTGGCATATTTGCAACAATCGTCAAACATCGTCGGCCAATAATTGCCGAGTTTCTTGATTTCAATTTTCATCTTCAGTCCCGCCTGATGTGCACCTGCTGTTCCGGCGTGAACCTCCTTCATGACCCTCCAAGCCTCCTCGGTGGATAGGCACCGGAGAAGTACTTTTCTTCTGGCATCGACCATAATTCGGAATAAAATTCCATTCCGGACTTCATATGAGTCTTTTGTTCAAATCAGCTTGATCTTCTCTTCTCTCTGCTTGGGTAGTTGTTGGTATTTGAACCACTACATGAGAGGTCCCCTCCAATCGGATATGTAATGACCCAGAATATTTATATTATTTCAAGAATTATTTAATGATTTTCTAGAATTTATTTGAAATTCATTAAGGCCCAATTATGGTAAACGATTAATCTAGTCTATTTAATTGAAGCCCAAAAGGTTTAAGGACCAAGCCCATTAAGTTTGGCCCATATTCTAGAAGGTTATTTAGCCTATTCACGAATTTTAAGGATAAATATCCTTTTTTTAGATAATTATGTTGACAAAACAAATAAAAGAGTTTGAATTAAGTTGAATTCTATGCACAGTGGCTGTAGTGGTCTATCGTCCGACAGCCACAGGCATGTAACGTGCCAAGAGTCGACCGTCACGCTCTGTCAGTTCCGTGAATGGAAGAAAGAGCAAAAAGATTAGATTTTTGCTAGTCTATCTCTTAGGGATCAAGATGGGAGAACTAGTAAACATGTTAAGGACTCTCTGAAGTCGATCTAAGCTTTAACAAGGACTCTAGAATTGATCTAATCCTCAAAACCCTATCTAGAACCTATAAATAGACCCTAGTTTTGACCTGCGCGACCCCTACATTGGCTTGCATGGAACTAAGGTAAGGAGATAGTATTTTGGGTAAGTTCTTTAGAACTTTTTGTTGTTAATACATAGAACTAATCTTCCTCAAAATTTCGTGCTAGGAGATCAACTACACAAGGAGTTTGAAGCTTCCAAAGTTGCTGGTTCGACCATAGCAACCCAGGAACCTGAGCGAAAGTCCACTGAAGATCAGGAGATTAGAACACCATATCGAGATAATTAGCCTAAGTGTCTTTAGAACTTTCTATTCCCCTTAGTTTCACCTCCTTACCCTCCAAATTTCATGTCCTTAGGTCAAGAGATTGAGGAGTTGGAGCGACATGAAGTTGCTGAAAACTCAGTGGAAGGAAAGAACTAGGGCGTGTCTTGCAGTCCCAAATTGGAAGCTGAAAGCCCAGTAAAGAGGTAGGTTATCTCATGAATGGCAAGAATATCATGTTAGGGATACAAGCCCTCTGGTTTTACTTGATTCCATGCACTATAGACCATGAATTTCATGTTTTAGTAGGTCTATGCATACATGCATGTCCTTAGCCTAATTTAAAGATAAAAGATATTCTCTTGTTCATTCACTACGACCTACGCATCTAGATGGCCTATTCTTCGTTCTGTCATGACTAGAGTAGTTGTTTATTTTGATTCTTCTTGCATGAAAGGTTTTAAACCATAGATCTTTTACTTACTGCCAGCAGTGCTCTGACGGATTATAGTTAGACCGTCACATGACTCTGACGGCCTTACTATAAGCCGTCACACCGCCTGTTGTACTTAAATTTTTCTGTAATCTCTGACGGACCAGGATCGGAGCGTTACAAGACTCTGACGGCTCCACGATAAACCGTCACAGCCATATGACGTGCCTGTCTTAGACCGCCAGAGTGCTGTGTTCTATCTATTCGGGACAGAATTGAGAACAGTCAAAGTAGCTTATAAATAAGCCTAGATATCGAAGTTTTGACCTATCTTCATGAACTTTGAGTCTATAAATTGATTCATGTATGTCTAAAGCACTTTGAGTTATTTTAAGTACATATTAATTTCATTTGCTAAAACTCTATAGTTTTGTATTTAAAAAAACATGATTTGAACTGATGTATTGACGGAGTTTTATCATGGTTTCACATCGTTACACATTCTCTTCCGTCTATAGAGTCAATTTCTCTAAGTGCATGGCATATATTCCGGTATATGACCATTAGTTCACACTTTGCACATAGGAACATATTCTTGGACTTGAGGACCTCTCTATTGGATATTCCTTCCAATGGACTAGGAAATCTTGTTTCAAGGCCTCCGTAATTCTCCGCGAGCCTGGGATTCCCACTAGGACGCCGAGTTAGTTGTACCATTAAAGCCCAATTGTTTAGAAAGCACTATTGCTGTTTTCTGGTTTTGACTATGTAACGGCCTATTACTCGACCGTCAGGCCCATCTAAGGGTCCAGTATACAACCGTCACATATACTGAGTCCAATTTATTCTTTCTGGATTCAGCCCATTATGACGGCCCAATTTTAGACCGTCATGTTCATGTAACGGCCCAGTAATTGACAGTCACAATTCCTGAGTACTTTAACCCGAGGTTTGACCTAAGGGTTGATATTTCAAAGTTCCTAGATAGATTATTGATGGTCTAGGACTTGTCATATTGTTCAAGATACTTAATTTTAAATTATAGAAGATAAGGAATGTACTGTTATGATGTCGAATTGTTTCCAGGAGCATAACCTTGTTTTAAGACATTCTTGATCCCCTGCATTCTTAAATTGAAGCATTCATTCATTGAAACTTATTGAACTTGTTATATTACTGGCCATATTTTATTGCTTGAAATGTGGAAGTAACTTGATTTATACTTGAAGATGTGATCGAGCACTGATTGTGTTCACGGGCTCTATACTAGTCCCCTCGGCTGATTGTCGGAAACATACTGTAAACCATGGGGTATGATGCTACTGGCGTCGCATTATGCTGGGAGTACTTTCTTTATAAATAAGTGAAGATCCACGGCTCGTGAAGTGAAAATCCACGACACGATATATATACACGTACATGACTTTCTAGCTTGTTACATGATATTCCACCGAATTTCACAAAGTACTTGCTACTAAGTGAAAAGTACATTCTTGATTGTTACTTGACTTTCTAGTACATTCGTGTTCATGAAAGGCCATATCATATTCTTATTATATTCTTGATAGTTCATACTTGCTCATTCTATCTTACATGATCATCTTTGTTACTTTGGTGTAATCGCATGATTGATCGCATTCGCATGATTTTACCTTATTCTTTAGAGCTAAATTGCTAATCACTTTAATAGTGCCTTCATGTTGATGCGAAGATACCTACTGGCAAGTGTGCTCATTACCTATTTCCAATCTTTTTCAGGAGATGGAAGTGATTCAAATTCGGATTCGAGTTATACAAGTAGCGGGTCCGAGAGCGAATGAAAGTCATATCAAAATGAGAGTGAAGACTTAGGAAAGTCAATATTGTATAGATCGAGTCTTGTAATTTTTCCTTTTTCCTTGAGTCTGATTGATTGAAGAAGGTTGAAAAGTTATTATATTGGAATATTTCACTTATTAATGAAATAAGTTGGAGTTTGAGTAAATTATTGTGCAATTACATTTTTATGTGTGATTATCTTGCGCTCTGATCGTTCTTGCTTGCAAGAGGCTTACCATGCCGACTGTTCATGATTCCCCGAGTTGGTCTTCCGTTGCAATAAAGGCTCGGGGCGTGACAGCTAAGTTGGTATCAGAGCCTAAGTCTCAGGACTTAGGGAAAAGAGTCACGTCATAGGATAAGTCCAAGGCTTAATGACCCCTACCTATGAACTAAGGAAGAAATTTCCTCACCCATGCGAGAATTGGGTAGAGCCCAGGATAATATAGTTAATTAGTTTTAAGATTTATCTCTTTCTAATTCCATGAGAATTAACAAATTGTTATTTCTCTCAGGTACCTCATTATTACAATGGCTCATCGCGTAGATTGGGGTGGCATGCAACAAACGGTTGCCGGCCTTACTCAGGCATTACAAACTATGGCCCAGGCAGGTGCAGGGGCGAGGGCTGGTGACTTGCATCAGAATTTTCGGAGCTTAAACCCTCCGCATTTCTACGGTTCTTCCAACCCAGATGAGGCAGAAAACTAGATAGATGAGATGAATAGTATCTTCGATGTTATCCAATGCACGGACCAAGAAAAGGCGCATCTTGCAACATTTCAACTCAATAAAGATGCACGCACATGGTGGAAATTAGTACCGACACCTCCGGCAGATGCACCTCATACATGGGACGGTTTTCTTATTCTATTCCGTGCTAAGTACTTTTCTGAACATGTTAAAGAAAGAAAGGCTATGGAGATCATCTCTCTTCGTCATGGAATGATGACAGTCGCCGAGTATGAACTTCAATTCTCCAGGCTAGCACCCTATGCGCCGCATTTAATCAATACCGATTTGTTGAAGGCTAATCGGTTTATGGACGGGTTACGACCCGATTTCAATCAGCAGCTCGGGACCCAAAACATCCGTACCTATGCAGAGATGGTCCAGCGGGCATATTTATGTGAGAGGACCTTAGAGAAGGTCGAGAAATTGAAAGGAAAGGGAGAAGAGTGTAGCCGACAATCTGATCGGCGTTATAAGAAAGAGAAATTCAGCATCACGGAACCTCATAAAAGATATGATAATAAGAAAAGATCCAGGAGCGAGAACGGTGGAAGTTCCCAGAAGAATAAGAAAGTCAAGGAGGAGAAGGAGCAAGTCATGGCGGCTTGTACATTTTGCGAGAAGTTCGGCCATTCGGCTGAAGAATGTTGGAGGGCCTTGGTGCTTATCTACGTTGTGGAAGCAGGGAGCATCGTATGCCAGATTGCCCCCTTATGAAGGATCAATCGTCTGGTGGTGGACGTAGGAGGCAGGCTCGCCTCAATGCTGTTCTAGAAGAAGAAGAAGCACCCAAGGATGGTGGGCTTATGGAAGGTACCCTTCAAATTTTTTCCAGTCCTGTATTTGTGCTATTTGATATTGGTGCCTCTCATTCTTTTATCTCCACTACTTTTGCAAAAATAATACCAATTGCATCAGTTCCCTTACCTTCAGATCTTGCTATTACCACACCCTTAAGTTTTGGAACAAAGCTTACCAAGTATTATCCTGATAGTGAGGTAATAGTAGAAGGTCACAATCTTCCCCGCAAACTTAGTATGCCTTGACATGAAAGGTTATGATGCCATCTTAAGGGTAGATTGGCTTATAGATCATGATGCTGATATTAACTGCCGAAATAGGATTATATCCTTTCGAAAACTTGATCTTCTAAGATTTTCTTTCCTTGGCATCAAGTATAGGAAACATCCCACTATCATATCCTCTCTTCACGCTTACAAACTTATCTCGCAAGGATGTGAAGCTTTTCTTGCTTCTGTCATTGTTACCGAGTCCAAGGAAATCATCCTAGCGGACATTCCTATTGTAAATGAGTTCTCAGATGTGTTTCCACCCGAATTACCCAGCTTACCACCCGAGAGGGAAGTAAACTTCACTATTGAACTCATTCCAGGAGCAGCACCTATTTCTATAGCCCCTTACAGGATGTCCCCCACAGAGCTTAAGGAATTAAAGAGGCAGTTGCAGGAACTACTAGATAAATGGTTCATCAGACCTTGCACATCCCCCTAGGGTGCGCGGGTTCTTTTTGTTAAGAAGAAGGATGGCTCTCTCAGGCTATGCATAGACTACCGACGATTGAATCAACTCACAATCAAAAACAAGTATTCGTTGCCGCGTATTGATGAGCTCTTCGATCAGCTTTCAGAAGAAGAGCATTTCTCCAAGATTGACCTCAGATCAGGTTATCATCAGCTTAGAATTAAAGAAGAAGACATTTATAAATCGGCTTTTCGAAGTCATTATGGCCACTATGAATTTGTGGTGATGCCGTTCGGGTTAATAAATGCCCCAGCAACATTTATGTAACTTATGAACAATGTTTTCCAGCCATATCTGGACCAGTTCATCGTCATCTTCATCGATGACATCCTGGTATATTCCAAGACAAAAGAGGAACATGAAGGACATCTGAGGATAGCTTTGCAAACACTTAGAGAACATAAACTTTATGCAAGCTTAACAAGTGTGAGTTCTGGCTCAAGGAAGTTTCATTCCTAGGCCACATTATTTCAAAAGAATGTATCGTTGTGGATCCTTCTAAGGTAGAAGCTGTCAGAAACTAGAGCCGGCCAACGACTGTATCAGAAATAAGGAGCTTTCTGGGTCTAGCTGGTTATTATATGAAGCTCATTAAGGACTTCTCAAAAATTGCTATTCCTTTAACTAGACTCACAAGAAAAGAAAATCATTTTGTCTGGTCAGAGGAATGTGAAGAGAGTTTTCAAGCTCTTAATAACCATCTTACTACAGCTCCTATTCTATCTCTGCCGGTGGAAGGCGGTGGATTTGAAGTATATACGGATGCGTCTGGTATTGGCTTAGGGCGTGTCCTTATGTAAAATGGAAAGGTAATCTGTTATTCTTCAAGATAATTGAAACGTCACGAGAAAAATTATCCCGTGCATGACTTAGAACTAGCAGCTGTTATTTTCGCCTTAAAAATTTGGCGTCATTATCTCTATGGAGAAAATTTCAAGGTCTACTCGGACCACAAAAGCCTGAAATACTTATTCTCTCAAAAGGAGTTAAATATGAGGCAGAGGAGATGGTTAGAATATCTCAAAGACTTTGATTTTGCTATTCAATATCATTCTGGCAAGGCTAATGCTATAGTAGATGCACTCAGCAGAAAATCAATGGGAAAGCTATTAAGTCTTATGATTAGTATGACTAATCTTATTTCTCAATTTGCTCAGTTGAACTTAGATATTGACATGAAGGAAGAAGATTATTTCATAGCTAATATTCAAGCTCAACCTACATTAATAGAAGATCTGGTCAAGCTACAAAATGATGATCCCGTATTACTGGAGATTAAAGCCAACATAGAACAAAGGCTGGATTTTTCTATTTCTAATGACGGAAGATTACTATTTAAGGGCCGAGTGTGTGTACCAGATCATGAGGATACGAAGAAACTGATCTTAGAAGAAGCATATAAATCCAAGTACACCATTCATTCAGGTGGTACAAAAATGTATCAAGATCCCAAAAGAAATTTCTGGTGGCCCAATATGAAGAGGGAAATAGCTGATTTCGTGTCTCGATGTCTCACTTGTCAATAAGTAAAGGCGGAACATTTTAAACCCACAGGTAAATTACATCCCTTAGATATTCCAGCATGGAAATGGGAGAGTATAGAAATGGATTTCATTATGGGTTTACCAAAGACAAGAGGTGGACACGACGGTATCTGGGTAATCATAGACCGATTGACAAAATCTGCATATTTCATACCAATCAAAAGTCGATAGTCTGTGGATATTCTAGCAGCCTTATACATGAAGGAAATTGTCAAGCTACATGGTGTCCCTGTCACTATCATATCTGATAGAGATCCTAGATTCACATCACAATTCTGGAAGGGTCTACAACATTCATTAGGGACTAGATTGAATTTTAGCACAGCATTTCATCCACAAATAGATGGTCAGACTGAAAGAACAAATCAGATGGTAGAAGATATGCTCAGGGCTTGTGCTATTGATTTTGGAGAAAGTTGGCACGATCACTTGCCTCTGGTAGAATTTACATATAACAACAGTTATCAGGCCAGTATACAGATGGCACCTTTTGAAGCTTTATATGGAAAAGGTTGTAGATCACCGATATGTTGGAATGAAATAGAGGAAAGGTAAATTCTAGGTCCCGACATTATCAGGGATTCTTCAAAGAAAATTAAGCTCATTTGAGAAAGATTGCAGGTGGCACAAGATAGGCAAAAATCCTATGTTGGTAATCGAAGGCGCGACTTGAAGTTTCAGGTAGGAGATCGTGTGTATCAAAAGGTTTCTCTGGGTCACGGTATTCGAAGATTTGGCATCAAAGGTAAGCTAACTCTAAGGTTCATTGCCCCATTTGAAATTCTCGAAAGGGTCGGTGAAGTGGCTTATAGATTAGCTTTACCTCCATAATTAGCAGGAGTTCATGACGTATTTCACGTCTCTATGCTAAAAAAGTATGTATATGATCCTTACCATGTTATCACTTACGATAATTTGGATATTCAGAAGGATATGACGTACGAGCAAACACCAATAAAGATTTTGGAACGGGAAGTGCGTCAACTAAGGAATAAAGTTATTCCTATGGTCAAAATTCAATGGAAGAAATCATGGTCGTCCGAAGCAACTTGGGAAACGGAAGAAGCCATGCGAAAAAGATTTTCAGAATTATTCAATTGTTAGTACACTCTCCATCTAATCCATGTATTGAATTTGGAGACCAAATTCTTTTAAGTGGGGGAGGGTGTAATGACCCAGAATATTTATATTATTTCAGGAAATATTTAATGATTTTTTAGAATTTATTAGAAATTCATTAAGGCCCAATTATGGTAAACGATTAATCTAGCCTATTTAATTGAAGCCCAAAAGGTTTAAGGACCAAGCCCATTAAGTTTGGCCCATATTCTAGAAGGTTATTTAGAATATTCACGAATTTTAAGGATAAATGTCCTTTTTTTTAGATAATTATGTGGACAAAACAAATAAAAGAGTTTGAATTAAGTTGAATTCTGCGCACAGTAGCTGTAGCGGTCCATCGTGCGACCGCCACAAGCATGTAACGTGCCAAGAGTCGACCGTCACGCTCTGTCAGTTCCGTGAATGGAAGAAAGAGTAAAAAGATTAGATTTTTGCTAGTCTATCTCTTAGGGATCGAGATGGGAGGACTGGTAAATGTGTTAAGGACTCTCTGAAGTCGATCTAAACTTTAACAAGGACTCTAGAATCGATCTAATCCTCAAAACCCTAGCTAGAACCTATAAATAGACCCTAGTTTTGACCTGCGCGACGCCTACATTGGCTTGCATGGAACTAAGGTAAGGAGATAGTATTTCGGGTAAGTTCTTTATAACTTTTTGTTGTTAATACATAGGACTAATCTTCCTCAAATTTTCGTGCTAGGAGATCAACTACCCAAGGAGTTTGAAGCTTCCAAAGTTACTGGTTCGACCATAGCAACCCAGGAACCTGAGTAAAAGTCCACTGAAGATCAGGAGATTAGATCACCATATCGAGGTAATTAGCCTAAGTGTCTTTAAAACTTTCTGTTCCCCTTAGTTTCACCTCCTTACCCTCCAAATTTCACGTCCTTCGGTCAAGAGATTGAGGAGTTGGAGCGACGTGAAGTTGCTGAAAACTCACTGGAAGGAAAGAACTAGGGCGTGTCTTGCAGTCCCAAATTGGAAGTTGAAAGCCCAGTAAAGAGGTAGGTTTTCTCATGAACGGTAAGAATATCATGTTAGGGATACAAGCCCTCTGGTTTTACTTGATTCCATACACGATAGACCATGAATTTCATGTTTTAGTAGGTCTATGCATACATGCATGTCCTTAGCCTAATTTAAAGATAAAAGATATTCTCTTGTTCATTCACTATGACCTATGTATCTAGATGGCCTATTCTTCATTCTGTCATGACTAGAGTAGTTGTTTATTTTGATTCTTCTTGCATGAACGGTTTTAAACCATATATCTTTTACTTACTGTCAGCAGTGCTCTGACGGATTATAGTTAGACCGTCACATGACTCTGACGGCCTTACGATAAGCCGTCACACCGCCTGTTGTACTTAAATTTCTCTGTAATCTCTGACGGAGCAGGATCGGAGCATTACAAGACTCTGACGGCTCCACGATAAACCGTCACAGCCATATGACGTGCCTGTCTTAGACCGCCAGAGTGCTGTGTTCTGTCTATTTAGGACAGAATTGAGAACAGTCAAAGTAGCTTATAAATAAGCCTAAATATCTAAGTTTTGACCTATCTTCATGAACTTTGAGTTTATAAATTGATTCATGCATGTCTAAAGCACTTTGAGTTATTTTAAGTACATATTAATTTCATTTGCTAAAACTCTATAGTTTTGTATTTAAAAAAACATGATTTTAACTGATGTATTGACGGAGTTTTATCATTGTTTCACATCGTTACACATTCTCTTCCGTCTATAGAGTCAATTTCTCTATGTGCATGGCATATATTCCGGTATATGACCATTAGTTCACACTTTGCACATAGGAACATATTCTTGGACTTGAGGACCTCTCTATTGGATATTCCTTCTAATATATTAGGAAATCTTGTTTCAAGGCCTCCGTAATTCTCCACGAGCCTGGGATTCCCACTAGGACGCCGAGTTGGTTGTACCATGAAAGCCCAATTGTTTAGAAAGCACTATTGCTATTTTCTATGTTTTGACTATGTAACGGCCTATTACTCGACTGTCAGGCCCATCTAACGGTCCAGTATACAACCGTCACATATACTAAGTCCAATTTATTCTTTCTGGATTCGGCTCGTTATGATGGCCCAATTTTAGACCGTCATTTTCATGTAACGGCCCATTAATTGACCGTCACAATTCCTGAGTACTTTAACCCGAGGTTTGACCTAAGGGTTGATATTTCAAAGTTCCTAGATATATTATTGATGGTCTAGGACTTGTCATATTGTTCAAGATACTTAATTTTAAATTATAGAAGATACGGAATGTACTGTTATGCTGTGAAATTGTTTCCATGAGCATAACCATGTTTTAAGTCATTCTTGATCCCTTGCATTCTTAAATTGAATCATTCATTCATTGAAACTTATTGAACTTGTTATATTACTGGCCATATTTTATTGCTTTAAATCTGGAAGTAGCTTGATTTATACTTGAATATGCGATCAAGCACTGATTGTGTTCAAGGGCTCTATGCTAGTCCCCTCGGCTGATTGTCAGAAATATACTGTAAACTATGGGGTATGATGCTACTGGCGTCGCATTACACTGGGAGTACTTTCTTTATAAATAAGTGAAAATCCACGGCTCGTGAAGTGAAAATCCACAAGACATGACGTATATACGTACATGACTTTCTTGCTTGTTACATGATATTCCACAGAAATTCACCAAATACTTGCTCATAAGCAAAATATGTTTGTGCGATGATTACGTGGTTTGCTAGTACATTCTCGATACATTCTTGTGTATGAAAGGCCATATCATGTTCTTGATACATTCTTGCTAATTCATACTTGTTCATTCTATTTTATACGATCATCTTGTTACCTTGGTTATTTACATATGATTTATCGCATTCGCATGATTTTACCTTATTCTTAGAGCTAAATTGCTAATCACTTTAGTAGTGCCTTCATGTTGATGCGAAGATACCTACTGGACAAGTGTGCTCATTACCTATTTTTAATCTTTTTCAAGAGATGGAAGTGATTCAAATTCGGATTCGAGTTATACAAGTAGCGGGTCTGAGAGCGAATGAAAGTCATATCAAAATGAGAGTGAAGACTTAGGAAAGTCAATATTGTTTAGATTGAGTCTTGTAATTTTTCCTTTTTCCTTGAGTCTGATGGATTGAAGAAGGTTGAAAAGTTATTGTATTGGAATATTTCACTTATTAATGAAATAAGTTGGAGTTTGAGTAAATTATTGTGCAATTACATTTTTATGTGTGATTGTCTTGCGCTTGGATCGTTCTTGCTCGCAAGAGGCTTACCATGCCGACTATTCACGATTCCCCGAGTTGATCTTCCGCTGTAATAAAGGCTCGGGAACATGACAGTTAAGTTGGTATCAGAGCCTAAGTCTCAAGACTTAGGGAAAAGAGTCACGTCATAGGATAAGTCCAAGGCTTAAGGACCCCTACCTATGAACTAAGGAAGAAATTTCCTCACCCATGCGAGAATTGGGTAGAGCCCGGGATAAGATAGTTAATTAGTTTTAAGATTTATCTCTATCTAATTCTATGAGAATTAACAAATTATTATTTCTCTCAGGTACCTCATTATTACAATGGCTCATCGCGTAGATTGGGGTGGCATGCAACAAACGGTTGCCGGCCTTACTCAAGCATTACAAACTATGGCCAAGGCAGGCGCAGGGGCGAGGGCTGGTGACTTGCATCGAAATTTTTGGAGCTTAAACTCTCCGCGTTTCTACGGTTCTTCCAACCCAGATGAGGCAGAAAACTGGATAGATGAGATGAATCGTATCTTCGATGTTATCCAATGCACGGACCAAGAAAAAGTGCATATTGCAACATTTCAACTCAATAAAGATGCACGCACATGGTGAAAATCAGTACCTACACCTCCGGCAGATGCACCTCATACATGCGATGGTTTTCTTATTCTATTCCGTGCTAAGTACTTTTCTGAACATGTTAAAGAAAGAAAGGCTATGGAGTTCGCCTCTCTTCGTCAGGGAATGATGACAGTCGCGGAGTATGAACTTCAATTCTCCAGGCTAGCACCCTATGCACCGCATTTAATCAGTACTGATTTATTGAAGGCTAATCGGTTTATGGACGGGTTACGACCCGGTTTCATTCAGCAGCTCGGGACCCAAAACATCCGTACCTATGCAGAGATGGTCCAGCGGGCATATTTATGTGAGAGGACCTTAGAGAAGGTCAAGAAATTGAAAGGAAAGGGAGAAGAGTCTAGCCGACGATCTGATCGGCGTTATAAGAAGGAGAAATTTAGCATCACGTAACCTCATAAGAGCTATGATAATAAGAAAAGATCCAGGAGTGGGAACGGTGGAAGTTCCCAGAAGAACAAGAAAGTCAAGGAGGAGAAGGAGCAAGTCATGGCGGCTTGTATATTTTACGAGAAGTTCGGCCATTCGGCTGAAGAATGTTGGAAGCGTCTTGGTGCTTGTCTACGTTCTGGAAGCAGGGAGCATCGTATGCCAGATTGCCCCCTTATGAAGGATCAATCGTCTGGTGGTGGACGTAGGAGGCAGGCTCGCCTCAATGCTCTTCTATAAGAAGAAGAAGCGCCCATGGATGGTGGGCTTATGGAAGGTACCCTTCAAATTTTTTCCATCCTGCATTTGTGCTATTTGATGCTGGTGCCTCTCATTCTTTTATCTGCACTACTTTTGTAAAAATATTACCAATTGCATCAGTTCCCTACCTTCAGATCTTGCTATTACCACACCCTTAGGTTCAGGAACAAAGCTTACCGAGTATTATCTGATAGTGAGGTAATAGTAGAAGGTCACAATCTCCCCGCAAATTTAGTATGCCTTGACATGAAAGGTTATGATGCCATCTTAGGGGTAGATTGGCTTATAGATCATGATGCTTATATTAACTACCGAAATAGGATTATATCTTTCGAAAACCCGGTCTTCCAAGATTTTCTTTCCTTGGCATCAAGTATAGGAAAGATCCCACTATCATATCCTTTCTTCACGCTTGCAAACTTATCTCGCAAGGATGTGAAGCTTTTCTTACTTCTGTCATTGTTACTGAGTCCAAGGAAATCATCCTAGCAGACATTCCTTTTGTAAATGAGTTCCCAGATGTGTTTCCACCCGAATTACCCAGCTTATCACCCGAGAGGGAAGTAAACTTACTATTGAACTCATTCTAGGAGCAACACCTATTTCTATAGCCCCTTATAGGATGTCCCCCATGGAACTTAGGAACTAAAGAGGCAGTTGTAGGAACTACTAGATAAGGGTTCATCAGACCTAGCACATCCCCCTAGGGTGCGCCGGTTCTATTCGTCAAGAAGAAGGATGGCTCTCTCAGGCTATGCATAGACTACCGTCGACTGAATCAACTTACAATCAAACATAAGTATCCGTTGCCGCGTATTGATGAGCTCTTCGATCAGCTTTCAGAGCAGAGTATTTCTCCAAGATTGACCTCAGATCAGGTTATCATCAGCTTAGAATTAAAGAAGAAGACATTTATAAATCGGCTTTTCGAAGTCGTTATGGCCACTATGAATTCGTGGTGATGCCGTTCGGGTTAACAAATGCCCCAGCAGTATTTATGCAACTTATGAATAATATTTTCCAACCATATCTGGACCAGTTCATCGTCATCTTCATCGATGACATCTTGGTATATTCCAAGATAAAAGAGGAACATGAAGGACATCTGAGGATAGCTTTGCAAACACTTAGATAACATAAACTTTATGCCAAGCTTAACAAGTGTGAGTTCTGGCTCAAGGAAGTTTCATTCCTAGGCCACATTATTTCAAAAGAAGGTATCGATGTGGATCCTTCCAAGGTAGAAGCTGCCAGAAACTGGAGCCGGCCAATGACTGTATCAGAAATAAGGAGCTTTCTGGGTCTAGCTGGTTATTATAGGAGGCTCATTGTTCCTTTAACTAGATTCACAAGAAAAGAAAATCCGTTTATCTGGTCAGAGGAATGTGAAGAGAGTTTTCAAGCTCCTAAGAACCATCTTACTACAGCTCCTATTCTATCTCTACCGATGGAAGGCGGTGGATTTGAAGTATATACGGATGCGTCTGGCATTGGCTTAGGGTGCGTCCTTATGCAAAATGGAAAGGTAATCTGTTATTCTTCAAGACAATTGAAACGTCACGAGGAAAATTACCCTGTGCATGATTTGGAATTGGCTGCTATCATTTTCTCCTTAAAAATTTGGCGTCATTATCTCTATGGAGAGAAATTCACGGTCTACTCGGACCACACAAGCTTGAAATACTTATTCTCTCAAAAGGAGTTAAATATGAGGCAGAGGAGATGGTTAGAATATCTCAAAGACTTTGATTTTGCTATTCAATATCATCCTGGCAAGGCTAATGCTGTAGCAGATGCACTCAGCAGAAAACCAATGGGAAAGCTATCAAGTCTTATGATTAGTATGACTAATCTTATTCTCAATTTGCTCAGTTGAACTTAGATATTGACAAGAAGGAAGAAGATTGTTTCATAGCTAATATTCAAGCTCAACCTACATTAATAGAAGATCTGGTCAAGCTGCAAAATGATGATCCCGTATTACTGGAGATTAAAGCCAACATAGAACAGAGGCCGAATTTTCTATTTCCAATGACGGAAGATTGCTATTTAAGGGCCGAGTGTGTGTACCAGATCATGAGGATACGAAGAAACTGATCCTAGAAGAAGCACATAAATCCAAGTACACCATTCATCCAGGTGGTACAAAAATGTATCAAGATCTCAAAAGAAATTTCTGGTGGCCCAATATGAAGAGAGAAATAGCTGATTTCGTGTCCCGCTGTCTCACTTGTCAACAAGTAAAGGCAGAACATTTTAGACCCGCAGGTAAATTACATCCCTTAGATATTCCAGCATGGAAATGGAGAGTATAGGGAATGGATTTCATTATGGGTTTACCAAAGACAAGAGGTGGACACGACGGTATCTGGGTAATCATAGACCGATTGACAAAATCTACACATTTCATACCAATCAAAAGTCAATGGTCTGTGGATATTCTAGCAGCCTTATACATGAAGAAAATTGTCAAGCTACATGGTGTCCCTGTCACTATCATATCTGATAGAGATCCTAGATTCACATCGTAATTCTGGAAGGGTCTACAACATTCACTAGGGACTAGATTGAATTTTAGCACAGCATTTCATCCACAAATGGATGGTCAGACTGAAAGAACAAATCAGGTGGTAGAAGATATGCTCAAGGCTTGTGCTATTGATTTTGGAGGAAGTTGGCACGATCACTTGCCTCTGGTAGAATTTGCATATAACAACAGTTATCAGGCCAGCATACAAATGGCACCTTTTGAAGCTTTATATGAAAAAAGCTGTAGATCACCGATATGTTGGAATGAAATAGGGGAAAGGCAAATTCTAGGCCCCGACATTATCAGAATTCTTCAGAGAAAATTAAGCTCATTCGAGAAAGATTGCAGGTGGCACAAGAAAGGCAAAAATCCTATGCTGATAATCGAAGGCGCGACTTGGAGTTTTAGGTAGGAGATCATGTGTATCTAAAGGTTTCTCTGGGTCATGGTATTCGAAGATTTGGCATCAAAGGTAAGATAACACCAAGGTTCATTGGCCCATTTGAAATTCTCGAAAGGGTCGGTGAAGTGGCTTATAGATTATCTTAGCTCCTCAATTAACAGGAGTTCATGACGTATTTCACGTCTCTATGTTGAAAAAGAATGTATATGATCCTTACCATGTTATCACTTACGATAATTTGGAGATTCAGAAGGATATGACGCACGAGCAAACACCAATAAAGATTCTGGAACGGGAAGTGCGTCAACTAAGGAATAAAGCTATTCCTATGGTCAAAATTCAATGGAAGAAATCATGGCCGTCCGAAGTAACTTGGGAAACGGAAGATGCCATGCGGAAAAGATTCTCAGAATTATTCAATTGTAAGTACACTCTCCATCTAATCCATGTATTGAATTTGGGGACCAAATTCTTTTAAGTGGGGGAGGGTGTAATGACCCAAAATATTTATATTATTTCAGGAATTATTTAATTATTTTCTTGAATTTATTAGAAATTAATTAAGGCCCAATTATGGTAAACGATTAATCTAGCCTATTTAATTGAAGCCCAAAAGGTTTAAGGACCAAGCCCATTAAGTTTGGCCCATATTTTAGAAGGTTATTAGCCTATTCACGAATTTTAAAGATAAATATCATTTTATAGATAATTATGTGGATAAAACAAATAAAAGAGTTTGAATTAAGTTGAATTCAGCGCACAGTATATGTAGCGGTCTATCGTGCGACCGCCACAGGCATGTAACACACCGAGAGTCGACTGTCACACTCTGTCAGTTCCGTGAATGGAAGAAAGAGTAAAAAGATTGATTTTTGCTAGTCTATCTCTTAGGGATCAAGATGGGAGGACTAGTAAACGTGTTAAGGACACTCAGAAGTCGATCTAAGACTCTAGAATCGATCTAATCCTCAAAACCCTAGCTAGAACCTATAAATAGACCCTAGTTTTGACCTGCGCGACCCTACATTGGCTTGCGTGGAACTAAGGTAAGGAGATAGTATTTCAGTAAGTTCTTTAGAACTTTTTGTTGTTAATACATAGGACTAATCTTCCTCAAAATTTCGTGCTTGGAGATCAACTACACAAGGAGTTTGAAGCTTCCAAGGTTGCTGGTTCGACCATAGCAACCCAGGAACCTGAGCAAAAGTCCACTGAAGATCAGGAGATTAGAACACCATATCAAGGTAATTAGCCTAAGTGTCTTTAAAACTTTCTGTTCCCCTTAGTTTCACCTCCTTACCCTCTAAATTTCATGTCCTTAGGTCAAGAGATTGAGGAGTTGGAGCGACGTGAAGTTGCTGAAAATTCATTGGAAGGAAAGAACTAGGGCGTGTCTTGCAGTCCCAAATTGGAAGTTGAAAGCCCAGTAAAGAGGTAAGTTATCTCATGAACGGCAAGAATATCATGTTAGGGATACAAGCCCTCTGGTTTTACTTGATTCCATGCACTATAGACCATGAATTTCATGTTTTAGTAGGTCTATGCATACATGCATGTCCTTAGCCTAATTTAAAGATAAAAGATATTCTCTTGTTCATTCACTATGACCTATGCATCTAGATGGCCTATTCTTCATTCTGTCATGACTAGAGTAGTTGTTTATTTTGATTCTTCTTGCATGAAAGGTTTTAAACCATAGATCTTTTACTTACTGTCAGCAGTGCTCTGACGGATTATAGTTAGACCGTCACATGACTCTGACGGCCTTACGATAAGCCGTCACACCACCTGTTGTACTTAAATTTCTCTGTAATCTCTGACGACCAGGATCGGAGCGTTACAAGACTCTGACGGCTCCACGATAAACCGTCACAACCATATGACGCGCATGTCTTAGACCACCAGAGTGTTGTGTTCTGTCTATTCGGGACAGAATTGAGAACAGTCAAAGTAGCTTATAAATAAGCCTAGTTATCTAAGTTTTGACCTATCTTCATGAACTTTGAGTTTATAAATTGATTCATGCATGTCTAAAGCACTTTGAGTTATTTTAAGTACATATTAATTTCATTTGCTAAAACTCTATAGTTTTGTATTAAAAAAAACATGATTTCAACTGATGTATTGACGGAGTTTTATCAAGGTTTCACATCGTTACACATTCTCTTCCGTCTATAGAGTCAATTTCTCTAAGTGCATGGCATATATTCCAGTATATGACCATTAGTTCACACTTTGCACATAGGAACATATTCTTGGACTTGAGGACCTCTCTATTGGATATTTCTTCCAATGGACTAGGAAATCTTGTTTCAAGACCTCCGTAATTCTCCGCGAGCCTGGGATTCTCACTAGGACGCCGAGTTGGTTGTACTATTAAAGCCCACTTGTTTAGAAAGCACTATTGCTGTTTTCTGATTTTGACTATGTAACGGCCTATTACTCGACCGTCAGTCCCCTCTAACGGTCCAGTATACAACCGTCACATTTACTGAGTCCAATTATTCTATCTGGATTCAGTATATTATAACGGCCCAATTATAGACCGTCACGTTCACGTAACAGCCCATTAATTGACCGTCACAGTACTTTAACCCGAGGTTCGACCAAGGGTTGATATTCCAAAGTTTCTAGATAGATTATTGATGTTCTAGGACTCATCCTATTGTCCATGACACTTAATTTTAAATTATGGAAATTAAGAACATACCGTTATGCTGTTGAATTATTTTCATGGCATAACCTAGGTTTAATATGTTTATTGAAATTCTTTTCAAATAGAAGCATTCTTATGATGGATTACTTTATCTTGAACCTATTGTTGAAATTACACATTCTTGGCCATATTGTTTACATGCGTGGAAGTAGCTTGATTTATACTTGAAGATGTGATCGAGCACTGATTGTGTTCAAGGGCTCTATGCTAGTCCCCTCGGCTGATTGTCGGAAACATACTGTAAACCATGAGGTATGATGCTACTGGCGTTGCATTACGCTGGGAGTACTTTCTTTATAAATAAGTGAAGATCCACGGCTCGTGAAGTGAAAATCCATGACACGATATATATACACGTACATGACTTTCTAGCTTGTTACATGATATTCCACAGAAATTCACAAAGTACTTGCTACTAAGTGAAAATTACATTCTTGATTGTTACATGACTTTCTAGTACATTCTTGTTCATGAAAGGCCATATCATATTTTTATTATATTCTTGATAGTTCATACTTGCTCATTCTATCTTACCTGATAATCTTTGTTACTTTAGTGTAATCGCATAATTGATCACATTCGCATGATTTTACCTTATTCTTTAGAGCTAAATTGCTAATCACTTTAATAGTGCCTTCATGTTGATGCGAAGATACCTACTGAGCAAGTGTGCTCATTATCTATTTCTAATCTTTTTCAAGAGATGGAAGTTATTCAAATTCGGATTCGAGTTATACAAGTAACGGGTCCGAGAGCGAATGAAAGTCATATCAAAATGAGAGTGAAGACTTAGGAAAGTCAATATTGTTTAGATCGAGTCTTGTAATTTTTCCTTTTTCCTTGAGTCTGATGGATTGAAGAAGGTTGAAAAGTTATTGTATTGGAATATTTCGCTTATTAATGAAATAAGTTGGAGTTTGAGTAAATTATTGTGTAATTACATTTTTATGTGTGATTGTCTTGCGCTCTGATTGTTCTTTCTCGCAAGAGGCTTACGATGCCGGCTATTCACGATTCCCCGAGTTGGTCTTCCGCTGTAATAAAGGCTCGGGGCGTGACAAGATAAGTTAACTGCTTCCACTGTGGTGACTTCATGCTCTTATTCTTCAAGTTCTTCTATCATGCTAGGGACTTGACGTTGGTTTATCACCCGTATGCTGAGTGACCCATCCGGCGAGATCGCCAATGAACTTGCCAATTTTGCCAATGCATCGGCTTGTGCATTTTCTCCCCTGGCGACGTGGCCTATCTTAATGCGGTAGAACTGCCCCATGAGTCGCTTCGCCTTGGCGTGGTAAAGGAGTAATTCAGGCTTTCATACGTCAAATTGTCCCTGAATGTGTTTGACGATCAACATTGAATCACCGAACACTTGTAACATTCAGATGTCCATATGCAGGGTGACCTGGAGGCTGATGATCAGAGCTTCATACTCTGCCTTGTTATTTATGCAGGGCATGCTGATGGAGCACGAAGTGTGTAGCACCTTTCCTTCGTGAGACTTAAGGACGACGCCGGCTCCGGCTCTTATTATTGTATGTCCAGATGGGGTGGTTTCTGTTCTCGACGCCCCATTGAAATACAATTGCCAGGTGGCTTGCTGGACTTGGTCTACCTCCTAATAGGGTGCTAGGCCCGAATTCAGAGGGGGGTGAATGAATCCCTCTTTAAAACTTTGCCCAATTAAAGCTTATAACAAATAGAGATGCGTAATTAAAGCTAACAGGTGCCTTGATTGACTTGGATGCTCTCTTCGAATGACGAGAGGAAGATCATATAGCCAGACCTTTTGAACAACTCTATATACACTAAAGAGATGACTTAGTTCATCTGATCAGATGGCTCTCTCTCTCGAGACCAGAGTCAAATGCTCGGTGTGCAAACCAAATACCCACTAGATGGGAAATATAGATCGAGCCTAAGCATACATCTAGCGGATCAGATAAGGCAATCAAACCACGATGGACAGAAGGTTTTTAGATTGTTCGGTCCTCCAGACCTATGTCCACCCCACATTCAAACTAGAGTGTGGATTCCTACTGATACACAGCTTAACTGCTGGGCCTCACAGCTTGCCAACATCCGCTGATTCACAGCTTCAACCGCTGGGCATTACAGCTTGAGCCAACTACTGACGAATAGCTTGACCGCTGGGCAATACAGCTTAGCTGACCAGAGGAACCAATCCTCTTCAACCGCTGAGCGACACAGCTTGCTCTGCTGACTTACAGCTTGAAACAAAGGTATAAAAGAAAATAAAGGATGAAGAATCACAGTGACTGAAAGCTGGATGAAATTGAAAAACAACTGTGGCTCTCGCAGGAGCTGACTGGAATGGATCTGATCCAAAGTCCGGTTGAGCAGGTCTTCAAGCAGCTTCACTTTCCTTTCCTCGAGCGCTCTCTCACTCTTTCTTCCTCTTCCTCTTTCTCACGAACTCTCAATCTCTTCTTTTTCTTCTCACTGCTTTCATGCTACTCTTTCAGGCTGTCTCTGATCTCTCTCTTTCTTTCTTTCTTTCTTTTTCTTTCTTCAGCTCTGCTCTCTTTTCTTCTCTTCGTGATGTTTGTTTCATCTGATTACAGAAGAAATGTCTTTATAGCTTCAGTCTGGGACCCACGGGGCTCACACACCGGGCATGTGTAGGGAACACTCCCGCCATGAGGCTTCTGGTAACCCTTAGCCACGTGTCAGAATCTGAGCACCGTAGCTTTCCACGTGTCAGCCTTTTTCTGGGACGATCCACCTTGGATCACGTGCCCTCCTTAAGGTCACGAATAGTTGTCCTGGTAATATGTCAGAACATATAACAGTTAGACAGGTATGAGTGATGCACCGACTTGATATGGTATAAAGGCAGGCATGCATAGACTCAATATAGCATAAGATCACATATGCACAGACTCATTATGGCTGTAGGGCAAGGAGATGCACAGACTACGTGTATGCATACTGCAGGCAATGCACCGACTCTATATGCCAAACCTCAAGTTGCATAGATTTAATCATCATATGAGCTGATGTGCATAGATCGTATTGTGACACAAGACAAGAATGCACTGACTTAGTGAGATAGTAAACAGAAACTACACCGAAGAGATCATACATGAAAAATCATTGCACAGACTTCATGTGCAACTAGCAGTAGATAGCACCGACTAATAACGAAACCTACGCCCAAGTATGATGGGCATGCACGGACTTACTGACATGCAACATCAATGATTGCACCGACTCAATGTGCCTTAGCATAGAATGTATCGACTTCAATCTGTGCATCACCAAAGATTGCACAGACCTATATGCAGCGTGCCTTAGCCTGCACAGACACGAGACTCATGACACTCTTATGAACAGAGTTGCCTAATAGGTGTTGCATAGACTTTATGTACATGGTGCAGAAGTTGCACCAACTTGATGTGCCGAGACTTAAGATGCTCAGACTTCTATACCAGACTTGCACAGCACAAACTCGTTCTGACTGACTTAGACTAAGCACCGACTAACACAACCTTGCAGAGAGAGAAACAAATGCACTGACTCAAACTTTATGAACTCAACAAAGATGAATGCACCGACCTATTTCCAACTAACATGAAATGATGCATAAACCTTGGAGACATACGAGCAGATATACACGGGCTAGCATAGAGCACAAAGAAGATGTGCACCGACCGTGTGGTGACAAATGACAATGATGTACTGACTTATATGCTCGTAGAAACTAGATTTGCACAGACTTCGACTGCGTGTGCTACATTGCATTGCACCGACTTGCATCTGCCCAGATAGTGTGCACGGACTTGAATGCACAAACCTAGATACACATGAACAGTGACATGCACTGACTTTGTTGTGCAGCCTAGTATGATGAACCACAAGTATGCATCATCATGATGTGCTGAACATAAGTGAATGCACTGACCTTGAAATGCACATTGATAGGGTCTGCACAGACCTTGGTCCCTAAAATGCATATGAGCCAGACAGGACCCTTTGACAGTGTGTGCCTTACAAAATCAGTATGCAACAAGCACACTCATTAGCACAGCATCATTCAATCTTTCGTATGTAGACACCTGGTGACTTATAGTGTTTGCTATCATCAAAACCATAGGGGCACAACACCTCCAGCGTCTCATCTTTGGGCAGCTCTGTAATTAATGGAGAGTCTTCAGGCACGGAGTGCGCTGCGAGGAAGTCCGCAATGGCTTGACTTTTAATGGCCTTCTGCGGTACGTAAGTGATGTCAAACTCCATCAGCAGCACTGCCCATTTGCTGAGGTGGCCTTTTAAGGCCGGCTGAGAAAGAATGTATTTGACAGGGTCAGCTCTTGATATCAGCCTTACTTCATGCGATAGCATGTAATGTCTCAGCTTCTTGGCCGCAAAGACTAAGGCATGGAAGACCTTTTCAATGGGGGTGTATTTTCCTTCTACTCTAACCAGTCTTCGACTGAGGTAGTAGAGAGCTTGCTCCTTTCCCTCATCATTGTTCTGGGCGAGCATCGCCCCCAATGAACATTCAGTGGCAGCTATATATAAAATGAGCGGCCTCCCCTTGACGGGTGCCCCCACCACGGGCGGAGTCTTCAAGTATTCTTTCAGCTGGTCAAGAGCCTTTTGACATTCCTGACTCCAGCAGAAAGGTGCATTCTTTGTCATCAATTTGTGGAACGGCTGGCAATGTCCCGACAGGTTGGAAATTAACCTGTGTATGTAGGCCAACCAGCCCTGCAACGATCTTAATTCTCCCAGGTTTCGCGGAAGAGGCAGCTCTTGAATGACTTTTATTTTGACAGGGTCGATCTCGATTCCCCTATATCGGACAATGAAGCTAAGGAACTTCCCGCTAGAGAAGCTGAAGGCGCACTTCATTGGATTTATTTTCAGCTCATACTGTTGTAGCCTCTTGAAGATGGTTCTGAGATCATTCAAGTGACCCTCTCTCTTCTTAGTCTTAACGACTAGATCATCAATGTAACATTCGACCTTGCTATATAGTAGCTCTTCAAATATCTTGGTCATTGTGAGCGACGTCACGCGGTTCGGGGAGTGAAGAGGACGCGGAGCGTGCGGGCTCCTCTTTTTGTTTGCTGCAACACAGAAATAAGAGAAAAGAGAAGGGGCCACCACGAGAGATTACTCCGGCGGAGCGAGCGGGACAAATGTAATATAACAAGATATGGGGGTTAAACGGCCATAGCGGGAAGTGACTCGCCGCGGCCTCGGGGGGACGGGAATGGTGCAGAAATTAAATAGCAAGAATTGAAACGGCCATTGGGGAAGTGACTCGTCGCGGCCTCGAGAATATGAGCAGATAAGAATATAACAGAATATAAGGAGAATATAAAGAGCGAGAATTTAAACGGCCATTGGGGAAGTGACTCGCCGCGGCCTCGAGAACATGAATAGATAAGAATATAATATATAAGAACGGGAATTTAAACGGCCATTGGGGAAGTGACTCACCGCGGCCTCGAGAATATGAATAGATAAGAATATAACATATAAGAACGGAAATTTAAACGGCCATTGGGGAAGTGACTCGCCGCGGCCTCGAGAATATGAGTAGAATACAACAGAATATAAAGAGAATATAAGAACGGGAATTTAAACGGCCATTGGGGAAGTGACTCGCCGCGGCCTCGAGAACAAGATGTGATCGCCAGGGGCCAAAAGACCCCAAAATAAAGAAAGTGATCGCGCCTACCTCAAGAGCGGGAGATGGCGGGTTGCTTCTTCCTCCCCCTTCGGCCGGCCGACGGAGAGGGCTTTCCTTGGGTACCCTTACAAAACAGTAGACAATAAACGAACGGAATTAGAAAATGACAGTGTAGTAACAATTCCTTGCAATAAAAGTAACGAGATCGTGACCTGACACACACCTGGTTGGTGTGGTTTTAAACCCCTCTCGGACTCGAGTAGGAGGAAAATGCGATGATGAATGCAAGAAGTATGCAAGAGACGGTGCCCTTATGTAGGGAGATAGAGGATGCAGTATGATGAATGTAAAGAACTATGGAGAAAAAGGGGAAGAAAAGGCTTATTGGAGGAGCCAAAGGCGAGATCCGGCGGAGCTTCGGCAGCGTGGGGACGACGTGGAAGCGCGGTGGATGAAGACGACCTTCCTCTCGCGAGCGTGGGCACCCGAGAAGCCGGCAGAACCTCCACCTACAAAAGACCCCATGGGTTAGAAATGACTCCGGTAGCCTCTGGGCTCCGGCAACCTATCGGATCTCTTCGAAGCTCTCTCCGAACTGAGGGGGTGGGCCGCTATTTATAGGGCTCCGGAGGGTGGAGGCGTCCAGGACCCTGGACACCTCCATCAGGGCCGAACTAATATCTTATTCTATTTTTATTTATTTTTTTCAAATATTTTTGTGCAGGCGTCCAGGGCCCCGGACGCCTCAAACAGGTCCACCGAACCCCACCGACGGCCGCACGCAGTTTGGCACAATGCGTGATTTTGTGAGCGGCGCCTCGTGATTTTGAAATGGGCGCGTCCAGCTGCCTGGACGTCTCCACAATTTAGATTTTTTCACACACGACAAACCGTCGTTCGGTGGGCGGCGCCCGTGATGGAGTTGATGGAGGCGTCCAGGGGCCTGGACGCCTCCATAAATATATTATTTTTATTTTTGTTTTATCTTTTTATGCCAAAGCTGGCATTATATATTTTTTATTTTTGTTTTTATGGAGGCGTCCAGGGGCCTGGACGCCTCCATTAATATATCATTTTTTTTATTTTGTTTTGTCTTTTTATGCCAACTGGCATATATATATATATATATTTATATTTGTTTTTATGGAGGCGTCCAGGGGCCTGGACGCCTCCATTAATATATTATTTTTTATTTATGTTTTGGGTTTTGAAAAATAAAAATAAATTAAATTAAAAGAATGGGGGCGTCCAGGGTCCTGGACGCCCCCATTAAGACCCACCCGGGTCCTCGGACAAGCGTTGGTGGCCGCCCGGCAGACACCCTTCTTGGTTCCGGAACCTCCTGATGCGTCTGACTGGTGTTGATGCCGTCCGAATGCCGTGACGAGACGATTCCGGATGCCGAAAAGGGCGGAAGAAGACTCAAGAAAAGGAAGCACTCGAGCGATTCAAAATGCGTAAGCCGTTGCGGGGCGTTGTATAGTAATATGAGACTTTCTCGGGAGACGTCAGGAATGGCGTGTCTACAGCTGCCCCGCCTTAGCGTCTGCTTTGCAAGGGAGCGACACGTAGTGGAATGGTATCGAAGTGGAGTGAAATGAAGTGTGAGCGGAGTGATAAGTTGATGCCAAGGTGTGATGAGACACGCTTCTGACGTACTGTTTGGAATTTTTCCTGAAGTTTCACTGAGGCGACCTTGAAGGAGGTCTTTCAAGTTTTGACGGTTGCTTGGACGGAGATCAAATAAAGGAGGCTGAAATGTGCACTCAGGCATGAAAAATAAAGGAGACCAACTTCTCGGTGTGGAAGTACCTGGGTCATAAACCTGCAGGTTTCACCTTTGGAAGCGGTTACCAGCCAATGTGGAAGTGCTGCAGCCAAGGTGGGTCAAACAAGGTAAAAAGTAGAGAAATATCTGAGGGTCTGTCCAAACAAGGGTCACTTTTGAAAGAGCAGCGTAGGGCCGTTTCAAGGAAACTCAGTTATTTCATTTGGAGTGGAATATCTCATATTTGTAGGAATTGAAGCACAACGGCCTTCACAATCGAATCACTTGAATGATCTTCCGCAATAAATCAAAATCCTATATGAATGCATACTGGGTTAAAATAAAAATTTAAAACAAACTAAAATAGAAAATAGCCAAGGATAATTTTGTCAACTTGTTAAGAACGGGTCAGGATACCGATCCGGTGAGCCGACACTGGGCTGGGGCCCGTTTATCCGCGCACCAACTCACTGAATGGAACCGTCGTCCCCATGCTACCACAAGTTAACGGCCTATCCGTACAACCCAAATTCTTCCGGGATCATCACTGTTTTTGTTGAAGGGGAACTCAAATCCCAGATTTGTTCGGGTCGCAAGGTCCTTGACATGTTCTAGTAGCGTAGGTATCGTATACTATGATGCATGACATGGTGGGACCAACCATTGAAAGGTGGGACAGGAGACAGGACAAAGACGTCCGTTAGTAAAACCTGCACAGACTAGCAAAGGTTAGCAACATCAGAAAGTAGCAGAATCATAGCAGAATCGCACCACAGTACAAAGGAGATCTAGACAAAATCTTGACAATGACCACTGATGTGACATGTTCCGTCCTGTAGCGATCTTCCCTTCCTATAAGAACTCCCCTTAGGCTAGTTCATTCAAATGCACCAAGGTGGGTTTTGGAAGCTCAGGAGAGGAAAGAGAGGAGAATCTAGAGATTTTCAGGATGGAAGGAGAGTCTTCCCGCGTTATGAAGAGGAGCAGGCCTAGCAGCGAGATCAGGCGACTCTCCGACCTCGAGGGTCATTTGAGTGGGACGATCATGTCGCATATGGTAAGCTGATTCATTTCAAATTTCTCCACGTGAACCTTCTTCTTACTACCTTCCTTTCTTCTTCTTTCTTTTCTCTTCCAGCCATATCCACTCTTCCCAGGCCCGAGGAAGTTTTCCAAACTGCCATGGCTTTCAAAGCTAACTTCCAACATCTCCATCGGCATGAGGGCCATACTCTCGAAGTGGCATCTGCAGGGGCTCCTTATTCACGCCAAACACTATGAGAAGATTCGTATGGACTGGGCGGCTATGGGCGCACTAGTGGAGATCTGGCATCCCCAGACCCACACTTTTATCTTCCCGACCTTCGAGGTGACCATCCTCCTCGAGGAGGTGGAACTTCTGCTCGGATTGAAGAAATTCAAGAGTGACGGGAAGGTGAAGGCTATGCGGATGCTGACACGGGGGACTTCCGAAAGCGTCCTTGGAAGCTTCATGCCGCCCGACGCAGCCAGAAAGGTCCGTACTCAAAAGGGGATCGATCTCCAAAAGCTTGCGGAGTGGGTCATGGACGCCCTGAGAGGGTCACCAGACGATGACTATTTGGAGGGAATCATGAAGGGGTTCACCATTTGTCTGGCGGGTGCTCTCTTGTTTCCTTATACCGACAACATGGTGGAGGAAGACCAACTGAGTGCTATCTGCGGGATCTGGCGTGGAAAGAGGGTGGGACCTGCTGTCCTCGCCTACCTATATAGTGGCCTTACTGCCTCGAGCATGGGTAAGCCTCCTTTTGGTTGCGCACTTGTCCTGAGTTGCTGGATGGATTTGCATTTCAAGTTTGATCACCGTGAGGGAATGCCAACCGCTTTGAAGCTCTTCCAACAAAGCCCTCTTCATCACATAGCCGACGTGTTAGGGTTCGGTGGTACTATAGTGAACCGCGTTCCGTGGCTGAAGAAACGTGAAGACTGGCGGTCTCACTTCCGCACTGTGACACAAGGCTTCTTTACTTGCGCACCGGCATGTTTGCTTTCGCTTGATCTCCTTATGAGGCCTTCCCCCGAAGTTGATCTTCAATTGATCGGCGCGACCGAGTTTGTCCTTTATAACGCGCATCGATGCTGCCTCCAGGTCGGCATTCCACGCCATTCGTTCCCACTATCGACTGGCATCGTTCCTTTGAAGAAGAGAGAGTTGGGTACTGAAGCGGATGCGAAGGAAGCGAAGGCCGTCAAAGCACCCTGGAAGACAAGTGTCGCGGGAAAGGCCTTAGCGCACGTGGGGGAAGAATGTGAGCTGTGGAGGGCTTATGTAACCGAACTGGGGAAGTTAAGGCCTAAGGCGCCTAAGCCCCTGATGTAGCTCATTCTGCTTTTCTGATGGAATAAAATCTGGCATTTGGCAGTTTTGGACCAGTTCCCTTAATTATTATTATCTTTTTTGTGGTTTTTCTTTTTCTTTGTGTTTTTTCTTTTGTTTGGATTATATACATACTCTTATCTTTTTTACTTTTATTATATATATTTTTTTTTTTGAAATTTTTATTATGGGGGCGTCCAGGGGCCTGGACGCCCTAATTTTTTATTTTTATTTTTTAAGTTTTTTGTTTTGGGGGCGTCCAGGGGCCTGGACGCCCCTAATTTTTTATTTATAATTTTTTTGGTTTTTGTTTTGGGGGCGTCCAAGGTCCTGGACGCCCCAAAGTTTTATTTATTATTTTTTTTGGTTTTTTTGTTTTGGGGGCGTCCAGGCGCCTGGACGCCCCTAATTTTTGAATTTTGAAAAAAATAAAAAAAAAGGTGGGGACGTCTAGGCGCCTGGACGCCCCAATCAGAGTGGTTTCTATATATATGGGGGGCCTCACCCCCTGCTCACTTGTACTGTTCATTCTGACGACCCCGTCACCCCAGACGACCCATTCTTAGTCCCAATGGAGCGAGGAGGATCGAGCCAGGGTCCAGAGAAGCGAAAACGACGGGCTCGTCGTCCGAGGAGGCTGAGGGATGATGCCGAGGAGGCCGCAGTAGAGGAGATTGCTGCGGAGGAGGGGATGGAGGTGCCTCTTCTGGCCGCGGAGGCCGCTGCGGGCGTTGGCGACGTGGGAGAGGACGATCATGACCTGGTAAGCCCTTCGGAACTCTCACTCTGTGGTTCAATAGGCTAAACGGACGGGCGAGAGGCTGTGAGAGAAGGCCGGGGAGTGAGGGAAAGGAGGCGTCCAGGGCCCTGGACGCCTCCACATTTTCTTTTTCTTTTTGTTTATTTGTTTATTTACGTAAATAATAAAATAGGATTAAAAATAAGGAGGCGTCCAGGACCTGGGACGCCTCCATAATAATATTAATATTATTAATATATTTTTTTTTGGGTTTTTCTATAAAGAAAATAAGGAAAATAGAGAGGAGGCGTCCAATGTACTGGACACCTCCATAAAAATCCTAAAATGTTTTAAAGATAAGATAACATAAAATAAATAAGTAGAATATATAGTGTTATTGCTTAATATTATTCATGATGCTGATGTATTTTTTATTGGTTTTGTGGTGTGCAGGGTGTGATGAAAGGACGGATCAGCTGGTCCCTAGTGGTGGCAGCATACCGTGGGCTGTCGGACTTCCAGAGGGCGCGTGTGGACGCCATGGGCTTTGGAGCTTTCCTTAGGATCGAGCCCTTCCGGCTCGACCTTCCTCTTATCCAGGCATTGAGGGAGCAGTGGCACGCGCCGAACCGGGCGTTTCTGATGCCCTGGGGGCACATGGTGCCGACACTAGAGGACGTGGCTCGGATCACTGGGTTACGAGTTGACGGAGAGGCGGTCAGCGGGGTCACCTACCCTGACTACCGAGAGAGTGCCCTGGACCTGCTGTGGTTAGAGACGAGCGTGACTGACAGGGACAGCAGGGTAGTCGGCCGAGTGGAGATCATGGAGGCGCTCGGATTCGTCGACCCGCGCCAGCGGGTCAGCGAGACTGGAGCGGAGTTTCTGGCACGACTGGAGGGAGATGCCCGTGCAGCTTTCACCCAGGATCCGAGCGAGCGGGAGCTGGTGGATCTAGACCTCCGGAGGTTTCTTTTCTTCTTCCTGGGCCGCCTTCTGCTGGGGACGAAGGGGGATGGCATCCACTGCCGCTTCCTCGGGATTCTGGTGAACCTTGACAGAGTGGGGCACTACGCGTGGGGGGCGGCTCTGCTTGCCCATTTGATTGCTGATCTCTCCCAGACTTCGGAGAAGGAGACGATAGTCAGTGGCTTCGCACCTTTTCTCCAGGTAAACATTTTATTTATGCATTCCCACAGTTAAATATGCAATTATTGTACTAATGATGTATGATGGATGCAGGTGTGGAGCTATTATTATTTCTCGATGGGGAGGGCTAGGCATGGGAACAGGAGGGCGGTGCCTCTGGCGCGGCGGTGGAGGCCGGTCGTGGTTGCAGCACCCCACGGCTACCAGCTGGCGTCACTTCGTCGGGAGCTGAGCGAGTATCCCGAGGCCATGGTATGATGCGTATGGTTTTTTATGTTTTCTTATGTGACTGAATGGCAACTAGTATGATGTATGTATGATGATGTAGGTGGTGTGGAGACCCTACCTGGGCATGGGCGACGCTGGCCAGCCTTGGGTTGTAGCGGGTCTTCCTCGTTTCAGGCGGGACGTGTGGATCCATTGCCTGAACGAGATCGAGCCGCTTCGGCTGAGGCTGGTTATGAGGACGTTGGGGATAGCCCAGGAGTGGGTTGATGTAGAAGAGCCGGCCCGCATCGGGCGGAAGACCAAGGGGAAGGCGAAGATTGTGGACTGGCGTACGCGCTTCCCAGCACAGTACCAGGACTGGCAGCAGGGCGGGGTCCCAGTGGTATCCCATGTACAGGACAGCACAGATTACATGAGACAATATCGAGCTACGTACGAGGACCGTCTCTCCTTGGGTGGTATGGCAGGGGTAAGTGAAATGAAACTGCTTCACCCTTCTATATGTATATGCATGTGGCAGTAACTTATGTGCAATGCAGGATGCTCGTGACAACATGATTGCCGACCTGCGGGCCCAGTTGGCAGACGCCAGGCGGTAGTTAGTGGCCATCCGACAGGAGTTGGAGATCCTGGTGAGTCTATGCAATGCATTTTTTGTGACCTAGATTTTTGATGCTTAGCCTTTGACTGACGTTTGCCCCGTGTTTCAGCGGGCCCACCAGACAGTGACAGCTAGGACGGCTGGTGGAGCGGGTTCCAGTTCGCGGGGCCCTCCTCCGGAGGTTTCTGCCCTCTAGGAGCAGCTGGCGTATGCGGTGGCTCGGGCTGAGGAGGCCGAGCATGACCGCGAGGCTCGAGTGAGTGCTTGCTTGGCCCTGACCCTCTTCTAGCTGCTTTCCTTCTATCACTGCTCTCTTACGGTGCATGCGTGCTTTGACAGGTGGCCGAGATTCGGGAGGCCCTGGCCCATGCTGTTCGTGCTGAGCAGGAGCGCGATGCCTGGGTGGCAGAACGTGACGCCCGGATTGCGGAGCTAGAGGAGGAGCGGCGACGGGAGGCTGAGGAGCTTCCTCGCGACGTAGTGGATCTGCGGATCACCCTCGAGCTGTCGAGGAGAGAGGCGATGAGGGAGAGAGAGGAGAGGGAGAGGGATAGGGAGACCGTGGAGAGAGAGAGGGAGAGGGATAGGGAGACCCTAGAGAGAGAGAGGAAAAGGGATAGGGAGACCATAGAGAAAGAAAGGGAGTACAGGATGGCAGAGCGATATTGAGATTGGGACGAGAGGAGAGCTCTGGTGGCCCAGGTGTCGGAGCTCCGGCTGAGTCTTGGCACGGCGGAGGGGAAACTTCGGGAGAGTGAGGAGCGGTATCAGAGGGCGAAGGAGCGCGGGGCGCGACTTCGTCAGTCCGGTTCCTTTTCTGTGGGCAGCTTTCTAGTTTCTTCAGCCGAGCAGCGTCGCCGCACCTTGGAGGCTGGCATGGTGCCACCTGGAGAGGCGAGCACGGCTTCTCAGGGCTCGCAGAGGTCGCAGAGGCCCCCTAGGGATCCCCGTCAGAGGAGGGAGGAGAGAGATGACCAGGAGGGTGGTGGTGAGAGTTAGAGAGTTGTTTGTACACCCCACCGTCCTCACTGTATGATATACTTTTGACTGTTTGTATGAAATGGATTTCGTGTGGTTCCTTTTGTCGTGTGCCATTTTCCTTCCTGCACTTTCTTTCACACCACGTTGTTCACGCTTCACGGGACTTTGCCCTGGACAGGAGGGAACTACTTTGCATGGAGGTTTTTTTGTTCCCCTTTTTTTTCGCTTTCTTTTGGGCGCGTCCAAGCGCGAGGACGCGTCTTAATCCTCAAATTCAAATTTAAAGCGATGGGTGGCCTTCCTTCTCCGTGCCTTACCCGCAAACGAGCCCGCCTTCCGCCGAAACTTGCTCGCCCGTCTTTGTCTTCTTCCCCTCGATCGATGGAGTTCGGCGGTCTGGACCACGGCGAAGGTGGAGAGGGACGCGGGACCCCTCGCCCAAGGAGGGACGCGCCAGAGCACGGAACGGCGTCTATGGAGGAGGAAGGGCCGCTTCAGGCCCCCGAGGGACCCGAGGGGCCCGATGTCGCGGAGGGAGGTGAACATGGTCTGGTAGGTGCTTGGTTTTCCCCCTCTTTGATCCATTTTGAGTTTTGAAGCAAGCCGTGCGAGGGGGGAAAGGGTTCGTCGAGTGTTGCACTTAAATGATGGATGCGTCCTATACAGGGGACGCGTTCTTTTTGACTGATGTGGGACCCTTTTCTTGGTGCAGGACATGGCGAGGACCCTGGGCCTGGCCGATGAGTGGGCGAGTGCGGACGAGCCGAGCCGCGTCAGGAGGGAGAGTCGCGGCTAGGCGAGGCTCGAGGACTGGCACGTACGTCTCCCTGGACAACAAGGGAGTGTATTGGTGCAGGACAGCGCCGACTTCCTGCGGTAGTAGAGAGAGAGTTATGCGGGGCTTCCCCAAGCTGGGGACACACGTGGGGTCGGCGGCTCGCGCGCCCAACTGTCAGAGGCTAGGCGGCAGCTGGCCGTCGCTCAACATGAGCTGTCGCTCCTGGTAAGTTACGTGCCGCACTTTTATCTTCAGATTTGGGAGTTTCACTGACGGCCGTTGTTTATTTTGTTCCAGCGTGCCCAGCAGACAACGATGGCGGGGATGATTGGTGGCGCATCTTCCAGCTCCTCGGCCCCTTTTCTCGAGATTGCCTCCCTCCGGGAGCAACTTACCGGTGTGGTGGCTCGGGCGACCCGGGCGGAAGAGGAGCGTGATGCCTGGGTGGCGACTGTAACGGAGCTGCGGCATCGTGGTGAGGAGAGACCTTCTCCAGACATCCTGGAGTTAAGGGTTCTTCTGCAGATGATGAGGAGAGAGGTAGAGAGAGAGAAAGCCGAGAGAAGGTCCGAGCGACAGCGGGATCAGACCGAGAGGAGGGCCTTGGAGGCCCAAGTGAGGGAGCTCCAGCTGGGTCTTCAGGCCGTCGTGCAGAGGGTAGGAGGGATGGAGACGCGCTACGAGAGAGCGCGAGAGTTCGGGGAGCGACTGCGCCAGTCTGGTCGCTTTGCCGCTAGTGGCTTCTTTGCCACGCCAGGGGAGGAGCAGCGAGTCACTGCTGCGGAGCAGGTGCCAAGAGGCGAGGCAGGTGCTGCTGCACGAGGATCCCGGAGGCTTCTGAGGGACCCGCACCTCAGGGGAGAGGAGGGGAGCGCCCAGAGAGATGAGTGATGGTGAGGATCGGCGAGCTGGTGGACTCGCCTCCTCCTTATGTTTATGATGTTTTTGACAGCTCATGTAGAATTATGAATGGAGTGATTTGATTTTCTGCTGCTTGTTTGTTTTCTTGTGCGTTCCTTCTTCCCTACACTTCTTCTCCTTTGTACTGTTCCCATGTGATGGGTCTGCCGAGACTCCACGCCGAGCGGAGAATCGCGTCTTGTTGTGACCATTTTCCACGGGAATCTGCCGTCAAAGTCAATAATGACGGCCCTAGCCCCTTTTCCCGGATGTTGTGTCAAATTTTACGGACGTCCTCCAAAACATGATAGGGTATCCCTAGACAACATAGGGGGCTAGTCGTCATATTCTTCGTCCAATCAATCACCCTGTGCGAGCGGTGAAGTGACACACGGGACCGCATGGCTATCATTAACAGGTGATGGAGGTAATCTTGGCCTGCACTCCTTCCATTTCTATAAATTCGTATCCCTTTTATCCTCCCTGGTATATCGTGAGCTAACTCGAGGAGCACAAGTTCTCACGGGAGAGGAGGAGTTCAAAATTCCGAGAGTTGGATGGAGGGTGAATCTTCCCACTCCTCGAAGAGAAGCAGATCCAGTGGTAGTAGTTCCCGGAGGCTTTCAGACCTCGAAGGGCACTTCAGCGAAAGGGCCCAATCACAACTCGTAAGCCAAGTTTTCCTGCCCTTTTTTCCATTCTTTTTTCTTCCTTTCTTTCTTACCAAACCTCCTCTCCATTCCCTGCATGCGTAGTGTGTGATGAAATCACAGATCTCATGGGAGTTGGTAGTGGCAGCATACCGAGGTCTCCCAGATTTTCAAAAGGCCAGGCTAGACGTGATGGGTTTTGGCACCTTTCTTCGGATCGAGCCGATCCAGCTCGACCTGGTCCTGATCCAAGCCTTGTGTGAGAGATGGGACCCAGTGAGTCGGGCATTCCTGATGCCCTGGGGGCACATGGTGCCCAGCCTGGAAGATGTGGTCCGAATTACGAGTCTCAAGGTGGATGGCGAGGCAGTGACCGGAGTCACTTACGCGGACTACCGAGAAGGTGCTCAGAAGTTACTGGGTTTAGACCTAGATGGTCGGAAAAATAGGTCGGTAGCTAGGGCGTCCCTCATGGATGCATTAGGGCTCACCGACACTCGTCGGCAGGACGATGAATCCTCAGAAGAGTTCATGGAAAGGATGGAAATAGGATGCCGTGCCATGTACTACACAGATTTCGGTGACTGGGAAAGATGCAACATAGATTTGAGGAGATTTCTCCTCTTCTTTTTGGGGAGATTGGTACTGAGCTCGAAAGGGGACGGTATCCAATGTCGCTTCCTGGAGCTGCTGTCAGACCTTGAAAGAGTAGGGTATTATGCCTGGGGAGCCGCCATGCTGGCACACTTGTTTGCAGGCCTATTCCAAGAAACGGATCGTGAGATGACTGTGAGTGGTTTCACACCATTCATCCAGGTATTTTTTTGGTTTTGCTTGTTTTGTATTTTTTTTATGTTTTTACAAGGTTCTGATGACCTGCGCCAAGCAGCTGTAGAGCTATTATTACCTCCCTATGGGGAGAGCTCGGCATTGGCGACCCGCGATGGTGCCGCTAGCCAGGCGGTGGGAACCCATCATGAGTGCGGCACCCCTAACCTACCAATTGATGGTGTTAAGGCGGGAGCTACAGGAGTTCCCTGCAGCGATGGTAAACTGGAGACCCTACTCAGGAATGGTCGATGCCGACCAGCCGTGGGTTCTAGCAAGTCGTGCCCGGTTCGGACGGGAACTGTGGATGCACTGCCTGAATGAAATCGAGCCGCTTTGGCTACGATTAGTTATGAGGACTTTAGGACTGGCTCAAGAATGGGTGGATTCAGCTGTGCCACCTCGTGTCGGGAGAAAGACGCGGGGACCGGCGACCTGTATTGACTGGCGCGTTCGATTCCCCGAACAGTATGAGGACTGGCAACGGGGTGGCACGATTGTAGAATCACAGGCGCGGGATAGCGAGGACTACTTGCGTCTATATATGACAAAGTACGCAGAGTGGTTCCAACCCCGGGGACTTGTGGAGGTAGGTTTCCCCTTTTTCTCTTTTCTTCTTTCTCCTTTTCTTGGTTTTCAGGTGAAAATGCTGACTAGTAAGGTTGCAGGATGTCCGGGATGCCATGATAGCGAATTTACGAACTCGCTTGGCAGAGATGGAACAACAGTTGGGTAATGCCCGCGGAGCTACGAGCGCCTTGGTAGGTGTACAGTACGTTCCTAATTAAAAACCCAGATTCCAGATGTTGGCTGCTAATTCACGCGATCGTAGCATGCCCAGATTGGCGCGGCTTCCCCAGTGATGGGAGTAGATGGTGCCTCTTCCAGCTTGTGGATTCCCACCTCAGAACTTGACTTGCTTCATGAGCAACTTGCTCACGCCACGCAGCGTGCTGCGGAGGCAGAAGGGATGCTCTCTATACAGGTAAGAGTCTCAGTGTTGAGTTCTCCTTGTTTATGCCTTATCGTGTATCTGAGATGGTACACTCGGCAGGAAAAGGAGGCGGAAGAAGCGCTTGGCCAAGCTGCGCAGAAGGAGGCTAGGATAGCAGAACTGGAGAGGGAACTGCGGCGTCATCCTGATGACGACTCCTCTAGGGATGCTGTGGAACTGAGGATCACTCTCCAGTTGGAGAGGGAAGACCGCGAGAGAGAACGTGCAGAGAAAGAAAGAGACGTAGAGAGAGAAAGAGCCAACAGATTGACTGAAAGGGAGGAACGAAGGGCCATGGAGGCCCAACTATTCGAACTCCGAATCAGCCTTGGTCTTGCTGAATAGTGGCTGAGAGATGGTGAGGAGCGCTACCGAAGAGCACGAGAGCGTGGCTTTCGTGTTGGTAGCTTCTCTGCTGCTTCCGTAGATCAACGCCGGGATGTGGGAATAGGAAGAGGAGTACAGAGCGGTAGGAGTACCGCTTTTCGTAGTTGGGTAGCACCTTTGAGAGCGTTTTGCCCGGAGAGTAGTGGGACGAGTAATGCGGAGAGAGAGGGCGGAACTTGATGTAATTTTTTTAATTTTTGGAATAAAATACAAGGTTTGGTTTGTTTGGTTTTCACCTTTGCTTCTGTTGCCTGAATCCCTGCACACATCACTGAAACAAACAAATCAGAATTTCTGTTCTGACTTGGCCCCTTGCTCAATAAGCAAATGGTCACTGTGACTGTCATTGATGACTGGTCAAGGGGCCAAGCCTTTATTTAACGAAGGCAAGGGAAAGATGCGGTGATGATAAATGCGACAGGCAAGCACACGAATGCAAGCGGTATTAAAAGTGAGATGCTGCACGCAAATGCAATCATGCAAAATTGATTTGTTTTCTTTTTATTTTATTTTTTTTATATTTGGCATTTTTTGTTTTATCATAAAAAGATTTTTTTTGTTTGCGAATATGTACATTTTCTCTTGTCTATTTTTTTTGTTGCTTTTATCATTTCAATTTTTTTGTTACTAACGCCTGGCAAGCACCCAAATGGCACCTAACCTACGTGAGACAGGGGTTTCTTACTAACCTCCCAGGTATCCTAAGTGCACATCTAGGTTGATTTGGGCCTCTAGACCCCTCGAATGATGATCCCGCCGGCTAAGACTTACCCTGATGACAATACGTCATGCCATGCTTAGGCTCCCAGTCGCTTCCGACCACAGGGATTCACCCAAAAGGTGTTTGAGGTAAATGATTTGCCCGACCCGGGTCTGTTTCCTCACAACTCTAGATGGTATATGATGGACCACCCTGGAACCCTAACGACCAACCGCGCGACGCTGACCCGGAATCAGACGCCGTCGCACCCATAGGTGACGCGCTTGCATTGGCCTAAGCCCGAGGTTAAACAAGAAGACATCAAGGTGGTAAACAGGGGTCTTGACCAGCCAGAAACACGGAGACTCCTTCGCAGCAATAGCTTTTGCTTTTCAAAGTAGGCAACCAAATGTGTATATTAAAATAAGGTCGCAGACCCTGGGGAGTTTTCACCTTTCAGAAACTCCATCGAACCTTCATCTTTAGAGGAAGAAGGAAGAGCGTGGGGGATAAACCTCCTGAGAGGATCAGCAAAACCGTTAACCCGGCGAGCGAATAAGGGCCCACTAACTCTTTCCTTTCGGACAACTTCGGACCAAATCTCGAGCATTTACATTCCACGGCCCCTTTTGTGGATTCAGACTTTTGCTTTGAGGGGTTCCGTTTATCGCAACAGGCACGGTCACGACCAGGCTTTTCTCTTGATTTTGATTTTGTATTTCTTTTTGTGAGGGAGATATAGTCGTTTGACGTTTGTGGGCTCCCTTTTTGTATGCCTGCGGGGACACTGCCCTCTTCTCGTGCTCTGATCGATGCTCGAGGAAATGGATCCTACTCTTGCCTTTGGGGTTTGAGTTTCGGTTTCTCATGCTCAGCGTTTTAAGGGCGCCGACTGTCTCATTTGGTCGAAGAGAAAAGAATAAAGATTACAGCTTCCGGAGATCTTCTGGGTGACGCTCCACCGTAGGTGATGCTACCGACTTTTTTTTGAATAAAATACATAAGTGAGCACATGTTAGCTTCCTTCGAGCGAGCATAGGCCGACGTGGCCGGACAGGGATCTCCACGGTTCTGGCAAACCAAGACCCGGTGACTACCAAGCCTTAATGGGCCCTATCCTAACATGAAGGTTAGATGCAGGAACTTAACTACATGGTGACTGCCAGGCATCGGCATTTTGAATTTTCCATATTTTTAGTGGTTTTCGGTATTTCTTTGTTTTTGATGTTTTTATCTTTTCATCATTTTTTTTGTTTGTGCTAAGGGTAGTATTTCTTAAGATAAAGCCCATTCCAAGGGTGGGATAACTCGGTCCCTTCGGCGTTGACTAGCTTGTAGGCGTTGCCAGGGTACACGGCTTGAATTACAAATGGTCCTTCCCAATTGGGTTGGAGCTTAGAACGCGGACCTCCAGGTTTGACAAAAATTCTTTTTACGACCATCTCACCGACTTTGAATTTTCTCTCAACGACTTTCTTTTGGTAAAAGCGAGCGAGTCTATTTTGATACACACGCGCGTGTTCGGCAGCGGCCAGCCGTTTCTCATCCAAGAGTTCCAACTGGGCGAGGAGTGAATTACGACGATCGTCGAGGGGAAATTCCTCGTCCAATTGTACCCTGAGAGAAGGGATCAGGGTCTCGTACGGGACTACAGCTTTCATACCATAAGTAAGGGCAAATGGAGTCTGCCCGGTGGGGGTACGGATTGAAGTGCGATAGGCCCATAGAGCTTCGATAAGCTTTTCTGGCCAGTCTGAAAACTTACTAGACTCGCAGGTTTTTTTGATGATTTTGAGCAATGTTTTATTGGTGGCCTCCGCTTGGCCGTTACCTTGTGGGTAATAAGGCGATGAATGATGCAATGCAATTGCGTACCTTTTGCAGAGGTCCTGTAGGTCCTGAGAAATGAACTGTGGCCCATTGTCGGTGACGATCGTGCTTGGGACGCCGAATCTGGCGAGGATGTTCTTTATGATGAATTTGCAGACTGTTGACGCCTTGATTTCCGCGTAAGCTTCAGCTTCGGCCCATTTGGTGAAGTATTCCGTCGCAGTAAGGATGAAAGATTTCTGCTTGGTGAGGGAATTGGGATCACCTAGGGGACCAATGATGTCGAATGCCCACATGGAGAAAGGCCACGGGGAAGATATTGGATGAAGTGAGGAAGATGGTGAATGGATTTTATCGGCGTGAAGTTGACACTTGACACACCTACGGACATAGACAGCACAATCTTCTTCCATAGTGGGCCAATAAAAGCCTTGGCGAATGATCTTCTTGGCGAGCATCTGACTATTCACGTGGCCACCGCACACGCCCGAGTGCGTCTCCTCTACACATTTCCAAACCTCATCGTCACCAAGACATCTTAACAGAATACCAGTAAGGCTCCTCCTATAGAGTAGACCTCCAACCAAAGTATATTTCTGAGCCACCCTTCTTATGGCTTTCTTGTCCTCTGTGGTGGCCCCTTCAGGATAAGACTGATCTTGGCAGTATTTGACAATTTCATAGAACCATGGTTTCTCTTCATCAGCCAGTTCTTCTTCAACCTCTGCCAACATGATCTCCCTCTTCTCAAGGATATCTTCCTGCAGGATCTTTCTTGCTATCCTGTCTTTGATATTTACGTAGGAAGCATCATCGATTGCAGGGGCGTGAAGTTTGTAGATGGAAATGGACTTAAACCATCTTCCTAGAGGGAACCTTATGGATGATGCCAACGAGGCGAGGGCATCGGCGAGAATATTCTGATGACGAGGGACATGAACAAAGATCAGTTTGGCGAACAGTTTGGCAAAGGCAGCAGTGAGTTCTTGGTATGGCTTGAGTTTGGGATCGCGAGTGCGATATTTAGTGAGCACCTGGCGAAGGATGAGTTGACTATCACCTACGACTCGCAACTCAGTGATACGAAAAGAATGAGCGAGTTCTAGGCCAGCTAGAAGAGCTTCATATTCGGCTATATTGTTGGTGACTGGAAATTTGAGTTGGTATGCCAATGGGAATGTGAGGCCTTCAGGCGACAGGAGGGCGACGCCGATTCCTCTCCCTTGAGAATTCAGAGCTCCATCAAAATATAGCGTCCACGTTGGCTCATCTGATTGGTTGACGGACATTAGTTCCTCATCTGGAAACTCTGATTGGACGGGATCGAACTTGGGAAGAGGATGGTGAGCGAGATGCTCGGCTATGACATAGCCTTTAATCGCCTTTTGCTGGATGTAGGTGATGTCGAACTGAGAGAGAAAACTTTGCCAGCGTGCTAGCCTATCCGTAAGGACGGCTTTCTCCAGAAGGAATTTGATAGGATTCATTCGAGCAATCAAGTGGACCTCATGAGCCAAGAAGTAGTGCTTCAATTTCTGCACTACCCAAACGAGGGCAGCACAGGTTTTCTCCATGACGGTGTACTTCTGCTCACAGGGATTGAGAAGTTTGGACAAGTAATAGGTTGCCCGTTCCTTGCCTTCTTCATCAGCTTGTGCGAGGACGGCTCCCACGGAGTCATCCAAGACTGAGACGTAAAGGATCAGAGGTTTTTCTGGTTTGGGTGGAATGAGAACGGGTGGACTAGCCAGATATTCCTTCAACCCTTCAAAAGCTTTCTGACATTTAAAATTCCAGTGGAATTCTACTCCTGGCTTGGTCAACTCGTAGAGAGGTCTACACCTTTGTGAATATTGAGACACAAACCGACGAATAAACTGCAACCTCCCGATTAAACCTCGGACTTCCCTCAAATTCTTGGGAGGCGGCATATCCCTGATAGCCTTAGCTTTGTCGGGATCTATCTCGATCCCTCTTTTGCTCACAATGAACCCCAGCAATTTACCTGACGACACACCAAACACACACTTCTTCGGGTTCATTTTCAGTTGGAACTCCCTTGACCTCTGCAAGACCTTAGCCAAAACTTCTGGATGTTCCATCCTGGTCCTTGATTTTACCAATAAGTCATCCACATACACTTCCAGATATATGTGCATCATGTCATGAAATATGGCCATCATCGCCCTTTGGTAAGTAGCTCCAGCATTCTTTAATCCGAATGGCATGACCACATAACAATATGTTCCCCAAGGGGTAGTGAATGACGTCTTTTCCTGATCCTCTTCTGCCAAACGAATTTGATTGTATCCTGAAAATCCATCCATGAATGAGAGGGTTTCGTAGCCTGCCGTGTTATCAATCAACACATCAATGTGAGGTAAGGGAAAATCATCTTTTGGACACGCGCGGTTAAGGTCCCGGAAGTCGATGCAAATCCTGACTTTCCCATCTTTTTCATGACCGGGACAATGTTCGCCACCCATTGAGGATAAAGAACGACTCTAATGAACCTGGCTTTGTGGAGCTTATCGACCTCTTCTTTCATTTTCAAAGCCATTTGAGGGTGGAAACGCCTTAACCTTTGTTTTACCGAGACGGACCCTGGTTTTAGGGTTAAACGGTGTTCGACCAAGGTTGAATCCAGACCCGGCATATCCTCGTAGCTCCATGCAAACGTGTCCTTATATTCCTTGAGAACCTCAATTAATGCCTCTTCTTCAGAGGGTGGTAGGTTGTCACTTATGAGGATGATCCTAGGGTCTTCCTCAGTTCCCAAGTTGACTTCTTTGGTGGATTCTTCTACGGCGGTTGACGGCTCGTCGAATCTCCTCATTCCACTTGCGTATGTGCCCGCCGCATCCTCATATTCTTCACCCTCATCTTCAGTGGGGCATTCTTCATCCGTGATCTCGTAGACTCCATACCCTTCATCAAATGCACAGTCGCCCTCACATTCTATTTCCGGTAGCCGGATGGGATTTTCTAGCAACTGGGGGATGGCAAGGAGGGCTTGACACCTGGCGGCTAAATCCAGAAGGAATCGATGAGGGATCTGCCTACCCTTGGATTTCTTCCTAGGTACTACCCTTGGCCTATCATTCCTAGATTGACTGACAATATTTACAGAAGAAGAGGAAGACGAAGAGGATGGTGTAGAATGTACAGGAGAAGACCCCTCAGAGGAGGGGTAGAAAAGGTCGCTCATCGGACCTTGGACGGGTGGTCCGCAAGGCGGTACGCACCCGTGGGAGATGTAGGAGGTTTCCTCAACGAAGATGTGTTGTTGGGGAGTTTGAAAATTGACGTTTTTTTTTTCATTTTCATTTTTAATGACAAAGCAGTGAAAAGAGATTGGAGGAGAGAGAAAAGTGGTTATGGCTAGAGGATTGTGAGGCTCATAGAGCAGATCATGGTTGAAGACCTGGCGCGGGTTGAAAAGCCCGCGTAGGTATGTAAACAGAGAAGGGGATCTGGGAAGATCATCAGACAATTGTCTGGCCCAGGAAGAAGATATCAGCAAAGGCTGAGACGAGTGGATGGAGAAGATGGCGGCTAATGAGCCGTCGACGGCAATGTTGAGGACGGATGAAGATCCGTCGATGACAGAGTCCTTCTGGCGAGGACGAGGATAGTTTGGAACCTTGGCAAGAGTGGTAATATTCTCTGGTATTCCGGAGATCAATGGCGGTCCTTCAAGTTGCGGAGACGAGAACATCCTTTCCAGTGCAACGGAAATGTCCCGTATGTCGAACCATTTGTTCCACTCGCATTCCGGATCTTTGATCTTGCCTCTTTTGGTGATCCTCGGACATTTTTCAGCCAAATATACAGCATGTGATCCCCCATATGCTTCTCGTGGGTAATCTCCCATCTGAACAACGGGCCCTCTGTTGAAGTGGTTTGATAGAGTCCATGTGAGGGGCTTCCAATCCGCCCTGAACGGTCCTTTGAAGCCTAGGCCAAACCTACGGTTCGGCCTAATTTCCTTTGGCGGTTTGAGCATACCCTGTAATTGTGCGCCCAGACCTTTACCCTGTTGATAGCCGATGTTCCTCATAATCTCCCAACCTTTGGAGTGAAAAGGGAGACATGATGTTGCGGTTGTCCTGACCGGCTCCTTTGGTGCTAGTGGAACGTGAGATGAATCACGTACATCCAGTAGTGACAATATGGGCCGATGAGACGGCCAAACAGAGGGCAGAGAGGTGTTGATAGCATCCACTGTGTGAAGGACAGGTGTACTGACCACTTTAATAATTCTCCCATTGTAAGGAAACTTCATGCACTGATGGTTGGTGGAAGGCACAGCGTCCATGGCTTCGATGTAAGGGCGACCCAGTATAGCCTTGAATGTGGGGTCCATGTCGAGGACATGGAATTCCGTGGGAATTGACATGGGGCCTAGTTCTGCCTTCAGAATAATCATCCCCTGCGGCGGCCTTTTGCTATTGTCATAGGCCGTGACCGTGATCGAGGAAGGTCTTATTTGTTCCTCGTCGATCCCACACAACTGAAGAGTGCTCATGGAGATCACATTTATGGACGCACCCGTGTCCACAAGACACGGGTTTATGGATACCCCATTGATTTTTATTGAAATGCACAATGCATATTTCCGAGCTTCCTTGGGAGCGAGCTCGTAGTTGTGGAACATGATGGCCGGTTGTGTGTCTGTTGGGGTCAGGACGGTCGAAATCTTCTCCACGGGGAGGTCTTCATTAACCATGACTCTTTGAAGGTACTCCATTAAGGCTGCCTGGTGGGATGTGGATCTTTGAAGAAGCTCCAGGATGGAGATCCGAGCAGGCGTCTTGTCCAAATGTTTTAATAGATCATACTGTGTTCCAGGGATAGCTCTTTCTGGTTGTTCTCCATCATCCTTCTCTGGCTGAGATTGCTCAAGATTCTGACTGTTGTGGGGGAAAACCCTGTGGAAAATCCTTCCACTCCGGAGCACTATTGCCTGCGGCTTTTGTACCTCTGTGGGGGTAGCAGTGGGTTTTAACAGTGGTTTGAGGGGTAGTGGTGGAGGAATGGTTGATGAAGCAGGGGTGATGACGGGAGTAGGGATTCTGATGAGGGGTTTGTTAGGTGGAGGCATGGCGGAGGTAGAGGGGATATTGCGCGGATTATGAAGGATAAGGGGTCTGGAAGGTGGAGGTGGAGACGAAGTAGAAGTGGGTAGGGCTTGAAGTGGGCAATGATTTTGAGGTGGGTGATGGGTAATGAGTGGTTTTGAAGGCATTAGTGGTGATACGGTGGAGAAAGACGGGGTTATGTATGGTTGACGGATGATAAGGGGTTTAGAAGGCGTAGGGGTAAATGTGGTAGAGGTGAATGGTAAAGTGGGGGAGTGAGAGAAGATGAGAGGGTGTGAAGGCGTAGTGGAGAGTGTCGGTTGATAGGAGATCGGGGTACGGATGAGAGGGCGTAATGGTAGTGGAAATGGTGAAGGCGATACTGACGCGGGTTGATGAGAGAGAGGTGCTACCCGGGCAAGGCGAGGGGGTTGCATGACGATGGGGTTGGAGGAAGAAAGAATAGAGGTACTTTCCTGGTGCCACACCTGCTCTCTCCCGACTTCCGGGAAGGAGGAGATGGGGTTAACCTGATGATTGGGCTGTTGGTGCTCCGGTAATGGATTCTGGATTATGCCCATGTCGGGCTGTTGTTGTGGGGCCTGCTGAGGCTGTTGTTGTTGTTGTGGTTGCTGCTGCTGCTGCTGTTGTAACTGCTGCTGTGGCCTATGAGGAGGTCTCCTAGCCTTAAGAGCGGCGACGTATCGTCTCATTTCATCCCAATCTATTTGATGTTCATCATTCATATCGTGGATGTAATCTTTGAAATGGAAGCAGTAATCTACTGTGTGTCCTGGCTGCCTGTGGTAGACGCAGTATTTGGAGGTATCAACATTTGGGGGCCACACGGGCCTTTCTCTGGGTAGGGCGAGTTGGTTTGATGCCATGAGGGCATTAAAAATGTCTGCTAAGGTTTCTGGCAATGGTGGATAGTAGGCTCTCTTGGGACCGAGCGGCCTCCTTTGTTGCTGTTGGGGACCATAGTTCCCCGGGGGTGGAACTTGGTTGTACTGAAGCGGTGGTTGTTGTTGCTGAGGTTGTGGTTGTTGTTGCTGGGGTTGACGTAATGGAGGCATATTATCCTGGGGTGGATTATTTTGGGGTGGAGGACGAAGAGGGAAAGGACCTGGTTGGAGGGGAAGTCGGGGCATTTGTGGAGGCCTTGGGTTGACCGCATAGTTGGCATTGTTGACCGCACCCACTTGCTCATTTGTCACGACCCCTTCTGTGGCTCCGCCCGGGACACCAGCGCCTGTCTTTCTGACCACTTTGGGCTTCGACGACTCAAACATGTTCATAATGGGGGAGTCTTTTAACTGGGTTTGGATGTATCGGGCCCTTTCATAGAGTTCCTCCATTGTAGTAAGTTTATTCATGGCCAGGACGTGTCTGAACTGTGGGGTTGCATTAGACACAATCATCTTCACTTGTTCGGGCTCAGAGAGGGTATCCCTTATTCTTTCCGCCAGAGACCTCCATCTATCAGCATAGCGGACAAAATCCTCGTCGGGCTTCATCTTTTCGGCCACTAGGTCGGTAATGGAGAGTGAGGGACCGACCCTATCCCTATATTTCTGCAAGAACCTTCTCTGGACTATTTCAAAATTCTCGGCCTCGCGGGGCTCCAAGGAATAGAACCACTCAAGCGCGGGACCATCCAATGATCTCCGAAAGAGGTATGCCAGGGACCTCTGATCGTTTTGCCAATAGGAGGATTCATACATGAAATCCTTGAGGTGAATGAAGGGGTTGCCGGTACCATTGTATCTGCGGTACGTGGGCATTTCGGAGGGAGGAAGATGAATGACGGGAAGGATTGGCAAAGCAACCTCCGGGGTGGCTTTCACGTCCACCATCCTTCTCAGATTTTGAAACTGCTCGTCCATGCGATTGAACCTATTGAGGAGCGATTGGGCGAGCTCCTCTGGAGGTGAAGGTGGCACTTGCCACTGGGGGAGAAACTGTCTCCCGGAGACTTGAGGGGGGAACCCGGAATGAGAGGGAGCTGTCGGACCGCCGACAGTTGGCCCTGGCTGAAGCGGTGTGTGGGGAACAACGGGAGTTTGAGATTGTGACGGAACTGGAATGAGGGTGGTTGTTGGCTCGCTTGTCCTTGAAGCGAGGGAGACTGGATGGCTTGCGCCAATGGAGGAGATGGAATGGCCTGCACGGACTCTTGGAGAGGTGCGATGACCGGAGTTGATTCCTGGGGCGTGGGGGAAACAGATTTCCCTTTTAGAATGGCCTGGAAGGCCCGGAGCTGTTCAGAGGTAAGCTCCGTGTTGGCGAGGACGCCCAGTAAGGAAGAGATATCCTGCGGTGGGGATGTGTCCCCGGCAATAACCTGCACCTCATGCGAGTGTTCATGAGAAGGACCCGAGTCCATAGCATAGACTCGCGGGTCGGCTGACAAACCACGACTAGGGTGGTTCTCCTCAAAAGACTCGTGAGCCATGCTCACAGTTTTCCCAGAACGCAAAAACATACACTAGCAAGCAGGTAGCAGAGATTATCGAACAAGTTGATGCCTTTACGTCTTTTTTTTGTGTTTTGATTTTGATGATTTTTTTTGTGTTTTTAGCGAGATCCGAAGTTCACACAAAATGGGGACCCTAGTTTATTTTTGTTTCACCGCCGTGTCAGCTAGGGTCTCTCGTCTCACCACGAATGAAATGACTAACTTCGGGGAACTTCAATGGTACAACCAGCCCAGTGAACGAAGAGGAGATTCTTCGATGTCGGGGACTTACGGAGGTCCCAGTGGAGGAGATTCTAGTCCGTTGAGAGGAATTCTCAAACGGAGAGTCCTTCCTTCACCGGAAAAGGGTGATCCTCAAAAAAATGAAAAAAAGATAGAAAATAGGGATGGATGCATGCAATGAAATGCTGACAGAGATATGGAGTGGGAAAACAACAGAAATAACAGACATGTAATAAACAAACAACCAATCAAAACTGACAGTGTTGCCGTGAGCACAACGGGGGTGCGCGCGGGCGCCAAGGTGGAGAGGCACGGATGGTGCCGAACTTGCAAGGGTAGCCAAAAGGAAGCAGTAGAGGTCCCACCGTGATCGCCAATCTGTGAGCGACGTCACGCGGTTCGGGGAGCGAAGAGGACGCGGAGCGCGCGGGCTCCTCTTTTTGTTTGCTGCAACACAGAAATAAGAGAAAAGAGAAGGGGCCACCACGGGAGATTGCTCCGGCGGGGCGAGCGGGACAAATGTAATATAGAAAGATATGGGGGTTAAACGGCCATAGCGGGAAGTGACTCGCCGCGGCCTCGGGGGGACGGGAATGGTGCAGAAATTAAATAGCAAGAATTGAAACGGCCATTGGGGAAGTGACTCGCCGCGGCCTCGAGAATATGAGCAGATAAGAATATAACAGAATATAAGGAGAATATAAAGAGCGAGAATTTAAACGGCCATTGGGGAAGTGACTCGCCGCGGCCTTGAGAACATGAATAGATAAGAATATAATATATAAGAACGGGAATTTAAACGGCCATTGGGGAAGTGACTCGCCGCGGCCTCGAGAATATGAATAGATAAGAATATAACATATAAGAACGGGAATTTAAACGGCCATTGGGGAAGTGACTCGCCGCGGCCTCGAGAATATGAGCAGAATACAACAGAATATAAAGAGAGTATAAGAACGGGAATTTAAACGGCCATTGGGGAAGTGACTCGCCGCGGCCTCGAGAACAAGATGTGATCGCCAGGGGCCGAAAGACCCCAAAATAAAGAAAGTGATCGCGCCTACCTCAAGAGCGGGAGATGGCGGGTTGCTTCTTCCTCCCCCTTCGGCCGGCCGACGGAGAGGGCTTTCCTTGGGTACCCTTGCAAAACAACGACAAACAAGTAACGAGTGGATTAGAAAGATGAAGGTGTAGTATTCAAATCCTTGCGATAAAAATAACGAAATGATGGCAAGACACACACCTGGTTGGTGTTGTCTTTTAAACCCCTCTCGGACTCGAGTAGGAGGAAAATGAGATGATGGATGCAAGAAGTATATAAGAAGAGGCGCCCTTATGAAGGGGGATAGATGATGCGAGATGATGAATGCAAAAGAACTAAGAAGAAAAGGAAAGGATTGGCTTATTGGATGTGCCGATGGTGAAATCCGGCGGAGCTCCGGCAGCGTAGGGATGGCGTGGAAGCGCGGTGGATGAAGACGACCTTCCTCTCGCGAGCGTGGGCACCCGAGAAGCCGGCAGAACCTCCACCTACAAAAGACCCCACGGGTTAGAAATGACTCCGGTAGCCTCTGGGCTCCGGCAGCCTATCGGATCTCTTCGAAGCTCTCCAGAACTGAGGGGGTGGGCCTCTATTTATAGGGCTCCGGAGGGTGGAGGCGTCCAGGACCCTGGACACCTCCATCAGGGCCGAACTAATATTTTATTCTATTTTTATTAATTTTTTCAGAATATTTTTGTGGAGGCGTCCAGGGCCCCGGACGCCCTAACAGGTCCACCGAACACCACCGACGGCCGCACGCGGTTTGGCACAACGCGTGGTTTTGTGAGCGGCGCCTCGTGATTTTGAAATGGGCGCGTCCAGCTGCTGGACGTCTCCATAATTTGGATTTTTTCACACACGACAAACCGTCGTTCGGTGGGCGGCGCCCGTGAGGGAGTTGATGGAGGCGTCCAGGGGCCTGGACGCCTCCATAAATATATTATTTTTATTTTTGTTTTGTCTTTTTATGCCAAAGCTGGCATTATATATTTTTTATTTTTGTTTTTATGGAGGCGTCCAGGGGCCTGGACGCCTCCATTAATATATCATTTTTTTTATTTTGTTTTGTCTTTTTATGCCAACTGGCATATATATATATATTTTTTATATTTGTTTTTATGGAGGCGTCCAGGGGCCTGGACGCCTCCATTAATATATTATTTTTTATTTGTGTTTTGGGTTTTGAAAAATAAAAATAAAATAAATTAAAAGAATGGGGGCGTCCAGGGGCCTGGACGCCCCCATTAAGACCCACCCGGGTCCTCGGACAAGCATTGGTGGCCGCCCGGCAGACACCCTTCTTGGTTCCGGAACCTCCTGATGCGTCTGACTGGTGTTGATGCCGTCCGAATGCCGTGACGAGACGATTCCGGATGCCGAAAAGGGCGGAAGAAGACTCAAGAAAAGGAAGCACTCGAGCGATTCAAAATGCGTAAGCCGTTGCGGGGCGTTGTATAGTAATATGAGACTTTCTCGGGAGACGTTAGGAATGGCATGTCTACAGTCATCACCCGCTGGTATGTAGCGCCAGCATTCTTGAGGCCAAAGGGCATCCTTTTGTAGTGGAATATCCCTTTGGGCGACCGGAAGGCCGTGTGAATCCGGACGTGTTCGGCAATCCAGATCTGGTTGTAGCCGGACGACCCATCCATAAATTATAAGGCCTCATGGTCAGTAGTTGCATCAATCATCACTTCGGTGATGGGCACCGGGAAGTCATCCTTTGGGCATGTCTTGTTCAGGTCGCAGAAATCCATGCAAATCTTGATTTGCCCATTCTTCTTCTTCACCGGCACAATGTTGGCCAGCCAAGTAGTATATTGATTTTTAGCTACAAAGTCAATATCTATGAGCTTGTCGACTTCTTTGCAAATTTGGTTGATTAATTCTAGCTTCTCACGCCGGGGCGGCTGCTTTACTGGCTCGACTTTGGGGTCAATGGCCAGAATGTGTTGAGCCACGTCGGGGCTAAGGCCCGGCATCTCTTTGTAAGTCCAAGTGAAGCAGTCTTTGAATTCCTGCAGCAGCTTCACATATTGTTCCCTCTCCTGTGGGGACAGTAGGGCACTCAAAAAGGTTAGCCTAGGATCTCTTTCCGTGCCGAGGTTGACTTCCATGAGTTCGTCGACTGTGGCTTGGCCGCCATCTTCAATTTCTGATAGCTCTAGGAGTAGGTCGATGAAGTCTTGGTCTTCTTCTTCTTCTGCTTCAAGGACGTCGTAAATGCCCCCTTGTTCTGTTTCGCCCGGTGGTGAGGCCCTGGGATTTTCTTCTTCTGAGCCACTCAGCTCTTGTATTTGCTGGGGATAAGACCCGAGGGTTGGTAATGCAACCCCGAATGTTTCGGGCACCGATCATCAGAGGTGTTACCCTTGAGAGTGAGAGAGTGCTCCTGGAGCTCTAAAGCTTACGGCTTACCCTCAAATGTCTTATCAGCTTCCACGGGGACAAACTCCCAGCAACTGCTTTGCTGAGGAGGAGGTTCTGAGATTGTTACTACAGCCTCCGCAAATTCAGGACGCTCGTCATCAAATGGAGAGTCATAAGGGGCGAGGGAATGTTTTGGGATTCCCATTTACCCCTCCCCAACTCTAGATCTAGGGATAGATTTAGTCTTTTTACATTTTCTATAAATCCCTTATATTTCCATTTTGGTTGGAATTAATGCATAAAAATTGGTGAAATTGCAAGAGAGCCTTGTGCACCCCCCCTCTCCCTCCTCTCCTCTTGTAGCTGGATTGCTGCCTTCTAGGGTGGATTCCCTACTATACTTGGTGAATTCTAAGTGTTCTATCTTCTCGGGGTGTGAAGCTCCGTCGCCGCCTTCCGTTCGAGCTGCCGTTGCACCGCCACCGCCGTCGCCGGAGTTCTGTCCAACTCAGGATAATAAGTCACCTCCAGAATTTTTGCTCTCAACATCGTGATCTGTTGGGTTTCAAATTTTGAGGGTGAGTTCCTGAGGTCCATCCCACTCCCCATAAAAATTTTCCAATTTTATAGCCATCGTTTTCCATTGTTCCCATTTCGTGTTCCCCAGCCCTCCAGATCTGCCTCTGTTCTGTCCTGTGTCATAGCAACCAAGTAGTTCGCCCATGAACCCACCTTCCCCATGTCTGAATGAGTTGTAAATTTTATTGTGGATTCGGTCCACCTAATCCCCCTTCCACGAATTTTTTTGAGATTTTTAGATCTCGTTCACATTTTCTAAAAATCTCTGTCTTTTCTCAAATCTGTGATGCCCCTGCAGTCCAGATCCGACCACCCAGTGTTGGAAAATCTGTTTCCCCAACCAAACCTCCACCATAATCTACACAAAAAATATCCCCGTCTTCCTCTCTTTCTTCTCTCCAACTTTCATGAAGAACCCAACACCCAGATCTGAAGTCTGAGTCACGGTCAACACCAACTCTTAGGCAGATCAAATTCTACCCGCCAGATCTGAGACTGAGAGCAGTCCTGTTCAAAATTCCACCATCAGAATTACGGCCCCAAAAAAATTCATGGAACCTAGAGGGTCGAAGGATTTCAAGTCAGCTTTCCAATGGCACCAGTTTCGCGTCGATCCGACGTCCGTGCTGGTCGCAGTAACTTCTGTCGCCGGAGCGCAGGGGTCTGAAACAGAAGTTCAGATCCGTGGACAGCAACTTCAACAATTGAAGATCGGAGCCGCCTAGCCTTCCACGAGGCGAACCAGGGCATCCCTCTCCTAGGGATCGCCCCTCCAGTAGTCCTCTTCGCAGCGGGACCCACCCCGCCCAGTTCGGAGGTCTGGGCAGTACGTGGGCCCCATAGTTGCCGGCGCACGCCACCATCGGAGCAGTCCAAATTGCTACCCGCCAACCCGAGCCCGCTACTGCTGGGTCCCACGTGTAGCCCTTTACCTCCCGGCGTGGAGTGGGTAGAAATATTCACTTCTATAATTCTTGATAATTGTTGTACCGGGAGTACGAGTTCGGTCGGGGTCGTCTTCCCCACGCCCGGAGCGTGGAGGTATCGTGTCCGCTCCTTCACTCGGCATTTGCTTTACTCGTATTCACTTCTATGTGCCACTGCTAGAGAGCATGATAGGGTAAATATCTCGCCAAATATCGTTATTCACCGCTGCGAGCGAGAGAGTGAGACCCGTCCCGTGACCGATCCGGGCACGAGAGAGAGCCGACCACCCTAGCTCACTGCCGATTTCTCAACCCCGCACGTCCGTACGCTTCCCTCGCTAAGGGACGATCGTGAGCTTGTCTAGAGTCCAAGGTTGGCATTTCAAATTGCAGTTGAGTCGCGTGTCCGTCCCGCATCAGTTTGGTATCAGAGCGAGTCGAGTCTATTGTAGTCTTCATAGCACGGTCTAAGTCTAAGGTAGTGTTATCCTAGGTGTGCATCTCATCCCAGTAACTCGGTATATCAAAAGGTGTTGTCCGAACGGTAGGTTAGGCCTATCGGGAAGGCCGCCCACTCGCGTCGAGAGGATCTTCGGATCCCGCAACTCCGCCAAGTACCGGATATTGGTTAAGTCTAGGTTCATCACTTCAATTTGGTGGGTGCATTCCAACCCCGTGTCTATTGCATGCCCACTCGTAGGGGTACCCAATATTCGCCACCACCACCACCTATGGCAGACCGAGTCCCTGGTCCTGATGAGCCATCAGTGGCCGAAATGTTCCGAGCCATTATGGGACAAATGAATGGGTTGAATACACGCATAGATGTGTTAAGTACTTGAGTGGATAGAATGGAAGGGTTGAGTACGCGGATGGATGGCCTAGGCACACGCCTGGAACAAAGGATGAAGGCCTTAGAGGATAAGGCCGTCGAGTCGGACCAGTCCGTTCAGGGCTTGGTAGGGAGAGTTGCCACATTAGAGAGAGCCCCAGCCAAGGTACCCCCGAGAGCCCCAGTCGAGGCACTCCCCCCCCCACCCACACATGGTCAACAGGAACCGGTTCAGCAACATGCTGCTCCAAGGGTTCAAGGGATAGATGTTAGGAGGTGTCAAATCCCCGAGGTGCATGACTATGAGTCTGAGAACGAATATGGGGGATATGGTCATGACCGTCATGTTCAACGACGGAACCGTAAGATGGATGAGGACGAGCGGACCCTTAGGACCGTTCGTGTAGATCCTCCCACTTTTGACGGGTCCTTAGATCCAAAAGTCTATCTTGATTGGGAGGCCGGCATGGAATGATATTTTGAGTGGTTCGAGATGTCGGACAATCGAAAGGTCAAGTTCGCCAAAATGAAACTGTTAGGGCAGGCACAAACTTTTTGGACGAACATGGAGAACCTACTATTTCACCGTCAGGAACCCCAGGTAGAGACGTGGGAAGAGATGAGGTCCAAACTTAGGAAGAAGTACCTCCCTGCCAGTTACCGTCAGCGTCTCATAGACAGGTGGCAGAGTCTCACCCAAGGAGATCGGTCCGTCTCTGATTACATCACCGAGTTTGATGAATACTTTCTGCGATGTGATGCCATGGAGGAGAGCTCCGGGACCGTTTCCCGATTTTGGCGTGGCTTACGACCACACCTATAGTATGAGCTTTTCTGCTGCAAGGTGGATAAGTTGGAGGATGCTTACCCGGTTGCTCTCGAGATGGAGCAGTTCGAGGGAGAGTTTGAGTCTATCCAACGGTCAGGCCCCATTCCCCTCCATAGTGACGAGCCCCGTAACTCCTGAGGCCCACATCCGAGGGCCCCCATGGCTCGTCCTCTCGAGCCTGCCCGTCAGGAGCAATTAGCTCCAAGGCCTCGTCCTCCTCCGCCAAGGGATCCACCTCCACCCCAAACACCGGCATCCATTGCCCGCCCCTCGGCACCCATTGCCCGTCCTCCGGCACCCACACCTTCCCCTATGTTGCCTACACCCCCAATCCGTCGAGAAGATAAGGGTAAGGGACCACTCATCAGAGAGACTGGTGGGTCACGACAGTAGTGTTATCGCTGCCATGGGTTTGGCCACATTGCTAGTCAATGCCCCACCCGTACATCACTAGTCATTGGGGACCCGAGGGTTGGAGAAACCTCGCCATCGGAATTAGTGCCAATCAGTTATGAGGCCGAGCAGGATCTAGCTGATGAGTTCCTTCAGGATGAGGGTGATGTCCAGGGGGATCCACCATGTATCCAAGATGCTCAATAGCCAGTATCTACATTAGGTATGAGTCTAGGGTCGTGTGTGAGTCTGTTTTCTTTCCTTTTGTTGTCGTCCGGTCTGTTGGAAGTCTGCATGTGTCTAGTTGAAGCTTGCATACGTTGAGTCGAGTCGGTCTTTGTACGCTCGCGTTGTCAGTCCCTTTCGAGTGCGAGACAAGTCGGATCCAATGCGTACGTTGTGGACTTGCCGGCATTTGGGATTGGCTCGACCATTCTCTATCTCAGATCTAGTCACATATAGGGACCCAACGGTGATTCCTAGTGAGTCTTTGAGCCGCCTCCCTCCTTTGAGAGTGACCCCACCCCGGAGTGTCCACCTCTAGCCACATTCCCACAGCAGCGTGAGCATATCGGATCTATACGGGATGAGCAGGTGTCGATTACTTGGAGTGGAGCATACTCCGCGTTTCCAGGTTCGGTGACGGATCCGCAGGAGCTACTTGAGCAGCCGCACCCCTTACTCGACGGGGTCGAGTTCTTCCCACCCGGGGAGAATTCATGGGGACATCCGAGCAAGACCAATTTATGTCCTTTCATATTTGTATTTATATCCTTGTGTAATTGGGTACGCAATTGTATGGCAAGTATAAGCCAAAATGTGAGTCTTTAGGTTTTCGTGGGTTTATTTGTAAAACCACCTGGGTCCCATGGGCCCCCCATCCCTTCTCCCATTGGTCCACCTCAGCCATAGGGCCCATGTGGGGCTGGTCAAATATCCAGGGTGGGCTTCTAGAAGGCTTGGACCAAGGGGGGGACAAAGGGTAAAAAAATTCAAAGTTGGAACCTATAAGTCAAGGGGGCGCCCCATATATATTATATTATAATAGGTTTGTATTTTTTTTATTTGGTTCCAAACCACATGGGAGAATTAAATGTGAACTCTCCCATTTACCCCTCCCCAACTCTAGATCTAGGGATAGATTTAGTCTTTTTACATTTTCTATAAATCCCTTATATTTCCATTTTGGTTGGAATTAATGCATAAAAATTGGTGAAATTGCAAGAGAGCCTTGTGCGCCCCCCCCCCCCCTCTCCCTCCTCTCCTGTTGCAGCTGGATTGCTACCTTTTAGGGTGGATTCCCTACTATACTTGGTGGATTCCAAGTGTTCTATCTTCTCGGGGTGTGAAGCTCTGTCGCCGCCTTCCGTTCGAGCCGTCGTTGCACCGCCACCGCCGTCGCCGGAGTTCTGTCCAACTCAGGATAGTAAGCCACCTCCGGAATTTTTGCTCTCAACCTCGTGATCTGTTGGGTTTCAAATTTTGAGGGTGAGTTTCTGAGGTCCATCCCACTCCCCATAAAAATTTTCCAATTTTATAGCCTTCGTTTTCCATTGTTCCCATTTCGTGTTCCCCAGCCCTCCAGATCTGCCTCTGTTCTATCTTGTGTCACAGCAACCAAGTAGTTCGCCCATGAACCCACCTTCCCCATGTCTAAATGAGTTGTAAATTTTATTGGGGATTCGGTCCACCTAAGCCCCCTTCCACGAATTTTTTTGAGATTTTTAGATCTCGTTCACATTTTCTAAAAATCTCTGTCTTTTCTCAAATCTGTGATGCCCCTGCAGTCCAGATCCGACCACCCAGTGTTGGAAAATCTGTTTCCCCAACCAAACCTCCACCATAATCTACACAAAAAACATCCCCGTCTTCCTCTCTTTTTTCTCTCCAACTTTCATGAAGAACCCAACACCCAAATCCGAAGTCTGAGTCACGGTCAACACCAACTCTCAGGCAGATCCAATTCTACCCGGCCAGATCTGAGACTGAGAGCAATCCTGTTCAAAATTCCACCATCAAAATTACGGCCCCAAAAAAATTCCTGGAACCTAGTGGGTCGAAGGATTTCAAGTCAGCTTTCCAACGGCACCAGTTTCGCGCCGATCCGACATCCGTGCTGGTCGCAGTAACTTCTGTCGCCGGAGCGCAGGGGTCTGAAACAGAAGTTCAGATCCGTGGACAGCAACTTCAATAATTGAAGATCGGAGCCGCCTCGCCTTCCACGAGGTGAACCAGGGCGTCCCTCTCCTAGGGATCGCCCCTCCAGTAGTCCTCTTCGCAGCGGGACCCACCCCGCCCAGTTCGGAGGTCTGAGCAGTACGTGGGCCCCACAGTTGCCAGCGCACGCCACCATCGGAGTAGTCCAAATTGCTGCCCGCCAACCTGAGCCCGCTACTGCTGGGTCCCACGTGTAGCCCTTTACCTCCCGGCGTGGAGTGGGTAGAAATATCCACTTCTATAATTCTTGATAATTGTTGTACCGGGAGTACGAGTTCGGTCGGGGTCGTCTTCCCCACGCCCGGAGCGTGGAGGTATCGTGTCCGCTCCTTCACTCGGCATTTGCTTTACTCGTATTCACTTCTATGTGCCGCTGCTAGAGAGCATGATAGGGTAAATAGCTCGCCAAATATTGTTATTCACCGCTGCGAGCGAGAGAGTGAGACCCGTCCCGTGACCGATCCGGGCACGAGAGAGAGCCGACCACCCTAGCTCACTGCCGGTTTCTCAACCCCGCACGTCCGTACGCTTCCCTCGCTAAGGGATGATTGTGAGCTTGTCTAGAGTCCAAGGTTGGCATTTCAAATTGGAGTTGAGTCGTGCGTCCCTCCCGCATCAGTTTGGTATCAGAGCGAGTCGATTCTATGGTAGTCTTCATAGCACGGTCTAAGTCTAGGGTAGTGTTATCCTAGGTGTGCATCTCATCCCAATAACTCGGTATATCAAAAGGTGTTGTCCGAACGGTAGGTTAGGCCTATCGGGAAGGCCGCACACTCGCGTCGAGAGGATCTTTGGATCCCGCAACTCCGCCAAGTACCGGATATTGGTTAAGTCTAGGTTCATCACTTCACTTTGGTGGGTGCATTCCAACCCCGTGTCTATTGCATGCCCACTCGTAGGGGTACCCAATATTCGCCACCACCACCACCTATGGCAGACCGAGTCCCTGGTCCTGATGAGCCATCAGTGGCCGAAATGTTCCGAGCCATTATGGGACAAATGAATGGGTTGAATACACGCATAGATGTGTTAAGTACTCGAGTGGATAGAATGGAAGGGTTGAGTACGCGGGTGGATGGCCTAAGCACACGCCTGCAACAAAGGATGAAGGCCTTAGAGGATAAGGCCGTCGAGTCGGACCAGTCCGTTCAGGGCTTGGTAGGGAGAGTTGCCACATTAGAGAGAGCCCCAGCCAAGGCACCCCCGAGAGCCCCAGTCGAGGCACTCCCCCCCCCCACCCACACATGGTCAACAGGAACCGGTTCAGCAACATGCTGCTCCAAGGGTTCAAGGGATAGATGTTAGGAGGCGTCAAATCCTCGAGGTGCATGATTATGAGTCTGAGAACGAATATGGGGGATATGGTCATGACCGTCATGTTCAACGACGGAACCGTGAGTTGGATGAGGACGAGTGGACCCTTAGCACCGTTCGTGTAGACCCTCCCACTTTTGACAGGTCCTTAGACCCAAAAGTCTATCTTGATTGGGAGGCCGGCATGGAATGATATTTTGAGTGGTTCGAGATGTCGGACAATCGGAAGGTCAAGTTCGCCAAAATGAAACTGGTAGGGCAGGCACAAACTTTTTGGAGGAACATGGAGAACCTACTATTTCACCGTCAGGAACCCCAGGTAGAGACGTGGGAAGAGATGAGGTCCAAACTTAATAAGAAGTACCTCCCTGCCAGTTACCGTCAGCGTCTCATAGACAGGTGGTAGAGTCTCACCAAAGGAGATCAGTCCCTCTCCGATTACATCACCGAGTTTAATGAGTACTTTCTGCGATGTGATGCCACGGAGGAGAGCTCCGTGACCATTTCCCTATTTTGGCGTGGCTTACGACCACACCTACAGTATGAGCTTTTCCGCCGCAAGGTGGATAAGTTGGACGATGCTTACCAGGTTGCTCTCGAGATGGAGCAGTTCGAGGGAGAGTTTGAGTCTATCCAACGGTCAGGCCCCATTCCCCTCCATAGTGACGAGCCCCGTAGCTCCTTAGGCCCACATCCGAGGGCCCCCATGGATCATCCTCTGGAGCCCGCCCGTCAGGAGCAATTAGCTCCAAGGCCTCGTCCTCCTCCGCCAAGGGATCCACCTCCACCCCAAACACCGGCATCCATTGCCCGCCCCTCGGCACCCATTGCCCGTCCTCCGGCACCCACACCTTCCCCTATGTTGCCTGCACCCCCAGTCCGTCGAGAAGATAAGGGTAAGGGACCACTCATCAGAGAGACTAGTGGGTCATGACAGTAGTGTTATCGCTGCCATGGGTTTGGCCACATTGCTAGTCAATGCCCCACCCGTACATCACTAGTCATTGGGGACCCGAGGGTTGGAGAAACCTCGCCATCGGAATTAGTGCCAGTCAGTTATGAGGCCGAGCAGGATCTAGCTGACGAGTTCCTTCAGGATGAGGGCGATGTCCAGGGGGATCCACCATGTATCCAAGATGCTCAATAGCCAGTATCTGCATTAGGTATGAGTCTAGGGTCGTGTGTGAGTCTGTTTTCTTTCCTTTTGTTGTCGTCCGGTCTGTTGGAAGTCTGCATGTGTCTAGTTGAAGCTTGCATACGTTGAGTCGAGTCGGTCTTTGTACGCTCGCGTTGTCAGTCCCTTTCGAGTGCGAGACAAGTCGGATCCAATGCGTAAGTTGTGGAATTGCCGGCATTTGGGATCGGCTCGACCATTCTCTATCTCGGATCTAGTCACATATAGGGACCCAGCGGTGATTCCTAGTGAGTCTTTGAGCCGCCTCCCTCCTTTGAGAGTGACCCCACCCCGGAGTGTCCACCTCTAGCCCCATTCCCACAGCAGCGTGAGCATATCGGATCTATACGGGATGAGCATGTGTCGATTACTTGAAGTGGAGCGTACTCCGCATTTCCAGGTTCGGTGACGGATCCGCAGGAGCTACTTGAGCAGCCGCACCCCTTACTCGACGGGGTCGAGTTCTTCCCACCCGGGGAGAATTCATGGGGACATCCGAGCAAGACCAATTTATGTCCTTTCATATTTGTATTTATATCCTTGTGTAATTGGGTACGCAATTGTATGGCAAGTATAAGCCAAAATGTGAGTCTTTAGGCTTTCATGGGTTTATTTGTAAAACCACCTGGGTCCCACGGGCCCCCCATCCCTTCTCTCATTGGTCCACCTCAGCCATAGGGCCCATGTGGGGCTGGTCAAATGTCCAAGGTGGGCTTCTAGAAGGCTTGGACCAAGGGGGGGACAAAGGGTAAAATAATTCAAAGTTGGAACCTATAAGTCAAGGGGGCTCCCCATTTATATTATATTATAATAGGTTTGTATTTTTTTATTTGGTTCCAAACCACATGGGAGAATTTATTTGGTTCTCATTGGTCCGCTCCTTCACTCGACATTTGCTTTACTCGTATTCACTTCTATATGCCGCTGCTAGAGAGTATGATAGGGTAAATAGCTCGCCAAATATTGTTATTCACCGCTGCGAGCGAGAGAATGAGACCCATCCCGTGACCCGATCCGGGCACGAGAGAGAGCCGACCACCCTAGCTCACTGCCTGTTTCTCAACCGCGCACGTCCGTACGCTTCTCTCGCTAAGGGACGATCACGAGCTTGTCTAGAGTCCAAGGTTGGCATTTCAAATTGGAGTCGAGTCGCGTGTCTGTCCCGCATCAGATGCCCCTTACATGAAGTCCCGAACTAGGTCGGGGTGCTTGTCTTCTTCTTCTTGTCTTTGTCGGCGCGGCTTGCCAATCTCCTTGGTCTTGGGCCGGCATTAAGACAAAAGCTTCATAGGTGTGCCGGGTGCTGGCCTCCGACAATTCCTCGGGTAGCTACTGGTATAGAGACATCATATTAATGGTTGTAGCCAATTTAGGCATTTTGTAAGGCTGCGGGGGATCCACTTTATGTTCCCCCATGTCTAGCTCTCCTTTCTTAATCAAGGACTCGATAACATCCTTGAAGATGTAGCATTCCTCGATAGTATGTCCGATCATCTGATGATATGGGCAAAAGCGATGGGCGTCCTTCCTCCTCAAGTCACCTGGCCTCTTCGGCTCTGGCGGTGTGATTTTGTTATACTTGGTGGACCATTTAAATAAGTCCCGAGTTTTGTCTCGGGGGAAAGAGTAGAGCTTGCTTCTCATCTTCTCCCGTTGGGAGGGACCTTCTCGCTGTTCAGTGGGCTTGGCTGGAGAAAGCTTGACCGCCTCCTTATCTTTCTCCTTCTGCTGTTCAAAAGTCTTGAAGTCCACCGTGCGAACTTCTTGTGGCACTGGTCTCTTTTCGGCATGCCTGGCCTTTTGTCTTGGGGCAGCAGGAGCAGAGGAGTATCGGGCTAGGAATGCCTCGATCTCTGCCACAATGTTGTTCAGGCGATCTAATGATTTGACCTCAGCGCCAATCATCCTCTCCAGGACCTCTTTCTTCATGTTTTGTTTACAAATTTTCACTGCGTCCTCCTGATGCGGTGGACGTTTGCACCTCATTCTGAGGTTCCTCCACCACTTGATGTAGTCTAGTGTAGATTCATCATTCCTTTGTCTGGTAGCATAGAGTTCTGCCATAGTGACCTCTCGTTCAACTATGTAGAATCTTTCCTTGAATTTCTTCTAAATTTCAGGCTAGTCAATAATAGACCCAACATGCAAGCCTGAGTACCACTCGAAGGCAAGCCCCGTTAACGTGGACCCGAAGAATTTAAGGAGGTAAGACTCGTCTGTAACTAGATCGCCCATGACGTTCACAGAATATGCAATATGTTCCCTGGGAGATCCTTGCCCATTGAACTTTTCAAACTTTGGCGGCTTGTTAATGCCTGGCGACAACTTCATGGCAGCATGGTGCGCCAGGTAAGGTACCCGGTACACGTACGGCACATGGTCGCCATCACTCCTCTCCACCAGCTTCATTTCTATCATTTGTTCCAGCATTAATTTGCTCACCGCTGCTGGGTCAGCCGGACTCGGGTAGAAGTGAGCCAGTTGTGCAAGCGACGTCGTCAACACTGTCACTTGTGGTGCGACGGTGGACCCTTGGAATGGAAAAGTCGGTGGCGGAGTCGGTGTTGCATGTTGTGGCTGCTGCAGAAGCATGCCCCCGGTGTAGCTGGGCATTAGCGGGGACACCATCGCCTGCGATGAAGCTTACCATTGCCCCCGGGAGTTTCTAGCGGCGCTTCGGTCTGCCCGGATGTTGAAGGCTGAGAATTTCTTTCATTCAACTATTTTCTCAGCAATTCGATCTCCTGTTGGTATCGCTGCATCATGAGCAGTATGGTAGGGTCATTCACGGAGAAAATGGGAGTGCCCCCTCTTTCTTCAACCGGAGCCTCCTCAGATGATGTGGACGCCACCCCGCTCGTGTCTCTAGCAGTGACAACATTAGCGATCAAAGCCATCGAGGCTTCTTCGGGGGTTTAGATCCTAAGAAATCCACTAAGAATAATAAAAAGAATAAGCAAAGAAACTAAGATTCATGTATATAGCACGGACATTAGTTTCTTGGGTTTAAATATGAATATAGCACTTGATTGAAATCTTTGGAGGAACAGGATTCATGTAGCCGACCCCAAATAATTGAGATAAGGCTCTGATGATGATGATGATGATGATGAAAGAAACTAAGCTAAGAAGTGGGAAAAGGGAAAGGGGAGCATGTGATGGATGCTAGTGGAGGGTGATCGCCAGAGGACACGCGGGCCTCAAAAGATATAATCAATAATAAAAGGAGGGATCACGGAATACCTTAAAAGCAGGGAGATGTGAGCTTCTTCCTTCTCTTCCTATCGGCCGACTGACGGAGAGAGTCTCCTTAGATTACCCTTGCAAAAGATAAATAACACCAATAGAGAAATAGGAATTAGAAAACCAAAGTGCGTAGTATCAATCCTGAGCGAATTGTATAACGTGAAAACACGGAGAATGACACACCTGTTGGGGTGTTGCCCCTTTAAACCTCTATGCAAAAGGGTTGGGATAAAATATGATGAATGAAAATAAAGTGGAGTCGTGCAGGTGTTGCACTGATGGAGGCTCAACGTGGTTAAGATGGGGGGATAAAAGAACAGGATGATGCATGCATGTATACGTGAACTAATGCAATAAAAGAAAGAGACACAGAGAACAGAGGAAGAATATAAGAGGAGCCTGTGTTTCTCCTGTAAAATCGATGGCTTTGAATGGATGCTCGGGAGTCTCTATAAGATGAAACTTTAGATGCAGGAGCACTCCTCTTCGAGCTAGAGATTCGGTGGCACCTCCCCGTCTTAATGAAGTCGGCCTCCCTCACATGAAGCCGCAGGGCCCCATTTATAGGGAAAAGAATCGAAATTCAATTTCCAAAACAATTGGGATAACCATTTACGGAAGTAGATAAACATTGGAAAGAGTCCTCCCCAGCTTGGAAAGTCACGGTGAACCTTACCCAGGTTGAAACGGACCGCAAAATGAAGAAAGAAGGAGTTGCGGACGAGTTTGGGAAACCTCATAAAAATGGCGTCAGACCCTATGGTCGCCCATTAAATGGGCGTCCATTACCCTAGACGTTCATTGGCGTTAAAATACGGAAAGTTAAAAATCTTCCAAAATTGAAAAAGAATTGGCGTCCAGGGTTCTGGACACTCATTAAAGAATGGGCGACCTCAAAGATAGACGTAGATTCAAAAATAATCTGAATTCGGCAGAGAATATGACCAAAAGAATTCGCGTCATGGGTTCGGGACGCCCATTTAAGAATGGGCGTCACCAATTAAGAATGGGCGTCGTCTAGGGGCGACACCAATTAAAAATCACCCAAACTCATCAATTAAAAATATTAAAAAAAGAATTAGCGTCATAACAGGCGGATGCCAATTAAATTTACATGTAATTAAAAAATAAAATAAATAATAAAATAATAAAATAATAATAAAAAGAATTGTCGTCACTCTAGATAGATACCAATTAAATTTATCTGTAATTAAAAACTTAAAAATTAATAATAATTAAAAATAATAAAAGAATTGGCGTCACTCTGAGAAGACACTAATTTGAAAAATCTGAATTTTAAAAAAAGAGAAAAAAGAATTGGCGTCACTTTGGGCAGACATTAATTTGAAAATATTTGAAAAATTAAAAAAATCTCAAAAAATACAGAAAAATCTAGAAAAATCAAAAACATCCTAGAAAAATTCAAAAAATCCATAAAAATAGAAAAATTGTAAAAATCTAAAAATGGGGGAAATCACTCAGATAAGCCGATTTGAGGGTCAAATTGGGGCATTATAAAGTAATATGAAATATACTCATGATGATGTCAATTTTGACGTGTCTACAGCTGCCCCGCCTTGGCGTCTGCTTTGTAAGGGAATAGAGTGAACTGAAAAGTAGGCGCCAAGGCGTGACGAGACACGCGATCAATATCACCTGATGAGAATTGAATCAAAAAGATCGATATGAAGCAATCTCGGAAAGTTCAATAAAAGCAACAATGTTTGGATAAAGGAGGGAGTGTGCACGCGGGCACGAAGGAGATAAAAGGAAGATCAACTTCCGGCGCAGTGGAAGTACCCCAGGTCACAAACCTGTAGGTTTCACCATTGGAGAGTGATTACCAACTAATGTGGACGTGCTGCAACCAAGGTGGATCTAAGGAAAAAGAAGAATAAATAAGAGATATAAATCCAAACAAAGGAGTTTTCGAGAAAACAGCCTAAAACGGAGACAAGAGGAATTGAATATCTCATATCTTGAAAAATTAGGGTTATTTGACTCTCAAAATCAAGTTATCAGAACGATTTTCCAAATGTTGATTCAAAGTCCTATATTAATGCATGCTGGGTTCAAAGGAAAAATTAAAGCAAATTAAAATATAATGTAATCAAGGATAATATTGTTAAGCTGCCCAGACTGGGTCAAGAAACTGATTTCACGAACTGATACTAAGCCGAAGCCCGTTTATCCGCACACCAACTCGTAAAAGGGAACCATCGTCCCCAGTCTTGGACGGCTCAACAGCCTATCCGTGCGACTAAGATTCCTCTGGAATCATCCTTGTTTTTGATGAATGGGAACTCAAATTCCAGATTTACCAAAGCCACAAGGTCATTGATATGATCTAATAGCGTAAATAACATATAGTGGAAATGCATACATGGAGAGATGGTGATAGCAATAAGCATGAGGAAACTGAGAATTGCAGTCACCGTGGGACTTGGATGATGACGCCCAATCAGTGGGACCAAGAGCTTCTTCTTGCGCTCAAAGATTCATTAGCCAATATATCTTAATAGATAAAACAATGAAAGTATAGTAGCCATAACATGAATAGCATGAAGCATATGAATTATATGAATCCTCAAAGTAATGGCTATTATAGCGTGAAGGCATAGCATCAAAGCGTGCAAGGCATGTATGTCATCATAGCTTTAGCATTGTTTTTCTTAAGCCATGAGGAGGACCAACTTGGCTAATCAGTTGATAGATTTGAAGCAATGGCTATTATAGCGTGAAGGCATAGCATCAAAGCGTGCAAGGCATGTATGTCATCATAGCTTTAGCATTGTTTTTCTTAAGCCATGAGGAGGACCAACTTGGCTAATCAGTTGATAGATTTGGAGTTGAAAGATCAAGCTTGGCTGAGATTTGTTCTTGAATGATTAGAATGAATGCCCAGAGTGAATGCCCAGAGTGACGGGGATAATCAGATGAAATCAGCAATAATTATTTAGAAAGATGTGGGAATGATATCCAATCGATGCCCAGAATGGTAAATCATGATAGGGAAGAATCGGAAGGTAGATAGCAATGAATGAAGAGGACTCATCCCAAGCTCTTGAGTCCTTTGCAAAGAGTGTCCCTGCAAAACAACACTATCAGAAAATACAATGCAATGTAATTTTTTTTGGATTTTTGGGGTATGCAAATTTTTATGAGTTTTGAAAAGTATTCAATTTTTATGGATTTTTTGAAATATTCAATTTTTTTAGATTTTTTTAGATTTTTGTTCAGAAATATTTATTTTTTTAAATTTTGATATAGACATTAAATGCAGCATCAAAGGGATGTTTAAACCACTGGCTAGGAGTCATCGTTCCTTCCCCTTTTGCTAAAGAACTGCCCAGAGCCAGGCGTGCATTGAGGGGTGGCGCCCTATAACCGGTTACCCTTGGCTAACGGTGCCCCTACCAAGGTCATACCCGAGAACCACTCAGCTTTGGAGGGAGAAGAGAAGAAAAATTGGAGATAAGCTTTATGCAGGCTGGGAGATATCGGGACTCGAAATTCTTCCAAGGTACTACCCCTCAAAAAGGTGGTCTGTTGCGCCGGGACTTTGTGTCTTTGATTTTTAGACCCTTGACATGCACACGATCAGGATTTTCCCTACGGGGACTTTGCCTTTCTTGACATGCCTTTATCTCATAATTTTGCATTTATTGAATTTTGACGTTGATATATAATCATAGCCCTTTTGGCTAGATATATCATGAAGGCTCACTTTAATTTTGGGTCAAGACTGTCCCTATTTGAGACTTCTCCCGTATTAGGGACCCTTCAACTTCTCCTATAAATTCCCCTCCTTAGAAGCTCAAGGGGGCATACCGACACTCGGACAGAGACGCACACAGGCTAACGGATGCACACTCTACCTGCAGGCACTCAGCTCGAGCACTCAAGCCCCAAGGCTTCCGGCGAGGACGCGAGGAGATAAGCGTGTGTGGGGTGACTTGTTGATCGGCTACGCCGAGGGTATGTCACACGTACTCCCCTCACATGGCTTTTAGCCGTCTCACTCAAAGTCCATCCCCCGCGTATGAGGTGTTATGACAATGGCAAACACACCCGTACCTTGGGTCCGCCCGTGTGTGAGGCGTTATGATAACAACGCCCGCGCCATGATGATGAACTCGCCCCCACCACGGGACCGCGGGCCCGCCGCTCACCATGAGCCGACCACTGACCGTCCCGACCACTGACCCGAGTTAGTCGGACCCTGGCCCGGAAGTGACACTCCCAAGACCGACCCTCACTCCCCAGCTTGAAGACACTCACCTTTTGAGGACCCGTACTCGACCGCTCCTCTGGAGCCGCGTCCGGCCTCCCTCAGGCGCCAGCCAGCGTCCGCCCCTGCCATCCAATCTACCCCTCTCTCGACGATTCGGGCACGCCCCTAGCTCCCCGAGGAGAGCCTATGTGAAACACGTGGATAGTCTGCTCTATCTTGCAACGACCCTGGGATCGGCCCACGTGCTGGAATTGTCCCGCGGCTTGCGCCAGATGTAATTTGGCCCTTTTGACCCATTTGTAAAGCCCATGTGGCATCTATAAAGCATAAAACTAGTCATGTATATATGCCTGCTCTCTGCCCTTAGCATCATCTCCACACCACCCAGTGTGTGTCCAGTGTCCCCGACTCCAGCTAATCAAACCTCCCAGTCGAACCCTATAGCTGCAGGGTATTTTTTTTTAACTAAAGTTGATACTTGCAAGGGGGGAGACGGGAGAGGGGGTTCATCTCTTCATTGCGGAAGAAGATGAAGACACTATCCCGGCCACCAGGCAAGCGATTTTCATATATGAAAGCTGAAAAAGAGAGGGGGACAGGGGGGAGGGGAAACGCCCAAAGAGGGGCAAGAGGCGTACAAGGCCAAAGGCCCAAGAAAGCATAAAAAGGCCAAGAGGACCCAGGCGAGGGCAGAAACAAAATCCCAAGAACCCACAGAAGAAACAAAGCCCCTACAAATAGGAGTCTTCGTCGAAGACCCCTTCAGAGTCGGACGAGAACACAGAACGGACACTGCGCTGACGACCCGGAGAGCAAGGCCAATCAAGAGGATCAACCTCCGAACCGTCGGGATCGAGCACCTCTGTGTAGGAAGAGTCGGCCGGCGGCGGGGGCGCCATCGAAGAAGACTGGATCCGAAGAGAACGGCGGGGAGGAAGAGCAGCGTCCTCAAACATGCACTGGCGATCACGCGAGGAGAAGGTGGAGTTGGACCACCGGAATGAACGCCGAGGAGCTCCGCCATCCATCCTCGAGGGCGGTCGAGAGCGGCCCTGGCAAGAGGTGCCCACAAAAGCCGTATGAGCCGCCGTAAGGTCACGGAACCCCAAAGCAGGCTCAAGCCCGGGGACATGGAGAGGCTGGACGAGCTTAGGGAACCTGAGAGGCATGCCAAGATCCGAGGGGGGGACAACACCCACGGGATGCACCGGAGCAGGAGGCGGGGCGGAGTCGACGATCGGCCCGGGCGGGGACCGGTTGATTTTCTTCTTCAAAGCTTGGGCGAAGGAGAGGCGAGGGACGGCCGTCGTAGAAGAGGAGGAGGCCAAGGACCCTTCAACGCTAGCCGCCTGGGAGGTGGGCTGCGCCCCTGGGGACCAAGCTACCGCACCGGCATTAAGCCCAGAAGAAGGGCCGCCAAGGGGGTGAGCATCCGACGCCGGGAGGCGGAGGACCAACGAAGCAGCGGCGGCACGACTGGCCACCTGGGCACGTGAAGATGGGGCAGCCGGCAGAGAGACAGGCTCGGACAAAGCTGGGCATGGAGTAGGAGCACCCTCCCCAATGACGCGCTTGGCCTGGAGAGGATCTAGAGGGGCTTCCACGGAAACAGATTGGAGAGGCTCATCAACAGAGGCGGAGCAGCGGAGCACAACCGTCGGAGGAGAAGCAGCAGAGTTGAGGAGAACCGAGCCCGCAGTGGGAGAGGGGAGCTCAGACCCACAAGGAGGAGAGGCCACAGGGACCTGTGAGCCAGCATGCACGGTGCAGACATAAGAGGCGACACAGCCCAAATGGGTGGAGCCATCAGCATGGAAGGATGAGGCCGCGGGAGGCAGCTCCAGAGCAGGCTGCTCACGGACGTCCACAGCAAGCCCCACGCTCGGATATGGGGCAGCATGAGAAAAGTCAACTCCCAGGGGGTGGGAGTCAGCTGCCGCGCTGACCAATGCACTAGATGGCTGAGTGCCATGCAAGAGCCGAGAGGAGGAAGGGGGCGACAGAGGACCAGCAGCCCGCAGACCAGTTGAGCGAACCGTGGCCAGCTTCGGTGTTGGCTCCGACGGAAGGGGAATAGAGGGCAGGGGGCACAAGGCCGGCTGGAGGGAGACAACCGCCAAGCTCGGATGGGCAGCGGCCAGTAGGACCTGGGGAGCACTGGCAAGAGGGTGGATGCTGGCAAGAGGCAAAGCCACGGGGCTAGCCTGGTCAACAAAGATGTCCTCGAGGCCAGCAGAAGGGCCTGAAGCGGCAGCTCCCAAAGGCAGAGAGACCCCTGACTGAGAAGGACCCGACCCTCCATCCATGGCTTATGGAACATTCCGACTTCTCTTCTGTTAGATGCTAGGACGGTATCTAGAAGGGGGGATGAATAGATCCCAGCGGAATTTAAGCCCAAATAAAATTTAAGCTCTAAAGGCTGAATCCAAGGTCAGAATGATACTCAATCAGAAATGATCTAATCAAGCAGAGATTCACAGGGAACTCAGATGGAGTACTTAGCTAACGAAATTATATATATATATATATATATATATATATATATATATACTAGTAGTGTAGGAGACAGATAAACTCAACAGGCAATTCTTGTAGACTTTGTATCAAACACTTGGCAGAGAGACAAAGTAGTTAGAACATAGATTGATTAAAAGATCACACTAATAAATAACTCACAGACAAGCGCCTCACCTACTCCAGGAAAACAAGCTGTAAAATGCAGAGCTAAGAAGAAATACAATCACACACACAAACCACAATGCACCAGAGATTTTTAGGTGGTTTGGCCAGACACCAGTCTGCCTACGTCCACCCCTCACTCAAACCGAGTGAGGATTCCCTTGCTCATGGCAAGAACGTTGTTTACGACCGCGGGGGAGTCACTTGTCATTTTGTCCTCGCGGCGGGGGTGTAGACTCGCCTTTTACGGAAGGTCGAGATAGGTTGACTGGGCACGTGGGGATTCCAGGGGTATTGAGAGGAAGGCAGAGAGAACGATGGGAACGCATTGGAAGAGATGGCGTATGGTCCATCATTCTGGGAGACTGGGACAGGGATGGTTGGGTGGAATGCATGCGTGCCAGTCGATTTCTCGATAATCACCTATGAAACCGAGGATTGACTAGGGAAGCGTCACCAGGACACGGCACGTGGCTCAAGGGATCAAGCGACACATGGATAGAAGGGGTTCCACGGGTGCGAGTGTGCAGGTGATTATGGGGATTCGTGTACTGGACGTCTTTTCCCACCGGTCGCAAGCAACCGGTGTTTATTTTACATCGGATTGAATCCGAATACCTTTGTTTCTTCTGCCAAAGAGAGAGTCAGGGACCTTGGTAGCCGCGACGTTGGGAGGGCTTAGTCCGTGCAACAGCGACAGGGCAACAGCAACACAACAGGGATAACTGGGGACAGAGAGACTGGTTCTAATGAGGAGGGGAATCCGCTCCCTGACTGGATTACATGACTCATATGCCATGAAAGGCATTTATATGGGGGCATGAGAGCCCGATTACAATTGCTTGCAAGCCACGGGACAATTTCGACATTCATGACGGTCCCCGGGTCATTGCATTATCGTGTGGGTAGTTCTGTATGTGTACATAGTGTCTGTCAAAGGACCTGTGACTCAGCAGGATGGCGCTCGAGGGGCGTCGCAATGTGTTCCCAACATGAGACAGTGTCGAGGTCAGGGCAGTAGGGGTGTTGTCGGCACCGTTGTGCTGGAGCAGTTGGGCGGTCGGGTGCCACGGGCCCTGATGTGACAGGAGTAGCTGGCAGTCGGGTGTCGGGGGCACCGCTGTGACTAGAGTTGTTGGCAGTCGGGTGCCGGGGGCACCGTTGTGACTGGAGTTGTTGGTAGCCGGGTGTCGGGGGCACCGTTGTGACTGGAGTTGTTGGTAGTCGGGTGCCGGGGGCACCGTTGTGACTGGAGTTGTTGGCAGTCGGGTGCTGGGGAACCGTTGTGACTGGAGTTGTTGGTAGCCGGGTGCCCGGGGCACCGCTGTGACTGGAGTTGTTGAGAGTCGGGTGCCGGGGGCACCGTTGTGACTGGAGTTGTTGGCAGTCGGGTGCCGGGGGCACCGTCATGACTGGAGTGGTTGAGTGATCGAGTGCCGCGAGCCCCGATGTGACTGGAGTAGCTGGCAGTCGGGTGCCGAGGGCACAGTTGTGCCGAAGTAGTTGGGTAGTCGGGTGCCGGCGGCACCGTTGTGACTGGGGTAGCTGGCAGTCGGGTGCCGGGGGCACCGTTGTGACTGGAGTAGCTCAGTGATCGGGTGTCACGGGTCCCGATGTGACTGGCAGTGGCCTGACACTTCATCTTGCGCCAGGACTTAAAAAGTATGCCCATTGCCCGGGTAACGGCACTGAGGGCACGCTTATCGCGATGACACCAAGGTGGCGCACGATCATCGAGGCGGGGAACTAGGTTGGGTGCTTCGATTGAGCCATGCCTGATGGTACTCAGTCATTGAAGTAGAGACTAGGCAGGGTGCCCTCATCAAGCCACATCTGCGTCGTGCACGAATGTCGAGGCAAGGATCGGGCAGGGTGCTCCCATGAAATGGCATCTAGGTCATGCACGAATGTCGAGGCAGGGCCAAGTAGGGTGTCCCTATCGAGCAACGTCTGGGGGCGCATGACTGTCGAGACATGGCTCGGGTAGAGTGATTTCATCAAGCCGCATAAGAGTCGTGTATGAATATCGAGGCAAGACCCGGGGCATAGTGCTTTCACCAAGCATCATCAGGGTCATGCACGACTATCGAGGTAGGACTCGGGCAGAGTGCTTTCGCCAAGCAAGGTCTGGGGTTGTGCACGATCATCGAGATGACATATGTTCATCACAACAGGGGGCCGGAGGTGGATGTTTGGGATAGACGCCGTGTGAGGGATGCTCATGCGGCATGCCCTCGGTGTAAGCCTAGCAAACACACACACAAATCTCCTTAGCGCGCCCTTGTAGTCCTGGAGTGAGCTCCTTGCATTGAGGCTTGATGGTTGATCTTGTTGTCGTCGTTTGGGCTTCCAAATGGGGGGTTTTATAGTGGAAGATGAAGGGGTGGAAGGGGTTTACCCGGACCAAGTTGAGGGTTGGGTTTGGTCCGGGTAAACCCTTGAAAATACCTTTTTTGTGTGTTACAGAGTGAGGGAGGGAGGGTTTAGGCAGGGCTGGTCTGGTCCGCCTAAACCCCACCCCCAAGTGGGGTTTGGGCGGACCAACCCAAGGGGCTGGTCTAGTCGGCCTAAACCCCTCACGGAGGGGTTTTTCTTTTGTTAAAAAACCTTTTTTAAGTTTTGATGGGGTTTAGGCGGACCAGCCTGAGGGGGCAGGCTGGTCCGCCTAAACCCTTCCCCAGGGGGGGTTTGGGCAGACTGGCTGGGTGCCTGTTTCAATTTAAAAAGCTTTTTTTTTGTTTAATGGGGGTTTAGGCGGACCAGCCTTGGAGGTGAGGCTGGTCCGCCTAAACCCCTCCCCCCAGGGGGGTTTAGGCGGACTAGCCCAAGGGGCTAGGCTGGTCCGCCTAAACCCCTCCCCGGAGGGGTTTACGCAGGTTTGACCGAGGGTTTACCGTGGGTTTGACCGAGGGTTTACAGCGGGTTTGACCGAGGGTCGATCCACGTGCGAGGGCGCACGATGGTGGTGCATGACGCGATGGGTTGCTGGGAGTCCCGAGTTGGGCTCGGACTTGCTGTACAGTGGCTGGAGCATACGCGCCTACCAGGTGCTCTGGGAAATTCCCGACACGCGTACGTGGGCCGTATACGGGTGCTGTGAGCTTCTAAAGCTTGTGGTTGGTCCCAGGTGGGTCTTCCTTTGACTTCAGAGGGCTAGAGGGAGGCGACTCGGGGGTACACCCCGGCCTCGTTGCTGGGCGCCATGTGGCGTGGCTTGTAGTCAGGGTGCCCCCGGGTCGGCTCGGGTAGCTATGTTGAACGGGGGTAAACCCACAAACTGAGTGATCGGGGGTGGGCCCGATCGATCGTTGATGTTGCCACGGGTCGCGTCTAACTGGTTAGGACCCTTGGTTGGGCCCGGTGACTGGGGCGTTGACATGACGATGCCATTTGTCTGGTGGTCGGGGTGGCCCTCGCTCCTTGGCGAAGAATCGTATGATGCGGTAGGCTATTCTGAGTCCCGGGTTAACCTGGTTGTTGAGGCACCGGTGGTGTGACACCGTATGCAGGGTGTCCAGAAGTGATCCCCGAATCTTCACAGAGTGCCGTAAGGTACGGCAAGTTGTCCCGGATCCTGAAACCGACCCGGTTGTCGAGAAATTGGCTGGCATAGTGCCATTTGCTCGGGGCCGACGCCCGGTTGTTATGTTGCACGCTTGACTCGACGACACGTCTCGATTTCTGAGCACAACTCGACTGGTAGAGAAACTTTGGTGATGTACCATTTTGCTCCATTTAGGAAGTATTTACCTATGCTTAATCCTCGATTAATTTGAGAAAATAAGCCGGTGCCAACAAACGTAGACTCAGTCTGCAAACAAGATGCTGATACACAGCTTGACCCAGAGGAACACTCTCCTCTCTTCTTTTGGTGGAATCAGAAGGAACCGTGAGTAACACCCAATTACTCACAACCAGAGGACCAGTCCTCTCTTCCTATGAAACATAGAGGGAACCCCGTGAGCAACACTCAATCACTCACAACCCGGAGATCAAGATCTCCCTTCCTTTAATACCACAGAGGGGACACCCGGAGATACACTCTCCCTTCTTCTGATCACTCAGAAGGAAACCAATCCCCAATAGGGTATCGAAAGAATACACAAAAAATGGGATAGAACCAAATGAAAAACAAAAAGGAAGAAATACAACGGAAAACACTGTAAGCAATGTAGCTCAGATTGAGCAAGTTGGCTTGGATCTGATCCAAAGGCCAATGAACTGATTCTCGATTTCTCCAGCTCCGGCTATACTTAATTTCACGGAGTATAATTCAGATCTAGAATCTCTCAATCTTCTTCTTCCTCTTTCTCTTTCTCTTCTTCTCTCACAGATATTCTTTCTGGTTCTTCTTCTCAAGGCTCACTCTTTCAAGGATGGCTACGGCGGCTATTCTTCTTGATATGTCTTTCACTCGAGGGCGAGTCCCTTTTATAGGAAACAGGGGCTCCACATATCCAAGTGGATAAGAGAGTTAATTAGATGAAATCCCATTGGTCCACTTGCCAAGGAAGAATATTCTCCTGCAAAAATTATCTGGAAATGCGCCAGGTGTGTTGGAGTCATGTTCCAAAGAGTGGAGTTCGAGGTCATCTGATTCCATAAGTTCATCACGTGCCTCACATGAAATGCTTGATGCTTTGACGTGTTGGGAAGACAAGTCGAGGTAGCTCTTTGATGCTTCGACGTTGCAGGCTTCCAAATGCTTGTTTCGAGCTTGATGCGTTGGTGCAATGCTGAGGTGCTTCAATGTTGTTGTGTTCCCATTTCAGATTATGAACTGAGTGCATTGATGTAGTGTGAAGGCAAACGCCTTTGGATAGAAGAGCTTCGACGGTTGGATTGTGGCTTGGTGCGTCGAGGCAACTTCTTGATGCATCGAGGTATTTCTTTCGCAAACCAATTTTGAACTTGCTGCATCGAGGCAGTATTCTGCTCCGTCGAGGCAGGGCTTTGGAGTTAGTTGCTTTGGGTATCACCGCGTCTAGGTGCTTCTCTGTTGGACGCTTCTCCGTTGCATCGGTGCAATACTCTTGAAAGGACTTCCTTAAGCATAACTGCATCGAGGCAGTTCTCTGTTGCGTCGATGCATAACGCTGGAGGTAGCTTGATTTGGCATCACTGTGTCGAGGTAGTGGAGGTCCTACTCTGACCTGATGTCTTGTGCTGATGTTTTGTCAATAGTGTTGCATCGATGCACTATTTGATGCATCGATCTGTCTATATCAGTAGCATGAAATTGACACATGTTCAATATGTTTAAGATTCAGAGTTCATATCATTTCAGCATGATTCATAGTGTGTCATCATCAAAACCAGAGATCCAATAATCTCCCCCTTTTTGATGATGGCAACTATTAAGTTATTAAAAGAGTTATATACTATGAATATTCATTCACATTCAATTACAACGATCAAACATCCATTTTCATCTATTGGTGAATCAGACAAAACACAACCAATTTCATTCATTGAAGTATAGACAAACCATTTTAACAAACTTGAACAACGTTCACCAGCAAGGACATACAAAATCAAAAGCACAAAAAAAATTGAAAACATACAAAGGCAAAAACACAAAAAAAAACTAAACAAAATGCTATGCCCCTAATATGCATGACATGCATGACTCTTGACTACAAACTCCTATGCTTGCAAACTCCTATGCTTGCTCATCTCTGACTCTGTCTTCTCATCTCTGACTCTTCCTTTGAATGACTTATTATCTTCTCCCCCTTTGCCATCAGCAAAAAATTAAGGGGTTCTGAGAAAAATGTGTCATTAAAAGATTTAGGGGTCTGGAGGCAGCATCTCATCAGTTTGTGTAGAGGCATCCTGAGTTGAGGGACCATGTTGAATGAGTGCAATATTCTGAATGGAAGCCCTTAACTCTTCAGCATTTTGATTGATCCTCTGAGCAACTGATCTGAGATTTTCGTCAGTGGAGAAGTGTCTCTCAAGGAGAGCTTCATGAAAGAGGTCCATTTTGGCACTAAGCACAAATGTTTGAGTGCGTATCATATATGCTATATGTATGAGCTGTGCATCATGCTGAGATGCATGAATTGGAATTGCAGTGGAAGTATTGGGATATGCACTAGGATACCACCCATCTTCTTGGTCTTCAGGAGCTGGCTGTGGGTAGTGATCCTTGAAAACATTAACCATGTACTTTATATCATCTGTGATCATCTGCAATTTTTCTGTCACGTGATCGCAATTTCTTACAAGACGATTGTGTTGTCCCCTAGTTTCATGGAAATACTCTGCAGCCTTGAACAACTTGTCATCGTGATTGTTAAATCTGTCAGTCAACCTCCCAATTTGATTGCCAGCAACTCCAAGAACTCCTTGAATATCTCTTACCAATTTATTGCAGTTCCTGTCGGACTGCTTGTTTTCTCTATGAATTCCAATAATTCGACTGTTCACTTCCATCTGTAGATGTGTTAATTGCTGCTCAAATTTCTTTGAAATTTCCTTCATTCCAGAGTTGACTTCCCCTTTGAGCTGAATGATCTGATGCTCAAAGTAGTTGGACTGATTTTTAATAGCAGAGTGTAATAGCCCAAATTGTGCATACATAAACTGATAGAGGGTACCGGTTTCTTGTTCAACAGAGGTAGAGGCTCTAGAAGATTGAGGGTCAGCTGGAGCTACTTGAACCTCTGGAGGAATGATTTGTTCTTGATGTGCTGGAGACCATTGAGGTGTAACATGAGGATATTTCCCTCTGATTTCTGGCGTGTCCTAAGCATCTTCTTGTTGAATCTCAACTCTTTCCTGTATTGCAGGAGCTTCAGGAGATGGTACATCTTGTTGTTGTTCTGGCTACTGCTCCTGTTTTGGCTGTTGCTGCTCTGGCTGCTGCTCTTGTTCTGGCTGCTACTCCTCTTCTGGCTGATGTTGTTATGGTTGGTCATTCACTTGTGGTGGAAGGTGCCTAGGTAGCTGCCTTTGTATTCTTCCTCCAATCTTTTTAAATTTCATAAACTTCTCCATGAAATCCATTGTATAGACATTGGACATGGGGATTTCTTTGAACTTTTCATCCTCCAACGGAATCTTCAACCTTTTGAAAATAGCAGTCAAATGAGTTGGATAAGGAAGATGTCTGCTAGTATTTCTGGAAAAATCTAATAATCTGAATCATCCAGTCTGTCGACCCTGATGTTTTTGAACATATAGTAAAACAGAAATCTCTGTGTTTCTGTCAATCTACCTCTCCCACCCCCTTGTGGAGTTATGATTGTGGTAAAGATGTGGTGAAGAAGTCTTTGTAGGGGAGGAAATCTATTAGTGTTGAAACAGGTTAGGTATGTGTGTTTGATTTCCCGAGGGTTGATTGGTAGACCAGTCATGATAGAATAAGCCTCATGAGCACTATAGGTAAACTTTGTTTCTTCAGCTCCACCCACTGGAATTTTTAGAGATTTGTACAGCAATCGTTTGTTGATCTCTATTTCGACTCCCTTAACTTGAGTCCACAGTTTGGGAATGTTGGTATCATACTTCATATTACCATAAAATTGTGTCACCAGCCTAGGATAATAAGTTCTATTCTTGCTCACAAATTTTCTTCACCCTTGAAAATCCATCATCTCTATTAGCTCGGGAAAATTTTCAAGCAGTTGGTGGTCGTGAGTGTCAATGAATCTCGGAAGTAGGTTTTTGACATAATCACCTGAGATAACTTCAACACTTTCTGTCTCTTGTCTGACCGGGCTTCCCGTTCTAGCTTTCTGAGGAGCTTTTCTCTTTTCTCCTGAAGATTTAGTGGCTCGCTCTTTCCGCTTGGTCGCTTTAGATTGCGGCTAGTTGGAACCACTGGCAGACTCATTTTAGTCATGCATGCGCTTGCTTCGAGGCTCCTTGCGTCTGGATGCAGCATCTTTAGGCCGTTTCTCTGTGACAGATTGCTTTCGCTTGCTCCTCGTAGCAGGTGGAGACATGGTAGCAGAAGAGAACCAGATGGAGAATGTGCACAGAGATAGGGTTAGGGATAATAAATGGGAGTGGAGTGTTTTAGACAAGACCCCTACGACGAGGAGATGGAGAAGAACCTTCTGGTCCGATGAGGGACAACAACGATGCTCAGACTCAGAGCTTCTGGAGAGTTACGGAGACGAAAAGAGGTGAAGTAGTCAAGGTAGAAGCTTCAGAGTTTACACAATGCAGTGAAACAATATATTTACCAATCTCCATGGAAAATTACCAAATTGCCCTTTCTTAAGAAATGACCTTAAAAAAATTCTTACAACATGTGTTGGTTTAGGGCTTATACAATTAAATCAAAAGCAACCACCCTGGACTCACCCTTAATACAAATGCAATAGATGAAAAATATGTATCTTAAGAAACATGACCTGCCCAAATCTTTCACATGTACTCATGATTTTTAGCTTACAACTCTGGGAAGAATCTAACATATATTGAATATAACCACATCAAGAGTTCATGTAAGTTCCAGAGTCAACCATTTTTTTAAATGATAATTTTTAACAATCTAGTATAGTCAACACTTTTTGACTCAAGGAATCACGTTGTTTAGATGCCAGAGTCCCTGGTTACTCAGTGTGACTAACCTTCATGCCTATTTTGGGCAGAGATAATCAATCTTCATCATGACCTGATCTGTAGCATTTCATTGATGCAGAGATCCGATTTCTCTGAAAGTTATGCCATTGCTTTGCCACACAAATATAGTATATTTTATTATGGCGTATTCCCTAAACTTTATAGATTTTTTTCTTAAAAGAGTTCATAGACAATATATGCAGAATATTCTTTTTCCAAAGATGTTCACTTTACTCACCATTTTCAAAAATCCAGAGATAGTTAAGGCAGATTCTTCTTCATAATATTTTTAACCTATTATATATGTAGGAAGGATCAGTTCTAGATAAGTGAACTCAGATTTAATGAGTATAAACAGTAAACCACTATAGTGTAAGAAGTTGGTCAATCATGACCAAGGGTCCTCTTGAAAGAAGAATGACTTAGTGATTTTCCTTCCGACTGTAAATATGGTAGATTCAAAGAATCGAAGACTTCTCCATATTTTGCACAAGAGTATGAATGAGAGGACAGTTTTGAGAGTGAGTGACATAGGGAACTTGAGAACTAACAGAGTTTGGAAGAATTGAACAGTTTCAAGAGTGTAGAGAGATGAGAAATGTGAGACTAACTCGATGCAAGGGATGACTACATCGAGGCACAAGGGTAGCATCAGACCAGATAGACAGCCACCTGATGTGCTGCTCCGACATATATAGTTTGATGCCACGACCTCTCAAGGTCAACCAACAGCAAGCTTTGAACAACCCTTACCAGCTGCATTGAGGCAGTGGACTGGTGCATCGACCTATCAAGCTATCTGACCCATTCAAGTTTAGTGATCCAAAGACTGACACAGCCATAGATTCAGTAACCATCAACCAGCCAATCAACAGCATCAGACCACTGATTTCTCTAGGGAAAACAGCACATGATTTCTTAAACAAACTAGACTCCCCCTCAACCATAGCATCACTTTTATCAGCATTTCATACACCATACTTGACTCCCCCTTACTCATTGCACAGAGATACCAACAATGACAAAAAAAAAGTGCAATATTTAACTAAGCTGTGCTCATGAAAATCTAAACTAATCTATATGCAAGTTTGACCCATGATACATGGCGGAGAACGTAGGTCCTAAGACCACCTCACGCATGGTGTGGGTTTCCAGATAGAAGTGATCTGCCCTTCTTCCATCGCACCATTTTATATACCATAAGGTCATCCATGATTATGCAGCAATCAAATGCAGTTCAGATTGATATGAGCAACAATTTCAAGAAGGCACAGCAATGCCAAAGAGAGCATGTGAGCAGATTTCCAATTTTAAACATGAATATGCAAGGAGAATTCATAGTTTATTCAGAAGCATTAGCTAAAACAGTTAAAACAGTGAGAAGAAATTACAGAAATTCAACTACAAAAAAATAAGATGCAGGAATGGGGTTTGTCAAACCATAGTGCCTTGCTTATTGTTCAACCCCCTTTATTTTGTTTTTCTTCCTTTCTTCAAGGCACACCTGCAAAACAAAAATTCTCATTTTTTATTCAGTGATACCCAAGATCTATTGGGTCCTGAAGAGTTAGTTGCACCTCTGAAAGGTGCTTTCTGCATTCTTGCAGCATTAAAATTATCATATTCTAAGAAATAACAATCATCCATGGCATGTTCTACTTTGCCACAATAATGATAATAAGTGAAGGCATTCAAGTTTTTTCTTTACAAGGTAGACATGAAATTTCTGTGGGTAAGCAGGGGTTTTGTTATTTTTACCATAGAAATTATTATTCCTTTTCAAATGCCAACAGTCCTCGACTGTATGGCCAGACTTCCTACAATAATGACAATAAGGCCTTTTGGGAACATAGGCTTTTCTGTAAGCCCTTAATTCATCATTTCTCCAAACAATGCAATCATACACTTCATGACCATATTAGTCACAATAAGAACAGTGAACTGTCTTTCTACGAATGGCATGATTTTTTGCATGAGGTTTTTGAGCATGCACATGAGCATTTAGAAATGAGTCTTTTCTAGTGGAAGGCATTTTGACATTTTTGAAGTTATTTATCCTCTTGCATGCATTTAGGTCATCAGCCTTCATAATCCCACAATCATGCATCATGTGACCTACTCTACCATAATAATGACATGAATCCTTGTTCTTGTGTGCATGTAAGTGTGTGGGTGACTTGTGAACAACATGCATATTTGGAACATGAGTGTTTGTGGCCATATGAAACAAGTTGCTTTTCTTTTTCAAATTTGCATTCTGTTTTGATGTTTTCTTACTAGCAGCTTGTTCTAGATCTCTCTGAGCAGTGAACTGAAAAGATAATGAGTTCGAGCTACTGGCTGGTTCAGAACCCAAAAATGAAGTGTGACTTTTATCTCCAAAGCTCTTTTTGTTTTCAGGATTGTAACATAATCCTTCTCTTTGGAAATTAATCTTGCTTCCAAGAAGTCTATCCAAATTTTCTTTCCCTTCAACAAATCTTGACAGGGAATCGTTCAAATCTTTTATTTCTGGTTAAAGAGATGAAATCTGAAATTCATAATTTGTTATATCTTCTTCACAGGAAATGATTTATTGATGCATAACATCATTCAAGGTTTTAAGATTATGACTTTACTATTTCAATTTCAGGTCATTTCCAGATTCATTTTCATTCACAGCACATTTTCCTTTTTCAATCACAAGCAATCTTTTTGAAATAGCTGAATTTAGCTCTTTCAATTTCTTATTTTCTGATTTCTTATTTTTAATTTCTTCAACAAAACTTTTATCAATTGGCATTGAACTTATTTTATCATTCAATTTTCCTCTATTTGTTCAAGTTCAATTTTCTTGTCAAGCAAATCTTTATTCTTGTTGTGTGTGTGATTTTGATAATTACAAAATGTTGTTTTTGTGATTTCATCATGTGGATGCATTTGTGACTTTGTGTGGCTCTCTATATATGTGTTTCTACATGGACTGTTAATGTCAATGATTTTTGGTTACCCTGTGATGGACTGATGCGTATTTGATTGAGTGAGTGATTAATTCAATGTGAGCTTTAATGAATCAATCATTCATGTTTTTGGAGAGACTTCAAATGTTCAATGAAATTGCCCATTCATGTGTAAATGCTTATCACTCTCTTGAAGCATTTGAGAGTTGAAGTTTTGAAAGACACAAGGATCAATTTGTATGTTTGAGCTCCCATGTCTTTTTATTTAGTTGGTTGATAGATTCAAGTTCATCATATCAAAACCTTGTCATTTGGTGGAATGTGTTTTTGTTGGTTGATATAAGAAGTCTAAAACATGTTTGAATGGGTTCAATGATGTATTTTAATGTGAACAAGTTCGAAGTGTTAATGCTTGATGCAAGTATTTTGATTATCATCTAACCTCTTGCTTTATCATGTTTTTCAGGATGAAAATTCATGGTTGATCCTCATTGGATTATGGTAATATCTAATCACTTGTTTTCCCTTGAATTCAATGAGGTTTGAAGTGTTTTTATATCTCTTATTGGTAGGGGTCGACCCATGGGGTCGACCCTTAGTGGTTCTGGACAGGACAGAACCCGTTTTTTGGAGACAAGGTGCAGGGGTCGACCCTTGGGGTCGACCCACAGCAAGGGTCGACCCCTGTGTTCCAGGACACATTTTCTTGCTGTCTGGCCTCTGTAAACTCAGGGGTCGACCCATGGGGTCGACCCTTTCCGATCGGGCTTCACGAAAACGTCCGAAACTCATTCGTTTGGCCTCGAAACATTACCAAATTACCCCCAAAAGTTTCCTAAACATATGAGGGTGTTTTTAACATATTTTAGGAGGGTTTTATGAGTCTTTTGTCCACTCTCTCTAGTATATATATATGAGCTACGAATTTATGAAAGAAAGAACCCTAATGCCTATTTGTTCTATCTTGTAGGAGAAGAAAAGGGGGAAAAGGAAGAGGAGCTCTTGCAAGGAGGTTATCATCTACATCAAGGCATCTTTGGAGCTCGTGGTAGAAGGAAAAGAGGAGCGGCTTGAGGAGAGGAACAAGATGACGCCGAAATCGCCACCATCCGACAATGAACCAAGAAGAGTCGAATATTTCCTAGAAGGGAGAGCATTATACTTGTTGAATCTTTCTAGTTTCAGTCTTTAGAGTTTGTTTGGAGTTCATTGTACTCATCTGTGGTCATTTCATCTATTTCTGAATGATTATCTTGTGTGGGGGTTCGGAGAGTGGTTTCTCGGAGTGCTTGTGTTGACGCTTGTGCCTCAATGTGTGCGGTGGGCATCCGTGTGTGTGGGGGGGCACATCCCCGTGTGTGTGCTACTTTTGCAGCATGTTTGTTGGGGTTTTTACCCCGTGTGTGGGGGTAGAAATTCCCATGTTTACTGCATTCGTAGCGTGTGGAGAAAGCCTTACCGGTTTGGTAAGGGGTGGACGCAGGGAGCCCGTCATGGTCGCGAACCATCTTAAAAATCCCCGTGTCTTATGGTTTGATTTGTGTGATTGTGTGTGCTTCACTGTCTATTCTATTTACGCAATCGTGTGAGCTCGGTAAGATCGAGAGAATTATGTTTATACTGTTTAGTTTAAATTCTTCAATCATGTTAATTCCGATGTGAGTTAGTTTGTGTTTTTAATTGGACATATTTTTTAGTAGAGGGATCTATTCACCCCCCCCCCCCTCTAGATCCGTGTTCCTGCACTACGGGACCCAACAATTGGTATCCGAGCGAGGCTCTGTTGTCCCTAGATCTAGTGATCTATAGAGAGATCCCAATGCATTCTACAATCATGAATTTTTCTGCTGAACATATCTCGATGAATTGTATACCTATGTTTAATGGTTCTGATTTTACTTCATGGTTAGGTAAAATGTGTGGAATGATAAACTCTGTTAATCCTAATCTCTGGATGTTAATTTATCATGGTCCTAACATACTGTCTCTAGATGAGACCATGTGGTCTGAAGAAGAAAAATTGATGCACCATCATAATATAACTGTCCTGAGTTTATTGCAAGCTGCCATTGATACTCATGTGTTTCCATTCGCTTCTTCTTGTAGAACAGCAAAGGAGCTTATGGACCGGTTGATCAAAGCTCAAGAGATGGAATGACAAAATTGTCTCATAGCCGATGATGATAATCAACACAATGACGAAAATGCTGAAGAGGTAAATTCTGATTCAGAAGACTTTACTCTTGAAGAACTAATTGATGCTTATGATGAATTGGAAAAGCAATATAAGAAAATCAAGTCTAAAAATAAAACATTGAAAAAGAAACTTAATGAAAATGTGCATGATAATCTTCCTTTTGAAAAATTCATTGATTTAAAATCAAATATTTAAGATCTAGAGTATAACCATGAAATTCTGGAATAAAAAACAAGACTATTTGAAAAAGAAATTTCCTGCTTGAATGAAGAGCTTGAGACAGCTAGGATATCTAATCGATCTTTGAACTCTGAAAGTGAGTGTCATGATTTGAGTGAACAGAACAAACTCTTGATGTCCAAAATTTTCATACTTGAGAAATCTGAAGAAAGCTTAAGAAATAAATTAGCTTCTCTTTCCAATGATGAGAAAATATTTGAGAAATTACTTGATTATGAAATTGATAGCAAGAGCATCATGAATGAAAATGAGGAACTTAAAAAGAAAAACGGTGCCATGCTAATTCAAATTTCTTTACTTGAATGCAGCTTAAAATATTTTGAAAATTTTGAAAAAGAAAATGCGTTGTTGAGATCTGGAAATGAAAAGTTGAAACAATTAAACAATGCCATGTCTGAAAAATTACTCATTCTTGAACAAAGGAAAATCCGTTATTGTTAATGTTGATGAATGTGAAAAAGTGCATGTGCTAGAATAAGAAATTGAGAGCTATAAAACTGTAAATAAAATGTTGAATGAATGTGTTGTCTGCAGTGAACAGGAGATAGCTAGTTATGAGTTGTACATTGCATCCCTTGAAAAAGAAATTGTTGATTTAAATGCATCTCTGTCCAAATTTGTCAAGGGGAAAGACAACCTAGATAAAATTTTTGGAACAAAGGTCAATTTCTAAAGAGAGGGACTAGGCTATAATCCTGTGAACAAAAAGAAGTTTAAAAACAAAGTATATGCATCTTTTGTGCACAGTTCAAATATAACCAGCACATCAAGTGGGTCTCCAAATCAATCTGCTCCTCAAACAACAAAGAAATCAAATGAAAATCTGAAAAAGAAACAAAACATGCATCAAAAGGCTAAAAATGTTATTGGTGTCACATTGAATGCCAAGAAAAATCATGTTGCACACACGCATGCATCCACAAAGAAAATCTCATATTTTTACTGTGATAAAATTGGTCATATGATGCATGATTGTTTTGTATTGAAAAACGATGAATCGAGAGCATGCAATGGAAAAGCTGATTTCAAGAATACAAGGAAGTTTTCAAAGAGAAGAAATGAATTTGAAAATCCTAAAGTTCATGTTCAAAGACCATATGCTAGGAATGCATCTTTGTTTTGTTGCAACTGTGGGAAATATGGTCATAAAATGGAATTGTGCTTTCAAATGAAAAAGGTTAGCTTCCATGCATATAGGAATGAAACTGTGTTTGACAAACAAAGAAATTCTCCTGATCATTGTCATTCATGTGGAAAACTAGGACACCATGTTTCACAATGTTGGAAAGTAAATAGAACACATCTCCATGCTCAATTTTACAAGAAAAATATGAAGTCTTCAATTTACTGCTATTATTGTGGTGAATCTGGTCATGATATGGATGATTGCCATTGGATGAAAATTGATGAACTGAATGCGTTAAAGAAGTTGAATGCTCATGTTAACCATCTGGGATCCAAGAAGGTATGGGTACCCAAAACTATTGAATGAGAACTTTGTTGCAGGGATGTCTTGAGGCCTTGTGGAAGGCTTGAAAATAATTGTTGCTCAAGGCACAGATTTTAAAAATAAAATTTTGAATTATTTTTAAAAAACTAAAATTTATTTTGACTGAATTTCAATTCATGAAAATCAAGTAAAATCTATTTTTCTTATGACTTTGCATTGCATCTTTCTGATTATCATTTGCATGACTATATGGTATATTAAATGGTAACTTGAGGAAGGGCAGGTCATTCCTATCTGAAATCTATCACCATACGTGAGAATGTGCCTCCGCCTTGTACCATGAGTCACTTGCTCATATAGGTCATAGGTTGCATGATTTTTAGAAAATGTCAATTGTGAAATTTATGAACAAAGAAAGGGGGAGTTTGTTTTTGAATGAATGATTTGGCATTGTGAATCTAACTCATTTTTGTAAAAATGCATCTCATGCCAATTGCTATACCTGAATTGATCATAATGTTGTTATGTGATTTTTGGATCAACCATTGTGCCTAACAACTTTATAGAAAATATCTGAAATCTCTGCAGTAGCTTATGGCACTTGGTGATGTTGTTCTTATGACAGGTATTACTTTTAAAAACTTGAACCGATTGTCCCTCCATTTTGCTGTGATGAAAATGTCCAAATCTGTTCTTGAATAATTCTGGATTGGAACTGCATGTTTAATAGCATATTTGAGCTTAACTGCGTTTCTGGTATCTCAAATGGTGTGTAGTGGAAGGATGGGTTATGTCCACTTGGAAGCTCTCACTATGTGTGAGTTGGGTCTTCCGACCTTCACCTCCGCCTCGTACCAGAACTTGAAAATTTTGAATGACTTGTGAATGATTTTTGAAACTTCTGAAATATTATTAAAAATATATTTTTGAACAGTTTCTGAAATCATTTGGGTTGCATTACTTAATTTTGATCATTTCTGCACCCTTGTTTATAAAGGTCATGTCATAGAAAATGGTTGTTGCTCATCATTTGAATGTGAATGCGTTCTTGTGCAATCTGTCATGATATTCTGAAAATCAAGCCCTTGCATCTTGCTTTTACATCTTGCATTGTAATTCTCATATTGTTATAGGTTGCATATGTTGCATTAGAACTCATGCATTATGTGCATTTAGTTAACTCAAATGAAAAATTGAAAATTCGCATTTTACACCCATGTTATATCTTGCACTTTGAAATGCGTTTGGAACATTCAAATAAAATCTGAAATTTTGTATTTATAATGCATTCTACATTGCACATTGCATATCTTCCCATTGTGTGCTTGCATGTTTATTATATGCTTGTTTGCGACCGCGGGGAGTCACTTGTCGTTTTATCCTTGCGGCGGGGGTGTACACTCGCCTTTTACGGAAGGTCGAGATAGGTTGACTGGGCACGCGGGGATTCTGGGGGTATTGAGAAGATGGCAGAGAGAACGATAGGAACGCACTGGAAGGGATGGTGTATGGTTCAACATTCTGGGAGACTGGGACAGGGATGGCTGGGTGGAATGCCGGCGTGCCAGTCGATTTCTCGGCAATCACCTATGGAACCGAGGATTGACCGGGGAAGCGTTGCCAGGACGCGGCACGTGGCTCGAGGGATCGGGTGACACGTGGATAGGAAAGGTTCCACGGGTGCGAGTGCGCAAGCGATTATGGGGATTCGTGTACTGGACGTCTTTCCCCACCGGTCGCAAGCAACTGGTGTTTATTTTACATCAGATTGAATCCGAATACCTTTTTTTCTACTATCGAAGAGAGAGTCAGGGACCCTGGGAGCCGCGACGTTGGGAGGGCTTAGTCCGTGCAACAGCGACAGGGCAATAGCAATACAACAAGGATAATTGGGGGCAGAGAGACTGGTGCCTGCGAGGAGGGGGATCCGCTCCCTGACTGGATTACATGACTTATATGCCGTGAAAGGCATTTATACAGGGGTGTGAGAGCCCGATTACAATTGCTTGCAAGCCACGGGACAATTCCGACATTCATGACGATCCCCGAGTCATTACATTATTGTGTGGGTAGTTCCGTATGTGTACATAGTGTCCGTCAGAGGACCTGTGACTCAGCAGGAGGGCACCCGGGGGGCGTCACAATGTATTCCCGACATGAGAGAGTGTCGAGGTCTAGGCAGTGGGGGTGCCATAGGCACCATTGTGCGGGGGAAGTTGAGTGGTCGGGTGCCGCGGGCCCCGATGTGACTGGAGTAGCTGGCAGTCGGGTGTCGGGGGCACCGTTGTGACTGGAGTTGTTGGCAGTCGGGTGCCGGGGGCACCGTTGTGGCTGAAGTGGCAGGGTAGTCGGGTGCCGACGGCACCATTGTGACTGGGGTAGCTGGTAGTCAGGTGCCGGGGGCACCGTTGTGACTGGAGTTGTTGAGCGGTCGGGTGCTGGGGGCCCCGATGTCACTGGAGTAGCTGGCAGTCTGGTGCCGGGGGCACCGTTGTGACTGGAGTTGTTGAACGGTCGGGTGCCGCGGGCCCCGATGTGACTGGAGTAGCTGGCAGTCGGGTGCCGGGGGCACCATTGTGACTAGAGTTGTTGGCAGTCGGGTGCCGGGGGTACCGTCGTGACTGAAGTAGCTGGGTAGTCGGGTGCCGAGGGCACCGTTGTGACTAGTGTAGCTGGCAGTCGGGTGTCGGGGGCACCGTTGTGACTGAGGTAGCTGAGTGATTGGGTGTCGCGGGCCCCGATATGACTGGAGTAGCTGGCAATCGGGTGCCGGGGGCACCGTTGTGACTGGAGTTATTGAGTGATCGGGTGCCGCGGGCCCCGATGTGACTGGAGTAGCTGGCAGTCGGGTGCAGGGGGCACCGTTGTGACTAGAGTTGTTGATAGTCGGGTGCCGGAGGCACCGTTGTGACTGAATAAGGCGGGCGCCATGATGAGGCTGAGGCCCGAGTATAGGTACGTGTGTTCAACTGGTTTCATGCTATATGAGAGCCACGTGGGTTTTACAACTGGGCCAAGGAGGCCAAAGTACAACTGGCACAAGTCACAGGACAATTCTGACGCGCAGGTCGGTCCCCGGGGGCACCGTTGTGACTGGAATTGTTGAGCGGTCGGGTGCTGCGGGCCCCGATGTCACTGGAGTAGCTGGCAGTCGGGTGCCGGGGGCACCGTTGTGACTGGAGTTGTTGAGCAGTCAGGTGTCGCGGGCCCCGATGTGACTGGAGTAGTTGGCAGTCGGGTACCGGGGTCACCGTTGTGACTGGAGTTGTTGGCAGTCGGGTGCCGGGGGCACCGTCGTGACTGAAGTAGCTAGGTAGTCGGGTGTCGGGGGCATCGTTGTGACTGGTGTAGCTGGCAGTCGGGTGCCGGGGGCACCGTTGTGGCTGGGGTAGCTGAGTGATCGGGTGCCGCGGGCCCCGATGTGACTGGAGTAGCTGGCAGTCGGGTGCCGGGGGCACTGTCGTGACTGGAGTTGTTGAGTGATCGGGTGCCGCGGGCCCCGATGTGACTGGAGTAGCTGGAAGTCGGGTGCCGGGGGCACCGTTGTGACTGGAGTTGTTGAAAGTCGGGTGCCGGAGGCACCGTTGTGACTGAAGGAGGTGGGCGTCGTGAAGAGGCTGAGGCCCGAGTATAGGTACGTGTGTTCAACTAGTTTCATGCTATATGAGAGCCACGTGGGCTTTACAACTGGGCCAAGGTGGCCAAAGTACAACTAGCGCAAGCCACGGGTCATTTTTGACGCGCAGGTCGGTCCCGGGGTTAATGCGTAATAAGGCGGATATCCGCGTGTTTTACAGAGGCTCTCCATGAGGAGATCGAGACAAGCCCGACTTCCTAGGTGGCAGGGGCGGTCGTGGGCTGGCGCCTAATGGAGGTTAGACGTGGCTCAAGGTGAGCGGTCGGGTCCGGGCCTCGGAAGGTGAATGTCGTCATGCCGAGGAGTCGAGGCCGGCCACGGGAATATTACTCCTGGGCTAAGGTCCGGATAACTCGAGTCATCAGTCCGAGCGGTCGGCGGCCAGCTCGAGGCGAGCGGTAGGCACGCGATTCCATGATGGAAGTAGGTGCGGCATCATGGCGTATGCGCGGCCACCGTGGGTTGTCATACGCGGGCGAACCCGGGATGCGGGTGTGTTCGCCGTTGTCATAACGCCTTATACGCAACAGGCATGGACTTGTGTGCAATGGCTAGACGCCGCGTGAGGGGAGTACGTGTGACTTACTCTCGGCCTGTACGAGCCGATCAACAAGCCAACCGCGCGCGCACTTAGCTCCTCGCGTCCCCGACCCTTGCCGAAGGCCTCGGGAGTCCGAGGGCGTGGCAGTTAGGTCAGAGGGTGTTGCATTGCATCCCCTATTCCATTTTTTTGAGCTGCCTATGGGGGGATTTTATAGGGGAAGATGAAGGGTCATGGGGGGTTTATGCGGACTAAGTTTGGGGGCAAAGCTGGTCCGCCTAAACCCCTCCCCCAGGGGGGGTTTAGGCAGACTAGGTTTTGGGGCAAAGCTGGTCCGAGTAAACCCTGGGAGAGTGTTACGGAGTGGGGGAGGGAGGGTTTAGGCGGACCAGCCCAAGGGGCTGGTCTGGTCCGCCTAAACCCCTCCCCCAAGTGGGGTTTAGGCGGACCAGCCCAAAGGGCTAGTCTGGTCCGCCTAAACCCCTTACGGAGGGGTTTTTCTTTTGTTGAAAAACCCCTTTTTTTAGTTTTGATGGGGTTTAGGCGGACCAGCCTGAGGGGGCAAGCTGGTCCGCCTAAACCCCCTTCCCTAGGGGGTTTAGGCAGACCAGCCTGAGGGTCTAGGCTGGTCCGCCTAAACCCTCCCCCAGGGGGGGTTTGGGCAGACTGGCTGGGCACTTTTTTAATTAAAAAAACCTTTTTTTTGTTTAATGGGGTTTAGGCGGACCAGCCTTGGGGGTGAGGCTGGTCCGCCTAAACCCCTCCCCCAGGGGGGTTTACGCGAGTTTGATCGAGGGTTTACCACGGGTTTGACTGAGGTTTGACTGGGGTTTTGACTGGGTTTATAAACATGAATTTTTCTTCCGGGGGCTCCGCCCCTGGAAACTCCCGCAAGGGGCGCTGCCCCCTTTACCCCTGCGACCTGATGGCTCAGGTCGATCCGCGTGCGAGGGCGCACGATGGTGGTGCATGATGCGAAGGGTTACTGGGAGTCCTGAGTTGGGCTCGGACTTGCTGTAGAGTGGCTGGAGCATACGCGCCCACCAAGTGCTGGGGGAAATTCCTGACACGCGTGCGTGGGCCATATGAGGGCGTTGTGAGCTCCTGAAGCTTGCGGTTGGCCCAGATGGGTCTTCCTTTGACTTCAGAGGGCTAGAGGGAGGCGACTCGAGGGTAGACCCCGGCCTCGTTGCTGGGTGCCACATGGTGTGGCTTGTAGTCAGGGCGCCCCCGGGTCGGCTCGGGTAGCTGTGTTGAACACTGGTAAACCCGCAAACTGAGTGATCGGGGGTGGGCCCGATCGATCGCTGATGTTGCCACGGGTCATGGCTAGCTGGTTAGGACCCTTGCTTGGGCCCGGAGACTGGGGCGTCGACATGACGATGCTGTTTGTCCGGTGGTCAGGGTGACCCTCGCTCCTTGGCGAAGAATCGTATGAAGCGACAGGCCGTTCTGAGTCCCGAGTTAACCCGGTTGTTGAGGCATCGGTAGTGTGACACCGTATGCAGGGCGTCCGGGGGTAAACCCCGAATCTTCATAGAATGCCATAAAGTACGATAGGTTGTCCCGAATCTCGAAACTAACCCGGTTGTCGGAAAACTGGCTAGCATAGTGCCGTTTGCTTGGGGCCAATCCCCGGTTGTTATGTTGCGTTGCTTGACCCGGTGAAGTGTCTCGATTTATGAGCTCACTCGACTGGTAGAGCAGCTTTGGAGATGTGCCATTTTGCTCTATTTAGGGAGTATTTCCCTATGCTTAATCCTTGATTAATTCAAGAAAATAAGTCGGTGCCAACAAATGCCCCCTACGAGGCGTGCGTCGGAGGCGAAGACAACGGCGTACGGCCCGTGCGCCTTTCAGGCTTGATTTCTCCCGACCTTATTAGCGTGGTGGGAGTTACTTGTTCTGGGCGTTGACGTTCCAGTTGCGATATTGCATGCTGCAGCGGTACATTTGTAGAAGACGGTTGAACCTGGGAGGTTATAGAGTTGGGTTGTAGAGAGATCTGAGTGACTGGATACACGCATGGTGTTTAAAGTTGTAGCCCGCCATCCGCGACTTAAGAATTCTGTTCCCGTTTGTCTCGCGTGTTGGGCTTGTGGCAGCGGTGTGTAGGGCCCGCGTCGTGGGAGTAATCTGTTCTGGAGGCCAAACTCTCCAGACAAGTGGTCACGTCGGTGATTGATGGTATGACTGAGCTGGACGCCAATGTCGGAGGCGAAGAGAGGCCAGGGGGCCTGGTGTAACAATGCCCTTGGCTTTGTTGCCTATGTCTGGGGCATGCCCTTGCGTAGCGGGATTTGTGGATTTTCTGAGGAGAGGCGGCTCGGTGGAAAGGACCCTCCCCCATTAGAAATCTGAGACAAGGGTAGGCCAGGACTGTCGAATCCATCCCGCCTCGTAGAGTGGCTGGCGAGCAATGGGAGACCACTTGTGGCTCCTCTTTCATTATCCGAGGTTGCACTGGCGGAGGCCATGCCTTACGCCCGGAGGTGGACTTGTGTACTGAGATTTGTGTTTTCTCAGGTTTTCCACCTTGTCTAAGTCAAGGAGTGCTTTGAGCATTTTTCACTGCCTGGCCTATTCCCCTTTGGTCGTGACCGTAGCCGACGATGTTGTGTAAGGGGGTTCGAGACTTTCCTGTCTTGGGAATTGGAGGGCCACCTATCCCTCAGCCCCTGGGATTGCTGGTTGGTGACGAGATGATCGCCGCTCTGACCGGGGCTTTGTGGTGATGCCTGTGGTCGGTCGCTAGCAGCCTACCACCGCTGTGGTGGTTGACTTTTTTGTGGGGTGCTGGCATTGTTTGTTGATCGCCCATGGGGGCGCATTAGCCGAGCTTGGCACCGACCGTCCTATGGGACGGACTGATCACACCTCTGAGGCATTGTAGCTGGAGTTGTGTTGTAGGGCTCTCGCAAATCGTCAAGTTATGGTGATGGAGGCCACTTTGTCGTGGCTAGATGTGACTGGGATTATAGCTGGTGGGTTAGGGATTATAGGGGGAACTAGGATCATAATAGGGCTTGAAAGTTGAGAGATTCCAACTCCTGCCAGGGCGGCCGAAGTGGTAGGGGCCGGCTAGTTGGCTGGTGGTGTCAGGGAATTAGGAAAGGCCAAAATAACAGGGGGATGGATGACATTAACTGAGAAGTGGGCAGCTGCGGAGCAGCCACGGGGACCACACCCAAGGAGTAGGGTGATCCGACAACTGGGGCGAAGCTGTCGAAGATAATCGGTGTCGTAGGTGTGTTGGTCTGATGCTACTGGAGGCAAGATTCGGCGAGACATGTTGGCCTGGTGTTGCCGGGAATCCGCCTCGACAAGGTATCTTGGCTTGATGTTGCTGGAGACCTACCTCGGGGAAGCATGTCGGCCTGGGGTTGCTGGAGACCCGCCTCGACGAGGAATCTTGGTCTGAGGTCGCTGGAGACCTGCCTCGGTGAGGCGTCTTGGTCTAAAGTTGCTGAAGACTTGCCTCGACAAGGCGTCTTGGTCTGAAGTTGTTGGAGACCTGCCTCGGCGAGGCATCTTGGTCTGAAGTTGTTGGAGACCTGCCTCGGTGAGGCATCTTGGTCTGAAGTTGCTGGAGACCTGTCTCGACGAGGCATCTTGGTCTGAAGTTGCTGGACACCTTCCTCGGTGAGATGTCTTGGTCTGCGGTTGTTGGAGACCTACCTCGGCGAGGCGTCTTGGCCTAAAGTTACTGGAGACTTGCCTCGGCGAGGCATCTTGGCCTAGAGTTGCTGGAGACCTACCTCGGCGAGGCGTCTTGGCCTAGAGTTGCTGGAGACCTACCTTGGCGAGGCGTCTTGGTCTGGTGTTGTTGAAGACCTGCCTCGGCGAGGCGTCTTGGTCTGAGGTTGCTGGAGACCTGCCTCGGCGAGACGTCTTGGTCTGAAGTTGTTGGAGACCTGCCTCGGCGAGGCGTCTTGGTCTGAGGTTGCTGGAGACCTGCCTCGGCAAGGCATCTTGGTCTGAGGTTGCTGAAGGCCTGCCTCGGCGAGGCGTCTTGGTCTGAGGTTGTTGAAGACCTGCCTCGGCGAGGCGTCTTGGTCTGGAGTCGCTGGAGACCTGTCTCGGTGAGGCGTCTTGGTCTGGAGTTGCTGGAGACCTGCCTCGGCGAGGCGTCTTGGTCTTAGGTTGTTGGAGACCTGCCTCGGCGAGGCGTCTTGGTCTAGAGTTGCTAGAGACCTGCCTCGGCGAGGCGTCTTGGTCTGAAGTTGCTGGAGACCTGTCTCGGTGAGACGTCTTGGTCAGACGTTGCTGGAGACCTGCCTCGGCGAGGCGTCTTGGTCTGAAGTTGCCGGAGACCTGCCTCGACGAGGCGTCTTGGTTTGAAGTTGCCGGAGACCTACCTCGGTGAGGCGTCTTGGTCTGAAGTTGCTGGAGACCTGCCTCGGCGAGGCGTCTTGGTCTGACGTTGCTGGAGACCTGCCTCAGTAAGGCGTCTTGGTCTGAAGTTGCTGGATTTTCCCCCAGAGAGAGGTGTTGGCTTGGAATAGTATTCGGCCGATCCTCGCGGGGTATGGCCAAATGTTGATGCTGCTGGCTAACCGTCATGGTGAAATAGCCGAAGTCGAGGTCGTCCGACCCTTAGAAAGTACAATGACCACAAACTGATTTTAGACACATAATCATCATGGCGTGGTGGATAGTACCTGTTAGTGTGCTGGTTGACCGCCGAGGTGTATTGACTAGGAAGTCCACTCGGCTGATTGCTGAGGTATATTGACTAGGAGCCACGATCAGCTGATCACTAAGGTATGTTGACTGGGAGTCTCGATCGGCCAGTCGCTGAGGTATGTTGACTGGGAGCCTCGATCGACTGATCACTAAGGTGCTACCGAAGGCGTTGTTACTGGCTGACCATTGAGGTGTGATGGTCGGAGCATGGTAGACTGACCCTTGGGGGTATGTTGGTCTGGAGCTGCTATAGACTGGCCTTCGAGGCGTGCTAGTCTATGAGGTGTCTGGATTTTTTCATGTGGTTGTTGATGTTGATCAGCCTATGAGGTGTAGTGGCCTGTTGCCAAAGGCTGGGAACTGGATACTGGAGGTCTGCCTGAGTAAGGTGTATTGGCCTGTTGTCGGCCGCTAGAAGTTAGAGGCTAAAAATCTGAGTGCATTGGCTGGTGTAACTGGGAACTAGAAACGGGAGACTGGAGGCTGACCCGTAAGGGTGTGTTGGCCCATATTGCTGTAGGGTGAGGGTTGGGGGCCGGCCCGTGAGGGTATGTCGGCCTATGTTGTTGGGGATTGGCGGCTGGCGGCTGGAGGCCTACTCGTGAGGGTGTTTTGGCCTGCATTACTGGAGACTGGAAGCCGGAGGCTGACCCGTGAGGGTGTGTTGGCCTATGTTACTGGAGGCTGGAAGCTGGAGGCCGACCCGAAAGGGTGTGTTGACCTATGTTGCTGGAGTATGGCAGCTGGAGGCCGACCCTTAAGGGTGTGCTGGCCTATGTTGCTGGAGACTGGAGACTAGAGGCCGATCCGAGAGGGTGTGTTGGCTTATGTTGCTGGTATTGTTTAGTCTGGGGAGTTGGAGTTGAGATTGGGGTTGCCTGGCACGCTGCCATGGTGACGTAGCCAGAGACCGGGACTGGGACTGGAGCTGGTTGGCTAACCGTTGAGGTGTTGTAGCCGGATACTGGGACTGGTGACTGCAATTGGAACTGGGCGGCTGGCCTGTGGAGGCGTCGTAGCCGGAATACTGGGACTGGTGACTAGAACTAGAATTGGGCGGCTGGCCTGTGAAGGCGTCGTAGCCAGAATGTTGGGACCGAAAACTGAAACTGGAACTGGGAGGCTAGCCTGTAAAGGCGTTGTAGTCGAAACTGGAACTGAAAACTGGGCGGCTGGCCTGTGAAGGCATTGTAGCCGAAGCTGGGACTGGAACTGGGCGGCTGGCCTGTGAAGGCGTTGTAGCCGAAACTGGGATTGGTGACTGGGCGGCTGGCCTGTGAAGGCGTTGTAGCCAAAACTGGGACTGGTGACTGGGCGGCTGGCCTGTAAAGGCGTTGTAGCCAAAACTGGAATTGGAGGCTGAGCGGCTGGCCTACAAAGGCATTGTAGCCGAAACTGGGATTGGAGACTGAGCGGCTGGCCTGCGAAGGCGTTGTAGCCGAAACTGGGACTGGAGGGTGAGCGGTTGACGTGCGAAGGCGTTGTAGCCGAAACTGGAACTAGAGACTGAGCGGCTGGCCTGCGAAGGCGTTGTAGCCAAAATTGGAACTGGGAGTTGGTGGCTGGCCTATGGAGACGTTGTAGCTGGGAACTGGAACTGGAAGCTAGCGGCTAGCCTTTGGAGGCGTTGTAGCCGGGGCTGGATCTGGTCGGCTAACCATGGAGGTGTATAGCCAAATACTGGAGCTAGCATTGGCGATGGCCGACCCTCAGGGGCGTAGTGGCCACCGGTGTCATGGAGTGATGCTAAGGTCATCGTCGGCGGGATGTCACAGTTGACGGCTTTCATCAGTGAGGAGTAGAGAGGGAGAGAGTTTTTTTTGTTTTCTCTTTACCAGCTCTACCGCCCTTGCGGGTTTTCGCCAGAGCTGGCCCCCTTTTGCTTTTTCCGGTATGCCCTTGTAGGTTTTCACATCGAGGGGTCACCCGATTTTGCCTGAGACGCCCTCGTGGGTTTTTTACCTCAGCTAAGTTAATGGCAATTTTTGCCCTCAGTAATCCCATGGAAGGACTTGATTGAGGCCGCCGGGGTATCTCTATTTTTAACCCCATTTTTTCTCTTTTTTTTTTGACCTGGGAACCTTGTGGTTAGCGTCTGTAGCATGCTGCTATCAAGGGACGTGACCTAGAGTTTATGTTGTTGATGACTTGTCGTCGCCGTAGCCATGGTAGTGGCTTTGGCTGGTTTCTGAGTAATCTGAAGTTTGACTGGTGATCTGGGAACCGGTGAGCCTTGGTGGCGTATTGCTGGAATCATGACTGGGATCTGGGAACTGGTATGCCTTTACAGCGTATTGCTAGAGTTATGACTGGGTTCATGGTGACTTGACCATGACGGGTAGGTGACTGGGAATTATGGGTTGATGGATCCTCATGATAGATGGATCTAAGGTTGATGTGGTTTAAAGGCCAACCGAGGTGGTGTGTAGGCCGAGGTTTGTTGGAATGAATGATTGGAATGGTGGATGAATTGTTGGTGTATATGGGTCGACCGTGGTGGTGCGAGGCCGGAGGAAGTGTGAGGCAACTGGGGTGGTGTATGGCTAAATGGGGAGTGTAAGATCAACGAGCTAGAGAGATGTACTAGCCAGAGACTGGTATAGGCCACCACGGGAGGGGAGTGGCCTGGGGAGCTGGTTTAGGTCGAACGTGATGGTATATGGCCAACAGGAAGGTGCAGGATTTATAAACTGGAGCAGGGGATTAGTCAGGGACTGGTACGGGCCAACTGGCCGGGGATATGATTGCTGGAAGGTGGGTAGCTGGTTGCCCCAGTAGAGGGGGAGAGAGTTTTTTTTTTGTTCTCTTTATCAGCTCTGCCGCCCTTTCAGATTTTCGCCAGAGCTAGCCCCCTTTTGCTTTTTCCGATGCGCCCTTACGGGTTTTCACATCGAGGGGTTACCCAATTTTGCCTAAGGTGCTCTTGCGAGTTTTCACCTCAACCGGATTGCTGGCCTTTTTGCCCCCAGTCGCCCCCTTGAAAAAGAGGACGACTGAGCCCGCCGGGGTATCTCTATTTTTAACCACATTTATTTTGTTGTTGTTTTTTTTGTTTACCTGAGAGCCTTTTGGCTGTTCGGTGACTGGTGCTTGGTGTCCTTAGCTTGTTGTTGTCGAAGGACACTGTTGGTGGGATCATTGTTGTTGATCCTCTGTGTTGATGCTAGAGTTGCTCGCTGGGGCTTGGCTGGTTGCCAAGCAATCTGGGGCTTTACGTAGACCTTCAGGCTGGCTGATCCATGTAGCTTACAGTTGGAGCTTGGACTGAAGCTTGAACAGATCGGCTTTGATGATGCAAAGGCTAAGGTTCTGGGTTGTGGGCATTGCGGCGTACACTTGACAGGTGTGACTCTTCTTCGGCAGAAAGAAGAAAGGTAGGAGACGTCCCACCGGGCGTGCCATCTTTGTTTGTGACCGTGGGAACTCACTTGTCGTTTTGTCCTCGTGGCAGGGGTGTACACTCACCTTTTACGGAAGGTCGAGATAGGTTGACTGGGCAAACGGGGATTCCGGGGGTATTGAGAAGATGGCAAAGAGAACGATACGAACGCACTGGAAGAGATGGCGTATGGTTCATCATTCTGGGAGACTGGGATAGGGATGGCTGGGTGGAATGCGGGCGTGCCAGTCGATTTCTCGACAATCACCTATGGAACCGAGGATTGACTGGGGAAGCGTCGCCAGGACGCGGCACGTGGCTCGAGGGATCGGGTGACACGTGGATAGAAGGGGTTCCACGGGTGCGAGTGCGCAGGCGATTATGGGGATTTGTGTACTGGACGTCTTTCTCCACCGATCGTAAGCAATCGGTGTTTATTTTATATCGGATTGAATCCGAATACCTTTGTTTCTATTGTCGAAGAGAGAGTCAGGGACCCTAGGAGCCACGACGTTGGGAGGGCTTAGTCCGTACAACAGCGACAGGGCAACAGCAACACAACAGAGATAACTGGGGACAGAGAGACTGGTGCCTGGGAGGAGGGGGATCTGCTCCCTGACTGGATTACATGACTTCTATGCCGTGAAAGGCATTTATACGGGGGTGTGAGAGCCCGATTACAATTGCTTGCAAGCCACGGGAGAATTCCGATATTCATGACGGTCCTCGGGTCATTGCATTATTGTGTGGGTAGTTCCGTATGTGTACATAGTGTCCGTCAGAGGACCTGTGACTCAGCAGGAGGGCGCCCGGGGGGCGTCACAATGTATTCCCGACATGAGAGAGTGTCGAGGTCTGGGTAGTGGGGATGCCATAGGCACCATTGTGCGGGGGAAGTTGAGTGGTCGGGTGCCGCGGGCCCCGATGTGACTAGAGTAGCTGGCAGTCGGGTGCCGGGGGCACCGTTGTGACTGGAGTTGTTGGCAGTCGGGTGCCGGGGGCACCGTTGTGACTGGAGTTGTTGGCAATCGGGTGCCGGGGGCACCGTGGTCACTGGGGTAGCTGGCAGTCGGGTGCCGGGGGCACCGTTGTGACTGGAGTTGTTGAGCAGTCGGGTGCCGCGGGCCCCGTTGTGACTGGAGTTGTTGAGCGGTCGGGTGCCGCGGGCCCCGATGTGACTGGAGTAGCTGGCAGTCGGGTGCCGGGGGCACCGTTGTGACTGGAGTTGTTGAGCAGTCAGGTGTCGCGGGCCCCGATGTGACTGGAGTAGTTGGCAGTCGGGTGTCGGGGTCACCGTTGTGACTGGAGTTGTTGGCAGTCGGGTGCCGGGGGCACCGTCGTGACTGAAGTAGCTAAGTAGTCGGGTGCCGGGGGCACCGTTGTGACTGGTGTAGCTGGCAGTCGGGTGCCGGGGGCACCGTTGTGGCTGGGGTAGCTGAGTGATCGGGTGCCGTGGGCCCCGATGTGACTGGAGTAGCTGGCAGTCGGGTGCCGGGGGCACTGTCGTGACTGGAGTTGTTGAGTGATCGGGTGCCGCGGGCCCCGATGTGACTGGAGTAGCTGGAAGTCAGGTGCCGGGGGCACCGTTGTGACTGGAGTTGTTGATAGTCGGGTGCCGGAGGCACCGTTGTGACTGAAGGAGGTGGGCGTCGTGAAGAGGCTGAGGCCCGAGTATAGGTACGTGTGTTCAACTAGTTTCATGCTATATGAGAGCCACGTGGGCTTTACAACTGGGCCAAGGTGGCCAAAGTACAACTAGCGCAAGCCACGGGACATTTCCGACGCGCAGGTCAGTCCCAGGGTTAATGCGTAATAAGGCGGATATCCGCGTGTTTTACAGAGGCTCTCCATGAGGAGATCGAGACAAGCCCGACTACCTAGGTGGCAGGGGCGGTCGTGGGCTGGCGCCTGATGGAGGTTGGACGTGGCTCAAGGTGAGCGGTCGGGTCCGAGCCTCGTAAGGCGAATGTCGTCATGCCTGGGAGTCAAGGCCGGCCCTGGGAATATTGCTCCTGGGCCAGGGTCCGGATAACTCGAGTCATCAGTCTGAGCGGTCGGCGGCCAGCTCGAGGCAAGCGGTAGGCACGCGGTTCCATGACGAAAGTAGGTGCGGCATCATGGCGTATGCGCGGCCACCGTGGGTTGTCATACGCGGGCGGACTCTGGATGCAGGTGTGTTCACCGTTGTCATAACGCCTTATACGTGACGGGCATGGACTTGTGTGCGATGGCTAGACGCCGCGCGAGGGGAGTACGTGTGACTTACTCTAGGCATGTACGAGCCGATCAACAAGCCAACCGCGCGCGCACTTAGCTCCTCGCGTCCCCGACCCTTGCCGAAGGCCTCGGGAGTCCGAGGGCGCGGCAGTTCGGTCGGAGGGTGTTGCATTGCATCCCTCATTCCCTTTTTTTTTGAGCTGCCTAGAGGGGGATTTTATAGGGGAAGATGAATGGTCATGGGGGGTTTAGGCGGACTAGGTTTGGGGGCAAAGCTGGTTCGGGTAAACCCTGGGAGAGTGTTACGGAGTGGGGGAGGGAGGGTTTAGGCGGACCAGCCCAAGGGGCTGGTCTGGTCCGCCTAAACCCCTCACGGAGGGGTTTTTCTTTTGTTAAAAAACCCTTTTTTTAAAGTTTTGATGGGGTTTAGGCGGACCAGCCTAAGGGGGCAGGCTGGTCCGCCTAAACCCTTCCCAGGGGGGATTTGGGCGGACTGGCTGGGCACTTTTTAATTAAAAAAACCTTTTTTTATTTAATGGGGTTTAGGTGGACCAACCTTGGGGGTGAGGCTGGTCCGCCTAAACCCCTCCCCCAGGGGGGTTTACGCGGGTTTGACCGAGGGTTTACCGCGGGTTTGACTGAGGTTTGATTGGGGTTTTGACTGGATTTATAAACATGAATTTTTCTAACGGGCGCTGCCCTCTTGACCCCTGCGACCTGATCGCTCAGGTCGATCTGAGTGCGAGGGCGCACGATGGTGGTGCATGACGCGAACGGTTGCTGGGAGTCCCGAGTTGGGCTCGAACTTGCTCCAAAGTGGCTGGAGCATACGCGCTAGCCAAGTGCTGTGGGAAATTCCCGACATGCGTGCGTGGGCCGTATGAGGGCGCTGTGAGCTCCTGAAGCTTGTGGTTGGCCCAGATGGGTCTTCCTTTGACTTCAGAGGGCTAGAGGGAGGCGACTCGAGGGTAGACCCGGCCTCGTTGCTGGGTGCCTCATGGCGTGGCTTGTAGTCAGGGCGCCCCCGGGTCGGCTCGGGTAGCTATGTTGAACACAGGTAAACCCGTAAACTGAGTGATCGGGGGTGGGCCCTATCGATCGCTGATGTTGCCACAGGTCATGGCTAGCTGGTTAGGACCCTTGCTTGGGCCCGGAGACTGGGGCGTCGACATGACGATGCCGTTTGTCCGGTGGTCGGGGTGACCCTCGCTCCTTGGCGAAGAATCGTATGAAGTGGCAGGCCGTTCTGAGTCCTGAGTTAACCCGGTTGTTGAGGCGTCAGTGGTGTGACACCATATGCAGGGCGTCCGGGGGTAAACCCCGAATCTTCACAGAATGCCATAAGGTACGGCAGGTTGTCCCAGATCCTGAAACTGACCCGGTTGTCGAGAAACTGGCTAGCATAGTGCCGTTTGCTCGGGGCCAATCCCCGGTTGTTATGTTGCGCCGCTTGACCCGGTGAAGTGTCTCGATTTTCGAGCTCAACTCGACTGGTAGAGAAGCTTTGGCGATGTGTCGTTTTGCTCTATTTAGGGAGTATTTTCCTATGCTTAATCCTTGATTAATTCAAGAAAATAAGACGGTGCCAACAATGCTATTCACCCCCGTCCTTGGAACTTCTAAGACTTCATACTTCTTGCTAAATAACTTTGCATTTGAGTCATCACTGGAGTGGTTCATGTTACACACTCTGGGGGAGTAAATATTTGATAAGTGCATCTATTTAGGGGGAGCTGCATTGTTATGTGTTCATAAAATTTTCGGTATACATGCTGAATCAAATTCGCACACTTCTTGCACAAAATGTGAAAATGAGTGTTAAATATAAGGATATAGGAATTTTCTTTCAACACTCTAGAGATGTTAAACTTGCTGCATGTATGTTGAAGAGGCAGTTGAGGAAAAAGCTGCCTGCCTATTTTTTTAGAAAGAATCTGAAAAGAAAAAGAATGGTAGAGCAATGCTTGGTCACACTGAGTAAACTGGATACACGTCACCTGAGACGTGATGTGGTTCATTTCTGAAAAGTGTTGACTAAAGTACCTATGCTCAAAATGAAGTGAAATGGTTCAATATTCTGAGTCACCGGAGAGTCTGGCATGAGCTCCATGTGTCTACTCGCGTAAAAAGGAATTATTTGAACCAGATCATTCTTAGAAAAATTCTGATTATTCTTGAGATATTATGAAAATTTTGATGTGAAAATTTATTGTGGCAGAGCGTAGCCTCCAATATGTTGTTCTCATAAATTGAAGTGCAGTCTGTATAATCTCTTATTGTGTTGATCTGAAAATCTGAATATCCATATTGCAACAATCTATTCTCATGTTATTCACCTACACATATGGTAATTTAATTTAATATGTATTCAGAAAATTGATTGATTGCATTGACTTTTGCTTAATTCTCCTATATGATTACACAATCCCCTAAGTGAGACACATGGATATTTTTGGTTGTACTGACTCATCTACACTTTTCGGACACATATCCCTTCACTTTAAATAAAATGGGGGAGCTATATTGCATGTATATACACTTACTTGCTTCGAGGTCAATCATAGTTGATCATTCTACTTGCACTATGCATGTCCATATGGTTCATTCTTGCATTCCAAACTTATGCAATTAGTTCATGCACATTGTGCATATTGTGCATATTTGGCATTTATAGCATTCACACATGCATATGTTGAATTGCATCTTTTTGAATATATTGTGCATATGATTCTCTTAATAACCCCATTGTCCGTCGTGTTTTTGTCAATGACAAAGGGGGAGAAAGCATTGATGTTTTTGGTTTTACTGCTATCGTGAATTCCACTTGTTGATCCTCATTTCTGATTATGTCAAAGGGGGAGAGAGCATTAATGCATAACATTTTATCATCATCAAAATGGGGAAGATTGTTGTGTGTGTGATTTTGATGATTACAAAATGTTATTTTTGTAATTTCATCATGTGGATGCATTTGTGACTTTGTGTGGCTCTCTATATATGTGTTTCCACATAGACTGTTAATGTCAATGGTTTTTGGTTGCCCTATGATGGACTGATGCTTATTTGATTGATTGAGTGATTAATTCAATGTGAGCTTTAATGAATCAATCATTCATGTTTTTGGAAAGACTTCAAATGTTCAATGAAATTGCTCATTCATGTGTAAATGCTTATCACTCTCTTGAAGCATTTGAGAGTTAGAGTTTTGAAAGACACAAGGATCAATTTGTATGTTTGAGCTCCCATGTCTTTATATTTAGTTGGTTGATAGATTCAAGTTCATCATATCAAAACCTTGTCATTTGGTGGAATGTGTTTTTGTTGGTTGATATGAGAAGTCTAAAACATGTTTGAATGTGTTCAATGATGTATTTTAATGTGAACAAGTTCAAAGTGTTAATGCTTGATGCAAGTATTTTGATTATCATCTAACCTCTTGCTTTATCATATTTTTCAAGATGAAAATTCATGGTTGATCCTCATTGGATTATGGTAATATCTAATCACTTGTTTTCCCTTGAATTCAATGAGGTTTGAAGTGTTTTTATATCCCTTACTAGCAGGGGTCGACCCTTAGTGGTTCTAGACAGGACATAACCCATTTTTTGGAGACAAGGTGCAGGTGTCGACCCTTGGGGTCGACCCACTGCAAGGGTCGACCCCAGGGGTCCACCCCTATGTTCCAAGATACTTTTTCTTGCTATCTGACCTCTATAAACTTAGGGGTCGACCCATGGGGTCGACCCTTTCCGGTCGGGCTTCACGAAAAAGTCCGAAACTCATTCGTTTGGCCCCGAAACATTACCAAATTACCCCCAAAAGTTTCCTAGACATATGAGGGTGTTTTAAACATGTTTTAGGAGGGTTTGATGAGTCTTTTGTCCACTCTCTCTAGTATATATATATGAGCTACGAATTTGTGAAAGAAAGAACCATAATGCTTATTTGTTCTATCTTGTAGGAGAAGAAAAGGGGGAAAAGGAATAGGAGCTCTTGCAAGGAGGTTATCATCTACATCAAGGCATCTTTGGAGCTCGTAGTAGAAGGAAAAGAAGAGCAGCTCGAGGAGAGGAACAAGATGACGCCGAAATCGCCACCATCCGACAACGAGCCAAGAAGATCCTGATATTTCCTAGAAGGGGGAGCATTATACTTGTTGAATCTTTCTAGTTTCGGTCTTTAGAGTTTGTTTGGAGTTCATCGTACTCATCCGTGGTCGTTTCATCTATTTCTGAACGATTATCTTGTGTTGGGGTTCGGAGAGTGGTTTCTCCGAGTGCTGGTGTTGACGCTTGTGCATCGGTGTGTGTGGGGGGGCACGTCCCCGTGCGTGTGCTGCTTTTGCTGCGTGTTTGTTAGGGTTTTTACTCCGTGTGTGTGGGGAGAAATCCCCGTGTTTGCTGCATTCGCAGCGTGTGGAGAAAGCCTTACCGGTTTGGTAAGGGGTGGATGTAGGGAGCCCGTCGTCGTCCCAAACCACCTTAAAAAATCTCGTGTCTTATGATTTGATTTGTGTGATTGTGTGTGCTTCACTGTCTATTCTATTTACGCAATCGTGTGAGCTCGGTAAGATTGAGAGAATTGTGTTTATACTTTTTAGTTTAAATTCCTCAATATTATTAATCTTGTTAATTCCGCTGTGAGTTAGTTTGAGTTTTTAATTGGACATATTTTTTAGTAGAGGGATCTATTCACCCCCCCTCTAGATCCGTGTTCTTGCACTACGGGACCCAACAATTCTCTTCTTTTAAAGAGGCAGTTAGATCCTTGTACCATCGAGAACAAAATGAAGTGATTCATTTAACTCCTTCACAAAAGAACATTTATTGCATGCAAAATTTTTGGTACATTCATTTTCAATTTTCTCAATTTGATTTCTGAAATTTTTATTTTCAGACTTTAAAACTTTTAGTTCTGAATTAACATTGTCAAGACTTTTCAATTGTTTTTTAAGACAATCATTTTCAGAGCTCAAAACTTTCCAGCCTTCATTATTTTCAGATCTAGACTTAATAGCATCATTTAGTTTCTTTTTCAATGTTTTATTTTATTTTCTCAACTTCTCATTCATGTTTAACAATTCACCATATGCATTCTCCCAATCATCTATAGAGAAGTTCTCAAAAGGATTTACCTGACTTTCATCCTCAATATGATCACTGCTGTGATCACTCTCATTTGCCACAAGACACTTGTCCTCGTTTTTCTTGTGGACTGCCTTCAGTTTGTCCAGTATCTCTTTGGCAGATCTACAATTAAGAACAAAGGGAATAGCATTTAGATCAATAGCACTTCTCAAATGAGAATATTGAGAGCTCTAACGTTCTCACTGTCTTTCATCCTGTGAGCATTAGTCCATTTGGATGTGTTCTTGGGCAATCTATGAGGACCACGAGAAATCAGATACCAGAGTTTAGGATTAACATTGTTGGGTCCCTCAGTCAATGACACCCAAGAGGGGGGTGAATTGGGTGACTACAATTTTACTTTAAAACTCTTGACCTTTTATCAAAGGCAATGAGACAACAATTAAAACACCCAAAACTGTTGATCCGGCAAGCTCGATAACAACAAACACTATGAGACAAGACGAGTGCACACGGTGGAGTTAATGACATATAACAGAATTAATGAAGTTGATTTAGCCATTAAACCGATTCTCTCAAGTTCACCGATCCCACACGATCATATAGATGGATACACAAAATAAGCCAAACCAGTGCGCAAAGCAAACCACAATACACAGGGATTTTAAGGTGGTTCGGGACCACGACGGGCTCCCTACGTCCACCCCTCACCAAACTAGGTGAGGCTTCACTCGGGAATAAATTCCCAACCGGAGACGATGCTCCAAACACACACGCAGAACGACGCCTGCACACACACACGGGGACGCACCCCAAAGCACACACACACACACGGAGACGTAGTCTCCCACATGGTCCAACGGTCGGAATGACAACACACACACGATCCGATGGCCGGATCACCAACACGAACACACGCTGCCACAAGTGCAACAAACCACACACAAGATACAGAACGGATCTAACTAGTCACCCACACACACAAACGTAGATCTAGGAAGACCTACGTACACTCACGAATAAATCACGACACACACACGACCACGGATCCAACAATGATCCACACACACACAAATATCTGAGATAAAGATTACAACATATGCTGAAGTTTAAACTCAAAGAATCAGAATGAAAGGTGTGAAGAGAGAATGATTTATCCTTGTAGTAGCTCCCCCTTTCTCTTCTCGGAATTTAATCGAACACTTGTGCAGCAGGAAGATGTTCTTGACAATCTTGAATCGGATGAGCTTGAATCTTGATTTCACTCGCAGCCAGCAGTAGAGGGTTGATAGGAACTTCGAATCCTCCTTCTTCCCTTCATATTCACGCACAAACACAAGAGGAACAAGGGCTGGAGGTGGCTGCTGCGACCTGCACAAAGAAGGGTTAGAAAGAAACCTGAAAACAGTGTATACGAAAATCCCTTAGGTTTTCCAATCTCTACAAGTGTTTATATAAGCCAAGGGTGGTCAATGGTCGACCAAGGGACAAGATCCACTTATTTAGGAGTGGATTACGGACAGCCAAACAAGTGTATTTGGACCATTGGGTCGAAACGCCAAAAGTCTACATTCACGGCGCCGCCCAGACCAGAAAGGGTCGACCCTTGGGGTCGACCCTCGAGCTGTGCTAAAGGTCCAGAAGACATGGGTCGACCCCAGGGGTCAACCCTCTCAGAACCAGGTTCTGGTTCAACAAAAACAGCAAAATGATCTGTAGGGGTCGACCCTCGGGGCATGGGTCGACCCTTGGCCATACAGAAGCCAAACAGAACAAGTTTTGTGTTCTATTTTACAGGGGTCGACCCTTAGGGTCGACCCTCGGGTTTCCAGATTCAATGGGTCGACCCCAAGGGTCGACCCTTGGGTTTCCAGAACCTAAACAGGACATATTTTTGGTTCTGGTTCACAGGGGTCGACCCCAAGGGTCGACCCTTTCTTGAGGGGTCGACCCTAAGGGTCGACCCTTTCAGGCAGCTTCACAAAAATCAGCTTTGCGCGCTTCGGCGACGGGAATTAATACTCCTAGCTCCGAACTCCGATCGAAGCAAGACTAGAGGCGTTGGAAAGAGGACTCTCAGAGATACAACATAAAATTTATAGAGGGGAGATCCAATGGTTGGATTGAAAATGGTGAAGACTGTAAGGGAGTTTAAGTTTGAAAAACAACTAAAATCTCCATCAAACCAAATGGAATCAATTGATTAAATGTTACCATAATCCCATGAAGATCAACAATGATTTTGCATCCTGAAAAATATGATAAACCAAGAGGTTAGATTAAGATCAAAATATATGGGTCATGTATTAACATATGAAGCTAGTTTTGAGACCAAGACCCAAATGACATGAAATATGATTACGAAAGCATTAGCATGAGGCGAGTTAATATTAAACCAATGAATCTGAAGATGTTGTGAATCTGAAGATGTTGTGAAATCCTTATGCATAGCCATTTAAGCCATATGATTAGAATGACTAGGAGCCATCACTCATGCATTCATGATATACAATAACCAGAGGAAATCCTCAACAGAGCATGTAATGAAATGGCTATGCATTTACACAACACAAGGCCATGCAATCAATTTCATTTCCATAAGGACTCAACCATTTCACTGAGAAGCATAGTCTTCACATGAAACCTCCAAAGACTAATGTGCATCATGCTTGATTCAATCATCAACCTACTTAGTAAAGCAACCTGCAAGATGAGATAGCCACATGTGAGTTCATTTATCATGAAGATGTTTTCCACTAATCAAGCACACAATATGTTGTGATTATCAAAACCACTATCATCACACATGAGGTGTGATTATCAAAACCACTATCATCACACATGATGTTTAGTTATCATCAAGGTCATAGCTCAACAATCTCCATCACACATGAAGTTTAGTTATCATCAAAACCATAGCTCAACAATCTCCCCCTTTTTGATGATGACAAACTTAGTGATGAATGATGACAATCTTAGTGAAGATGACAAACAAGTGGCATGTTGTTCTCCCCCAATCATGAAATCCCAATCATGAATCCAGTAAGCATGAATCACATGAAATATTTCTCCCCCTTTGACATTATCAAAAAGCCGGGTAAGGCCAAACATACTCCCTCACGATGAAGAAACAGAGGAGATGCATATTGTAGCATGAGAAATGTGCAAGGAATAGTAACCCACAATTGAAATTCTGATGAAGCAGGAGTAAGTTATAAATGAGTGGGTTCATGAAATGTATGGGAAACACCAAGTGTTGGCTAGAGAGGATACCAAATGTTGATTACTCGGTTGTGCCCAATCTTTCTCCCCATTAGCCAAGCAAGCACAAGAATTTATCGAGCAAGAAAATAGCATGAGAAGTTCACTCAATTTTTTGGTTTTCAGTATTTTCCAGATTTTTAATTTTTGATTTGTGGTTTGAAATGCATGAGATGCAACTTATGCATGTGATGGCATGTGAGATGCATACATAAGCAAACAAATAGATACATATATAAACATGCAACACTGCTCCCCCGTACTTACTAAAGAAGGGATGGGTATAGGAAAGATGCAAGAGAGTCATGGCAATCAGAATACACATGTGTAGCACATGGGAGATTTTCCAATCATATAGGAGATTAATATAATTGCTAATGGAGTCAATCAACTTTCTGAATGCATATTAAATCAAATTCTCAATTGTGTAAGTGAGAAACATGAAAAATGATAGTTTTAATATGGATATTTATATTTTCAGATCAACACAGGGAGACATTTTATAGACTGCACTTCAATTTTGAGAACAGCGTATTGGAGGCTACGCTCTACCACAATTAGTTTTCACCTGCATTTTTTTTTTCAACTCAACCAGTATCATATGATAGTCAAAAAATTTCAAGAGTGATCAGGTTCAAAATGATTCCTTTTTACGCGAGTAGACGCATGGAGCTCATGCCAGAATCCCCGGTTACTCAGAATGCTGAACTATTTCACCTCATTTTGAACAGAGGTACTAGTCAACACTTTTCAGATATGAACCACATCACGTCTCAGGTGACATGTGCCCAGTTTACTCAGTGAGACCGAGCATTGCTCTGCCGTTCATTTTCATTGTAGATTTTTCAACAAAGATAGGTAGGCAGCTTTTTCCTCAACTGTCTCTTCAACATACATGCAGCAAGTTTAACATCTCGAGAGTGTTGAAAAGAAATTCACATATCCTTATCTTTAACACTCATTTTCATATTTTGTGCATGAATTGTGTGAATTTGATTCAGCATGTATACCGAAAATATCATGAATACATAACAATACAACTCCCCCTAAATAGATGCACTTTTACTCCCCCCAAAGGGTACAACATGAAGCACACCAATAATGACTCAAATGCAACATTATTTATCAAGAATGCATAAGGTCGTAGAAATTTCAAGTATGGGTGTGAATAGCATATAATAACACACAAGCACACATTGGGAGTTTATGCAAATGCATTATGACATACATGCGAGCAATGTGATGTCAATTTGATACCAATTGAATGGATGTCAAATGAATGAACTAAGTGCGACGAATGCATGAGTGCTAATGCAATGCAGAAATTAACATGGGTGCAAGGTGTGTGTTTTTGATTTTTCATTTGAGAGAACTAAATGCACCTAATGCATTGGATTCTGATGCATGCAGCCTATAACTTTACGAGAATGAAAGATAAGATGCAGAAAGAATATGAGAGCTTTCATTTCCAAGCCAGTGTGATAGAAAACCTATTGAGTTCATCCACATTCAATCCATGAAACAGCTAACATTGTTTATGACAAGACCTTTATGAATGAGGGTGCATAAATGATCAAAAGTAAACAGTGCAACCGAAATTTCAGAATTGTTCAAAAATAGATTTTGAAATGTCTTTTACAAGTTTTGAAATGAGAGTTCATCCAAAAGTTAAATGTATGGATCATATAATCACAAACATATTTTCAAGTCACATAACTCATCTCAAGGATTCATTCAACAATTAATCAATCACAAACCAATCAAGATCTGGTACGAGGCGGAGATTTTAGTCCAAAGACCCAACTCAACGCATAGGGAATACTTCCAAATGGATATAATCCACTCTTTCACAAATGCCATTTGATATACCAGACATGCAATTCAATTCAAGTGTCATACAGTAGCCAACCACTTCAAGCACAACTCTAAAGGTTTTCATTTTGTTAAATCAAGTAAGTATGATCATCACATCAAACTAGATTCAACCAATTTGTCACAGCATGCTAGTAAATGACAACTCAAGTTTTTAGAATCAACACTTGTCATCTAAAGGTATCACCAAGTGACAAAAAGGCCATTGCATGAGTTGATAAGGATGAATTACCTTGGTTCAGGAGACAAGATTGGAAGCCTTCAATCACCGAAATTGCCAACCTCACGGATGTTGATATTTCATATTTTGCTTTCTTACCTTTGCCTTGAGAATCCTTCTTCTTCCAAGTCTTTCACCTATTGAACCATCCTTTGTTAATTGAGAAGCGTACTTTTCATACCATGTCTTGGGTACTATCAAGATCACTTCCTATCTCCTGGTGGTGAGTTGAGAAAATTTTTATCATTTTCATCCTTGCAAGGTATTCTTCAAGATTGGTCATGACTAACCCATCATCATTTGGAGTATAATCTGCATTTATGAACAAACATAATTGATTTGTCAATTTCGATTCAAATTTATTATCAATGGCATGACAAATTCTTTTAACAACCAACATCCTCTTAGGGAGGTCTAGACACGGTGCATGACTCATGTGTGAATCTAAGGACTATGCTCATATGATGAATGTGATTACTCCCCCTTAATGTATGCATGAATGCAAGATGTTCAATGAGATCCTATTCCCACATGCAGTCATGGAGGTGATGAAGACAGGAGAAATGCAGTGCATTAAAACATGGATTCATTTTAGTTGAGAAGTGGATTCTTCAACTTTAGTGTATGACGGCATGTGAAAGTTTATGCAATCATGAAGGTATATGCAAAACCTATGTATGTAGTGAGATCATGACTTGAAGGTGTATGCAAATGACATGCTATATGACATGTGATATACACACCAATATGTAAACAAATATAGATGGAATGCATGTATGGACATATGCAAGATCACATAATTATATGACACAAAGTGAGTCAAGGAATAACACAATCACTGCAAAAAGTGGGAGGGATATCACCTGATTTAAAATTCAATTTTTGATATTTCTTCCAACCTGACTTATGCCACTTGACCTGTGTGCCTTACCTTCATGATGAAAATAAGTTTCATGCTTTACATTCCCAAGGCACACCTGCAAAACAGATTTCTCATTTGGCCTTCTTAGGTACCCAAATCCTTTTGGGTCCTTGTGGTTTAGCAGCAACTTGGGCATGCAATTTCCAATTTTTAACAACATTCAATTCATCATTTTTCTTCAGAAAACAATCATGCTTTATATTCCCTGATTTGCCATAGTGATGGAGAAGAGTACTTGGCATCACATTTTTCGTTCTCATTGGTTCTATTGGTTTGTGTGGGTGATCATAATGTGTTGAATGAGAATTCTTTTTCAGTAACCAGCAATGTGAAATAGTATGATCTCTTTTACCACAATGATTACAATGCATGGAAGATTTTGTGGTAGATGATTGCTTTGCATTTTTGAAACTAGCTTGTTCTCTACAAGCTCTCAAATCATCATTTTTCATTATGAAACAATTATGCATCAAGTGTCCAAGTTTTCCACAATAGAGGCAAGAGGCATTTCTTTTCTTGGATGTATGGGGTTTCACATCAATGATTTTAGCATACACATTACGGACATCCACACTCTTTTTCAGATTTGGTTGAGTTTTCGGCATGGTGAATTGCTGGGATTGAGATTTGGAGGTGCTGGGTGCACATGTGCTGTGGACAAGTGAAGTTTGTGTCTTGCTCTCAAATTTCTTTTTGTTCACAGGATTAAACCCCAGCCCCTCTCTTTGAAAGTTTACTTTCATCCCTAGCAATTTGTCCAGGTTGTTTTGGCCATCCACAAATCTAGATAATGAAGCATTCAAGTTAGAGATTTCTTTTTCAAGTGATGAAATGTGCAATTCATAGGAAGTCATCTTATTTTCACAAGAATTAACTTGATCATGCAAAGTAGCATTGATGGTTTTATGACTTTGAATTTCTTGCAACAATTCATCCATTCTTTCAGATTCATGAAGATTTACAGATTTTCCTTTTTCATGAAAAAGCAATCTTTCAGACATAGCATTATTCAACTGTTTCAATTCTTCATTTTCTTTCACCAGTTTAGAACATTTATCACATGAAGAGTTTCCTTTTTCAAGTTCTTCTTTTTCATATCTTAAGCATGCAATGGTTTCTTTGTGACAATCTACATCGTGCTTTAAAAGTTCACTCAACTTAACAAACTCGGAACATTTATCACAAGAATCATTTTCAAGCATGGTGTTTTCATATTTCCTTTTCAATTTTCTGTTTTCAGATTTTAACTTCTTGTATTTTTCAGCAAGCTCATCATATTCATTTAACAATTCTTCATAGCTAAATTCAACTTCATTATCAGAATCAGAATTTACCTTTGAGCTTGATCCACTTGGTGAGCTTGATTCACTTGGCTGATCACTCCTTTGTTCACTCATCCCTGCCACAAGACATTGGTCTCCATGCTCTTCCCAAATCTTGGTTAGGCCATCCAAGATATCCTTCGCGGATCTGCAATGGGAGACAAAAGGGAAATGATTAGAATCAACTGCAGTAGTAAGTAACTTTAAAACTAAGCAATTTTGATCATGTTTAAACTTTTGATTTTCAGTCCAGACATTCTTGTCCTTCGGCAACTCATAAGGACCATATGAAATAAGCCTCCATAGCTTAGGGTCATATGAGTTGACAAGACTGCACATTCTTCCTAACCACAAATCAAACTTGGAACCATCAAACACCGGTGGAGAATTCAAGGTGTAAGTGTTGGTAGTCATTGATCCGGATCACTCTAGATCGTTAGATCTATGAAATAAGAGCCTTAGCTCTGATACCAATTGTTGGGTCCCTCAGTCAATGACACCCAAGAGGGGGGTGAATTGGGTGACTACAATTTTACTTTAAAACTCTTGACCTTTTATCAAAGGCAATGAGACAACAATTAAAACACCCAAAACTGTTGATCTGGCAAGCTCGATAACAACAAACACTATGAGACAAGACGAGTGCACACGGTGGAGTTAATGACATATAACAGAATTAATGAAGTTGATTTAGCCATTAAACCGATTCTCTCAAGTTCACCGATCCCACACGATCATATAGATGGATACACAAAATAAGCCAAACCAGTGCGCAAAGCAAACCACAATACACAGGGATTTTAAGGTGGTTCGGGACCACGACGGGCTCCCTACGTCCACCCCTCACCAAACTAGGTGAGGCTTCACTCGGGAATAAATTCCCAACCGGAGACGATGCTCCAAACACACACGCAGGACGACGCCTGCACACACACACGGGGACGCACCCCAAAGCACACACACACACACGGAGACGTAGTCTCCCACACGGTCCAACGGCCGGAATGACAACACACACACGATCCGATGGCCGGATCACCAACACGAACACACGCTGCCACAAGTGCAACAAACCACACACAAGATACAGAACGGATCTAACTAGTCACCCACACACACAAACGTAGATCTAGGAAGACCTACGTACACTCACGAATAAATCACGACACACACACGACCACGGATCCAACAATGATCCACACACACACAAATATCTGAGATAAAGATTACAACATATGCTGAAGTTTAAACTCAAAGAATCAGAATGAAAGGTGTGAAGAGAGAATGATTTATCCTTGTAGTAGCTCCCCCTTTCTCTTCTCGGAATTTAATCGAACACTTGTGCAGCAGGAAGATGTTCTTGACAATCTTGAATCGGATGAGCTTGAATCTTGATTTCACTCGCAGCCAGCAGTAGAGGGTTGATAGGAACTTCGAATCCTCCTTCTTCCCTTCATATTCACGCACAAACACAAGAGGAACAAGGGCTGGAGGTGGCTGCTGCGACCTGCACAAAGAAGGGTTAGAAAGAAACCTGAAAACAGTGTATACGAAAATCCCTTAGGTTTTCCAATCTCTACAAGTGTTTATATAAGCCAAGGGTGGTCAATGGTCGACCAAGGGACAAGATCCACTTATTTAGGAGTGGATTACGGACAGCCAAACAAGTGTATTTGGACCATTGGGTCGAAACGCCAAAAGTCTACATTCACGGCGCCGCCCAGACCAGAAAGGGTCGACCCTTGGGGTCGACCCTCGAGCTGTGCTAAAGGTCCAGAAGACATGGGTCGACCCCAGGGGTCGACCCTCTCAGAACCAGGTTCTGGTTCAACAAAAACAGCAAAATGATCTGTAGGGGTCGACCCTTGGGGTCGACCGTCGGGGCATGGGTCGACCCTTGGGGTCGACCCTTGGCCATACAGAAGCCAAACAGAACAAGTTTTGTGTTCTATTTTACAGGGGTCGACCCTTAGGGTCGACCCTCGGGTTTCCAGATTCAATGGGTCGACCCCAAGGGTCGACCCTTGGGTTTCCAGAACCTAAATAGGACACATTTTTGGTTCTGGTTCACAGGGGTCGACCCCAAGGGTCGACCCTTTCTTGAGGGGTCGACCCTAAGGGTCGACCCTTTCAGGCAGCTTCACAAAAATCAGCTCTGCGCGCTTCGGCGACGGGAATTAATACTCCTAGCTCCGAACTCCGATCGAAGCAAGACTAGAGGCGTTGGAAAGAGGACTCCCAGAGCTACAACATAAAATTTATAGAGGGGAGATCCAATGGTTGGATTGAAAATGGTGAAGACTGTAAGGGAGTTTAAGTTTAAAAAACAACTAAAATCTCCATCAAACCAAATGGAATCAATTGATTAAATGTTACCATAATCCCATGAAGATCAACAATGATTTTGCATCCTGAAAAACATGATAAACCAAGAGGTTAGATCAAGATCAAAATATATGGGTCATGTATTAACATATGAAGCTAGTTTTGAGACCAAGACCCAAATGACATGAAATATGATTACGAAAGCATTAGCATGAGGCGAGTTAATATTAAACCAATGAATCTGAAGATGTTGTGAATCTGAAGATGTTGTGAAATCCTCATGCATAGCCATTTAAGCCATATGATTAGAATGACTAGGAGCCATCACTCATGCATTCATGATATACAATAACCAGAGGAAATCCTCAACAGAGCATGTAATGAAATGGCTATGCATTTACACAACACAAGGCCATGCAATCAATTTCATATCCATAAGGACTCAACCATTTCACTGAGAAGCATAGTCTTCACATGAAACCTCCAAAGACTAATGTGCAGCATGCTTGATTCAATCATCAACCTACTTAGTAAAGCAACCTGCAAGATGAGATAGCCACATGTGAGTTCATTTATCATGAAGATGTTTTCCACTAATCAAGCACACAATATGTTGTGATTATCAAAACCACTATCATCACACATGAGGTGTGATTATCAAAACCACTATCATCACACATGATGTTTAGTTATCATCAAGGTCATAGCTCAACAATCTCCATCACACATGAAGTTTAGTTATCATCAAAACCATAGCTCAACAAACATCATTGACATGTGTGCAAATTCTACCTATCCATTTCTCAAAATGAGATCCATCGAAAACGGGTAAAGAATCCATGAAAGAAAAAAAAATCAGAGGGACAAGGAAACAAGCAGTAAGGAAGCACACCGATATTTTCTCTGCAGATTTTTAAATCTGAAGCAAGATCAGAGACCCGCTCTGATACCAATTGTTAGACGCTAGGACGGGATCTAGAAGGGGGGGATGAATAGATCCCAGCAGAATTTAAGCCCAAATAAAATTTAAGCTCTAGAGGCTGAATCCAAGATTAGAAGGATACTCAATCAGGAATCATCTAATCAAGCAGAGATTCACAGGGAACTTAGATGGAGTACTTAGCTAACAAAATTATATATATATATACTAGCAGTGCAGGAGACAGATAAACTCAACAGGCGATTCTTGCAGACTTTGTATCAAACGCTTGGCGGAGAGACAGAGCATTTAGAACATAGACTGATTAAAAGATCACACTCACAAACAACTCACAGACAAGCGCCTCACCTACTCCAAGAAAACAAGCCGTAAAATGCAGAGCTAAGAAGAAATACAATCACACACACAAACCACAATGCACTAGAGATTTTTAGGTGGTTCAGCCAGACACCAGTCTTCCTACGTCCACCTCTCACTCAAACTGAGTGAAGATTCCCTTGCTCATGGCAAGAACGTAGACTCAGTCTGCAAACAAGACGCTGACACACAGCTTAACCCAGAGGAACACTCTCCTCTCTTCTTCTGATGGAATCAGAAGGAACCGTGAGTAACACCCAGTTACTCACAACCAGAGGACTAGTCCTCTCTTCCTCTGAAACACAGAGGGAACCCCGTGAGCAACACTCAGTCACTCACAACCTGGAGATCAAGATCTCCCTTCCTTTGATACCACAGAGGGGACACCCATAGATACACTCTTCCTTCTTATGATCACTCAGAAGAAAACCGATCCCCAACAATGTATCGAAAGAACACACAGAAAATGGGATAGAACCAAATGAAAAACAAAAAGGAAGAGATACAACGGAAAACACTGTAAGCAATGTAGCTCAAATTGAGCAAGTTGGCTTGGATCTGATCCAAAGGCCAATGAACTGATTCTCGATTTCTCTAGCTCCAGCTATACTTAATTTCACGGAGTATAATTCGGATCTGGAATCTCTCAATCTTCTTCTTCCTCTTCTTCTCTCACATATATTCTTTCTGGTTCTTCTTCTCAAGGCTCACTCTTTCAAGGATGGCTACGGTGGCTATTCTTCTTGATATGTCTTTCACTCGAGGGCGAGTCCCTTTTATAGGAAACAGAGGCTCCGCAAATCCAAGTGGATAAGAGAGTTAATTAGCTGAAATCCTATTGGTCCACATGCCAAGTAAGAATATTTTCCTCTAGAAATTATCTGGAAATGCGCCAGGTGTGTTGGAGTCAAGTTCCAACCAATGGAGTTCGAGGTCACCTGATTCCATAAGTTCATCACATGTCTCACATGAAATGCTTGATGCTTTGACGTGTTGGGAAGACATGTCGAGGCAGCTCTTTGATGCTTTGACGTTGCAGGCTTCCAAATGCTTGTTCCGAGCTTGATGCGTCGGTGCAACGATGAGGTGCTTCAATGTTGTTGTGTTCCCATTTCAGATTCAGAACTGAGTGCATCGATGTAGTGTGAAGGCAAACACCTTTGGACAGAAGAGCTTCGACGGTTGGATTGTGACTTGGTGCGTCGAGGCAACTTCTTGATGCATCGAGGTATTTCTTTCGCAAACCAGTTTTGAACTTGCTGCATCGAGGTAGTATTCTACTCCGTCGATTCAGGGCTTTGGAGTTGGTTGCTTTGGGTATCACCGCGTCAAGGCACTTCTCTGTTGCATCGGTGCAGTACTCTTGAAAGGACTTCCTTGAGCATAACTGCATCGAGGCAGTTCTCTGTTGCGTCGATGCAGAATGCTGGAGGTAGCTTGATTTGGCATCAGTGTGTCGAGGCAGTGGAGGTCCTGCTCCAACCTGATGTCTTGTGCTGATGTTTTGTCAATAGTGCTGCATCAATGCACTATTTGATGCATCGATCTATCTACATCAGTAGCATGAAATCGACACATGTTCAATATGTTTAAGATTCAGAGTTCATATCATTTCAACATGATTTATAGTGTGTCATCATCAAAACCCGAGATCCAACATCTTCAGCACATAACCAAGGTGTTCAGATTCAATCCGATGTAAATAAACACTGGTTGTTTACAGCAGGTGGGGAAAGACGTCTTGTACACGAACCCCTGCAATCGCCTGCACACTCGCACCTACGGAACCACCCTTCTCTCCACGTGTCGCCCGATACCCCGAGCCCACGTGCCACGCCCTGGTGGCACTTCCCCCATTCAATTTTCGGTCCCCTAGGTGATTGTCGAGAAATCGACTGGCACGCCCGCACCCTGTCCGACCACCCTAATTCTCGAAAACCTCTCGTGCAAGTTGACCCCTCTCGGCCTTCCGTAAAAGGCGAGTGTACAGTGCTACCGTGAGAGGCATACGGTTGTCAAGAAAAATATCCCCGAGATACATCAAACTCCCTTATTTTCCTTTATCGCTTTATTCCCCTTCTCACCGCGGTCACCGATTTCCCTCTGTCGACACATGCAGGGGACGGCGGAGGCGCGAACAGTCTCGTTGTCACTATTAACTTGTGACTGGGCCTTTTGTACTATGGCTTCTAGTTGGTTCCCATAGACGATGCCAAAGTGTTACGTAACGCTAATAGTTTGTAGGAAGGAGATTGAGCTACCAAGAATTGTAGGACGAAGTAAAGTTCCCCATCGGCGAGCAGAGCTATGGTGAAGTCGAGCTTGCTTACACAAATAAAGAAGAAGTCTTCAAGGGGGGTGAGGTATCCCAAGAGAACCCTCCGATACTCAAGTCAAACAATATGGAGAGAGAAGTGAAAGTATTCAACGAGGGAGTGCTAGTTCACATACTTACTAGGGTTGTCCTACAGTACCTTTTATAGGTCCTGAGGGCATCTGAATTGATGTCGATCAAGCCGTTGTTGCCCTGACACGTGTTGATTTGGCTAAGACGAGATCGTAGGTAGGTTGGGATGGGTGCAGAGACCTACAATTCTTTGGAAATCAAATAAAGAATACCTCATAGGATACAATGCTCGTTTTGATTCCGCACTCGTTACCAAGTAAGATTTGAGTTGGGGCGGGAACCACCTTTGTCAGGGCAAAGATCTCACTGGGGGGTCGTGGAGGCTTGTTATGATGGTGCCATGAGTCGGGTGGGTTATTAAATGAGGGCCATGATGGAGGGACGAGCTTGGTGCAAAGCTATGCTTCTCCCTATGTTTCAGAGTGCAATTGGTTACTACAGCGGACGGGGCAATATGCGGGTTGAAATGGCCCCACAAGGTGGTGTGACGTGCACCGAGGGAGGTAACGATAGGGCCTGACGCCAGGCTACCATCTAAGCCATACACACGTGGAGAAGCGAAGCGTAAACTGAATCTCGTACGTTCAACAATCAGAGGAGGCACATGCCCTCACCATGTATTTTATGCTGAAGGGTAAAAAGATAATATTCTGATCATTTAGAGTAAGATAGCCTTTTTGAAGGTGTCTGTGGGGCTTTTGTGGGTATGGATATGAAAATTGGGAGAAACATTAATTTTACTAGTTTAAATTAAAAAAGCACTATTTTTATTGATTTTTTTTAAAAACAAAAGAAAAATTTAAAATTATATGATAAAAAATAAACTTAAGTTTGATACTTTTAGATTTAAAAATATTAAATTTAAATTATTATTTTTTTGATAATCCGGTATATAATCATTGGATGAAATAAAAATAATACAAAATAATAAAAATGTGGCACCATTATATTGCCCAATTCTATTTGGTCTCCAGAAAAATTGGACCTGCATTCGCAGCGGCCAACTGTCGCCGTTCCGGTCCTCCCGCGACCACGAGTGAAGAAGCTGTAGGAGACGTCCGCCGCAAGGGAGAGGACGAGAAGGGCGGAAGAGGAGGAGGAGAGGATGGAACACTCGCCGTCGTCGTCCTTCACTGTCAGCAGCCCTAGGCGGACGCTGAGCCTACTGAAGAGGGAGAGGAGGGCGTCGGCGGCTGCGCCTGCGCCGGACCGGGGGCGGAGAGCGTCCGGGGAACACGGCCCCAAGCCCTCCGAGGTCTACGGCTTCGTAGGCGCCATCTCCACCGTCATCTCCACAGGTATCGTATACATGTGTTCTTTAAACTCCACGACGTCGTGTCATGTGATCTTTAGCCGCCCCGCCCAATGTGATTTATTATGTGGCAGAGACCGTGGGAAAATTTGGCATGACACTTCCTTATCTGAAGTGGGTTTGTTTTTTCCTCTGAATTATGACCGCACCTCCTCCACCAAATGCAGCTGTCATCCTGGTGTGGGCGTATATTCCAGAGCCTTGGCTTCACGCCCTGGGCATCACCTATTATCCTAGCAAGTGAGTGTGTAAAAACCCCATTTTGCTTTCTTTGCTTTTCTTTTTCTCTTCTGGTTTCTTAAAGGCACAGTTGTTAAACATGATCTTGCATTTTAAAATTGCGCCATGCCGACCTCAGCTTTAAGAGAAGGTACATGGCCTCATTTCCGCTGTAGTTAACCTGAGGTTTCTGCTGATCTCATGGGTTTAAGTTTTCATTGAGTGGGTTTTCTCATCGCAACGGGAAAATAAATCAAAGACTCTTTTCCTTCCATGCAACTCCCATTCAAAGGCTCTTTTCTTTCCTACGACTTCCATTCTTAAGTTGACTCATCTTTGTTATCATTACAACACAAGTGCACAACTGAAAAATGCATGCTTAGTGCTTCGTGTGTAAATAGGTAACTTGTAGAATTGACTGAGATCTGGAAACTGAAAAATGCATGATTTTGATGCCTTCTATCAATTAAATCCTAGGACTGTATTGTTGAAAATGCACACTTACTGTTGTTGCGTAAGATGGGCTACATGCCAATGATGTAAATTTTGTTCAAATATTGTTCAAGATGTTTTGAAGAGAGCAAGCAAGGACAACGTATTTTAGCATCTCTCCGCAACTTCACTTCAAGCTGATGTTGGACTTGACATCCTTGGTTGGTTATTGGTGTATATACATAATATTCCTTGTTAGAACTGTATGTTGATCATATTGTAGACCAGTGACCTTAGGACTCTACTAGATCTAGTAACAGGTCAGACAAATTGATTGTGTTCTGTCTGGTCCACATCAATCCCAATTACCCTCATGATTTGATGTAGTTGCAAAAAGAAGAGAGCCAAAAGGCCCTTAACTTGACACAGTCTCTCCCACCTGTGGTACTGTAGTTCCTACTGCATGCACCTGCTGTCTTCTGCCTTCCCTGCATCAGAGTTGGTTGTTGCCCTACTGGCTGCACTGTGCCACCATTGGCACTGCTCTCAGGCTTTCTAGGCAAGTGAGGCAAATGGATTCCAATCATCCCATATTTTCTCCAGATGCCAAGGTTTAAACAGGCATTCTCAGGTCATGGTTGACATCGATAGTCAAGTATGAGCTTTCCAATAGGTTAGCAGGGTGAGAATGATAAGATGAATGAGAAGGGATGGGAGAACCATGAAGGCCAAATTTTACAGGAGGCTGAGTAGCTGTGGAGGACAAGGAGAAGGTGAAGTGATCATCCAAGCAGTTGCTAGACCCAGTGATGCAAGAGGGATTGGGTAGATTCGTGGATCAAAGTATGTCATAGGAAGAATGCTGCGATAGAGCATCAGAGTGCCTTTTGGATCTTATATGGAGTTGGAGAGCAGCTATCAACAGCAATCTTTGTTCTGCTGCATCCATAGGTATAGAGCTTGCTCTTGTAAGTGTATGCTGAAGATGTAATGCAGTGTATTGTAGAAGCTTTGTTTGCAGAGAGGAGGAGCATGTTTCAGAATATATGTCTCAGAGGCATTAGCCTAATAGGTTGATTAAAAAGAAAAATTAGGATGCCTTGGTCCCCTTGCTCCAAGAAAATATAAACTTGCTAGAGAGCTGCTTCATGGACTCAGTTCAAGAGGTAGGCCAGGTGTTTAGCACGGAATTTTCGAACATCCGATTTCGTCGGATGGATATTCGTATATTTAGGCATATTTGTTGATTCCGCGCTTTTGGAATTTATCAGACGATTTAGGGTTCCTGTACAGGATCTTTCCCCACTGACCGGAGTCGGTGTTAATTTACATCGGACAAGTCCGAACACCTTTGATTAATTGCTAAAGACTTCATTTACTCCTACAATGTCGGCCCCGACGTCAAGGGTCCGCCCTTAGAAAAGGTCCCCATGTCTCAAGGCGGGGTACACCCACAATTTTTCTTTATAGTTAAGGTTATTTCTGTAATTTTTGGACGAATATGTACTTGCGATTTTTTTATAACTGGAGGTATATTTGCAATTTTCCCTTACCCGGGGGCATGCTTGCAATTTTCCCTGGATCAGGGGTATATTTGCAATTTTCCCTCGATTGGGAGATATATTTATAATTTTCCCTCAAGCGGGGGTATATTTGCAATTTTCCCTCGATTGGGGGTATACTTGCAATTTTCTCTCAAGCGGGGGTATTCTTGCAATTTTTCCTCAAGCGGGGGTATACTTGCAATTTTGCTGCCCCCTAGGGACATTTCTGTAAATTTTCTTTGACTGGGACATCAATTGTGTCTTTTTCTTGAATTTTGGTGTATTTTGCTATGTTTCTCCGGGCTTTATGAAATTTCTCGTAAGTTCGGGGTAAAACTGCAATTTTTGAGTCTTTGGGATAAAACCAGGGTTTGACGGACTGACCGTACCGGCCGTCCCAGTTTTTTGCCGGTACGGGACGGTACGGTTCTGTCCCGCTCCGTCTCGCTCTGTCCCGTAAGATATATATATATAATATATATAAAATAATATCATAAAATTCGTAGCTCAGTTGGTTAGGTGACTTGTTTGCCTCTTTCAAGCGGCGCAAGTTCGAATCCCGCAAGTAACATTTGAGATTTTGGTTTTCTTAAATCAAAAATCTTGTAAAAAGACTCAAAAAATGGATGTAAACCGCCAGTTCGAACCCAGGTCACGTTTGTGCAGATAAAATCGCTCAACTAACTCACCTATAAAATATTTGATGCTTAAAATAATATATATAATATATAACGCGTGCCGGTTGCGTCCCACGTACCGGTCGTCCCGGTCTTTGGCTGGTACGGTCCGGGATGGGCGGTTCGGCCCGTCCCGGAACGGTTTGTCAAACCCTGGATAAAACATGGACTTTTGTGATGTTTCTGACTTTAAATCTCCTTCTTTGATGGTTTTGCTGAAATTTGCAACTTCCTGGATGTTTTCGTAATTTTACCATCTTTCGGGGTATAATTGTAATTTTTACAATCTCTTGGGCTTCTTTCCACATAATGCAGAGAAGAAAAAATCTCATAACCATAAGTTTATGGCTTTCATTTGACATTTTTAACATGAATGACATGAACTTCCCCTCTCATGAGGGTATTTTTTCAAATAGCCCTAATATAAGGGCTTTTACAACTTTCTTCTTTTTTCTCTTTTTTTTTGGGTTGAGTGGGGGAGGAGGGCGCCCCCCTCCTCTCACCTCTTGCAGCAGAGCCAAGCTTGTTCTCTCGGGTTCTCTTCTCCAAAAAGCTCTCTTCTAAGAGAAGAAGGCTTTGGCTTTTATAGGAGGTGGAGGCGGCCAAGGAGGAGATCCCCCGGTGGAACCTTGGTGGAGGTAACTCCCTTGACTCTTCCTCTCCCGTCTCTTCCTCTTGCGGTGGTGTAGTAGCAAGAGGAGAAGGGGAGGGACTCCCCCAGGCAGGTGCGCAGGCGGAGAGGGCCGAGGGGGCCTCCCCCTGGGCCGGTGTGTAGGCGGAGAGGGCCGGGGGGCCTCCCCCAGTGGAGACAGACCGGGGGGGGCGTCCCCCTGGTGGCAGGAGCCCGAGGGGCCTCCCCTGGTGCAGGAAGGGCCGGGGGGAGGTCCCCCCGGTGGCGGCAGTGGCGGCGGTGGCGGGGGGAGGTCCCCTTGGTGGCAGGGGCCCGGGGGGCCTCCCCCGGTGCAGGCGGTGGCGGGGGGAGGTCTCCCCGGTCGTAGGTGGACTCGGGGGCCTCCCCCGGTGGCGGCAGGGCAGGGGGGTTTCCCCCGGTCGCAGGTGGGCCGGGGGGGCTCTTCCGTGCAGGAAGAAGAGAGGGAAGGGGGAGGGAGGTTCCCCCCCTCCCTGTGGCTTTTTGTGAGGGCTATAAAAACCCCCTCTTTTTGAAATTTTTTATTGCTTGTTGACTTCTTCCAGCACAAGGACGCGTGGAGACTTTGTTTGTTTGTTTGTTGGCCATTCCCCAAGTGCTGCCTTGCTACCCGTTTGACTTCAGGTTGACGAAAATTCAATTAAATGCCATGGGAACACCCGATGGCCCCTTAGACACTTATTTTTTGCATGGATTTAATCTCACGAGCGCGTAGTTTCACGCCGCCCATGAGGTGCTTGTTAAAATGCCCACTTGTCATAAAAAAGAGCTAAAAGCTCGACTTGTCGTGGGACTTTGTTGAGGACTTGGTGGCCTTATGCCGCGCACCAGGCGCTTGTCCAAATGTCTTCATGGAACTTGTAGGCTCGAACACTTGATGTTGTAGAGCGGGTGCATTTGACTTTGTACCGCGCCACAAGGTGTTTGACAAAATGTCCATGTGCATCGCCATGACGGTGATGATCGAACATTACTCCGAGTTGTGTCGTGGGAAATTTTAATTTCTGAAATTTTATATTATCATAAATTAAAAATCATAAACTTTTATGGGGTTCAACACCAGGTATAGTAGATCTGGCAAAAGTTCTGGTGGAAGCTTGGCCTGTGGAGAAGTCATGCAAACTAAATACAATTGATGAATCTAGAGCCTTAGGTGGCATTTGATAACACTTAAATATATTACCTGAAATCTTATATTCATTTCTACTGTCTTAATCTGCTGCAAGAAACCTCTGAAGAAGATTAGAGGATAATGTTTGATGAAATATCCGAATGAGAATGTGTGTGGGAGGTTGGGGGTGTTGTGGGTGTGTGTTGACAAAGTTATCCTTCTTGTTGTATGATGGATGAATGGCTATGGCTCTCTGTTTCAAAGCAACTGGGGCGATCACCTAGGCATTTAGGTGAGGCAAGGTGCCAATGGTTCTCCTCACTTCACCCAATCTTCCCTAGGCAATTAGCCTAGGCCTTGGCCATCTTGTTGTTTGCTTATTTTCACATTTCCTTCTGCTATAAAATAAAATATTAATGTTTATTTCAGTTATACTTTCTGGCTATGAATTCAAAGAACCCTTTTGGTGAGGGTAGCCAGGAAAGATATTGGGATATGTATATGCAATGTTGGTTGAGTGTATGTGGAAGGTTGCGTAGCTTATTTAGAGTTTATTAGCAATAGCAGGTGCCTAGAAATGTCAGGAGTTGATTGCTTAACATAATAAAATGTTACATATTTAATGGAGGTGCCTAGAAAATCATATATTAATCCCATTATTGCCCTGTTGTTGACATATTTAATGAAATATATACATATTTTACCTATTTTATAGGTTTAAAAAAAATGGCGCCTCAAATGCCTAGGCCATCGCCTCTAGGCAGGCTGAGGTGACTCTTTGGTCACCTAGGGTTCCTCTCGTCTCTAACTACATAGCTGTGGCTGCACAGTGGCAGTGATGGCACATGACAAATGGCCGCAATGGACGACATATGGCAGGTGGTAATATGTGGCAGCAAAATGATGAGTGGGCAGGCAGTGACTATGGCGATGGTGGCAGTGGTGGGACTAGTAGGTGGTAATGGTAGAGGTGATAACAGGTGGTGGTGGGTTTAGGGGTTAAGTGACTGGCAATGACAGCAATGATAGGTGAGGTGATGGGCAGGAATGGCAGCAAAAGGCGGCAAGTAGCTGTGGGTGGCCAGGTGTCAATGTTATCATGGTAAAGAGAGGCTCTACAAACCTCTTAAAATGGAAAAGACTATCCCCCTCATACCTTAGTAGTTAAGATATATTTTCTGACATTGATTGACATTTTATGAAATGATCTGAAAAGGGAAATATTTGACTGCTTCAAACATTAGACTGCAAACAATATGAAATGGAAGCTTGGTCTTCTTTACATGAGAGGTTGTTAGAACTGGGGCACTTCACAGAAGGTGCTTCCCTTACATAATGCAGTGATCTGGTCTCTTTAGGGCGACTAACAGTGCAATAATTGTGGAGCAGGGCTTAGTAGGGGTGCAAAATGGGGGCGTAGGACCTGGATCTGGCCTGTTCAGATTTGTATAAGATGGATATGGATCCTCCTATATATACCACATTTATAAAATGGACATTGATCGGGACCCACATTTTTCAACTCATTTGCCAGTATACCCATCCAGACTCCCCATTAGGACCTGCATTTTAATCACTCTGTAGATGGAGAGTCCAGACTCTTCACATAGACTACCCTTCTTTTGCTTCACCTCTGCATGAAGGGGGATGGGGGCAGAAGGTAGTCTTTTCATCCTTCGATGGGTTTCAATGTATCATCTAAATCCAACATGCCCATGATGAGGAGCTCAAAGATGCTGATGACATACCCTTTGGCACTTCGAATAACCCAACATTATGCCTGCCACAGAGGTGGTAATGGCCTGCCCCTTGTCAAATCAGAAACCAGAAAAAAGAAAGAAGTGTTGGCCTTCAAAATGATGCCCTGTTTTTCTGAATTCTATCTATTTATGCAAGAATACAGAATAAATTGTCCCCCAGCCTCCAAATAAGGAAACCAGAAAAATAAGAAAGGAAAAAGAAAGATTTAAGAAACATCCTCCAATATGATGTTCTGTTATGTCTATTCTTGATAATAGAGAGAGAAACCAGGAAATTCTCCCACACGGTTATTAGAAACCTTCCCATGTGATTCTTCACAAGAAGCAACTAAAGGAAGGGGAGAAGAATTTTGAGGAGATTCACCAGCCAGCTCCATCTCATCTTCTTGCTCAGCATAGCAACTTCACTGCAGCTTGGAGCTTCTGCTCCAGAAGCTCCAAAGGTCGGGTCCTCTGGATACCTGATGAATCCAAATTGGTCTAATAAAAATGGGTCAAGGATTCATGGACACGGGTCCAAAACTTTTAATATGAATCTAGGTCTTTCTTGAATGTGAGTCGGGTCTCACTGGGTCAACCCATTTTGCAGTCCTAGGGCTTACTGATATGGTGTCACCTATATGAATCCCCTTTAAGCTGTGGGGTTTAGGAATCTTTAGGGATATCATAGGACCCTTTGGCCCGTTAGAAAAGGTCAATAGGGGCACAGGGCATTGGGAGTGTTTGGAATATGTTACATTGTACATAGAGGTGGAGCAGAACTCTTTGATCCCCATGAAAATGAAGCTGACATGTGGTGAGATAGTCATCAAGCCAACACAAAGTCACCAGAAAACAGGGCGAGTTGGATATACAAGGATGTGAGCGTGAGCATATGGTGAATATCACAACCTGCAGGTATAAAAAAAACCAGTTCTTTGACATCGTCAACCCACTGACACATCATGGCAGTCAACAATATGTTGCCCAGGCTCCAAACATTGGAAGCATATGGATCAATTAAAAGAATCCGAGTTCTGCTTTCCTTTCTAATACTCTATTTCTGTCTTCCTACTCTAACTGACACTAAGAACTTCTTCCTCCCGCCTTCTTTTGTCAATATATTATACAAAAAGAAAAGTAGACTCCATGAATAAAATCTCCTCATAAGCTTTTTCATTCTCCTCTTCATGCAAAGAAGCTCCCGCTCTCTACCTATTAGTATGGCTCTCCATCGCGATGATGCATGACCCCTCAGAACCCATCTCCCTCCTACTGGGCACCAACTGTTTCACAACCTGCAGGTACAAAAAACCAGTTCTTTGACATCTTCAACACACTGACACACCATAGCAGTCAACAATATGTTGCCCAGACTCCAAAAATTGGAAGCATATGGATCTATTAAAAGAATCCGAGTTCCGTTTTCCTTTCCCATACTCTATTTCTTTCATCCTCCTGTAACTGACACTGAGAACTTCTTCCTCCCACCTTCTTTTGTCAATATATTATACAAGAAGAAGAAAACTTGACTCCATGAATGAAATCTCCTCATAAGCTATTTCATTCCCCCCTCCATGCAAAGAAGCTCCCGCTCTCCACCTATTAGTCTGGCTCTCCCTCGTGATGATGCATGACTCCTCAGAACCCATCTCCCTCTGTTAGTAGCCGGGCACACCCTAGAGGGGGGTGACTAGGTGTCTCTTGAAAATTAATCACGTATTAATAATAAAAGTGTATGCATAACAGAAAAATAAAATCAAGAATAGACACCACATGAACACCATGATTTTTATACTGGTTCGGTCAGCCCTTCTTGACTTTCCTACGTCTAGTCCCCAGCAACACGCCTGGGTGTTCCACTAACCTTCTAACCAAGGTTACACTTGCTGTTTCGTTAGGGTCAGCTCTCTAGCTGATTTTCTCAGGTCTCAGCAAACTTTCCTACTGGTTTTTCAGGAACCAAATACCCAGCTGCCCTTTATGGTGTCAGCAGACCGACCTTGCTCACAGAGAACAAGTATCCTTAGAGCATCAAATGCTCAAACACTCCACTGCCAACCAAACAGCATCAATGTTCCACCCAACTGCTTCCATATGAGCTTTAATGGTGGACCAGAAATACCCAAGAAAATAAATGAGTTATTCAACTAAATAGACAGACAGAGGAGACAATATGAATACGATGAAAAACTTTCTCCTTTGGAATGCTTCATGAACTTGAGGACTTCAAGAATGGAGCTTTTACTGCTGTGAAGTCTTCCCTTGGCGTGAATGCGAGGAAGCAGAGTGCTCGGGATGCCTTTATTGGTGAAGAATGCTTGAAAGCTTGATCGTTTGCTCAACAACCTTTCGTATGTCCCTTGTCTCACCAATCGTCGAGTATTTATAAGGTGATAATTTTGTGTCCGTTAGATACATCATCCTTCAACGGTCGGATTCCCAACTCTCAGTGCAGAGATCTGTGTACAGCCTGGACCTTGTGTTTTCCACCGCGGAACGTTGGGTCTTTGTCATGGCGTGATCACTTTAGTCTTTGTCCAAGCATTAGGTTAGGTAGATCCATGGTAGGCGGAATCGGCTGGGATCGGATCGGATCGGACGATCCGATTGGTTTTGGGCCAAATCGATCCGATCCCGAGTCATCCGAACTCGATTCATACTGAATATCAGCCATATCGGGTGGATCGGTCTCTGATCAGGCTGGATCGGCGATTCCGCACTGGGATCGGCCGATCCAGAGCCATGTCTCGGCCAGTTCCACCCATGTCTGAAAAAAATGAAAAGAAGAAGAAGAAGAGAAGAAGAAGAAGAACGGAAGAAGATGAAAAAAAAGAAACAGAAGAAGATGAAAAAAAAACGGCTACTTACCTGAAGAAGAAGAAGAAGAAGAAGAAGAAGAAACGAAATAGATACTTACCTGCTGCCAGCGCCGACACCGTCGTCATGCATCGTCGCGGCCGATCCCCGTCGCCGGTACCTCCTCATCGTCCTCCTCTGCCTCCTCCCGTGGCCCCTCCACCTCCCGCGGCCCCTCCACCTCCTGCCTTCATTCCTGGGAAAGTGGGAAAGATAAAGTGGGGGGAAAGGAAAGGACGAGACAATGAACAGAACTCCTGGGAAAGTGGGAAAGATAAAGTGGGGGAAAAGAAAGGACGAGACAGTGAACAGAAAAAGTTGAAAGATTAATAAAATGAATAGCTATTTACACAAAACTCCCTTTAAAACTTAACAGATTGGGTGCGGCCAAGGATCGGGATCGGTGGTTGGGATCAGTCCGGATCGGCCGATCCCACCGAGTTGGATCGCTTTTGGACCGGCCGATCCGATCCCGATACCCGAGTCTACCTTACTTGGGTAGATCTTCTTCTATAGAGATATGTCTATTTGCATCTTATCTTCTTTCGTGTTTGTACTCCTTTTTCTTCCAAGATAAGCATGCCTGTTGGTATACTAAAAAATGTCTTTGCCATGTTCATCTTTAAGTGTGATGTGAGATAAAGTAGAGATATTTAAAACGCTGTGTGAATAAATATATTATTTTTTTATTCGAAGCATGCGGCAAAGAATGATACTATACGTTTCCGTAATGTGTGAATATCTCAACGGATACTGAGCAATAAATGTTGACGCGATATATATATATATATATATATATATATATATGCTTGTTTGGAGGTGTATCTCTAAAGATATGAGACATTAAATGCGTGCTACAGCGTTGGTCAAACAGTCAAGAGTGCTTTCTACGTAGGACTAGAACCCTTGTGCAAGCCTGTGATTCTTTAAGATATTTCACATGCTTTATGAGCTGAATGATCAATTATCATACAATCATGTGAGGACACATGTCACTTAAATAGTGAGAGTTAAAAAGTAGACATGTATGTTGTTTTAATAGGCGCAAAATCGTTTATCAGCAAATGTTCTCGGCTTAATCTTTTGTCGTTTTCCTAAAGTAGGCGTAGTATCGCCTATCTCTGTCTTGGCTTCGCCTACTTCAGTTATAATAAGCTTCCGCCTATCTGTTTTGCCTTCTTGACATAGCAGGACGACTTTCCACCTATCTGCTTTATAATTTTGACGTAGTAGGAATTCTGCCTATCTTTTTTATATATTTAATATGGCCGAAATTTTGCCTATCTGTTTTGTCTTTTTGTCATAGCAGAATATCTTTCCGCCTAACTCCTTTCTCTATCTGAGATAGCAGAAGGCGTATCCGCCTAGCTGCTTTATATCTATGGCATAGTAGGAAGTCCGCCTATCTGCCAGAAGGCCTTATTGCCTGTGTTTCAGGATTTTGTCAATTGCTTCTACTTTGTGTGTAGACAATATATCGTCTTTTAAGTATTTTATGTACTTTAGACAATATTTTTCTTCTTTATCCCAGATATATATGAAGCCCTAAATTTTGGTTAAACATGTAGTCTTTAATTACTGGGATAAATAATTATTTATTTTATCATAATTCAAAATATTAAATTTGTGGAAAAGATATTTTTCCAACACTAGAGGGTTGAAGTTCGATCCCCTGGTTGTTGTACTTCTACTGTTTATTATTTAAATAAAATTCATGGTGCAATCCATAATTATTTTTGAAAAGAAAAGGCCTTTAACATGACAGTAGTAGTCCACATAAATTATAGAGGCAATCTCTAATACTATAGAATGGGTGTTAGGTATGCATGCTTGTGTAGTTGTTCCATTGTGCAGCTAGGAGTGTCCAGAAAGTCAGGGTCTTGATGATGTCTGTGGGGAATCTGAATATGTAGAAGGACCTGCAAACAGAGAAATTGCGTCTTTCTACATTTTATTTCATATCTTGCTATTTTGTCAGATTAGCTTTTATCACCCAATAAAAAAGCAAAAACAAAACAATAGAAATTCTCCACCTATTCATGATGGTTAGCCGTTGGAAGCAATTTTTTTGTCTACAAAAGCAAATTACCCCGGCATAATCCCTCATCCTTTCAACAAGTAGGGAGTCACAATATGTGGGGGTGGGATATTGCTTAAGATTACCACTGCAAAAGAGGGTGACCAGAACTCACTGGGGGGGGGGGGCTTTAAAGGGGGTGACTAGACCACCTATCTCAACAACCCCTGCCAACACCCATCCGGGGTGAAACAAATAGCAACTGGACAGGTGCAACAACAACCTGTCCGGGGGTGAACCTGCCAGATCATAACCTGTCCCGGGGTGACCAACCTGCCCTGGGTGAGGACTAGGGAGACTCATCCAGGGAGGACTGTGGTCACCCCACTTCCCCCCCGGGTTCTGGTTACCTCCTTGGCCAATGGTGACTATAAGACGATTGTCACCACCCTCTTCACTTGATATGCAGGCTTCATGGCAGATAGTAGCCCAACGAATGGGCCAGTAGGGTTTCGGGGGGCCCACATCAGGCTCTTTGGGGTCAAGTGACCCCGGACAGGCCTGTCCGGGGTCTAGGGCGATCCAACCCACCTGGGGTCACTTGACCCCGGTGCGTTTGGACCCCGCTCGGGGTCAATCAACCTCGCTGCCCTGCTCTCTCTCTCGGAACAAAAAAAATAGGACCCTCCCGGGGTCATTTCATCTCGTCCACCCCGTACGGGTTCAAACACCTCCGGGTGGCCCTCCACCTTCTATAAATAGACCCCCGGGGGTCCAGAATCAAGCATTAAGCACGAGCTATGCACAAGGACTCCTGCGCACCGACGAGAGGAGCATTGTTTGTTGTTTTGACCCCTCGAGGGGTAGGTGATCCCCGAGTCTTGTATTTATGCCCCTAAGGACTATATTTGTAATTATGTCCCTTTGCGGGCCATGTTTGTAAGTTTCTACGCTCCTGGGATAGCTAGATTATGTAGTTCTACCCCTATAATGGGAGAATTACGAAAACATCCTCCCTAGGATCACAGGAAACATAAGTCCTATTCTTTGCATTTTTACCCTGCAAGCTTTTGTAATTGGGGCTACGCCCCTATTTCCCGCGTTAGTGCGGATCCTTTTGATGTACAGTCGATAACTCGTTGGCAACCCTTGTACCCACTGGAACCATAAATATATCCAATGTACTCTGCAGATTCTCTTGGCACACTGGTCAAGAAAAATTATAAGAAAAACCCCAAACTTTCAAAAAATTGTATACATACCCCTCCCTTTGCAAATCGATGCATGTGCACCTTCTATAAAGCCCCTTGTTGCTCCTTCCGTTCAGAGACATTGTCAGCTCAGTCCTACACTTGAGTGCCACCTCAAATCTAGGTCAGAGTGGAGTCTGGTGAAATTACCAAAATACCCCTATGACTTAGAAATGGCCTAGTGGTCTCCAAAACTCTCCAGAAATGGCCTCAGCGCCTCGAGGAGTCAGGGATTCTATCCTACCCTCTCTCCAACCCGAAAATTTCAGAAATATCACTAGTAAAATTACCATAATACCCCTGGAGTCTAGGTAACCCCCCAATACTTCAAAAATGCCCACTGCTCTTGCAGAATTGTGACTATGTCCTCAAATCGTTGGGTTTCTCACTTAACGTAGCGGCTTTTGATGAAACCTTAATCTCGTTAATTCTTCGATGACGAGTGAAAGTTAAATCTGAGCCCTATAAGCAAGCATGTTCCCAATATCAGGACCCATGTATTGACAGAGAAACAAAGGTGTTCATACGTTAGGCCGATGTAAATCAACACAGATTGCGGCCTGTGGGGAAAGGTCCAACACCCGAACCCAAATCGTCTGATACAATGCGCACCCACGGAATAAACCCTTATATAAAATATCTTTTTTCAAAAGGAACTCCCCATAAATATATTCCGTGACCAATAGATCGGTACGTCCGGTGGGACCTTTCCTACCTTTCTTTTTTCTGTCGAAGAAATCCCCCAAACCTTCTTTAAGGTTCTGATCGCCTCTCTTCCTCTTACAGGACAGGAAGAGGAGGGCATTTCTTTACTCACTTGAGGGCTCTTCGTGCATTTACACGCCACTTCATCTATGCTACGCACCACCACCACCGACGGCAGCAAGAGGACGATGGCAGCCGTCACATACGGCCCTCAGGTCATCGCCAACCACGCCAGGTTCGGATACCTGGCAACCCCCATTGTCTTCGGCGACTTCCTAGCAGTCGTTGGTTCGCCCTTCTTTTTGGGCGTCGTACCTGTGGCTGAAGCCAGTTCAGTGACGCCTGCGACAACAGCTACTGAGGGTGTCATGCCCTCTACTTCAGCAATTGGCCGGGTCCACTCGGTCAACACTACAGCTATTGAGGGTGTCAGGCCCTCTACTTCAGCAATTGGCCGAGTTCCCTCGGTCAACAAAGCAACCGTCGGGGGTGTCAGGTCCTCGGCTCCAACAACTGGTCAGGCCCGCTCAGTCACAAACCAACTATTGGGGGTGTCAGGCCCTCTACTTCGGCAACCGGCCGAGTCCGCTCGGTCGGTAGACCAACTGCTGGGGGTGTCAGGTCTTCTGCTCCAGCAACTGGCCAGGCGAGCCCGGTCAACTCTCCATCAACCAAGGTTGTCAGGCTCTTCGTCCCAGCAACCGGTCGAGTTCGCTCGGCTGCCACGACAACGGCCGAAGGTGTCAGGCCTTCCGCCTAAGCACATGACCGAGTTTTCTCGGTCAACCAAGTTACTATTGGTGTCGTCCCTGCACAACGGGAGCAACGCCGCCGCCGCGACGGCACCAACTTTACTGCAGCCACCCTCAGGGGAACTGCTCCTGCACAACGGGGGCACGGTCGCCAGTCGCCACCACGACGCTGTGCCTACAGTAGGTGTCACCAGCGCCGCTCCCACTCAACGGGGGCAGCGTCGCAGCGGCAAGGACACAAAGCCTGTAGCGGCGGCATCTCGCTCCGGCAAGACGATAATTGTCGGAGATCTTCGCATCCGGCTCGATGGAGGCGAGCCGATTATGCCTCGAGATCGACACGTCCCAACTATCTCCACCTCTAATCGCTTCGAGCTTCTTCGGCAAGCTCGGGAAGACGGAGCGAAATTGAAGAAGTCCGCCGTATCAGTGGCGAATCAGGGTCCGGTGCAGCGACCCAACCAGTAGCTCCTCGATCAAAGTCAGGGGGCAACCTAATTGAGGAGCGTCAGCTCCGCCTGAAAAAGATATGGGCCACTAAGGAGGAGGCCCGAATTATCAAGCGGGCGAGGGCAGAGGGGCCCTTCCGCATGTCGGATCTGCAACAGATGCGGAGTCCGGCAAGCATTGAGACCTCGACATCCCCGAGGTCCGCAACTCAGCCCCCACGTGGGCAGAAACGTCGAGGAGCCGGCGAGAAGGTACGACCGATCTCTCCGTGGGTCAGTTCAACGCACACGGACAAGGATTGCTCGACACATGCTTTTACATCCCGAGTGTCTATTTTTGACAGATTAGGGATGGCACCTAAGCCCAGTAGAAAACCGCTTAGGAAGAAGCGGGTGGTTCAGGTGACCAACGACACTGTTAAGGTATTCACCTGCTACACAACCTCCGTCGATAAGCAGCCGGAGGATACCTCGGGAGAATTAAACCAGCCTCTCCAGACTTTGAGGAGGTCAAGGCCCGTCTCCTGGGTTCTTGTACAGATTCAGCAGACGCTGGTTGCCGGAACATCTCAACCCGAGTCGGCACGGTAAGAAGAGCATCAAGAAGACATTCATAGTGTCGATGGGGACATCAACCCCGGGTATGAGGAAGACCTTGCAAGAGAGCTTCAGACCCTTGCGTTGGAAGAGCTCCGACGTGAAAATCAAGAACTTAAGAGCCTCTTGCAAGCATTATTGCGTGAAAAGGAGGTTCATGTTCAACCCCAAGCGGCGCCCACTGGGATGGAACAACAGCCTCCTCCCGTCCCAGTCACGACCAACGCCTCTGTTACTGTTGCAAAATTACCAATGGCAGTGGAATTTGAAGTGCCGCAACATGAAGCCAATCCCGGTCCTCTGCCACTTCTGCCGCAGAAAGCCTCATGGCGCAAAGGCAAATGATCGAGCGAATTGTGGAGGCAAAATTTTCTCAACATGGTGAGGGTGTGGCTACTGTTGATTTGTACATCGTGCCCTATCCCCTTCACCATCAGTTCAAGAAACTTCTGCCTGATTGCCCAAAAGCCCCCAAAAAGTTCAATGGGCAGGGCTCGCCACATGAACACCTGGCCTATTACATAATGGCCATGGCTGAACTGGTGCTGGAAGAGTCATATCTGCTGCGGTACTTCGCCATATCTCTAACAGGCACCACCTTCCAGTGATATTTAAGGCTGAAGCCCAATTCAGTGGATGATTGGGCTGATATGCAGAAGAAGTTCGTCTACTGTTTCTAGACGGTCGAACGCAAAGTCTCTCTGGTAGAACTCTGTGCCCTTAGGTAGAGAAAAGGTGAGACTGCGTTGGACTTCATCAAGCGATGGAGGGATGTCAGCATGCGCTGCGATAATCCAACGCCCGAAGACGCGATCACCATATGCTGTAGGGGTCTATCGGCGGAAGTTAGTGAAAAGCTTCTGGGCTCAAACATAAGAAGCTTCAAGCAGCTGAACATGGTGGTGGCGGAGATTGAGATGTTCTTCGTTGACCATCCTATACATGCTTCTGCCAAAGGCAAATCCTCCAAAGACCACCTGGCCAGCGGCAAGGAGATAAATGCTATGGACTTCTCCCCGACAAATGGAGACAAGGGGGAAGGAAAATCAAAGGGTAATGGTAAAAAGCCCGATGCCAAGGCGAACACGTCTCTGTTAGCGGAGCGTATGAAGGCACTTTACTCCTTCCGAAAAGAGCATACAAAGATGCTCTTTGATTTGTGTATGAAAGAAAAGCTCATCACTTTATCGGATCCACGGAAGCCCTCGGAAGTGGATAAAACGGATGACCCTACCTATTATGTGTATTACCGAAGATTGGGCCATACCGTTGGGGGACTGTTATGTTTTCAAGAACATAGCAGAAGAGCTCATTCAAAAAGGCCTGATAACTATGTTGGGGTATGCGGTCGACCCGCTACAGCCCCATGTTTGGAGTCGACCGAACCGGTCGGTCAATGTGATTTATGTGGTGGCGACTGCTTCAAGCTCCAATGCCTCCGAAGTCGGGCCCTCAAATCAACAGCCCAATGCCGGTCGCGGAGCTGCTCCTTCCTCTCTCCTTGAATGCCTGGTGCTGTAGAGGACTATTCGGAAGATCCGAGGGGAGATCCGGCAGCTGTAGTTGGAACAAAGGTGTCTACTGCAATTCTTGAGAAGCATTGATGAACAGTTGGCTATCTTCCCCTTTGGGCCATTTGCTAGGGGGCTAGCTCCAACACATATACGGGAGGCAGGTGTATCACTATTATCCGGACTCCCCTCAGAGGTTGGCTCTCTAAGGAATTCTCTAATTCATCTGAAGACGAGGAACCAGAGAGGTTATATTCCTTTCCCCGCGAGAAGACTCTGCAAATCTTCTTCGCGTGCTGTCGAGAAGGGCTGCTAAACCTCCCGGCGTCACCTAGTCAGCAGGCACCAGGCGCCACATTACACCAGGGTTATTGCCCATACCACGAGGTGATAGGCCATTTTATCCATGATTGCCAAGCCTTCAAGGACCTTGCCGAAGACTTGATCAGGCGAGGAGTGATCAATATGGGTGACTTCTTGGTCGACCCGCCGTAGCCACATAGACGGGAGAGCTTGAATTTCTCTGTCAATGTCATACATGCCTCGACTGCTTTCCAACCCCCGGAGTCGAGAGAGGAATGAGTCTGTTCCCAACCGCCCAAGTCCACATTGTGGTATGCAGGGTGGCGACCCTCTCATCAGTGTTCTTTCCCCAAGGAGGACACTGAGAAGATCTTCGACAAGCTCCTGGAAGAAGGTCGAGTAATGGCGCATCATCTGCCGTCCTACTACAATGAAACGACCAAGAGCCATCCCCGTTACTGCAAATATCATGTCAGGGTGTCCCATCCCACTGGGGAATGCCTGAAGGTTCAAGATTGCATTGAAGTCCTTATCCAAAAAGGGGAGATTGATGCGCAGGGGGATTTGACGGCGAGGCGGCGTCTTGAAGTGGTCGCTAAGAAGATTCTCCAGCAAGCTCAACAAGAGCAGGCCAACCCACGAGAGATCAAGCCCACCTCTCAGTAGGTTCAGTCGGGCAAGTCTACAGGCAGCAGCTCTCAGCCAAACCCTAAAGGCAAGGCTACGTGCGAGGGGCCTAAGGCCCAGAGCCCAAAAAGTCAAGCCATGGGAGGAGGTTTCAAACCCCTTTCCAAGCTGAGTCAACCTGGCATTGTTATAGGGGGAAACCCACAGCCAGACAATAAAGACAAAGCCAGGGCGAGGGAGTCCGAAGCCAAGCCTGGTGCCGAAGGTCGCCAATGGTAGAAATACCTCAATAGCTCGAACAGGCAAAATCGCCGACTAAAGCAAGACCGGTGGAATTGCAAAGCCCCCAAGGGCCCCACTTCGGCCTCGCAGAGTTTCAGGAGTTGCCGCCTGAGATAATTGCTCAGGTGATTAATGCCACCTTCCAGTTGTAGCCGGAGGAGGCCAACTGGACTCAGGTTAATCCTCGACGGAGCCGTGGAACCAAGGCTCCTAAGGGGCCGGCCTGTGGTAGAAAGCAAAATTCCGGGGGCAAACCAGTCCCACCTCTGCAACAAAGTCCACTTTCTTCTCAAGAGGCTGCATGCCAAAAGAAACAAGAGAAGAATCGCAAGAAGAATTTGAAGAGGAGGTTGAAAAAGCGAGCTGAGCAAGCAGCAGTTGCGGAAGCCCCCAAGGAGCCGACTCCTTTGCAATGGCTACAAAGGCTCATAGATGAGCTAGAGGAGTATGCCTCCTCTCGCCCCACCAGGGTCGTCACTCTAGACAAATACATTCCTTGGGACAAGTTTGGGCGTAAAGCCCAACTTCTTCAGTGGCTCCGGGAGATGGTTCACCGTCTTAAAGAGGATGAAGAATTCCTAATCTCTGAAGAGCTTTCCTTGTTTTACAAGGACGAGGAGTTCACGACAAAGATGCTCGAGGAAATGCTGCAAGAGCTCTCCTGCAATATGGTGGCGATCTCGTCACCCGACAACATCAACTCTCCTTCCGGACAAGGCACTATGGCCGATAGTGCCGAGGGCAAGGTTCCCATGGCGACGTATCAACGTCGTTCGGTGAAAAATAGTCGAGGCCGCGACAGAGGACGGGGGCGCGGACACGACAGTCTCTTAACTCTCGACCGGGTCATATTGTTCAGAGGGGAAGAACCGGGTCCTGTCTCGGAAACCCAAGTCCGGGGCATCCCTTTTATCCTTAACTCCTCAGAGGTTCAGGCCCCATCCCGGAAGTCAGAAAATCGGGTGGCGTCCCCTTTATAGTTGCCTCTTCTGATGAAGAAGAAGAGCCAGCCAAGCCGCCAGTGCAGGATAGGGCGTCAGAGCAAGCTGGTCCCTCCAGCAGGGTTGAGCCCGCTAGCCAAGCAGGTCCTTCTAAGGAGGATGAACAGGATGAACCCTTGCCACCTCCGGAGGAGTCTCTGGCACCGTTGTTCCAAGAAAATGCGCATGGCTAGAATGAGGAGGAACATCCTTCTAAGCGGGAGAAGCGTCGCGGGGCGCCGAAGACTCTGGTAGAGATTATCCCACCATTTGATAAAACCCGTGCTCGGGCGGACCGCAAGATTATCTATCATGCGGTTCCCAACAAATGTCACCATTTGGGAAGCCATCGCTTAGAGCAAAGATATGAGAGAGGCTCTTATCAAGATACTCTTAGACCCAAAGGCCTATGAAGCCCATGCTGCAGAGTTGTAGGCCCAAGCATATGAGGCATTTGCAGCCAACATCACCTTCACAGACAATGACATGTTGCTGTCCTCTCCGTGCCACAATTGCCCCTTATATATGCGGGGGACTATCAATGGACACGATCTGAATCGAATTCTGGTCGACGCTGGAGCGGCCATTAATATCACGTCTTTGAAGACTTTCAAGTCTTTGTACTTGGCGCTTTACGTGCAAAAGGTGAGCGCGGTCAAGATTTCGGGATTCAATCAGGATTCCGAGGAAGTGCTTGGTCGGGTTAAGGTCAAGCTAGCCTTGGGTGACTTTATCACCCAAGCAACGTTTTATATCATCGACGCCGACACATCTTATAAGGTGCTGCTGGGGAGACTTTGGCTCCATGAAAATTGGGTTGTTCTTTCAACTCTTCACCAATGCCTCAAATATGCCAAGGGAGGGGAGCAACATACTGTCTTTACAGATCAGGCTCTATTATGCCCCAACGAGTGCCATCTGGCAGATGCTTCCTTGCATTTTGGGGAGCCCACCCTAGCAATCCCCGAGCCTACAAAAGGCAAAGGGAAGCAACAAGTGAACTCTGAAGCTGAGGAAGGGCAATTATTCACTGTCAACCAAGGCTTGGAGAGATTATACAGGCTAAGCCTTAAAGCCGCCTCTAAGCCAACTCAGCCAGAGAGGCGAAGCATTGACTTTGAAGCTAATCTCATCAGCCGGGTCATTGACCAGAGTATCTCCTTGGAGAGATTATACATGCTAAGCCTTAAAGCCGCCTCTAAGCCAACTCAGCCAGAGAGGCGAAGCATTGACTTTGAAGCCAATCTCATCAGCCGGGTCATTGACCAGAGTATCTCCTTACTGCCAAACTGTGTTCAGCTCTCGTTTCAATGGGAAGAGCACAAGGTGGAGCAGCTGAAGACTTTCACAGTCTCCTACCAGCGGAAAAGAAAGAGTAAAAAGGGCAAGGAAGACAAGCCCATTGTCTTTTATAAAGGAGATTTAGTCCCACCGAGCCCTCCTGAGGATAATTTCGGCTGGGATACTCCCACCGACACTGCACCGGGGTTAGTCCAAGAAATGGACGATTTGCCAGAGTACATTCGGGAAATGTGTAAAAAGCAGCATATCCCGCAGGCTCTAGACCTCATATGAGCGGCATATTTCCACCAGCTGTGGAATCCTCCGCAAGTCCGTGGGCAGCCTCCCTTCTCCCGCAAAGATACAAGGGGACTCGGCTATGATCAGGAGAGGGACTTTGAGGTTCATTACACAGTCAATGCCATAGGACTGCTATTTCCTCCCCACGGGAAAGTAGAAGCTGAGCCCAAGATTGATGACTCTGTAAGGAAGTCCGGTGAGATGCCTATATCACCCTTATCGGAAGTCAACAACGACCGCCTCCCGGACGAAGGAGAGCTGAACCAGCCTGCTAATCATCAGCAAGACGGAGTAGGTCCTTCGATTTCAAGTTATGAGCGGGAAAGCTTCGAAGAATTTGAAGTCTATCAAGCAAACACTGATGACGAGGGAGACTTCGCCGACCTCCAACCAGCTCCACCAGAGCTCGAAGACAGTGGCCAAGCAACTGTGGACGAGTTGATTGAGATCAATCTCGGAAGCAAAGAAGACCATCGGCCAACCTTCGTAAGTGCTCTCCTAAGTGAGAAAGAAAGGCAGGCGTACCGACAGCTCTTAGAAGAGTTCAAGGATTGTTTCGCTTGGACTTTTAAAGAAATGCCTGAGCTTGACCCTTTCGTGGCTGAACACAAGCTGGCAATACTTCCAATAGTCAAGCCAGCCAAGCAAGCTCAAAGGCGATGCATCACGAGCTGGAGTTGAAAGTTAATGCTGAGGTTGACAAGATGCTCAACGTGGACTTCATAGAGCCTTGCATCTACCATGTGTGGCTTGCCAATATAATCTCTGTCAAGAAGAAGAATGGCCAAGTCCGAGTCTGCATCGACTTCAGGGATTTGAATAAGGCATGTCCCAAGGATGACTTCCCTGTCCCAATCACTAAGACAATGGTTGACATGACCACTGGTCACGAAGCGTTGTCCTTCATGGATGGGTCGTCGGGCTATAATCAAATCCGCATGGCCATCAAAGATAAAGACCATACGACTTTCCGATCTCCCAAGGGGATTTTCAATTATAAAAGGATGTCGTTTGGCCTGAAGAATGTTGGTGCAACTTATCAAAGGGCGATGACCAAGATTTTCGACGAGATGCTACATAACCTCGTTGAATGCTACGTCGATGACCTGGTCGTCAAGTCAAAAAGGCGAGAGGATCATTTGGCTGACTTGCGTCGAGTCTTCGAAAGGCTTCGGCAGTATCAGCCCAAGATGAATCCAATGAAATGTGCCTCTGGCGTCTCCAGTGGCAAGTTCCTCGACTTCATCGTCAGGTATCGAGGCATAGAAATCGACCCTGACAAAATCAAGGCTATAAGAGAACTGCCTCCGCCCAAGAATTTGACAGAGCTCAGATCTCTGCAAGGAAGACTCACCTATATCAGGCGGTTCATTTCTAACCTCTCGGGAAGATGCCTGCCTTTCGGCAAATTGATGAAGAAAGGAGCACCCTTCATATGGGACGAAAACTGCCAGAGGGCCTTCGAGTAAATCAAGGAGTATCTACTGACTCCTCCAGTCCTAGGGGCACTTGTTAGAGGGAAGCTCCTTATCCTTTACATTGCCGCCATGGATGCCTCCTTGGGGGCGTTGCTAGCCCAGATCAATGAAGAGGGCAAGGAGCAACCGTTGTACTACCTTAGTCGGAAGTTGATCGGGCCTGAGCATCGGTACGCGCCTATGGAAAATGTGTGCTTAGCTTTGGTATTTGCTGTTAAGAAGTTGAGGCACTACCTTCTAGCTCATCGAGTGAAGCTTATCTCAAAATGCGATCCACTCAAATTTCTGCTCAGCCAATCAATTTTCTCTGGAAGGCTCGGCAAGTGGGCGCTTATCCTTATGGAGTTTGACATCACCTTCGTCCCTCGCAAGACGATCAAGGGACAAGGAATGGCCGAGTTCTTAGCGGCGCATCCTGTGCTAGAAGATTCACCACTCAACTTCGAGTTTCCCGATGAAGAGGTGCTAGTGCCTTCACAAGAAGTCGGGGAGCATCCTGAAAACGTCCCACTACAAACGGAGCCGGACGTCCTTACCCTCGACCTCCCACATTGGGAGCTGTATTTTGATGGCGCTTCCCGAACAATCAAGAGGGCTGGCGGCCTCACAGACTTTGTATCAGGCGCGGGGATAGTTTTTGTATCTCTGCAAGGCGGCATTCTTCATAATTCTTGCGCTCTCATGAAGTCATTGACTAATAATGAAGCGGAGTATGAAGCGCTAATTATCGGACTCCAGCTGGCACTGGAGATGGACATCAAGTACATCAAGGTCTATGGGGATTCTCAGTTCGTCATTCCATAGGTCCTGGGCGACTATGACGTTTGGAAAAAAGAGCTAATCCCATACCATACAGCTGTCATGAGGCTGAAAGAAAAGCTCTACTTATTTGAAATAGGCCATGTCCCAAGAAGCAATAACTCTCAAGCAGACACTTTGGCAAAGTTGACAGCAACCTTAAAACTCCCACCTGAGGGAGAGTTGAATATCACTGTCAGACACCGAAGGCTCATGCCAAATGTGCTTGACGAAGAGTTTGGCCTCACTATCTACAAGGTCAATAACATTCAAGAAGAGAGTGCTCTAGAAGAAGAAGACTGACGTGAGCCGATTATAAGGATAAAGAACAGGTGGCTTCCTCCTGATCGGGTTCAGAGGGTGCAACTGCTACATAGGGCAACGTCTTACCAGCTGATTGACGGCTCGTTTTTTCGGCTCGTCCATGAAAAAGACCGATCGGTCCTCCTACGGTGCCTTTCATCTAAGGAAGCAAAAACTGTGATGCATGAGGTCCATTCGGGATTGTGCGGGGCCTATCAAGCAGGAGCCAATATGAAAAACAACATTAAGCTCAAAGCGTTTTATTGGCCCACTATGTACGGAGATTGCAACCATTATGTGCGTACATGCCATCAATGCCAAACATTTGGGCCAGTGTCTCGGAGGCCGCCTAATCTACTCCATCCAATTGTGCCTACTTGGCCGTTTGCGGAGTGGGGCATAGATATTGTGGGATCATTCCCACCTTCTTCTCAAGGCCACAAGTTCATATTGGCCGCCACTGATTACTTCTCCAGATGGGTAGAAGCTATTTCGTTGCGAGAAGTTACGGGTGAAATAGTCGCCCGGCTCGTGAGGCACTACATTATATACAGATTCAGCACCTCCAGTCGGATCATCTCGAACAACGACACACCATTCAGGAATAAGACCGTGTATGTTATGGCAGCCAAGTTCCATATCGATTGGAGGACGTCATCCATCTACAATCCCCAAGCCAACTGGTTGACCGAGGCCTTCAACAAAACCTTTTGCAAGCTGTTGGCCAAGATGGTGGGTGGCCGTAAACGAGATTGGGGCGAAAAGGTCCACGAAGCTTTATGGGCCTATCAGACTATCTACAAAACCCCTATAGGTTGCTCCCCGTTCTCCCTGGTCTACGGAGCCGAAGCAATGGTCCCTGTGGAAATTGAGCTGGCTTCCTATCGCGTTGCCCTTCACGCCGGATTGCCAGGTCAAGATCAATCTGAAATCGAAAGAAGGCTCGAGGAACTGTCCAACCTTGAAGGTGAGAGGCTCAAAGCCTATAAACACTTACAAGTGGATCATGCCCGTATGACACGTGCTTATGATAAGCTGGTCAAGCAAAGGGCATTCAAGAAAGGTGACCTCGTCATGGTCAAAGAATAGGAGGTCTTGGCAGGAAGACCCAACGGCAAACTCCAGCCTAATTGACGTGGAGCTTACGTCATCCAGAAGGTCTATTATGAAGGAGGGGCCTAAACGGTCGTCGACCACAAGAGAAACAACCCTTTCCCTCCTCTTAATGGCAAGCACATGAAGCTTTACCATGTGTTACCGCAAGAGCTTCCGCAGTAGTCCTCTCAAGACATACCTCTCCCCAACGAAGGTTCAAGTTAAAAAAAAAGAAGAAAAATGGGGTTAAAAATATTGATGCCCCGACGGACTTAGTCACCCTTCAAGGGTCAGCTAAGGGCAAAAAGGCTATAAATCTGGCTGAGGTGAAAACTCGTAAGGGCGTCTCAGGCAAAAATAGGCAACCCCTCGGTGAGAAAACCCGTAAGGGCGCACCGGAAAAAACCAAAAGGGGCCAGCCTCGGCGAAAACTCGAAAGGGCAGTGAGATTGGTAACGTGAAAAAAAAACAACCCTCTTGCAACATGTTTCTACGGGTGGTTCCAAGTCAGTGACTTCACCCTATGATGGCAAGTACGTTATACTGGCACCATGGCTATAGTCCCAACGTCGCCATGCAACATCTAGTCCCACCGGGACACCATGGCTATCATCCCGACATTGTCATACTCTGTCCTACCGTGATTGCCAACATTTTGAACCCTTGGGTTTGATTCATATGCCCCATCCGGGCTGTCAAATCCGTCTCTCTTTCTCGCAGGCCTGATCCATATGTCTTTTGGCTAGTCAACCCCGCTTACATTTTCAATTCCGGATTTGACTCTTGTGTCCCTGCGGACTGTTAAATTCATCCATTCCTTCTTTTTAGAGTTTTGACTCATACGTCCCTTGACATGTCAGCTCCACCTATATTTTGGACTTCCCGGGTTTAACTCGTATGTCTTTTTGGACTGTTAAATCCACTTACTTATTGTCCCATCGGGCTCGGCCTATGCATGCCCCTTTCGAGTTGCCGACCCGTCCCGCCTATCGGCTTCCGGGTTTAACTTATACGTCTCTTTCGGACTGTTAAATCCACTTACTTATTGTCCCAACCAGGTTTGGCCTATGCATGTCCCTTTCGGGTTGCCAACCCGTCTTGCCTATCGACTTTCGAGTTTGACTCTCACGTCCCATTAGGGCTGTCAAATCCACTCATTCATCTTCTGAGTCTGGCCCATGCATGCCCCTCTCGAGCTGCCAGCCCATTTGGCCTATCGGCTTTTGGGTTTGACTTTCACGTCCCACTAGGGCTGTCAAGTCTATTCTTTCCTTTTTTTGGGTTTAGCCTGTGCATGCTCCTTACGGGCTGCCAACCCATCTTACCTCTCGGCTTCCAGGTTTGACTCACATGTCCCACTAGAGGTGTTAAGTCCATCCTTTTGTCTCACCAGGCTTGGCCTATGCATGTCCTTCTCGGGCTGTCAACCCTATCTGCCTATCGACTTTCGGATTTGATCTATATATCCCACCCGGGCTATCAAATACACTCTTTCATCTTACCGGGCTTGGCCTGTGCATGTCCTTTTCGGGCTGCCAACCCATCTTGTCTATCGGCTTCCAGGTTTAACCCACGTCTTTTTTGGACTGTTAAATCCACTTATTTGCTGTCCCAACCAGGTCCCTTCCCAGGCTGCCAACCCATTCAGTCTATCGACTTATTGGGTTTGACTAACTATGTCCCTCTAGGACGGTCAAATCCACCTGTTTGTCCCACCGGGTGCGGCGTACACGTCCCTCTGGGGATGCCAAACCCTCTCTGCCTTCTGGCACCATAGGTTAAAAAAAAAAGGACTGGCTAAAAATATTGATGCCCTAGCGGACTTGGTTGTTCTCATTAGGGGTGCAATCAAGGGTAAAAAAGTTTTAATCCGGCTGAGGTGAACACCCGCGAGAGCGTCTTAGGCAAAAATGTGTACCCCTCAGTGTGAAAATCCGCAAGGGCACACTGAAAAAAGCTAAAGGGAGCCAGTCTTGGCGAAAACTCGAAAGGGCGGTAGGGCTGGTAAAGTGACAAAAAAAAAGAGTCTACATGCAAGAGGATGGAAGCAAAAGCTACTGAGCGATGTTCTTTATTCATCAATATCATCAAAAGAAAGGAGCCCGAGACAAATCCTCGGGGTAACTAAGACAAGAATGGGCAAAGTATAAAAGCCCTGTGTATAAGTACAAAAAGGCGGCAAGGCCTATCAAGCACTTGACTTGCTCCTCCTCAGGCCAGCAAGATGAGTCTCACTTTGAAGAGTCTCCTCTTAGAGCCCCTTAAGCCTACAACGGAGAGGCTCTACATCGGCGCACGCGAGATTGCGTTCCTCCTCGATCTCTCGGATCTCCCGCAGAAGCTCCTCCACTCTGCGGGAGGCCGCCTGCTCGCGCTCTTGAGCGGCCTGGACCTGGGCACCTACCTTGGCCTAGGCCGCTCGAAGTTTGTAGAGCTCATCCTCCTCCCGGATCTACATCTGGGTCCTCTGTCTCTGCTCTTGAATAACGTGAAGGTGGACGAACTCCTCCCATAAAGCCGTGAGCTCCGCCATCCAGGCGTCCCGAGGGACCGAATGCATGGTAACCTCTGGTGGTGCAGCACTCTAAGAGGCCCCTCGTAGCCTCAACGGTCGGAAGGGGATCAGCCTGTAGCAACAATTGTAGGTTCTGAATAAGCCAAGCACCCATGTCGTCATCTGTTAACGCTGCACCAAGCTGAGGACCATTCGGCTACTCCATCCCAAGAGCCAGGAAACTCTAAGGCAGCTATAAAGCCTCACCAACTGAAGCTAAATCAAAGAAAGGAGATAGAATCCAATGAGTGCCCTTTCCAAACAACATGAAATATACAGAATTTTCATGTACAAGTTACAACGCCCTTACCTAGGGTGGTACTGCACTCGAGTCTGTGTTGGATGGTATCTGCCTAAGCCTATGCACGGCCGACATAAACTCAAACCAACATAGCCCTAAGGGCTGGTCTACATCAAACCTGGCTATCACAAGTCAACGGTCAGCCAGCTTTAACTTGCGTTCACACACCTCAGCGATTAGCCGACACATCTTCGGCGACACCCTAATGGTCAGCCAGCACATCAACATATTCGGCCACACACCTCAATGGTCAGCCGACACATCTTCAGTGACACCTCAACGGTCAGCCGACACATCTTCAGTGACACCTCAACGGTCAGCCGACACAACGACTTTTGGTCAACGCACCCCCAAGGGTCGACCAATGTTAATTTTTGGCTATCACAACTCAACAGTCAATCGACAACGACTCAAACGGATGTGTCTCTCCAAGGCAGGCCTGTATCAACTTGAGGCCAACAAGCCTCGCCGAGACAGGCCTACATCAACTCCAGGCCAATAAGCCTTGCCGAGGCAGGTCCACATCAGCTCTAGGCCAACAAGCTTTGCCAAGGCAGTCCTACATCAACTCCGGGCCAACAAGCCTTGCCGAGGCAGGTCCACATCAACTTTTGGCCAACAAGCCTCGCCAAGGCAGGTCCACATCAACTCTTGGCCAACAAGCCTCGCCGAGGCAGCTCTACAACAACTTCGGGCCAACAAGGCTTGCTGAGGCAGGCCTACATAAACTACAAGCCAACAAGTCTCGCCGAGGCAGAGGTCTACAACAACTTCGGGCCAACAAGTCTCGCCGAGGTAGGCCTACATCAACTACAGGCCAACAAGTCTTGCCAAAGCAGGCCTGCATCAACTTCGGACTAATATGCCCTAAGGGCCTGTCTACATTAACTTTGGCTAATGCACCCCCAAGGATTGACCATCATCCAATTTCAGGTCAATACGTTCTAGGGGACGATATACATTAGCTTTGGCCAGTAGACCCCTAAGGGTTGGTCGACATCAACTTCAGGTCAAAGTGTCTCGCCGAGGTAGGCCTACATCACTTCTAGACTGGTGCGCCTCACTGAGAAAAGCATGCACCAACTCTCAGCTTCCTGAAAGAATCCCTGTCTCTACCGTGGCGAGTCATAACTACAAGTGCTGCGAGAACAAAACAATGGAGTCGAAGATTAGAAGAAATATACAGGAACAACAACGAAACAGTGAGGTGTAGTCCTACAACAATCTCCCCATGTCACGAAGACTCAGGAGAAATCAAGAAAACTACAGAGGGCACGGACCGTCCACCTCTGCCTCCGGCTTTGACGAACGTTCCGTAAGGGGCATTTGTTGGAAGCAAATTTTTTGCCTACAAAAGCAAATTACCCCGGGATAATCCCTCATCCTTTCAACAAGTAGGGAGTCACAATATGTGGGGGTGAGATATTGCTTAAGTTTACCACTGCAGAAGAGGGTGACTAGAACTCACCAGGGGGGCTTTAAAGGCGGTGACTCAACAACAACTTGCTACCTTGGACTCCCCCTGCCAACACCCATCTGGGGTGAAACAGATAGCAACTGGACAAGTGCAACAGCAGCAACCTGTTCATAACCACTGGACAGGTGCAACAGCAACAGCCTGTTCATAACTTGTCCGGGGTCTACCCGGGGTGAGGACTAGGGAGACTCATCCAGGGAGGAGTGTGGTCACCCCACTTTTGGGTTCCGGTCACCTCCTTGGCCAATGGTGACTCTAAGGCGATTGTCACCTCCCTCTTCATTTGATATGCAAGCTTCATGACAGACAATAGCCCAACGAATGGGCCAGCAGGGGTTCGGGGGGCCCACATCAGGCTCTTCGGGGTCAAGTGACCTCGGACAGACCTGCCCGGGGTCAAATGACCCCGGGGTGGTCTACCCGGGGTCAATTGACCCTGGGGCAGTCCAACCCACTCGAGGTCACTTGACCCCAGTGCGTTTGGACCCCTCCCGGGGTCAATCAACCCCGCTGCCCTGCTCTCTCTCTCGGAACAAAAAAAATAGGACCCTCTCGGGATCATTTTCATCCCGTCCACCCCATACGGGTTCAAACACCTCCGGATGGCCCTCTACCTTCTATAAATAGACCCCGGGGGTCCAGAATCAAGCATTAAGCACGAGCTACGCACAAGGACTCCTGCGCACCGATGAGAGGAGCATTGTTCGTTGTTTTGACCCTCGAGACCTGTTGCACCCGGGATTTATTCCAACCAAAATTGGCATGGTTGCCATATTAACCTCGCATTGGTCGAGGTCTACAAATATTTGGCGTATCGCCTCGTCATGGAATATCTCCACACACGGGTTTAACATGGGGCATATCGCCTCTCCCGTGGAGTACCTCCATACATTTAAGGCTTCATAGCCTACCTAGTGCTGCAATTACAGACCTCTCGCAGCAAAGAGGGGTGGTCGAGAACCAAACTAAACTTATCACGATTGTCAGGGTCGTGTGGTTCCGGGAAAAATCCCTATGGGATGAAATCTCCCTCCTTTGGACGTATACTTACGGATAATGGAAGCTCCTACAAGAAGACGGAAGACAGAAATGAAGGTCTACGCACCGCAATCGAGGTCCCTCGCACGTGTACCGCGAAGCACGGACAACAACGAATCTCCCCTTCGCGGCCTACGGCACGAGGAGAACGACAAACGAACAAGAGGAGCATGTCTTCCCTTCTCCGGCGAGCAAACGAGGCTTCAAAGCCCCTTAAGGCCTCTATTTATTGAAACCCGGCGTAGAAGAGACCCGTCCGGGGTCGGAGGGACCCGTCTGGGGTCGGGGCGACCCGTACGGGGTCGCCCCCACCTTGGGGGGTCTGTGCCGAGGCGGGAAGCCCGCGCGAGGCCGCCTGCGGGCTGGCGGACCCGCCCGGGGTCGATTGACCCCGGGCAGGCCTGCCCGTGGCCGCGCGACCCCAGGCAGGTCCCCCGGGGGCCGCGCGACCCCGGGGAGGTCCTCCCGGGGTCGTGCAACCCCGGGTGGGGCCCGGGGACCTCCACGGGCTGGGAGGTCCTCTCTCCCGTGCAGAAACTAAAAATTTTTTGAAAAAATGACCTCCCCGGGGTCATTTTAACCCCATTTAACCCGTACGGGTCCAAACGACCCTGGGGAGGTTCCTACTTCTATAAATAGACCCCCAGGGACCAGAAGGAGGGACATGGACACACAGGCTACGATCTACAACAAGCTAAGGCACTTGGAGCATTTTGTTCGTTTGTTCGTTTGTTTTGACCCGAGAGGGGTAAGTCCCCAGGTCTTGTGTATATGCCCCTATGAGGGTATTTTTGTAATTACGCGTCTCAGTGGGCCATGTTTGTATGTTTCCACGTCCCGGGGCGACTAAATTAAGTAGTTCCACCCACATAACGGGGAATTACAAAAATGTCCTCTCCGGGACCCGAGAAACAGAAATGTCATGTTCTTTGTAGTTATACCCTGCAACTTTTTGTAATTAGGGTTGCGTCCCTACCTCCCGCGTTGGTGCGGATCCTTGTATAGTCGACAACTCGCCGACAACTCTTAAACCCACTTGGGCCATAAATATATTCAATGTACACTCATCGGGGGAAATTACAAGAAAATCCCCAGCTTTCACAAAATTGCACATACACCCCTCCTTCGGCCAAGTTGACAGTTAGGTGTCTTCTACGGAGCCCCTTGTCTTTCCTTCGGTCCAAAAATGTTGTCAGCTTAGTTCGACACTCAGATGTCGCCTCAGCCCTAGGTCTACGTAGGGTGTGGTAAATTTACCAAAATACCCTTGTGACTTAAAAACGGCCTAGCAACCCCTAAAACCCGCCAGAAAAAGTCTCAGCGTCTTGGGAAGTCAGAAACTCGGTCCTATTTTCGTTCCAACCCAAAAATTTCAGAAATACCTCTGGCCTGGGAAAATTACTGAAATACTCCTGGGGAGGCAAAATTACAAAAATATCTCCGGGGTCCAGAAAACTTCTCTCCACCTCAAAAATGCCTACGGCTTCCGCATATTTGCGTCTTGATTCCTAAGTCTTAGGGTTTTGCTTAGACTTAGCTGTAACCCTCTTAACATGTTGGTGGTAAATCAGTGGTCATGAAGAGTCTCTCGAGTGGGCTTGCCCTCCACATTAGAACCCCTATAGAAGATTTTGAGATTTCTTTGACAGTTAAACAAAGGTGTTCGGACGTTAGGTCGATGTAAATCAACACTGACTACGGTCAGTGGGGAAAGGTCCATCACTCGAACCCAAATCGTCTGATACGATGCGCACTCACGGAATCACCCTCTACTCAGATAAAGGGGGGATGTTTCTTTTCAAAAAAGAACAACATCTATATTTTATCTACGATAAAAAAAGATTAGATTTTTCTGTGTCTCACAAGGCCCTAAGGGCTATGTTTGTAATTATGTCCCTCTGTGGGCCATGTTTGTAAGTTTCTACGCCCTCGGGATGGCTAGATTATGTAGTTCTGCCTCTATAATGGAAGAATTATGAAAACGTCCTCTCCGGGATCATGAGAAACATAAGACCTGTTGTTTGCAGTTTTACCCTGCAATCTTTTGTAATTGGGGCTATGTCCCTACTTTCCGCGTTTGTGCGGATCCCTTTGATGAACAGTCGACAACTCGCCGACAACCCTTATACCCACTGGAACCATAAATGTATCCAATGTACTCTGCAGATTCTCTTTGCACACCGGTCAAGAAAAATTGTAAGAAAAACCCCTGACTTTCGGGAAATTATATACATACCCCTCCCTTTGCAAATCGACGCACATGCGTCTTCTATGAAGTCTCTTGTTGCTCCTTCTGCTCAGAGACATTGTCAGCTTAGTCCTACACTTGAGTGCCATTTCAAACCTAGGTCCGTGTGGAGTCTGGTAAAATTATCAAAATACCCCTATGACCTAGAAATGGCCTAGTAGCTCCAAAACTCTCCGGAAATGGCCTCAGCGCCTCGGGGAGTCGGGGATTCCATCCTACCTTCTCTCCAACCCAGAAATTTCAGAAATACCTCTAGTAAAATTACCAAAATACGCCTGGGGTCTAGGAAACCCCCCCAATATTTCAAAAACGTCCACTACTTCTGCAGAATTGTGACTATGTTCTCAAATCGTAGGGTTTCTTGCTTAACTTAGCGGCTTTTCATGAAACCTTAATCCCGTTAATTCTTCGGTGGTGAGTGAAAGTTAAATCTAATCCCTACAAGTAAGCATGTCCTTAATATCAAGACCCTTGTAGAAGACTAAGATTTCTTTGACAGATAAACAAAAGTGTTCGGACGTTAGGTCGATGTAAATCAACATTGACTGCGGTTAGTGGGGAAAGGTCTAGCACATGAACCCGAATCGTCTGATACGATGCGCACCTACGGAATAAGCCCTTATATAAAATATCTCTTTTCAAAAGGAACTCCCCATAAATATATTCGGTGACCAACATTAGCGTACAGGAACAAAACCAGCTCGACTTTACTCCTTCCAGATCAGCTTAAATTAACAAACTTTGGCTGAATTGAGTTGGCCCATGGACCTGCTCCCACGAGTTGCCTATCTTGAGGGAGAAATTTGGGGAGAGCAATCTCATCTACAGTATACAAATGGCGCCATCTTATTCTTAGCAGGGGAGGAGTCTCAACTTTTTGTGACTAGGTGGATGATGGAGTTGCTGGAGGAGGTCAGCAGGCTCAAGGTCAACTTCAACAAGAGCTTACTGGTGGGTGTGAACGTGAATGAGAGGGCTCTTTCGAGGGTGGCTTGCATTCTTGGCTGCAATATGAGGCTTTCCTCTTTCTTACTTAGGCTTCCCACTATCCCTAGGGCTCTTCTTTGTAGTGATTGACAACTTATGATGTAGAGATATGAGTCTAGGTTAGTAGGTTGGAAGACTAAGTTGCTCTCCTACAGGGGGAGATTTGTTCTTTGCAAGTCAGTGTTGGATAGTTGTTGGACACGGAAAAAATCTAATTTTTTTTTGATTTATCGTAGATAAATGGTAGATTTTCGTTCTTTTTGAAAAGAAACACTCCTCTGCGTAGAGAGGGTTCCGTGGGTGCGCATAGTATCAGACGATTTGGGTTCGAGTGCTGGACCTTTCCCCACTGACCGGAGTCAGTGTTGATTTACATCGGCCTAACGTCCGAACACCTTTGTTTAACTGTCAAAGAGGTCCAAAAGACTTCTGCAGAGGTTCTGATGTGGAGGGCAGACTCACTCGAGAGACTCTCCATGACCACTCATTTACCACCAACACATAGAAACAACTAGATTAGGGCTAGGTCTGAGCAAAACCCTAAGATTTAGGCATAGGGGCGCAAATATGCGGAAGCCATAGGCATTTTTAAAGCAAGGGAAGTTTTCTGGACCCCGGGGGTATTTTGGTAATTTTACCAAACCAGGGGTATTTTGGTGATTTTCCAGGCCAGGGACATTTATGAAATTTCAGGGCTGGAGTGGAAGTAGGATCGGGTTCCTGTCTCCCCAAGGCACGGGAGCCGTTTCTGGAATGCTTCAAGGGCTCTGAGGCCATTTTTAGGTCACAGGGGTATTTCGGTAATTTTCCAGACCCTAGACCTAGGTTTGAAGTGATACCCGAGTGCTGGACTGAGCTGATGACACTTCCGAACCGAAGGAATGACAAGGGGCTTCAAAGAAGGCACACATCTGTCAATTTGGCCGAAGGAGGGATATATGTGCAATTTTGAGAAGTCGGGGGTTTTCTTGTAATTTTCTCTCGAGGCCATACATGGAGCATGCTGAGTGCTTTTATAATTCCATATGAGTACAAATGATGTCGGCGAGTTGTCGACTGTACAAACGTCCGCTTTGGAGCGGGAGATAGGGACTTAGTCCCAATTACAAAAAGTTGCAGAGTATAACTGCAAATTACAGGACTTCGGTCTTCTACTATCCCGGGAAGGACATTTTTGTAATTTCGCCATTATAAGGGCAGAAATACAAGACTTAGTCATCCCGAGACGTAAAGACTTACAAAACATGGCCCGCTGAGGGGCACAATTACCAACATGACCCGCTGAGGGGCGTAAACGTAAATATACCCCGTAGGGGCATAAATACAAGACCCGGGGACTTTCCCCACACGGGCCGAAACAACGAACAAAAAGCTTCAAGTGTCTTCCGTAGGTTGATGCTTGTAGTCTTCTCTCTCTCGTCGTTGTCTCTTGTCGTTCTCTCTTTTTTACATGGACCCTTAGGGTCTATTTATAGAAGGCGGGAGGGTCCAGAGGGGTCAAATGAGCGAATTTGCCCCGATTCTGTCAAGGTGGGGTGGCAAAAAGCCATTTTGACCCCTCTGGTCACCAAAAAGGGCCAAATGACCCCTCCGAGGGGGTTAAAAAAAACCTTTTTTCTTTTTTAAAAAATGTTTTTTTTTTGATGCCCGGACCCCGAAGGGGGGCGGACCCGAGCGGGGTCGCGCGAGACCCGGGGGGGGGGTCGCGTGACCCCGCCGGGGGGGCGGACCGGGAGGGGTCGCGCGACCCCGTTGGGTCCCGGGGGTGGCCGCGGCCCCTCCTCCTCGCCTTTTTGACCTAAAAGGGGTCGTTTGACCCTTGTGCAAGCTTCTTGACCCCTCTGGCCGTCGTTTTGCTCCGTTTTCGTCGTCCCGGGTCGGAGAAGAGCCGTGGTGGAGCTATATATCTCGGGGAGATTGCTCCTTCGCCGCGTGGCAGTATCGCATCCGCGGAGGGAGCATTGTTTGTTTGTTTGGTCGCTCGTCGCCGCGTAGGGAGGAAGTTTTGCGCCCGTCTGTGCCGTGTGATACACTTGCTCGGCTACTCTGACTGGTATACGCCTGTTTCTTCCTTGTTAACCTGGTTGCCACGACGTCGACCATAATAATATTGTCGGATCAATAGACCCTACATCACGGAGATACTCCGTAGTTCGACGGTGTTGACGATACGCCATCTTTGTCGTCGAACGTTGCATAGCAACAATTTCTCAAAATAGCTTGAGATAATTTCGGGTGCAACAAATGCCCCCCACGGAACGTCCGCCACGGCCGGAGGCATGGGGCGGATGGCCCGTGCCCTTTGAAGGGATTGGAAAGATGTCGGCATGGCCGATACAACTTGTTAGACTGCATCGAATAATCATATTGCTGTCCAAAAATATTTTTAGCCTGACGCTTCTTCATTTTTGTTTCTCCTCTTTGTGCTTTCAGCCATGGCTCGCAGCAGTGGGAGTGGGGGTCGGTCGAGGAGGTCCCGTACTAGGGGGGCTGACGACTGCGGGGTTGAGCGCACGGACCGGCGGATGCCGCCTTTCCCTCCCCGTACCATTGATGACGGGAACATCAACCAACTAGACCTTGGCTATTCATGGGTCGCTGAGGGCCCAACAGAGAGTGCCGGAGCAGCTGAAGGTCTTGTTGATGTGTCTCAGATTGCGAGGCAAGGCGGTCTTTATACATATGACCGCACTGGAGGGTATCCATGTCACTATCCCCTGGATCGTCATCTTTACAGTTTTCTGCAGGGTTTTGCTCCCGTCGGCATGGAGACTGATGATCCGTCACTTCCAGAGGAGAGGCGTCGCCTCGAGAGGGCGATACTGGTGGGGAGAGACGGCATGCAGGGATTGTGTTCCCTGACTTATCCGAGTTACCCGGAGGGCTTTTCTCGGCAGCGGCAGTATCCGGACAGGCAGAGTCTGGGCTCTTTTCAGCGATACGAGAGCTTTACCGTCCGGGCTACGCCGATGTCTCCAACGACTTGGCATCTGCATGGGCAGCATAAGGCCATAGACCAGGTTGTAGATGGCCTCTTTCTGGCACCCACCGGAGCTAGCTTTGCACAGGAAGAATACCTCCACGATTGCATGTTGGAGAGGGTTCTGGCTTTGAAGACTCCCAGCTGGTATGGGAAGTGGTCCGTCATCCCTTCTCACAGTTACCACCGGGGCGCGACAGAGTGGCTCTGGGGCATTCTGCTGGTTTACTGGTCTTTGTTGGATAGGGTGGGGATTCGTCACGCAGTGACTGCCGCCTTGTACTCCTACCCTTGTTACATTGGCCTGTTACAGGCTCTGGTGGAGAGATTCAGCCGCCGTGGAACACTTTTGTCACAGCTGGCGGGGAGACTTCACTGGATCTCTAGGCTTTCCAGAGGATTTCTGGTCTTCCGATCTGTGGGAGGCCTTATGAGGAGCCAGATGACTTACATCTCAGTTCTACAGATGGGGCATGACACTATACCCTGCCATACTGCTTCAGGTTTCTGATGAAGACATGGAGGGACTTAGCCCGAGTAGGCACAGACCGGACTCCACGCACACCGCGGGTGACATTGAATGCCTGGGTGAGCCACTTCTATAGCGGTCCTTACTGCTTCCATGAGGAGTTTGCACAGTCCGGTACCACCTGGGAGGAGTACCGAGAGGTCAGAGTGGACGTTCCTCCACATCTTCGCCACCTGCCTGCGCCGATACAAGGATGGAATTCCCGGGGGCTACATCCTATTACTTATCTGGCGGCTTATCTGGCATATTGGCTTTCCAGCTTCGTAGTCCCTCATGGAGAGGAGGGAGTCCTGCGGGTGGAAGTGATTTATCCAGCCTGCATGCTTGCCTGCGGACAGAGACTCGCCATTGCACCAGCAGCCTTGGCGAATATTTTTCATTCGCTTGGGGCTTTGTCTTCCCACTCCTCGCCGCGAGAGAAGGGTATATTGCTGCCCACTCATTATTTGAGTGCTTGGGCAGGGCTACTGTTTCCAGAGTTGTCCAGGAGGACTCTAGTCGAGAATCCAGCAGCTCCGTTGATTTTCTGGTTTACCGGGCAGCCATCCCAGGATCCAGTTGCACAGTTAGTAGGGGCCAGGCGGGCCTTGTCTTTTGTTCCGGTGAAGAGGGGAGAGGGCCTAGCCCTTGACTATTTCTCCTACCTTCACCGTCCTTTTGTCAGGCAGGAGGGAGATGCTGTCGTCAGCCGGGTTTCCACCCATGCTTTACCTTCCCCCCAGGGTTTAGCAGAGTGGGTCGTCAGCATCCGACCTAGTGTTCTTGTATATCGACGCTCCAGTACGGCGATACTTGAGCCTTACTACCCACACCGGTTCGCCAGGAACTTCGGGTATGATCAGGCTATCCCCTCCAGTGGAGAGTTTTCTTTGCCCCTTCGGCTATACAGGCACAGGGACATACACTTGGTCGCGGCAGCTTGGCAGGACTTCCTTTGCCGCGAGGCAGGGCCGGGGTACCCGATCCCAGAGCAGGAGCGCAGAGGCTACTTCGACATCTATTATGCTCGTTGGTGGTTCAAAGTCAGCAACCTCTTCCGGGAGCGTCGAGATGCCATTCGTACCGCTGAGGAGCAGCGTTTGGAGCGGGAGGATCTGCCTCCTCTGTGTGTCGATCCAGCCTTCCTCAGGTCTCATTTTTCGGGGATTGCCCGAATTGTGAGTGACATTGAAGAGCACTGGCGGGCAAAAGGCTGGACACCCATTGTTGACAGGAGCCAGTATAATGGGGCTTTGAAGCCCTTGAAGGGCAAGACGGCATCGGCTCTTGGGGTCCCTTCTTCCTCCACCACAGGCGTAGCCTTAGGCCTCTCAAAGGCCTATTCTTGGTGGGAGGATTTGCAGACATCTTGCGGGGTGAGGAAAAAGTTCCAGTTGTCCCAGCCGATACCCGACGGAGCACTTGGGGGCAGTACCTTTGCTGAGTGGAAGGCCCATGTGATCAATGCAGTGGGCTGCGCAGGTCCCCTGGAGTACCTCTCTAGCCTTGAGTTGGCGACGACTCCACTTGCCATTTACGATGCTGTAAAGGCAGTTGCACGCGCCCTCCGAGTGAAGCCGGAGCAGATAGTATTAAAGCCAATGGAACCCATAGCAGCTACAGGTAATTCCTGTTCTTCCTGACTTTAATATACATATGTATATTTATATTCTGGGACATGCATTTACATATTCCCATGACACTTGCAGGTGGGGCTGTTATAATAGCCGGTGCTGCACCACTGAGGGATCCTCCTGATGCTGAGATCGGGAGGGATTCTGTTGTCGCCAAGAGACCTCGGGCCGAGGTTCCCGAGGAGGGGGATGTGAGGTCAGCATCCCGTTCTCGGCTGGAGGTTGAAACCCCTGAGGTTGAGGCTGTGTCTAGTAAGTAGCTCTCCCAGATACTGGTCATTCCTGAGCATATATACATAATGTTATAACACATGCTTGCTTCGTTCAACGCAGCCCCCCCAGAAGCTAGGGCTGACATGAGCTTCTCTCCTCCTCCAGCGGGAGATGACATGCCACTGGATGAGTCCGCGCCGGACATTACTTTCAGCTTCAAAGAGCTGATGTCAGACGATTATATGCCGGTGACGACCAACTCTCCCTCGCCTATTACAGCAGGGACCACAGAAGGTCAGGCTTCAGGTAACATGCTCAGCCTTGTTTTCTCCATTGATACATGAAGATTCGAACAGCAATAACCCCTTAGTGTTTTGCTGGCTGCACAGGGGTTCATGAGGTTACTCCACCTGGCCCGTCAGCGAGAGGTGATGTCGGCTCCTCCTCCGAGGCCGGATCCGCTTCTGGGAGTGGATCCACTACTAAGAGTGGGAGTTCTGCGGCCCCAGGCTCTCTCCCTGACGGGAGCTCGAGCTCTACTTCCAGCGCCACGACCTCCAGTTCTTCATCCAGTGAGAGTGACTCTCAAGAGGAAGGAGAAATAACAGATACCGGAGGTGAATGCAGCGACATACATTCTGTTTAATTGAGCCCTTCTTATAAAGATTTGTTTGACTCATATAATTGTCTGTCCCACAGGAGTGGACTTGGCCCGATCCATGGAGGAGTTCTCACAACTTTTGGGATCCGGCTCACTTGTGGACCTTTTGACTGGCGGCAATGCCTCGACAGGCACAAAGGCCATAGAGGTAGCAGGTGTTGACACCACAGCACCGGGAGATCCCACGCCAGTGGGCTCCTCTGATGTTGACATTGGTGAGGACATCATAGCTGAGGACGGCATAGCTGATCTTTCAGGTGAGAGATGTTAGAGGCTAATGATAGACCTCTTTACCATTTTGCATCTGCTTTTGTCAAGCTGATTAATGCATCTGTTGTGTGGACAACTTCAGGTCAAGCCATTGAAGAAAGTGCATCACTCCCTGGTAATATAGCTCCAACAGGGGAAGCTCCTCAGGGCGCACCAGAAGACCTGCAGACTCCAGGGGAGAGTGCCTCACCGGCAGACACCCATGCTACAGGTACTGCTCGTTTCTGACAACGAACATAGCAAATGATACATGGATTCTGTTGTGGCGCTGACTCCTCTCCTGTTTTTGCCATGTAGTTTCTCTTTCTACGGAGCCGATGGTTGAGGCCTCCTCACAAGAGAATATTCAGGAGGCAGGGCTGACTTCTGAGATCGAGCAATCTTGCTCCCAAAGGGCTCCTGGTACAGAGTCCGCCTTTCCTAGCATAGCTGAAGAAGGGGCTGCTATTGAGACAGGTACATAGCTGTCTTCTGAACTTTGACATATTGTGCATACCACTTTATAGATAAGCACTTACGTGCTATTGCTTAACTGCAGAGGATGGGGACACAAACGTCCTGCCTGGCGAACCAGGCTCAGCTCCTGTCACTGATTCGTCCTCAGCTGTTGAGAAAGGGCAGGAGTCTGCGGCAGCATCAGGTATATGACCGTGTTGTGCCTTTTGATAGTCGTTTGTGAATGCCCACTTAATTATGAACAAACACTCATTCGGCCTCCTTCTTTCTTTGCAGCTCCTGAAGAAGAGGCACCAGAGGTGCCTGTGGATTTCCCACCTCTTGGAGTTGAATGGCCTGACGCCCTTGTACTTGGAGTGGCATTACATGCTGACATGGCTGATCAGCTTCTGCAGAGTCTTGACCAGCTTCTTCAGGCCGACCCATTGCCCACCGTGGAGACTTTGAGGACCGGTCTGGAAGTATTCACCAGGAGCTACCATGGATTAAATCTTCCTCGAGATGCATGGGCCACGAAGCTGGAAGGCTTGTGGAGCGAGTTCGCTCGTCTCCATCTTGCACAGGAGCAGAGACAGAGAGTCCAGTTACAGATCCAGGAGCGGGAGGAGCGGCTACGTGAGCTTCGAGCGGCCCGGGCAGAGGCCGGTCTTCTCCTTGCGAGCTCCGAGGGGGATAGTCGGAGGACCTCTCTCCGAGTGGAGGAGCTGCAGAGAGAGCTTCATGAGGCTGCCGAAGAGCATCGCGTTGTCCAGGTGAGGGTGGAGACCTACCGTCGCCGATTTGATGAGCTTCGAGAGGAGATCATCCAGGAGGAGTCCCGTCTTGCGGAGCTGCAGAGGGACGTACACCATGGTTGACGAGCTCTGGCACTTCCTTGTACATAGGGCTCTCACGCCCCGTTTTTTTTTTGCTGGAGTTATTCCCGAGGGCTTGTCTCGGGCTCCCTTGATGACATTAATGAATAAAGGATAGAACTTAGCATAGCCGTTTTTGCTTCCATCCTCTTGCATGTATGTCTTTCTTTTTTTTATTTTTAATCACTTTACCAGCCCTACCGCCCTTTTCGGGTTTTCGCCAGGACTGGCCCCCTTTAGCTTTTTCCAGCGCGCCCTTTCGGGTTTTCACACTGAGGGGTACCCATTTTTGCCTAAGGCGCCCTTTCGGGTTTTCACCTTAGCCGGGTTAAAGCCTTTTTGCCCTTGATTGCTCCCCTAACAGAAACAACCAAGTCCGCTGGGGCATCAATATTTTTAACCCCGTTTCTCTTTTTTCTTTTTTTTTACCCTATAATGCCAGAAGGCAATGAGAAAGTGGCAATCCCGTAGTGATGTGTGTGCCACAGAGATGGGACAAATGGGTAGATTTGATTATCCGGGTGGGACGAGTGAATCAAATATGTGAACCGAAAGGCAAAACGGGTTGGTAGCCTGAGAGGGCGTACTGAGACCGCACCCGATGTGGTAGAAACGAGCCGAAAGGCATGATGGGTCGGCAGCCCGAGAGAGCATACTGAGGCCGAACCCGGTGAGACCAAAAGGTGTAATGGGTTGGCAGCCCGAGAGAGCATACTGAAGCCAAGCCCGGTATGACAAGAGGGGTGGATTCGACTGTCCGGGTGGGACGTATAAGTCAAATCCGTGAGCCGATTGGCAAATAGGGTTGGTAGCCTGAGAGGGCATGCTGAGGCCAAACCCGTGGGGATAAAGGAATAAACCTGACGATCCCGGCGGGGGACATGAGTCAAGTCTAAAACCAAGAGGCGAGATGGGTTGACAGCCCGAGAGAGCATGCAGAGGTCAGACCCAGAAGAAGAAAAAGGGTGGATTTGACAGCCCTAATGGGACGTGAGAGTCAAACCCGAGAGCCGATAGGCGAGATAGGTTGGCAGCCCGAGAGAGCATACTGAGGCCATTCCTGATGGGACAGAGATGGGTTTGACCACCCTAGTGGGACGTGAAAGTCAAACCCGAAAGCCGATAGGCGAGTAGGTGGGTTGGCAGCCCGAGAGGACATGCTGAGGCCAGACCCGGTGGGACATGTGCCAGAAGACACGATGGATTGGTAGCCCGAGAGAGCATACTGAGACCAGATCCCAAGAAGATAAGATGAGCCAAAAGGCATGATGGGTTGGCAGCCCGAGAGGGCGTACTGAGACCAATCCCAAGGAGGTTAGATGAGCCGAAAGGCATGAAGGGTTGGCAGCCCGAGAGAGCATACTGAGGCCATTCCCTAGAATGAAAAAGGAGCCGAAAGGCATGAAGGGTTGGCAGCCCGAAAGAGCATACTAAGGCCAGTCCCAGTGGGACAAGAGAGTAAGCAGGTTTAACTGCTCAGAAGAGACACGTGAGTTGAACCCGGCAGCCGATAGGCGGAATGGGCCGGCAGCCTAGAAGAGGCATGCATAGGCCGAGCCCGATGGGACGAAGTATGATACCATCAGAATGCCAGTGGGACTAGGTGTCATAGGATGACATATAAGGTGTAGCCCTGACATCAATATGATGTTTTGGTCGAGATGGGGTGGAGTCATTGACTTAGAGCCACCCATAGAATAGACAGAGAGAGGATTTTTTTTTTTTTCACATTACCAACCTCACCGCCCTTTCGGGTTTTCGCCGAGGCTGGCCCCCTTTAGCTTTTTCCGGTGCGCCCTTTCGGGTTTTCACACCGAGGGGTTGCCCATTTTTGCCCGAGGCGCCCTTTCGGGTTTTCACCTCGACCGGGTCTGTGGCCTTTTTACCCTCAGCCAACCGTTGAAGGCTGACTGAGTCCGCCGGGGTATCAGTATTTTTAACCCTTTTTTTTTTTTTTTTTTTTTTTTTGAACCTTCACTGAGGAGAGGTATTGTTCTGTGAGGACTGCTGCAGAAACTCTTGCGGTGGCGCGTGGTAGAGCTTCATATGCTTGCCGTTGAGAGGAGGGAAGGGATTGTCTCCCTTGTGGTCAAGGACCGTATAAGCCCCTCCTTCATAGACCTTCTGGATGATGTAAGGCCCACGCCAATTGGGCTGGAGTTTGCCGCTGGATCTTCCCGCGAGAACCTCCTTTTCTTTGACCATGACAAGGTCACCTTTCTTGAACGCCCGTTGCTTGACCAGTTTATCATAGGCACGTGTCATGCGGGCTTGATACACTTGTAAGTGTTTGTAGGCCTTGAGTCTTTGACCTTCAAGGTGGGACAATTCCTCGAGCCTTCTTTCAATTTCAGATTGGTCTTGGCCTGGCAATCCAGCGTGCACAGCAACGCGGTAAGATGCTAGCTCGATCTCCACAGGGACCACCGCTTCAGCTCCATAGACCAGGGAGAATGGGGAGCAACCCGTGGGGGTTTTGTAAATAGTCCGGTAGGCCCATAGGGCTTCGTGGACCTTCTCGCCCCAATCCCGTTTGCGGCCACCTACTATCTTGGATAGCAGCTTGCAGAGGGTTTTGTTGAAGGCCTCGGCTAACCCATTGGCCTGGGGATTGTAGATCGACGACGCTCTCCAATCAATATGGAACTTGGCCGCCAGAGCATAAACAGTCTTGTTCTTGAATGGCGTGCCATTGTCGGATATAATCCGACTGGGGGTGCCGAATCTGTATATGATATAGTGCCGCACAAAACGAGCAACTATCTCCCCTGTAACTTCCCGTAGTGGAACGGCTTCCGCCCATCTGGAGAAGTAATCGGTGGCAGCGAGTATGAACTTGTGCCCCTGGGACGATGGTGGGAATGGTCCCACAATATCCATACCCCACTCTGCAAATGGCCAAGTAGGCGCTGTTGGATGGAGCGGGTTAGGTGGCCGTCGAGGGACTGGGCCGAATGCTTGGCATTGGTGACATGTACGAGCGAATTGATTGCAATCTTCGTACATGGTGGGCCAGTAAAACCCTTTGAGCTTGATGCTATTTTTCATCTTAGTTCCTGCCTGGTGAGCTCCACATAATCCGGAGTGAACCTCATGCATGACAGTCTTGGCCTCCTTGGATGAAAGACAACGGAGGAGGACCGATCGGTCCTTTTCATGGGCGAGCCTGAAGAGCAGATCGTCAATCAGCTGGTAGGATGTCGCCCTGCGTAGCAGTTGCACCCTCTGAGCCTGATCAGGAGGGAGCCAGCCGTTCTTTATCTTTATGATCGGCTCACGCCAATCTTCTTCTTCGGGAACAATCTCCTCTTGAATGTTGTCGACCTCATACACAGTGAGGCCGGATTCTTCGTCGAGCACACTTGGCATGAGCCTCCGGTGTCTGACTGTAATATTCAATTCTCCCTCAGGCGGGAGTTTTAGGGCTGCCGCCAACTTTGCAAGAGCATCAGCCTGAGAATTGTTGCCTCTGGGGACATGGCCTATTTCAAATAGGTAAAATTTTTCTTTGAGCCTCATGACGGCTGTGTGATAGGGGATGAGCTCCTTCTTCCGGACATCATAGACGCCCAGTACTTGTCGAATGACGAGCTGAGAATCCCCGTACACTTTGATGCACTTGATGTCTATCTCCAGTGCCAGTTGAAGCCCAATAATTAGCGCTTCATACTCTGCCTCATTATTAGTCAGTGACTTCATGAGAGCACAAGAGTTGTGGAGGATACCGCCTTGTGGAGACACAAAGACTACCCCCGCGCCTGAGACATAGTCTGTAAGGCCACCGGCCTTTTTGATTGTCCGAGAGGCACCATCAAAATATAACTCCCAATGTGGGAGGTCGAGGGTGAGGACACCCGACTCCATCTGTGGTGGGACTTTTTCAGAAGACTCCCCGATTTCTTGAGAAGGCACTAACACCTCTTCGTCGGGCAACTCGAAGTTGAGTGGCGAATCTTCTGGCACAGGGTGTGCAGCTAAAAACTCTGCCATCCCTTGTCCCTTAATCGCCTTGCGTGGGACGAAGGTGATATCAAATTCCATGAGGATAAGTGCCCATTTACCGAGCCTACCCGAGAGGACAGGCTGGCATAACAGAAATTTGAGTGGGTTGCATTTTGAAATGAGCTCCACCCGATGGGCTAGGAGATAGTGCCTCAGCTTCGTGACAGCAAACACCAGAGCTAGGCACATCTTTTCCATGGGAGCGTACCGATGCTCAGGCCCGATCAATTTTCGGCTGAGGTAGTACAGTGGCTGCTCCTTGCCCTCTTCATTGATCTGGGCTAGGAGAGCTCCCAAAGAGGCATCCATGGCAGCAATATACAAGATAAGGGGTTTCCCTCTGACGGGTGCCCCTAAGACTGGAGGAGTCAGCAGATACTCCTTGATTTGCTCGAAGGTCTTCTGACAGTCTTCGTCCCATATGAAGGGTGCTCCTTTCTTCATCAATTTGCCGAAAGGTAGGCATCTTCCTGAGAGGTTGGAAATAAACCGCCTAATATAGGCGAGCCTTCCCTGAAGAGATCTGAGCTCTGTCAAGTTCTTGGGCGGAGGTAATCCCCTTATGGCCTTGATTTTGTCGGGGTCGATTTCTATGCCTCGATACCTGACAATGAAGCCAAGGAACTTGCCACTGGAGACGCCGAAGGCGCACTTCATCGGGTTCATCTTGAGCTGGAATTGTCGGAGCCTTTCAAAGACTCGACGCAGGTCAGCTAAGTGATCCTCCCGCTTCTTTGTCTTGACGACCAGATCATCAACATAGCATTCGACAAGGTCATGTAGCATCTCGTCGAAGATCTTGGTCATTGCCCTTTGATAGGTTGCGCCGGCATTCTTCAGACCGAACGGCATCCTTTTATAGTTGAAGATCCCCTTAGGAGATCGGAAAGCCGTATGGCCTTTGTCTTTGACGGCCATGCGGATTTGATTATAACCCGACGACCCGTCCATAAAAGACAAGGCTTCGTGACCAGTGGTCATATCAACCATTGTCTCAGTAATTGGGACAGGGAAGTCATCCTTTGGGCATGCCTTATTCAAATCCCTGAAGTCGATGCAGACTCGGACTTGGCCGTTCTTCTTCTTAACAGGAACTATGTTAGCGAGCCATACAGGGTACATGCAAGGCTCTATGAAGTCCACATTGAGCATTTTGTCAACCTCAGCATTGACCTTCAGCTCCAGCTCGTGGCGCATACGCCTTTGGGCTTGCTTGACTGGCTTGACTGTTGAAAGTATTGCCAGCTCATGTTCAGCCACAGAAGGGTCGAGCCCGGGCATTTCTTTATAAGTCCAGGCGAAACAATCCCTGAACTCTTCTAAAAGCTGTCGATACGACTGCCTTTCTTCCTCACTGAGCAGAGCACTTATGAAGGTGGGACGATAGTCACTTTTGCTCCCAAGATTGATTTCGATCAACTCGTCCACAGTTGCTTGACCACCGTCTTCAAGCTCCGGTGGAGCTGGTTGGAGGTCGACGAAGTCTCCCTCGTCATCAGTGTTGGCTTCATAGACATCAAATTCTTCGAAGCACTTTTGCTCGTGGCTTGAAGCCGAAGGGCTTGCTTCATCTTGCTGATGGTTAGCAGGCTGAACTGCTCCTTCCTCTGAGGGGTGGTCATTGTCGACTCCTGATGAAGGTGATGGTGTCGTAGACACATCAGCGGACTCCCTCACATAGTCATCAACCTTGGGCTCAGCTTCAGCTTGCCCATTAGAGAGAGGTAGCAGTCCTATGGTGTTGACTGCAAAGTGGACCTCGAAGTCCTTCTCCTGGTCATAGCCAAGGCCCCTTGTATCTTTGCGGGAGAAGGGAGGTTGCCCGCGGACTTGCGGAGGGTTCCATAGCTGGTGGAAGTATGCCGCTCGTGTTGGGTCCAAAGTTTGCGGGATGTGCTGCTTTTTACACATCTCCTTAATGTGCTCTGGCATATCGTCCATCTCCTGGACTGGCTCTGGCACCACATCGGCGGGAGTATCCCAGCCGAAGTCATCTTTAGGAGGACATGGTGGGACTAAATCACCTTTGTAAAAGATGATCGGTTTGACCTCCTTGCCCTTGTTGCGTCTCCTTCTCCGTTGATAGGAGACTGTAAAGGTCTTCAACTGCTCCACCTCCTGTTCTTCCCATTGGGACACGAGTTGAAGGCACTTAGGCGGTAAGGAGATACTCCCGTTAATGACCCGGCTGATGAGGTTGGCTTCAAAGTCAACACTTCGCCTTTCTGGTTGGGTCGGCTTGGAGGCGGCACTGAGGCTCAGCCTGTGCAGCTTTACTATGTCTTGGTTGACAGTGAAGAGCTGCCCTTCTTCAACTTCAGGGTCCACCTTTTGCTTCCCTTTACCTTTTAAAGGCTCGGGGATTGTTAAGGTGGGCTTCCCAAAATATAGTGAAGCATTGGCCAGATGGCACTCATTGGGATGGAACGGGGCCTGGTCTGCGAAGACCGTATGTTGCTCCCCTTCCTTGGCATATCTAATGCATTGATGCAAAGTTGAAGGAACGACCCAATTCTCATGAAGCCAAGGTCTTCCAAGCAGCATCTTGTAAGATGTGTCGGAGTTGATGATATAGAATGTCGCTTGGGTGACGAAATCGCCCAAAACTAGCTTGACCACAACCCGACCAAGCGCCTCCTCGGAACCCTGATTGAATCCCGAGATCTTGACATCAGTCACCTTTTGCAAATAAGGTGCCAAGTATAGAGACTTGAAAGTCTTCAGAGGCATGATGTTGACAGCTGCTCCGGCATCTACCAGGATGCGATTCACATCATGTCCATTAATCGTCCCTTTCATATATAAGGGGCGATTATGACACGGAGAGGACATCAACATGTCTTTGTCCGTGAAGGTGATGTTTGCTGTGAGTGCTTCATATGCTTGAGCTTGCAACTCTGCAACATGGGCTTCATACGCCTCTGGATCTTGAAGTATCTTGACAAGAGCCTCTCTGAGGTCTTTGCACCAGGCAATGGCTTCCCAAATAGTGACATTTGTTGGGAACCGCTTCATATGATGAATAATTTTGCGGTCTGCCCGGGCACGAGTCTTGTCAAATGGCGGGATGATCTCCGCCAGAGTCTTCGGAGCCTGGCGAGGCTTCTCCCGCTTAGAAGGGCGCTCCTCTGTATTCTGGCCTTCCGCATCTTCTTGGAACAGCGGTGCCAAAGACTCTTCTGGAGGTGGCAAAGACTCATCAGGCTGGTCTTCATTAGAAGGACCTACTGGGCTTGTAGACTCGACCCTGTTGGAGGGGCCGGCTTGCTCTGACGCCTCCTCGCACTTCGGCGACTTGGCTGGCTCCTCTTCTTCATCGGAGGAGGCAATTGTAAAAGGGACGCCACCCGGCTTAGCCGTTGGGATGGGGCCTGAACCCTCTGAGGGGTTGAGGATGAAAGGGATCCCCCGAACTTGAGTTTCTGGGACAGGACCCGGCTTCTCCCCTCTGAATATTATGACCCGGTCAAGAGTCGGGAGACCTTCACGTCCACGTCCCCGGGCACGACCCCAGCCGCGTCCCCGGCCATTTCTTGCCGAGCGGCGCTGATATGTCGCCATAGCCGCCTGGCTTCCAGTGCTATCAGCCGTGGGACAATAAATATTGTCGGGTGGCGGAATCGCCACCATATTGCAGGAGAGCTCTTGCAGCATTTCCTCGAGCATCTCAACAGTGAGCTCCTCATCTTTATAGAATAAGGAGAGCTCCTCCGGGATTGGGAAGTCTTCACCCTCTTCAAGACGGTGAACCATTTCTCGGAGCCATTGCAGAAGACGGGCTTTGCGCCCAAGCTTGTCCCAGGGAATATATTCGTCTAGAGTGACAACCCTGGTGGGATGAGGGGGAGTGTACTCCTCCAGCTCATCTATAAGCTTTTGAAGTCTTTGTAGAGGAGTTAGCTCCTTAGGAGCCTCCATAGCAGCGGCTTGCTCGGCTTGCTTCTTTAGCCTCCTCTTCAAATTCTTCCTCCGATTCTTCTCCTGCTTCTTTTGGCGTGCCGCCTCTTGAGAAGAGGGAGAAGTTTGCTTCGGCAGTGGGGCTTGCTTGCCCCCAGAATTTTGCTTCTTGCTCCGGGCTGACTCCTTAGGGGCCTTACTGCCGTGGCTTTTTCTGGGGGCAACCTTGGTCCAGTTGGCCTCCTCTGGCTGAGCTTGGAGGGTAGCATTGATTGCCTGAGCAATTATTTCAGGAGGCAACTCCTGGAACTCTGCCAGTCCACAATGGAGTGTCTGGGAGCTTTGTAACTCTACCGACTTTGCTTGGACCGGTGGGTTGGCTTGCTTGAGCTGCTGAGGCCTTTCTACAATTGGCGGCCTTACTGAGCTGGCAGAGGCCTTAGCCGGGATCTTTGCGGGCTCAAGGGGTTGAGTCCTTTCCCCGACTAATGGCCTTGCTGACTTGGCAGGAGCTTTGGCTGAAGGCTCTGACGCCTTGGCTTTGCCTTTGTTGTTTGGCCGAGAGTTCTCTCTCATGATGATGCCGGGCTGACTGGGCCTGGGACGAGTTTTGGAACTCTCTCCCATAGCTTGGCATCTGGGGTTCTGGACCTTAGGCCCTTTATAGGTGGTCGTAGCCTTGCCTTTAGTGAGTAATGGGAATTCATCATTTTCCGTAGGCTCACTTGGTCGGGCTAATCGGGAGAAAGCTTCAGTTTCTCGTCGGGCCTGCTGGAGTGTCTCCCTGGCGGCCTCTGCAAGGCGTAACCTTGTCATGGAATTCCCCTGATGATCGACAACCCCTCTCTGGATGAGGGCTTCAATGAAGTCTTGAACCTCTGGGCATTGCTGAGTGGGGTGAGACACCCTTGCATGATACTTGCAATAACGGGGGTGACTCTTGGCCGTCTCATTGTAATAAGACGGCGGGTCATGTGTCAACACCCAACCCTCCTCCAGAAGCTTGTCAAAAATCTTCTTAGTGTCCCCCTTGGGGAAAGAACACTGGTGAGAGGGTCGCCACCCTGGATACCAGAGTGTGGACTTGGGCGATTGGGAACTGGCTCCCTGGGAACTAACTCCCTCCTCCTGCGGCTCGGGGAACTGGAAGGCTGCTGCAGCGTGAATGACGTTGACGGAGAAGTGAAGACTCCTTCGTGCATGCGGCTGCGGTGGGTCGACTAGAAATTCGCCCATATCCACCTTCCCTCGCCTGATTAAGTCTTCGGCGAGGTCTTTGAATGGCTCACAGTTGTGGATAACATGGCCAACAACTTCATGATATGGGCAATAGCCCTGATGAAAAGCAGCGCCTGGCGTCTGCTCCATGGGTGACGGGGTAATCAATCCCGCCCGCTGACATACGAAGAAGATATTGGGAGTTTTCTCGCAAGGGAAGGAGTATAACTTCTCTGGGAGCTCGACTTGAAGTGGAGCCTCCATGTCTTCGGGTGAGTCCTCCTCGTCTTCAGATGAATCCGAGGACTCTTCAGAGAGCCAACCCCTGAGCGGAGCCCGACCCGTGGGTGATACACCCGTCTCCCGTATGTGGGCTGGAGCTAACCCCCTGGCAAATGGGCCAAAAGGGAAGGTGGACAACTGCTGATCAATGCTCTCTAGGAACTGCAGCAAGCGCCTTTGTTCCCGTCGTAGCTGTCAGACTTCCCCTCGGATCTTCCGGATAGTCCTCCGCAGTGCTAAACATTCTGGGAATGGAGGAGGAGTGGCTCTGGGACCACCATTGGGCTGCCGACTTGAAGGCCCGACTTCGGAGGCATTGGAGCTTGAAGCCATCGCCACCAGATGGACCACGTTAGCTGACCGGTTCGATCGGCTCCAAGGATGAGGCTGGGGTGGATCGACTGCATGGCCCAGCATATTTACCAGGCCCTTTTGAATGAGCTCCTCTGCTATATTCTTGAAAACATAGCAATCCCCGACGGTGTGACCCAACCTTCGATGATACACACAATAGGTTGGATCATCTGTCTTATCCACCTCCGCGGGCTTCCGCGAGTCCGGCAGAGTGACGAGCTGCTCCTTCATACATAGATCAAAGATCATCTTAGTATGCTCCTTTCTGAAGGAATAATGCGTCTTCATGTTCTCCGCTAAGAAAGACGCATTTGTCTTATCACCAGACTTCTTGCCTTTTCCTTTGGACTTTTCTTCTCCTTTATCTCCATTCGTCGGGGAAAAGTCCACGGCATTCACCTCCTGACCGCTAGCCAGACGGTCTTTGGAGGGTTTGCCTTTGGCAGAAGCTTGTGTAGGGTGATCAGCGAAGAACATCTCAATCTCCGCCACCACCGTGTTGAGCTGGTCGAAGCCTCTGATATTAGAGCCCATAAGCTTTTCACTGACTTCTGCCGAGAGACCCCTGCGGCAGATAGTGATTGCATCTTCAGGCGTCGGAGGATTATCGCAGCGCATGCTGACGTCCCTCCATCGCTTGATGAAGTCTAAGGCTGTTTCACCCTTCTTCTGTCGAAGGGAACAAAGCTCTGCCAGGGAGACTTTGCGTTCGACCATTTGGAAGCGGTCGACAAACTTCTTCTGCATATCAGCCCAATCAGATACTGAATTGGGCTTTAACCTTGAATACCATTGGAAGGCGGTGCCAGTCAAGGACGTGGCGAAATACCGCAGCAAGTATGCCTCTTCCAAGGCTAACTCACCCATGGCCGTCATGTAATAGGCCAGGTGTTCATGCGGAGAACCCTGCCCGTTGAATTTCTGGAGCTTCGGGGCTTTAGGGCAATCCGGTGGAAGCTTCTTGAATTGATGATGAAGGGGGTAAGGCACGCTGTACAAATCAACGGTGGCCACACCCTCGCCATGTTGAGCGAACTTTGCTTCCACGATGCGCTCGATCATCTGCTTATGCGCCATGAGGCTTTCTGCAGCAGGAGTAGCAGATGACCGCGCATTGGCTTCATGCGGCGGGACTTCGAAGTCCACCGCCAGTGGAAGTCTTGCAGCAGTAACAGAGGCATTAGCTGCTGCTGGAATGGGAGGAGGCTGTTGATCTGCTCCAACCGGTGCCGCCTGAGGCGGGGAAGGAACCTCTTTTTCGCGCAAAAGCGACTGTAGTAGGTTCTTGAGCTCTTGGTTTTCCCGTCGAAGCTCGTCCAATGTGGGGGTCCGTGGCTCTTCCCCCAGCTCTTCTTCGTGCCGGGAGCGACTGCCCCCATCAACACTGTGGACGTCTTCTTGGCGCTCTTCTTGCCGTGCCGGCTCAGGCTGAGATGTGCCGACGGTCGGTGCCTGTTGCGTCTGCGCTAGAATCCGAGAGACCGACCTTGACCTCCTCAAATATTGGATGGGTTGGTCAAGCTCTCCCGAGGTGTTCTCAGGCTGTGTCGCCGGAAGTGGCGTAACAGGTGAACACTTTGACAGTGTCATCGGTCACCTGGACCACCCGCTTTTTCTTGGGCGGTTGTCGCTCCGGCTTGGGCGGCCTCCCAAGTCTGTCGAAGACAGACACTCGGGATGTGGCTGCTTGAGGTGAGTGATCCTCCTCCGTGTGTGTAGAACTAGCCCACGGGGATGTCGGTCGCACTTTCTTGCCGGCTCCTCGGCGTTTTTGTCCCCGTAGGGGTTGAGATGTAAATCTCGCAGACGTCGAGACCTCAGTGCTTGGCGGACTCCGCATCCGCTGAAGCTCTGACATGCGGAAGGGCTCCTCCGCCCTCGCGCGCCTTATGATTCGGGCCTCCTCTTTGGTGACCCAGATCTTCTTCAAATGGAGCTGATGCTCCTCAGTTGGGTTGCCCCCTGTCCTTGGACGGGGAGCTCGTGGCCTGGGCCTTTGCATAACGCGCGGAGTTGCCGTAGGTACGGCAGACTTCTCCTTCTTCGCTCCTTTCTCCCGGACTTGCCGGAGGGGCTCGAAGCGGTTGGAGGTAGAGATAGTCGGGACATGACGATCCCGTGGCATAATCGGCTCACCTCCAGCGAGCCGGATGCGGATGTCTCCGACAATTACAGTCTTGCCGGAGCGCGAGACCGCCGCCTCGGGCCTTGCACCCTTGCGGCTACGCCGTTGCCCCCATTGGGCAGGGGCGGCGGTGGTGACCCCCGCCATAGGCGTGGCGTCATCCTGACGGCAGCGGCGTTGCCCCCGTTGAGCAGGGGCAGCACCGCTGAGGGTGGCCGCAGCAGGTTTGGTGGCATTGTGGCGGCGGCGTTGCCCCCGTTGAGCAGGAGCGACGCCAGTAGTGATTTGATTGACCGAGAAAACTCGGCCAATAGCTGGGGCAGAAGGTCTGACACCTTCGGCCGTTGACATGGCAGCCAAGGGAACTCGGCTGGTTGTCGGGATGAAGGGCTTGACACCCTTAACAGTTGGAGAATTGACCGGATGGACACGGCCAGTCGCTGCAGCAGAGGGTCTGACACCCTTGGTTTGTGAAAAATTGACCGGACGAAGCCGGCCAGCTGCTGCAACAGAGGGTCTGACACCCTCAGAAGTTGGTTTGTTGGACGAGCGGACTCGACCAATTGTTGAAGCCGAGGGCCTGGCACCCCCGACGGTTGGCTTGTTGACCGAGCGGACCCGGCCGGTTGAAGCGGAGGGCTTGACACCCTCAATAGTTGGCTTGTGGACCGGATTGACCCGGCCAGCTACTGGGGCCAAGGGCCTAACACCCCTGACGGTTGTCTTCTCGACCGGGCGAACCCGATCAGTTGACGGGGCCGAGGGCCTGACACCCCCAGTGATGGTCTTGTTGACCGGACTGACCCGGCCAGTTGCTGGGACCGAGGGCCTGATGCCCCCGACAGTTGGCTTGTTGATCGGGTGGACCCGATCAGCTGAAGCAGAAGGCCTGACGCCCTCAGAAGTCTTCTTGGCCGAATGGACTCGGCCAGTTGAAGGGGCCGAGGGCCTGACGCCCCCGACAGTTGTTGCAGGCCTGGCTGAACTGGCTTCAGCCACTGGTACCACGCCCAAGAAGAAGGGCGAGCCGACGACTGCTGGGAAGTCTCCGAAGACTAGTGGGGTCGCCAGGAATCCGAGCCTGGCGTGATTGGCGACGATCTCGGGGCCGTAGGTAACGGCAGCCATCGCTGTGCTGTTGGTGGTGGTGGTGCGTAGCACACGAGGAGTGGCGTGCGAATGCACGAAGAACTCTCGAAAGAACCGAGAGATGTGTGCCCTCCTCTTCCCGTCCTTTAAGAGGAAGAGGGGCAATTAGAACCTTGAAGAAGGTTTTGAGACTTTCTTTGACAGAAAGAAGAAAGGCGGGGAAAGTCCCACCGGGCGTGCCAGTCTGTTGGACACGGAAAAAATCTAATTTTTTTTTTATTTATCGTAGATAAATGGTAGATTTTCGTTCTTTTTGAAAAGAAACACTCCTCTGCGTAGAGAGGGTTCCGTGGGTGCGCATAGTATCAGACGATTTGGGTTCGAGTGCTGGACCTTTCCCCACTGACCGGAGTCAGTGTTGATTTACATCAGCCTAACGTCCGAACACCTTTGTTTAACTGTCAAAGAGGTCCAAAAGACTTCTGCAGAGGTTCTGATGTGGAGGGCAGACTCACTCGAGAGACTCTCCATGACCACTCATTTACCACCAACACATAGAAACAACTAGATTAGGGCTAGGTCTGAGCAAAACCCTAAGATTTAGGCATAGGGGCGCAAATATGCGGAAGCCATAGGCATTTTTAAAGCAAGGGAAGTTTTCTGGACCCCGGGGGTATTTTGGTAATTTTACCAAACCAGGGGTATTTTGGTGATTTTCCAGGCCAGGGACATTTATGAAATTTCAGGGCTGGAGTGGAAGTAGGATCGGGTTCCTGTCTCCCCAAGGCACGGGAGCCGTTTCTGGAATGCTTCAAGGGCTCTGAGGCCATTTTTAGGTCACAGGGGTATTTCGGTAATTTTCCAGACCCTAGACCTAGGTTTGAAGTGATACCCGAGTGCTGGACTGAGCTGATGACACTTCCGAACCGAAGGAATGACAAGGGGCTTCAAAGAAGGCACACATCTGTCAATTTGGCCGAAGGAGGGATATATGTGCAATTTTGAGAAGTCGGGGGTTTTCTTGTAATTTTCCCTCGAGGCCACACATGGAGCATGCTCAATTACAAAAAGTTGCAGAGTATAACTGCAAATTACAGGACTTCGGTCTTCTACTATCCCGGGAAGGACATTTTTGTATTTTCGCCATTATAAGGGCAGAAATACAAGACTTAGTCATCCCGAGACGTAAAGACTTACAAAACATGGCCCGCTGAGGGGCACAATTACCAACATGACCCGCTGAGGGGCGTAAACGTAAATATACCCCGTAGGGGCATAAATACAAGACCCGGGGACTTTCCCCACACGGGCCGAAACAACGAACAAAAAGCTTCAAGTGTCTTCCGTAGGTTGATGCTTGTAGTCTTCTCTCTCTCGTCGTTGTCTCTTGTCGTTCTCTCTTTTTTACATGGACCCTTAGGGTCTATTTATAGAAGGCGGGAGGGCCCAGAGGGGTCAAATGAGCGAATTTGCCCCGATTCTGTCAAAGGTGGGGTGGCAAAAAGCCATTTTGACCCCTCTGGTCACCAAAAAGGGCCAAATGACCCCTCTGAGGGGGTTAAAAAAACCTTTTTTCTTTTTTAAAAAATGTTTTTTTTTGATGCCCGGACCCCGAAGGGGGGCGGACCCGAGCGGGGTCGCGCGAGACCCGGGGGGGGGTCGCGCGACCCCCCCCCGGGGGGGCGGACCGGGAGGGGTCGCGCGACCCCGCCGGGAGGGGGACCCAGGCGGGGTCGCGCGGGCCCCCTCGGGGTGGCCCGACCCCGCCAGGGGGCAGCGGGGTGGCACGCGCCCCGGGGCGCGCGCGCGACCCCGCTGGGGTCCAGCGGGGCCGCACCCCCCCTCGGGGCAAGTGCGCGACCCCGTTGGGTCCCGGGGGTGGCCGCGGCCCCTCCTCCTCGCCTTTTTGACCTAAAAGGGGTCGTTTGACCCTTGTGCAAGCTTCTTGACCCCTCTGGCCGTCGTTTTGCTCCGTTTTCGTCGTCCCGGGTCGGAGAAGAGCCGTGGTGGAGCTATATATCTCGGGGAGATTGCTCCTTCGCCGCGTGGCAGTATCGCATCCGCGGAGGGAGCATTGTTTGTTTGTTTGGTCGCTCGTCGCCGCGTAGGGAGGAAGTTTTGCGCCCGTCTGTGCCGTGTGATACACTTGCTCGGCTACTCTGACTGGTATACGCCTGTTTCTTCCTTGTTAACCTGGTTGCCACGACGTCGACCATAATAATATTGTCGGATCAATAGACCCTACATCACGGAGATACTCCGTAGTTCGACGGTGTTGACGATACGCCATCTTTGTCGTCGAACGTTGCATAGCAACAATTTCTCAAAATAGCTTGAGATAATTTCGGGTGCAACAATAGTCTACCCATCCACTTCCTCTCTATCTTTCAGATCCCCAAGATGGGAGCTAAGAAGATTGAATCGATACATGTGAGGTTCTTTTGGCATGATAGTGGACAGAGGTGTAGGGGTTGACACGACATAGCTTAGGGAAGAGTCGCCACAAGCAAAGAGTTGAGAGGAATGGGCATCAAGAACATCAGAGACTTTAACTTGGCCCTCTTATGAAAGTGGCTATGGAAGTTAGGGGCGGGAGAGGATGGCTTATGGGCACAAGTCCTTTGAAAACGTTATTATGGCAGAGTTAGAGATTAGGATATGGCACCAACATCTCAACACCATACCTCATCCATCTGGGAAGGTATCTTGTATTGTAGGGACATCTTATCCTTTGGTGTCCGGGTACGGCTGGGGAGGGGTAACAAATGCCTCTTCTGGCAGGATAGATAGTGTGGAGACCATACACTAGAGGCATCCTTTTTAAGGTTTTTTGCAGTTGCAGCAACACTTATGGCTTCAGTTGCTCAGTCTTTTGACCCTTAGTTGTCAGGAGGCATTTGGGCACCGACTTTCAAGAGAAACCTTTGGCCAGAGGAGATGGAGCAGCTTGAGGACCTTCTTTGCCTTCTTCTTGACTTTGCCCCATAGCCAGACAGAGAGGATGAATGGTGGTGGAGGTGGGGAAAGGAGGGTGTTTTCTCTATTAGGTCAACGTACTCTCTCATCTTTGACGGTGCCACCCTCTTGCTTCACAGATTTGGTCTCCATGGAGTCCACTGGAGGGTATCTCATGGGAGGTTGTCGACCAAGGATAGACTAGCTTCATTCCTACATGATCTACCCACTGCTTGCTGTCTTTGTGGAGAGGAGGAGGAGACTTTTTTTTTGAAAGTGAGTAATACCATTGTGTATTAAATGAAAAGAAAGTGTACAGGTATAACAAAAGCTCCCAAATAGAGACCTTATAGGCCTATACAAAAGTCACACCTAGGCATTGTGGGGCTGTTTACCCTCCCAACAAATGAAAAAAAGAGATGAGTTAAAGGGCGTTCACATTACAAAGCATCTTTGCCCATTCCCTCACTCTAGTGCAGATGAAAGAAATAAGAGAGTCTTCCACTCTAGCCTCCCTTTTGAAGATTCTGTTATTCCTTTCACACCAAAGGGACCATAGAGTGGCATGCAAACTAAGCCACCAAACAACACGATTACCTCTAAGGGGGCAACTCTTGCCCTACGACCTGATGAAGGACCGCACCTTTGACTACTGGCCAATGACACATTGGGCTCTCGAAGCCATCCCCTCCCACATTGCCTGTGAGTACTAACAACCTATGAAGAGGTGATCCACGGACTCGTCCTCTAGGCCACATAAGCAGCAGGTCGGCTGGATGCCCGGTAGGAAGCGCATGAGCCTCTCTTTGGTAGGAAGTCTCCTATGGGAAATGCTCCAGATCAACTTCACCTTCAATAGACTCCTCGGTCTCCAAATGTAGGGAGCGGAGTCGTATTGCACCCCGCTATCCGAAATGATGATGTAAGCAGACCTAACAGAGAAGGTCCCCTCCCTACCCTACCTCCACGTTCACGTGTCCTCCTAGAGGGGGCGTGGGGTGAAGCCAACGAGGAAAGAAGGTCCTAGAACTGCTCCCTACATTTGGAGACCGAGGAGGGGGTCAAAAGCTCAGTCAACCGTCCCAAAAGGATCTGCCGAGATCACGAACAGACTACGAAAAGAGGCCTTTAGTGTGAAGTCACCACACCATCTGTCCTTCCAGAAGATGCAATGGTTGCCTTTCCTTAGACGGACTTGGATCCCAGAAGAAATGAAGTCTCTGCAAGAGAGGATGCCACGCCAAATAGTAGACGTCTAGGTTAGAGATGAAAAATCCAGGTCCTAAACTCTCCTCCTACCGAAGTTGTAACAACCCTGGTAATTACCTAGATTTTTTGGGATTTTCAGGGATTAAATAAATTATTAAGCATTTAAAAAGGCTTAATGGGTTATTAAATAAATTTGAAGGCCCTATATTAACCAAATAAATAAGCCTACTTAAATTTTGCCCATAGGCCAATTTCTAAGGCCTTTAGGCCCAAGCCCAGCTCTAGAAATAGGGGACAAATAGAGGAGGAATTTGACCAAAAATCAAATTTCTGGCGCCTTGTTAGAAGGCGGTTTATCGCACGACCGTGACTTCTTGGTAGCGGTCCAGGGGCGACCGCTATCTCTTTCCGAAAGTGTGATCTGTGGAGGCGTGAAAAAAATGGGATTTTTACCATCCCAATCGCCATGGATCGATGCTATCCAATGAATAAATATGTCTAGGACTCTTAGGGATTGATTCTAACCCCAAATTAGGACTCCTAGTTCGATCAAATTCCTCAACCCTAGGCCAACCTTATAAATAGACCCTAAATTTGTTCTGCGCGAACCCTAGTTTTGGAGCGCGTGGTTCGAAGGTAAGACGTCGTCATCTCAGGTTAAGTCTTTAGAAGATTTTGTTTCTTTTAGTATTGACTAACTCCCCTCCAAATTTCATGATAGGAGATCAAGCAACCAAAGAGCTAGAGCGTC